>JBBDGP010000841.1:1162500-1762500 GCA_037952835.1 Lithobates septentrionalis
CAGTTAATTTCATAGATTTTCAAATGCTGCACGAAATTTTTTTTATCGCTGTAATTACCTTTTATATTGTACTTTATTGTGGCACTTCCTGTCTCTCCTCCCATAGTAGTAGGCGTGTTTATTGCCTTTCCCCGGCGCCGCACTGTCTCCTGGGAGCTTAGTGTCAGGCTTCCCAAGATTCAGTGCGGAAACAATGATCATGCGTGTGAACAAGCTGTGGTTGAACAGCATTCACCGCATCCAGGAAATCGATGCTTGTGGGCTTCACATGCCCACAAGCAAGATGGAAACAGCCAGCATCACATTTTTTAAGTTATTCTTCAGTATGAAAACAGACAGAGGCGGAAATATTACACCCAAACTGTGAGTATTATTTTGGGGTTAGCAAAGTGTCTCAATGACCTAAAAAAAAAAAAAAAGATTGGTCGCCGGACTCCCGCTTTAAACTGGCCATATGTTGTACAATCAGGCTTTATAATCTCCTCCAGCTTTACCAAAACTACAATATAGGCACAAACTTAAACCAATCATTTATCTAAATATTCAGGCTTTCATACTACATAGTGACTTGTAGATCTTAAAGCAGAGTTCCACCCAAAAGTGGAAGCTCCGCTTATCGCTCTGATTTCCCCTCCCCCGGTGCCACATTTGGCACCTTTTGGGGGGAGCTCGTACCTGTTTATAACAGGTACCTTTCCCCACTTCCGTCGGACAGTAAGTGTAGCTGCTGACTTTTAATTTTTTTTGTGCGGGGGCGAAACGCCTTTTTAAAGCCCAACTCCAGGCAAATAACAGCAACCAATTAACCCTTGCAGTGCAGGCACAGCCCCACTGCATGGTATAATTGCTTGTTTTGTCTAGGGGAGAAACACTTTTTTTTAAATTTATTTTATTTTTTTTTTACTTACCCGATCTTCCGCTGCCCCTTCAAATGGTGCTCCCACACCCTTCGGCAGTGGACTGTCCCTCTGCGTCATCACCTCTAGTACAGGGCTGTGGACCCTGCTCTGGGCTTGATGATGTCAGGATCCTGAGTGTGCAGATGCTGTCCATAAGTAAATCTTCCAGGCATAAAGAAGCAATTAACCCTTGTAGTGTGGGCACAGCCACTGAAAGGGATTATTTTCATTAACCCAGAGTTGGGATTAAGAAAATTGTACAAGTAGGTTGTATAGTATGTGGTCACCTTTTTGTCCCCATTCACACTAGTGCAATTTCAGATGCAGTGCTGTCACACAGCTTCGCACAACAATGGAAATCGGATTGTTCTCAATGGTACCCCTTCACATCAATGCAGCACATTTTTGGAAAAGGTGGTGGAGCGATTTTGGCCCAATAAACTTCACTGAAAACCTACCAAAAACAAACATGCATGAATTTTGAGTTTTGTGTACTAAATCCCGTCTCCTTCCTCTACACACACAAAAATAAAAAAAAAATAAAAAGCATGAAAAACACATAAAACTCTCTATGTTGTATTACAAAATTGTGCTGAAAATGGAATCATGCTGCATTAGTGTGAGCTGAGACTTGGGGTTCAGTCCACATTTTCATTTTCCTAGATGCTGCAGCATCTTAAGACCCCTTTCACACTGGAGGCGTTTTTCTGGCGCTACAGCGCTAAAAATGGCACCTGCACAGTACCTGAAAAATGCCTCAGCTGCAAACCCAGTGTGAAAGCCTGAGTGCTTTCACACTGGGGCGCTGGGCTGGCAGGACGTCACAAAAAGTCCTGCCAGCAGCTTCTTTGCAGCAGTGTAGGAGCGGTGAATACACTGCTCCCCACCACTCCTGCCAATTGAAATTAATGGGCAGAGCCGGCAAAGCAATGTTTTGCGGGCTGATTTAACCCCTTTTCGGCCGCTAGCGGGGGTTAAAACTGCCCCGCTAGCGGCGGAATAGCGCCGCTGAAACGGCGCTAAAAATAGCGGCGCTTTACTGCCGACGTCTGGGCGGCGGCAGTGTGAAAACACTCTAAAGCTGACATTTAGGATAAGGGAATATTGTCTAAATATAAGAACCATGTGTATTCTTCCTTGAATTTTGGTGGTAGTTCTTCCAGATCTGTGCAGTAATCCAGTGTAAAACTTTGCCTCTGGGCAGGAGTTTCCTGTAATATAGACCGGTCACTGCTGCGCTCTCTCCTTGTGCAGGGTGACTGGTCTTGTCTCCGCCCCTCCTGTAGTTTTCTGCAGGCAGCCTCCAGTGGATTGGGCCTACTGGGTGCCTCCCCAAAGCTCTGCTTTCTGCATAGGCTATATACAGCATAATGAAAAAGGCATTGCTATTTTTATAAGGTAAAACCTTGCTTTGTATAGGTATTTGGTGCACACATAGTGGATTTATATTCTTTGTGGCTATTGTGAAATATATATTTAAATTAAAGAGATGTTGTGCATGAAGTTCATCTTTAAAGTGATTTGTAAACCTAACCATTTTATTTTTATTTTTTTATAACAAACATGTTATACTTACTTGCTCTGTGCAATGGTTTTGCACAGAGCAGCCCCGAATCCTCATTATGTAAATGCATTAAAGAATATGTCAACTCAGAATTTCATATTCCTGATATGTGCCTGCTGTACCATGTACTTGTATGAAAAAGTATTCTGTGTCTATTGTTTCCTTTTGTATGAAATCCCTGGTGTTCCTGCCAGTCCTATCCTTTCATATTAAAAACTGACCACATTAGACATGAGGACATGGCGTGGTCAGTTTTCTGGCTGGGAACTACCATCTGCACCAAATGCATAGATGCAATCACAAACACTGTGATTGCATGATCATAATTTTGGAGTGGGGGGGATTTATAATTTCTCATTCATTTTGTAATTGTCTGATTTTGTATTTTTTATTTTTAGATCGCATTTTGAAGTGAGACTCCTGTAATGATAATCTTCTCAGCGCAATGTCTTGTCTATGGAGAACCTACAACTCTGTTTCTGGACCTTTGTGATGGACCCTAAATTATGCTCCATACTCTTCTGCCAGTTCCTCCGTGTACCAGCTTGTTCCAGGAGCAAAAGACAGAGATAGTTGATACAGATGCCGGAGAACAGCAGGGCTCATCTGAGCCCTTACCCAACACGATTTTGCAAGGAAAAGGAAGGTCTCTTCTATGAGTCCTACTATCGCTTGCGTCAGCAATATCCAGTGATCCTTCTCCTGCTGCTTATAGTCCTGGCAATATGCTGCGCACTTATAGCCATCACCTTTGGCACCAGGCGGGTATGTAGCCCTTTATTTTTTTTAGTGTTGTATAGCCATAGTTTTGCACCATCTAGCAATAAATGTAGTGCTTTTGAACAGAGCCAGAATGTGTTCAACCAGGCTGTCCTCCAAGTCAACATTTTGTCTTTCAGAGAATATTAGTATAAGGTAAAGCATTACCAAATTGAGCACCATTTTTTAAAGAGGAACTGCAGTCTGCTCACATAATTTGTAATAAAAACATCTTTGCCATTCTGAAGCTTCCCTCCAACCACTCTGCATATTATTTTATATATACCGTGCTTCTGTACTTGCCAAATATCCTGCAGAAATCTCCCTCCAAGTTTGGCTGCAACCATTTTAACTGTGGGCAGCTGAAGCTGCTGCCTGTTCACTTTCTGGCTTTAACATGTTTTGAGTGGGGGGATCACTAGTCTTTTATGAGCCTGACCACCCATGAAAAAAAGTACCCACCTGCTCCCCCTGTTGAGCTGGTCACAGCTTTATTGGTAGAATTTCTTTTTTACCATGCCGGTTTTACAGGGTTCTGGCTTTCAGCCCTCTGGGAGCAATGGTTATTGGACACGTGTCTGGAATGTGTGGTGAAGATGGGTGTGTTTTAGACAATCTCATAATGGTATAATAATATTGGATGCTCATAGACTATGTCAATAGTACAGAGTTAAGTTGGTACAGTAAAGACGCTGATGTTTAAATCCAATGAAGTGTACTGGCCTTGTCCTTCCAAAGACAATTGTTATGTGTATATGTTGGGAGTGGGAGAGGGCGCTCAGAGGAAATATTAAAGGGTATCCGTTGATTCAAACTTATGATTTCTGCAGTCACAGCTTCCGCCTTTGTTATGTTGGCTTAGTGCCATGCTTTGTTATGTTGGCTTAGTGCCATGCTTTGTTATGGGTATGTTTTTACTTTTTAGGCCAGGCAGGGTCCTGATTTATCTGGTTGTGCCATTGGTCACTGTTGCATAGATGTTGCCTACCTGGACATCAAAAAACAGTTTTAAGTTTTTCAAAAGTATACCTGTTGGGTTTTGTATTATTGCTGATCAATATACACTACTGTGCAAACTTTTTCGGCAGGTGTGAAAAAATGCTGTAAATTAACCGCTTTTCGCACATCTTATGACGTTGTCGTGTTTTGAGCGGTGATATCTGAATGATGCCTGCAGCTACATTCAGATAACTTTTTAGCGCCGGCTATTCCCTACACCACAAGAATGATCATAGCGGCTGTTCAGCCGCTTGATCATTCGTTCTTACAGGTGGCGAGAGGAGAGGAGACGTTCCCCCTCCCGCCCTCCGGTGCTTCTACTGACTCACCCCTGCCATTGTTGAGTCAGGGAAGGGAACCGCTGGTGCCAGATGCTGAAGATAGAGATTTCCAGTGGACCAGATGGTCCCCGGAGTCTCTATGATCGTTCGGAGGCCGGGCGTCATGTTATGGCGTCACGCCCGGCCCCTGCATTTGAAAAAATGGCGCCGCCTCGGCTGGGAAGCTAGATCTTCTTCTTTTTTTTTTTTTTTTATTTCAGGCTTCCCAGCCTTATCTCACTGTAAAGAGGACCTGTCATGCGTATTCCTATTACAAGGGATGTTTACATTCCTTGTAATAGGAATAAAAGTGATACTTTAAAAAAAAAAAAATTTTAAAAATAACAGTAAAATTAACAATAAAAAATAACATTTAAAGCGCCCCTGTCCCCGTGTGCTCGCACGCAGAAGCGAGCGCATACATAAGTCGCGCCCACATATGTAAACGGTGTTCAAACCACACATGTGAGGTATTGCCTGCGAACTTTAGAGCGAGAGCAATAATTCTAGCTCTAGACCTCCTCTTTAACTCAAAACATGTAACCAGTAAAAAAAATGTAAAGCGTCACCTATGGGGATTATTAAGTACTGACGTTTTGGCGTCCTTCCAAGAGCATGTGTAATTTTGAAGCATGACATGTTGGGTATCTATTTACTCTGCGTAACATCATCTTTCACATTATACAAAAAAAAAATATTCTCTAGGGTCTCTGCTAAAAAAAACAAAAAAAAAAAACACATATAATGTTTGGGGGTTATATGTCATTTTCTAGCAAAAAAATTATGATTTTTTTTGGGAGAGAAATGTCATAATTGGCCTGGTAGGCAAATGGTTAAAAAAAATTGAGAAATAGAAAGGTTAATAGTTTATTTTTATCCTTTAACAAAATGCAAAGTAAATGTACAAAAGAGACATCCAAATCAAATCAATAATTGGTGGTGACCATCCATTGCCTTCAAAATTTCAATGATTCTAGGTACAGTTGCCAGAGTTTGAAAGATTTTGCTTTGAACCTAGAAGCCAGCTAAAAGTTATAAGCCTTTTATCTATTTTTTTTTTGGGGGGGGGGGGGGCAGGATTTTATGTGCTTCAGTGTATCTTAATTTTTTTTTTTTTTTTATTGTAAAAATGTTTTTGGGTGACCAGTTCTCTTTAATGAGACATGCAGGGTCTTTTTTTCTTTTCTGTCACCTGCCTCTTTAATGGATTATATCTAAAAGACCCTGCATGTCTCTCCCCTGTACTCCACGCACTGCATTACATACTTTCCCCCTTGATGGCCAGGGAAACTGTCAACTGGGACACGGAAATCGCATCACTTCCAAGTCAACTAGAAGGGGAAGAGAGCGGATGTGTGTCTGCTCTCCTCCCTACCCCGTCCCCTTCTATTTGGCGGCACCAGCTATGCCAGCCCAAATATAGTGGGGGGAGCGTGCGCATGGTGTGGGGAGCATGCGGGCGGCGGCCCGGGCTCCAGGTCGAACTTCCGGTCGCAATAGCGACCTGGTGTCTGGGGTTTGTTGAGCCCTGACACTTGCACACAGTTTCTGAAGGAGCTCGGCAGGTAGGTTGTTCCAAACATCTTGAAGAACTAACCACAGATCTTCTGTGGATGTAGGCTGCCTCAAATTCTTTTCTTTTCATGTAATCCCAGACAGACTTGATGATGTTGAAATTGGGGCTCTGTGGGGGCCAAACCATCATTTCCAGGACTCCTTGTTCTTCATGCTGATGGTAGTTCCTAATGACATTAACTGCATGTTTGGGGTAATTGTCCTGCTCCAGAATAAATTTGTGGCCAATCGCACGCCTTCCTGATGGTATGGCATGTCCTGATGGTATGGCATGATGAAAAAGTATCTGCCTGTATTTTGCAGCATTGAGGACACTATTGATCCTGACCAAATCGCCAACTCAATTTGCAGAAATGCAGCCCCAAACTTCCAAGGAACCTCCACCATGCTTCACTTTTGCCTGCAGACACACCTTATTGTACCACTTTTTAGCCCTTCAGCATTCAGCTGCCTCTTGGTACAGCCAAATATTTAAAAATTTGACTCATCAGGCCAGAGCACGTGCTGGTTCCTATGTTTTCCTGCATAGTTGAGTCTTTTAGCCTTGTTTCTACGTTGGAGGTATGGCTTTTTGGCCGCAATTCCATAAAGACCACTTCTGGCCAGACATCTCCAGACAGTAGATGGGTGTAGCTTCATCCCACTGGTTTCCTCCAGTTCTGTGCTGATTGCTCTGCTGGACATCTTTAGATATATAAGGGAAATAAGCATGATGAGTCTTTTATCTGCTGCATTAAGTTTCCGTGGCCGACCACTGCGTCTACAGTCCTCAGCATTGACTGTCTCCTTTGTGCTTGAGCTTGAACGGCACATCTTGAAACCCCCAGCTTTAAAATATTTGCCTGGGAGAGACCTTGCTAATGCAGTATAACTATCTTGTGTCTTGTTTCTGTGCACAATCCCACCATGGTGTATGACCAGTGATACCTCACCTTAGTAGCAGTGTTTGGCTGTTCCTTGCCCAGTTTAAGCCTCCTACAAAGCTGTTTCCTGTTTCAGTTATTGACTGCGTTTCAACCTACATATGAAGTTGATAATTAGCATCTGCTTGGTATAACTGGTAAATCATAAACCTGACCCTGATCCTACAAAATCCCTGACTCTGTGCAAGTTTACAAAGTGTGCAAGTAAGAATTGATATATATGTAAAATATATATATATATATATATATTTTTTTTTTTTTAAGCATTCTTGCCTTAGAGCATTTCTTCACACCTGCCTAACTTTTGCACAGTACTGTACCTGCTTTGAATATGGCTAATTCATGAATTTTGGACAGACATATCTGCATTAAAAGGTGTGTGTGTGTGTGTATATATATATATATATATATATATATATATATATATATATATATATATATATATATATATATATATATATATATATATATATATATATATATATATATATATATATATATATATATATATTAAAATAATTTCATTTTTTATTTTTATCATAGGCAGGATGACTATTGTAGCTTTTCTGTCACCTGCCTCTTTATTGGATCATGTAGCGTCAAGTTTCTGTAGTTCTCTCTATGTTCTCTTTCTTTTAGGCAGCATTGGGCATTATTGTGATCGGCAGGCTTACTAACCATAAGGCTAAGGAAGCTGGAGTAGATGGGCAAGGACTGGCAGCTTATCAACTGAAATTAATGTGTTCATTGAAAATAGACTATACTTTTCCTTTAAAAAAGCAAAAGATTTATTTCTTTGGTCTAGGCAAATGATGTGTATTAGGTCTCACATGCAGCAAGCTTCTCTGTGATTTTTTTTATTTTTAAGTGAAAATTCTATAACTTCTGTTACAAATGGGGCACATTTTAGCAGGTTGGCCATGTTTGGAAGTGACTTAAAGTGTAAGTTATCCCAACATTTCATATTTCTGATGCGTACAGTGCCTTGAAAAAGTATTCATACCTCTTGATATTTTCCACATTTTTTCATGTTGCAACCAAAAATGTAAATGTATTTTATTGGGATTTTATGTGATAGACCAATTGTGAAGTGGGAGGAAAATGATAAATGGTTTTCAAATTTTTTTTATTCTTTTTTTACAAATAAATATGTGAAAAGTGTGGCGTGCATTTGTATTCAGCCCCCCGGAGTCAATACTTTGTAGAACCATCTATCACTGCAATTACAGCTGCAAGACTTTTTGGGGATGTCTCTACCAGCTTTGCACATCTAGAGAGTGACAGTTTTGCCCATTCTTCTTTGCAAAAGCAAATTTTCAAGTCTTGCTACAGATTCTCAATTGGATTTAGGTCTGGATTTTGACTGGGCAATTCTAACACATGAATCTGCTTTGATTTAAACCATTCCATTGTAGCTCTGGCTGGATGTTTAGGGTCGTTGTCCTGCTGGAAGGTGAACCTCCGCACCAGTCAAGTCTTTTGCAGACTCTAATGCCGCGTACACACGGTCGTACTTTTCGTCTACAAAAGTCGGACAGCCTGTCCGACAGACTTCCGGCAGACTTTCGGTGGACTTGCGGCGGACTTGCGGCCTACTTTCTAACGAACGGACTTGCCTACACACGACCACACAAAAGTCTAACGGATTCGTACGTGATGACGTACACCGGACTAAAATAAGGAAGTTCATAGCCAGTAGCCAATAGGTGCCCTAGCGTGGCTTTTTGTCCGTCGGACTAGCACACAGACGAGCGGATTTCGGGGTCCGTCGTAGTTACGAAGTAAAGTTTTAAAACATGTTTCAAATCTAAAGTACGTCGGATTTGAGGCTAAAAAAGTCAGTTGAAAGTCCGGAGAAGCCCACACACGATCGGATTACCAGCCAGCTTTAGTCCATCAGCGTCTGTTGGACTTTTGTAGACGAAAAGTAGGACCGTGTGTACGCGGCATAAAAGGTTTTCTTCTAAGATTGCCCTGTATTTTGCTCCATCCATCTTCCCGTCAACTCTGACTGACTAGCTACCCTGTCCCTGCTGAAGAAAAGCATCCCCACAACATGATGCTGCCACCACCATGTTTCACAATGGGGATGGTGTGTTCAGGGTGATGTGCAGTGTTTAGTTTTCCACCACACATAGCATTTTGCTTTTAGGTCAAAAAGATAAACTTTGGTCTCATCTGACCAGAGCACCTTCTTCCAGATTTGCTGTGTCCCCCACATGGCTTCTTCGAAACTGCAAACGGGACTTCTTATGGCTTTCTTTCAACAAAGGCTTTCTTCTTGCCACTCTTCTCTAAAGGCCAGATTTGTGGAGTGCACGATTAATAGTTGTCCTGTGGACAAATTCTCCCACCTGAGCTGTGGATCTCTGCAGCTCCTCCAGAGTTACCATGAGCCTCTTGGCTGCTTCTCTGAATAATGCTCTCCTTGCCCAGCCTGTCAGTTTAGGCCATGTCTTGGTAGGTTTGCAGTTGTGCCATACTCTTTCCATTTTCGGATGATGGATTAAACATTGCTCCGTGAGATATTAAAAGCTTGTTATATTTATTTTTTATACCCTAACTAACCCTGCTTTAAACTTTTTTACAACTTTATCCCTGACCTGTCTGGTGTGTTCCTTGGCCTTCATGATGCTGTTTGTTCACTAAGGTTCTCTAACAAACCTCTTAGGGCTTCACAGAACAGATGTACTTATACTGAGATTAAATTGCACTCTGGTGGACTCTATTTGCTAATTAGGTGACTTCTGAAGACAATTGGTTCCACTAGATTTTAGTTGGGGGTATCAGAGTAAAGGGGGCTGAATACAATTGCACGCCACACTTTTTAGATATTTATTTGTAAAAAATTGTGAAAAACTTTTATCATTTTCCTTCCACTTCACAATTATTTGCCACTTTGTGTTGGTCGTTTTTGGTTGAAACATAAAAAAATGTGGGGTATGAATGGTTTTTTAAGGCACTGTATGTTGTACCATGTACTTGTATTCAAAAGTATCTTGTTTTCTTTTTGTATTTCCTCTTCTTGTGTGAAATACCTGGAGATCCTGACATTGATCAACTTCAGTACAACCTGCCTGTCAGGTGTGTGTGGTGGTGTGTGTTTTTTTTGTTTGTTTGTTTTTTCTAGTATGATTTATAGCTGACAGCAGTAATCATATTCTGACAGCAGGGAAACCTCCCTCTGTCAGGATACAATGGTGCAGTGGGAGGGATTCCCCCATCAACACTTAGGCCCCTTTCACACTGGGGCGGTTTGCAGGCGTTATTGCGCTAAAAATACCGCCTGCAAACCGCCCCTAAACAGCCTCCGCTGTTTGTTCAGTGTGAAAGCCGAGGGCTTTCACACTGAAGCGGTGCGCTGGCAGGACGGTAAAAAAAAGTCCTGCGAGCAGCATCTTTGGAGCGGTGAAGGAGCAGTGTATTCACCGCTCCTAAACCGCTCCTGCCCATTGAAATCAATGGGACAGCGCGGCTATACCGCGGCAATATCGCGGCTATAGCCGCGCTATACGAGCGGGTTTAACCCTTTTTCGGCCGCCAGCGGGGGTTAAAACCGCACCGCTAGCGGCCGAATACCGCTGCAAGAACGACGGTAAAGCAGCGCTAAAAATAGCGCTGTTGTACCGCCGACGCCCCCACCGCCCCAGTGTGAAAGGGGCCTGAATGTGTTGATGGGGGAATCAAGGAATTGGGTTGAAGGAAAGAAAATTGCTTAATGTATGGCCTGCCTTACTGTTCCAGCTATACAATTCTTATTATAAATTAACATGATCTATGCAGCTTTGTTCTAAGACAAAGGAACACTTATAAAAAAAAATTACTGGTCACCAAAATGTGTTTTTTATATGATTCGTTTACATACCACCATCAAATTCTGCAGTGGTTTTCAGATTACATAGAACAATTCTCCATAGTTTCTGGTCCAGTAGAGCTAATTTCAGCCATATGAACATCTTAAGAGATGCCCTGATCATTACATAATGATGTGGGATCCAATGCCAAGATTTTCAGAAGAATGTCACTGTAACTGCAGATCAGAGTCGGCCTTTAGCATGTGCAATCTGTGCAGTCACAAAGAGTACTATGTCTTCATTCAAGCATGAAACACTTTTTAAAAAGACTTTCCTACCCTCTCCTGTTTATAAAAAGCATCACCTGGCTAAAGTGGCCATAGGGATCTATACAGCGGGTAAAATAAGTATTGAACACGTCACCATTTTTCTAGGTAAATATATTTCTAAAGGTGCTATTGACTTGAAATTTTGTGGGCAACAACCCATGCAATCTAAACATACAAAGGAACCAAAACAAATCAGTTCAGAAATTAGGTTTTTGTGTAATAAAATGGAATGACACAGGGAAAAAGTATTGAACACATGAAGAAAGGGAGGTGCAAAAAGGCATGGAAAATCAACACACCAGCTGAAATCTCAGTATTTGGAAAGCAATCCCAGCCATTTGTCAGTGCAAAATATTATCAGCTGATTGTCTTAACTGATGGCCTATAAAAAGGTGTCTCATTACCAAAGTGTCATGCAAGAAACCCCTCACGATGGGTAGAAGCAAAGAGCTCCCTCAAGACCTTTACAACCCTATTGTTGCGAAACATACTGATGGTGTAGGTTACAGAAGGATTTCTAAACTTGTGAATGTTCCAGTGAGCACTTTTGGGGCTATAATCTGGAAGTGGAAAGAACCTAATTTCCCCATAAACTGGCTGCGACCAGGTGCTCCTCGCATGATTTCTGACAGAGGAGTGAAAATAATTTTTAGAAGAGTTGTCCAAGAGCCAAGGACCACTTGTGGAGAGCTTCAGAAAGACCTAGAATTAGCAGGTACAATTGTTTCAAAGAAAACAATAAGTAATGCACTCAACTACCATGGCCTGTATGCACACTCACCATGCAAGACTCTATTGCTGAAGAAAAAGCATGTTGAAGCTAATCTAAAGTTTGCTACACAACATTTAGACAAGCCTGTGAAAATACTGGGAGAATATAGTCTGGACAGATGAGACCAAAATTGAACTCTTTGGATACCATAATACACACCATGTTTGGAGGTCAAATGGCACTGCAGATCACCCCAAAAACACCTCAATACCAACAGTTAAGTTTGAAGGTGGGAACATCATGGTGTGGGGCTGTTTTTCAGCATACGGTACTGCCAAACTTCATGTCATTGAAGGAATGGAAAAATGTACCAAGACATTCTTGATAAAAATCTGCTGACATCTACCAGGATCATGAAGATGAAACAAGGGTGGACATTTCAGCAAGACAATGATCACAAAGCAAAGGAAACTGTCAATTGGTTTCAAAGAAATTAAAGCTGCTAGAATGGCCCAGCCAATCACCTGACTTTAAAGCGGGGGGTCCACCTATTTATCGTTTTTTTTTTTTTTCTTTTTAGTTCATTCACAAACTTTTCTTCTCAGCATTACATACTCACATATTGTGTGTAATATGTCCGCCTGTGTCAGATTTCGTCGGAAAGAATAACTTATATTATTCACTGCAGGCGGTTTCCATCTTCATTGTGGGCATTTGAAGCCCACAAGCATTTATTTCCTGGATGTGGTGAATGCTGTGCTCCCAGCATTCACCGCTCGTTCCCGCACATGCTCCGTGGCATCCTGGGAAGCCTGAGACTAGCTCCCAGGAGTCTGGGAGAGGCTAGAAACACGCCTACTCCCACGGGAGGAGAACCAGGAAGTGCAAAGAAGAATAGAAAAATAAAAGGTAATTACGGCGATTTAAATTTTTTTAAACGGCATGTCAGCATCTAGGCAAGGAAGAGAATACATACAGATATTGTTCAAAATTTGGGTGGAACCCCGCTTTAATCCAATAAAAAATCTATGGAAAGAACTAAAGATCGGGGTTCATAGAAGAGGCCCATGGAACCTTAAAGATTTGAAGACTGTGTGAAAGAATGGGCCAAAATCACACCTAAGCAATGCAAGCGACTAGTTTCTCCATACAGGAGGTGTCTTGAAGTTGTTACCAACAAAGGGTTCCTTGTCACATGTTTGCATGATCGTACCCTAAATTTTTGTTTTATTTTATCCTGTTCACGTTTAAAAAAAAAAAAACAGCCTGTTCCCAAAACTCCCAGAGTTAGTGATCCTCTCCACCCTACCTAAATGACCGGACGGGCTGGACATGTGACAAGCGGCACCTTCACTGGCACTAGCACTGTAGCTCATTCAAAACCTGCAAGTCCGTTGCTCGCTCTCTCCTCCTCTGTCGCATGCTGAGCTCAGCATTGTGTAACAGAGGGAGAACGAGTGCACTGTACATGCGCAGGTTTTTAATTGAGTTAGAGTGCCCTTTCCTGTACTTATGGGGTCCTGCATCCAATGGCCAAGGGGTCCTCCAGTCTAGAAGTTTTGTGGACAGGTCGGGGAGAGGTTTCCGACAGCCTACAGCAGGGGTGCTCAACCTTTTGAAGAGCGAGAGCCACTTCAGTGATTTGGTAACTGGTCAAGGGCCACACTGAACTGTGGGGTTTTACCGCCCCCAAACTGCAAATGTAAATGAACCCTTACTGTCCTGAGCCCCCCTATAAGGCTGCTTTCAGACTGGCGTGATGCGATTTACAGTGCACCTGCACTTTCCTGTGGGTTAGCTGGGCTATGCCATAGACTTCTAATATATCTTGTGGGTGCGGTGCCCTTTCTGATAGAGCACCAAATCTGCAGGATATAATAGAAGGAAAATTTGCAGGTTTTCGCCTGCGGATCAGTGTAAAAGCAGCCTAATAACCCTTTTTTTTTTAAATTCATTTTTTTTTTTTATAAGTGCTAATATGGCTATTGCAAAAGTGCTGCGTGTGTGTGATATTTAATACATACACTGACCTTTTCCTCTTCCTGCTTCAGCTGGCATTGCTCTTTAGGCTGCTAGAAAGGTCCCAGACAAAGTGCACTTGGTATCACTCCGCCTGGGACAGGAGTCGGCGCTACAAAGAAAGCATCGGCTTATGCGGTACCTGCTCCCTCCGCAGCTGCCTGCTTCCTCTGCTGCTGGCGCCAGCTCCATGCGCTCAGTTGCTGTGGGATGGCAAGTTGACAGCACCGTAAATCGTGATCTGGGCTTGCCGACCCACCATCCCAGAGCATGGGCATTCGCTTCCTTGAGTCGAGGGCCACTCCAGAGGGCTCCGAGGGCCACAGGTTAAGCACCCCTGGCCTACAGGTTTGCCGTGGGATTTAAAGTGGAACTTTAGCTTGGAAAAAAAATTGGCAAACAGGCAGGATTTTTAATGCAGAAGAGACATACTGGGGGAGATTTACAAAAACTAGTGCACAAAGAATCTGGTGCAGCTGGGCATAGTAACCAGTTGGCTTCCAACTTCAGGTTCTTCAATTAGGCTTTGACAATAAAACCTAGAAGCTGATTGGTTTCTTTTCACAGCTGCACCAGATTCTGTGGGCACCAGTTTTAGTAAGTCTCCCCCACTATCTCTCTCCTGTATTAAAGTTCTTTATCTGTCTTTGTGCCCCTGTACACTGGACTGCACACACACAGCTAGGTGTACAAATTTTGTCAATGCTGAGGTGAATTAACTTCTGAGCATGTTTGGGAGCGACATCATCTCGGGTGGACCAATCAAAAAGGGTCGGCAATCGGTACCGGAAGCCGATCTAGCTGAAGATGACAGTGGCTGGTAGAGAGCTATGGGACACCTCAACGCTGGATAGAATGGGAGTAAAGTTCATTTTTTAAGCATCTGTTTTAAAAATGAACAGGATAAAATAAACAGAATACTACTATAACTATAATAAACTTTTAATATACTAGAGAAGTTGGAATGCTTGGATAATTTATTTTTATTTATTTTTTTGGAAGTGTGATGTAAAGGGGAATCCACCCTTTTAAAGAATAACTAAATGCAGGAACAAAAAAATGTAATACATTGTTGCTTAACAGTCATTTGGTTTTCATTTTTCAGGCTAAGAATATTTTTGGCAAGTGCGGAAAATACCCATTGATCTTGCCAGAAATGTCGTGTCCCTGCCTCTTCCTGTGAGCTAAAAAGACAGCAAACATAATGTTCCCTTTCTTTTGTAGACTACTAATTGCTCATTTCCATTATTTGATAGTTGAAGGAAAAGGCAGTAAAGTTTAAATTTCATCCTGTGTGACCACAATGGCTTCTGCCATAGATACGATGGACAAATGACAGTAGCCACCCCCTCCCCAGATGCATATTTTACCAGGATTCAATGGCCAAGGTTCCTCTACTGATGTGCATTACAGACCCATAGACTTCTGTGAGGTCCCCTCTGGCCTTGGGGCCCAGCCCTATAGAAGTCTATGTGACACTAAAGTGCAGACTTGTCCTAGACCGTGAGGACTTCCACCGTTGGACATAGCAGAACCGCACCCATCGAACAGAGGTAATAATGCATCTGTGGAGGAGGATGGAAGGTTAGGTTCGATCAGGGGAAGGGGGCAAATGGATAAATATACTCTTTTTGTTCTAAAGTGACATTTTTTATTTAAGTTCAACCACCAATGATGTGACTTTTTCATGCGGCCAGACCACAACCCCAGGCTTCGGAATTGTGAGGATTATTGCAGCTCAGAATAAAAGAGCAGGGCTCTGTAGGAATTATGAGTAGAAGATGGAGAAACAATGGCATTTCACACAGTGCTGAGCTATGAAAGCTTGGTTTATGAACGGCATCATAATCCCTTCAAGTTTTCTGTATAACAAAGTAATGCTGTGTAATCAGCCTCAGTATTATGAATGTCTGTCTTCTTTTGTTCAGTGTATTTTAAAGGGGGTCTAGTAGGCATTATAATTTTTGTTATTATAGTTGTTGCATTAATGAAAAATTAATATTAAAGAAGTATTATTATAAAATGGGTGCTGCTATCCAAAACAAATCATCATGCAGGCTTTCAGGTCACTGAACCTCAACTGTCAGGCAGTTTTACAAATGTCATCCAAATTAGCAGAGTATGGTTTGTTGAGCAAATAACATTGCGTAGAAAATGTTATATGGCTTGGATGATCGGAAGTAAAAATTAAAATGTTCTCTGATTTATTTTTTTTCCTCCATATGGAGACTACAGAAGTTTAACCTAATCTGGGCTAAATTTAAACCATTGGAATAGAAGTGACTATTATTATTTTTCAGTTTGGGATATTTTTTTTATTTTTATCTTAAGATTTATCCCATAAACAGTGTACACAGCCATATGGGTTTATCATAGCCACATACAGGCGGTCCCCTACTTACAAACATCCGACTTACAAACGACTCCTACTTACAAACAGAAGGAGACAACAAGAAGTGAGATGAAATCTACCCCTAGGAAGGGAAATTCTCTCCTGTAAGAGTTAATATGGGAAAAAGGTGTCTCCATTGATGATTTATCACCAATCCATGTTTCCCTAACAACCCAAAATTTTCAAAATCCAATTGTCATTGGAACAGAAAGTGAGGTGAAATCTTCTGAACAGGAGCACACACATCAAAACAAATGTTACAGGGGTGATAACCCTTCCCGATGCTATCCAAAAAGCTTTAAAAATAGATTTTTTTTTGGCTGAAGCTACACTTAAAAGATGTACCTGTTCCGACTTACAAACAGACTTAACTTAAGAACAAACCTACAGTCCCTAACTTGTTTGTAACCCGGGGACCCCCTGTATGTAACATAAGCAGACAAAGTAATATGTATCTTCTCTGTGTTCAGTATGTGGATGCGGGAGCGTCGCTTATGCCCTGTACACTTGATCGGACATTCCGACAACAAAATCCATGGATTTTTTCCGACGGATGTTGGCTCAAACTTCTCTTGTATACACACGGTAACAGAAAGTTGTCGGAAAATCCGATTGTTCTGAACGCGGTGACGTAAAACACGTACGTCGGGACTATAAACGGGGCAGTAGCCAATAGCTTTCGTCTCTTAATTTATTCTGAGCATGCGTGGCACTTTGTGCATCGGATTTGTGTACACACGATCGGAATTTCCGACAACGGATTTTGTTGTCGGAAAATTTTATATCCTGCTCTCAATCTTTGTGTGTCGGAAATTCCGATGGAAAATGTGTGATGGAGCCTACACACGGTCGGAATTTCCGACAACAAGGTCCTATCACACATTTTCCATCGGAAAATCCAACCGTGTGTACAGGGCATTAGGATGTCATCGTTGGATGCTGCACATGCTCCTATTTAGGGAAGATGAGACAGGTGACTAATTTGTCTTACATAAAACCTGCACTGGAAGGAAAATGGGGTCTGCCATTTCTGAATTCCCTCAACAATATTCAATACCTAGCTTTCTTTAGCTTCAATACTTTCTAAATGATTGACCTAGGACAAGAATGCAGATTAGAAAGGCAGAAGTCGAAGCTGATCTACAGACATATCCCACGCCAGTGACTCAAAGTACTGAATCCATTGGACTCGTACGACTCCTACTTACAAACGGAGGGAGACAACAGGATGTGAGAGGAAATCTACCCCTAGGAAGAAAAATTCTCTCCTGTAAGAGTTATTATGAGAAAAAGGTGTCTCCACTGAAGCTTTATTACCAATCCTTGTTTCTACAACAACCCAAAATTTTCAAAATCCAATCGTCACAGGGACAAAGTGAGGTGACATCTTCTGAAAAGAGGCACAGACAGCAAAACAAACATTGCAGGGGTGTTAACCCTTCCCTATGCTATCTATTTTTGGGCTGGAGTTGCACTTAAATGTACCTGTTCCAACTTGCATACAAATTCAATTTAAGAACAAAGCTACTTGTTTGTAACCCAAGGACTGCCTGTAGTAGGGTAAGCTGGTCTCTGGACTTACGTGGGTGCATGTATTGTACGTTTATTTAAGCGTTGTCTTTAATGGACTTTCCAACCAGGGCTTGAATGGTCATGCTAAGGTTTTCTGAGGAGGCTGTTAACAGTATGCGCATGCTGCACAATGCAATTGTACAGTTGCTGAGCTAGCAGCTAGTATTTACAGTTTACAAGACAGCCCGATGTTGTCTAATAAGGAATTACAATTTTGTGTATTTATACAGTTAGCCTTTAATGCAGTGGTTCTCAACTCCAGTCCTCAGGACCCACCAACAGGCCAGGTTTGCAAGATAGCTGAAATACATCACAGGTGATATCACTTGCTGCTCAGTGATTGCAGTATTCTAGTCTGCAACTCCCCAAGGTAATACTTAAAATCTGGCCTGTTGGTGGGTTCCGAGGACTGGAGTTGAGAACCACTGCTTTAATGTGACCCTGCCCCTTATTAAATGAAAACCAACTTGGAAATTTATCAAACGTGTGCCTGTCCAGGGAGCTCACATACATAGTTACAGGCATCATTGCTATCTTAGGCCCCTTTCACACGGGCCGGACTTTGGCTGGGATCCGCCTCCTTATCAGGGGATCTCTGTGTTGAATGATGGGTCCGTGTCTGGCCCTCTCATGCAGAGCGGACACGGACATAGACCCCTTTTCACTGTGGGTGGCCAGATGTAGATGGACCGCCTGTCTGTTTTACATGCGACTGCCATCCGATCCAATAGACCAGTGTTTCTCAACCTTTTTACCTTTTGAGGAACAGGGGGCCAGGAGGACACAGCACAGTACAGGGGGCCAGGAGGGCACAGTACAGGGGGGCACAGGGCAGGGGGCCAGGAGGGCACAGCACAGGGCAGGGGGCCAGGAGGGCACAGCACAGTACAGGGGGGCAGGAGGAAACAGCACAGTACAGGGGACTGTTTATTGGATTGTAGCGGTGCCCATAGCTCTGCATGAAAGCAAAGACTGGACTGGGCCTCCCACCAAACAGAAAATATATCAGTGGCCTGTGCCACAGAGGTGTTGATTGTATACAGCTGCTATTTCTAAGATGAGAAACTCACCCAATAAAAAACAAAATATAAATGAAACCGCGCTAACAGCCAAAAATCATAAAAAACATTGTCTACAACAGGGGTGCCCAACCAGTGGCCCGCGGAGCCCTCTGATATGGCCCCCAACTTCCTGCTCTGGGATAGATTGTGGGTTCCCAACCCGCCGTCCCAGAGCATCCGTGTTGTGAATGAAGCCGGCGGTAGAGGAAGCAAGCGGCTGCGGAGCAGAGCTGCATAAGTCGATGCTTCCTGTATAGTGCCAGCTCCTGTCAAATGCCTGGGACAGCAACAACCAGCGATACCTGAATGGAAAACTGTTATTGAAGGTAAGTTTATTACTAAAATCACATACATACGTTATGGGCATATCACTGGGCTGCTTACAAACTGATCCACAGGTGCAGCACAGTGCACCTGCGGGTTACCTACACTGAGCCATAGACTTCTGTTATTAGCTGCAAGTTTGGTGCACCACACCTCCGGAAGTCTCTCACAAAGTGCAGCTAACCGCAGGAAAGCCACAGGTGCACTGCGTGGAACCTGCGGTGTGGGTAAGCCGCAGCGCATCAATGTGAAAGCAGCCTTAGGCCCCTTTTCACATGATTGGTCCAACCCAAACTGGACCCTCCAGTCACCTCTATGTAGGAGCAGATGTGTCCGTTTTACACCCGCCTACCTTCAATCCGGAAAAAAACAGAAGGGGATCTGTCCCCTTCCATCTGGGTGGATCGGATCGGAGGGCCCATAGAGTAGAGTGGACTGTGTCTGCTCTGCATCCGCCCGCTCCGCTCACTGTGGCCCGCAACTGGTTACCAAGTCGCCTAAGTGGCCCTCGCTCTTCAAAAGATTGGGCACCCCTGGTCTACAATGTCATATAAAATAAATAATACAATAATAATCAATATTGCACGGAAGTGACAATAAATGTACACAATGTGAATTAACCACTTGCCTACAGGACACTTACACCCCCTTTCTGCCCAGGCCATTTTTCAGCATTCAGCGCTGTTGCACTTTGAATGACAATTGCGCAGTCATGCTACACTGTACCCAAATGAAATTTTTATCTTTTTCTTCACACAAATAGAGCTTTCTATTGCTGGTATTTAATCACTACTGTTTTTTTGTTTTGTTTTTTTTTTTTTTTACAAAAAGAAAAGACCAAAAAAAATGTTTTTTTACTTGGTTTCTGTCAGTAAATTTTGTAATTAAGTAATTTTTCTCCTTCATTGATGTGCACTGATGAGGCAGCACTGATGGGCTGAACTGGTGGGCATTGCTGAGGTGGCACTTATGGGCACTGATTAGGTGGCACTGATGAGGCACTAATGTGCCGCACTTATGGGCACTGATAGGGGGCACTGTTGGGTGGCACTGGTGGGCACTGGGCGGCACAGATAGGCGGTACCGATGGGCATTGGGCAGCATGGATAGGCGGGACTGATAGCCAGCACTGACTGGCATCACTAATGGGCACTGGTGGCACTTTTTTAGCACTGATTGGCAGTGGTGGGCACTGATTGCTGGCACTGGTGGGCACTCATCGCTGGCACTGATTTGATTTGCACTGGTGGCACTATTGTAATCAGGCCTGATTACATGTTTAGATGTCTCCTGTGAGGAGATGCCACTGATCGGCTCTCCTCTCCTTACACTCTGTCAGTGTGAGACGAGGATCGCCGATTACCGGCATCTTCATGTTTACATGTGACCGGCTGTGATTGGACAGCTCTTTACAAAGATCGGAGTCGCGTCGTGTCCTAGCAACACGGCGCGGCCGTTCTGGGATGTCGGCGTCCCAGAACAAGAGCCGCACCATCCTGCCATCATTTGACCGCGGCAACTAGTTAAAGTGATGTGCTTTACATAATTCATCTATCATCTTTCATTTTTCACTAAAATAAAGTGTTTAGTGTAGACATGAGTGAATTTAAATTCAAACACATTTTTTAGTTATTAGGGGATTGATGTATCCGAGTTTCCCAATCACAATAGTAAAGAATTCTAACAAATCCAGGAAATATTCTAATGGAAAGAATTACTGTATTTATTGGCGTATAACACTCACTTTTTCACCATAAAAATCGGGTGCAAATAGTGCGTGCGTGTTATACGCCAATACTTAAATTTTAGCTGCCTCGAAGGGGACAGGGAGGGGGTCGGGACGAGCGCTGTCAGATTACATACAGTGAGAATCTCCTGAGAATATATAAATAAGTGCAGCGCTATAATTTATGCAAAAGTGAAATGACAATTGTGAATATCAACATATAAAAATCTCATAATAATAAATGTCCATTATCAATAAGTCAAAGTCCATTTTTTTTTGGTGAAAACATTAAAATCACCACGTGAATATATGACTAAAATAGTGATTAGACAATCCCCAAGGTAATAAAGGCGTACCATAGATTTTGGACCTAAAAATAGCATATGCTACATAGGTCAACATAAGCCTTTACTGCCCAATGGCAATGGTATAGAAGATGAGGACCAAAGGAAGATCAACGGTCTTGGAAGCTTTCTCAGGGATTTGTGAAAAACCACATTTGTGCAAATACCACCACCCATATGAATGGAGGCTTACCGAAAGGTTGGGACCCAAAACGGCGTATGCTGGATGAGTCAAACAGGCTTAAAACTGCCCACTGGCAATGGAGAGGAGATCCCAATGGTACACTGGAGAAGAGATCCTGGGGGTGCCTCACCGGGGTGCTTTCTCCATGTGGAAGTTAAAGACGTCCTTGAATATGCCCCACATAGGATAAAAAGGGGGCCATATAGTGTAATTCCGTAAAATTGTAAATTTTATTAAAAAAGGAAAAAAATTTACATTTTTAAGAAGTAGTCAAGCGCTTGTATACAATAAAAATGGCGGCAGTGGAGTCCTCACGACGCGTTTCGTCACATAGGACTTCGTCTGGGGTACTTGACTACTTTTATATAGGCACTGAGACCCCTGTAATGAGTCCAGCTCCTAAATTTACGTCATCTGCACTTCCGGGTTCGGCCAAAATGGCGGACCCACGTGCGTTCCAATCCTCGTTCCCATGCGTTCCACCTTCAATAATAAATGTAGGCGAAGCTTCCTGGTATAGAGGTATTCATGTGTTTCTATCTAAATATGTTTCCGCCGGCCACTCGCTGTAGCATAAGCCAACAGCCAGCGGAGTGTCCTGCGGAATTCGTGTCACCATGCGTTCCACCTATTGTTGTGCAGTGCGCGCGGCGCGATGCCACCACCATGCCGTCACGATGTCAACATCACCCATTGCTGTGCAGAGCGCACGCACGCGGCGCGATGTCGTCACCGTGCCGTCACGCATGCGCACACCGCAATGTCAATCACACACTGTCACATGGCAGCTTCGGAAGGTCACATGATGATAACAAAACCTTGTAACCAAAGAAAGGGTGGGTCTAAATGAAATTAACATCCCATAGACCGGAAATATTGGCGAAGTGTACGCAATGGATGGAATTTTAAATCACAAAGGGGTTACTACAAACGGGAATGTTTTATTATTATTTGTTTTGTTATTTCCGTATATATTAACAGAATGAGTTTATTAAAAATTCCCAGATATTAAATATGAGCAAGCTTAGGAGATTGATTCTCCATCTCTGGTACCTTAGAACTATCAATCTCATGTACGTATATACACCAGATCCTATATCCCATAAAATAACAATTTGCATATATGATTTGAAGACAATGTGACTGTCAGTCTTTCAAAACCAAACTATAAAAAATACACTGTAAGAAATATATACATATTTGCATATATAATTTGAAAAAGGTACCACTACTGTAGTCTCATTCAAAGCAAACTGCATAAACAAAGATGTAAACAATAAAAATGAAAAATAGGATAAAAATAAAAAAAGAATATATGAAAAATGATCCCGCACCTATCCCTTATGATTCATCTATAAAGGCATTGATATCTACCTCTACGTTCATGCCCTGTGGGGGAAAAGTCTGTAATTCATGTGCCCAGAACATCTCTAGACGAGAAAAACCCCTCTGATTCTGGCTCCCCCCCCTCTCCACGGTGGGACATACTTGTCTATGATGATAAATTGGGACCCAGCAGGATTACTATTGTGAAATTGTAGTGTCTGGGTACTGTGTGTTTAGGGTCCCTACCCTTGATTAGGGCTATGTGTTCCCCCACTCTCGTAGTGAATGTTCTAGTAGTACACCCTATGTACTGTTTGCGGCACGGGCAAGTAATAAGGTACACTATACAGTGAGAATCTCCTGTTTACTTGGCAGCCTCTGTAATAGGAAGTCCCGACTCCTGGGATGCCATTGGACCACTGTTCTGTCTATCATAGGAGATTCTCACTGTATGTAATCTGTCGGCGCTCGGCGCGCCCCCCTCCCTGTCCCATCTAGGCTGCAGATGGACATCGATCAGGCTGCACTGATGGCAATGGTGAGGCTGCTGCATTGATGGCAATGGCAAGGCTGCTGCATTGATGGCAATGGTGAGGCTGCATTGATGTGGACTGATGAGGCTGCACTGATGGCACTTGTGAGGCTGCAGATGGGCATTAATCAGGCTGGATTGGTGGCAATGGTGAAGCTGCATATGGGCACTGACCCTTATTTTGCTTCAAAGTTCCTTATATAAAATTTAAGTTTTTTTCCTGAAACTTCCCTTTTAAAATGAATGTGCGTGTTATACACCTGTGCGTGTAATACGCCGATAAATACGGTATTTGTACATGAATTTGAATTCGAAATGGAAACATAAATGCAGTAAGGGATAAAAGTAAAATTAAGATGATGATTCCTACTTGGATTGCTTTATTAGAAGAAAAGTATAGAGTAGAAAATAAAATAATAGAATTGAATTGAAAATAAAGGAGTAGAGTAGAATGGAGAATAGAAAAAAAAAAAAAAAAGGAATTGAGTAGAATAGAAAAAATACAAAAGAGAACAAATATAACTGTTTTCTGAAATTCGAATCTCGAAATACTGCTATATTCGTTCATTTTTTATTTATTTTTTCTGGAAAACCACTATATTCATTCTATTTTTTTCTATTCTGTTCTATTCTATTCCTTAATTTTCTATTCTATTTTATGCTATTTTCTATTCTTTCTTTCTATTGTATTGTATTGTATTGTATTTTATTCTATTCTATTTTATTATTTTCTTTTCTATTCTATGTAGCAGCTTAAAGCGGAGTTCCACACAAAAATGGAACTTCCGCTTTTCGGAACCCTCCCCCCCTCCGGTGTCACATTTGGCACCTTTCAGGGGGGAGGGGGGTGCAGATACCTGTCAAAGACAGGTATTTGCACCCACTTCCGGCATAGACTCCCATGGGAGTCTATGCCTCTTCCCGTCCCGACCGCGCTGTCTGCTGGGAACACACAGCTCCCAGGAGAGAGCGGGGACCACTAGGGACGCGCAGCGCGACTCGCGCATGCGCAGTAGGGAACCGGGAAGTGAAGCCGCAACGCTTCACTTCCTGATTCCCTCACCTAGGATGGCGGCGGCAGCTGCCGAGAACCGAGCGGGTTCTCGGCGTCCCCTGCCGACATCGCTGGACCCTGGGACAGGTAAGTGGCCATGTATTAAAAGCCAGCAGCTGCAGTATTTGTAGCTGCTGGCTTTTAATATTTTTTTTTTTTTTTTGGCGGTGTGGGTGAACCCCCGCTTTAAGAAGGAATCCTCTTATTTCACATTTTATACCTTGCTGTAATTATTGCAATAAGTTTCCATTTTGAATTCAAATTCATTTCAGAACGATCTGAAAATAATGAATGTACGAAATTAATTCTGAAAACAAATCATTCTACCCTGTTTCCCCGAAAATAAGACCTAGCGTGATGGTCGGTGATGGCTACAATATAAGCCCTACCCCCTAAATAAGCCCTACCTTGTTTCCCCGAAAATAAGCCCTACCTTGTTTCCCCGAAAATAAGCCCTACCCTGAAAATAAGACCTACAAGGACTTTAACTAGGGCTTATTTGGGGGGGTAGGTCTTATATTGCAGCCATCACCAACAATCACGCTAGGTCTTATTTTCGGGGAAACAGGGTAACATAATGAATATGACAAAACAAAATTATTAACTTAACGAATGAATCAGAAATAAAACAAATTTTTAAGTCCTGCACATTTCTAGTGCAGTGCAAACATATTTACATTGAAAACACAGAATGAATGCATCATTAACGCACCCGTGTTACGCTTTTAATGGGGTTTTTGAGTCGCATGACCTGTGAAAAACACACCATAAGCACAGTAAAATTGGGGGTGGAAATCGCAGTGAGTTTGCGGCAAAATCACGTGCGTTTTAGGAGCCATTAGCGGCACCTTTTTCTCTTATCAGCCAAATGCAGATAACGCCATTTTCGTCCGAAATTTCAGTGCATCTCTAGTACAGACCACTTGACATCAGGCGTCACTGTTCCACAGCTCTCCCTTCCATCTAGTTCCCTGCTGTCAAAATACAATCAGTGTTTAGTGTTCTATAGCCAGAAGCACTGATCGAGCGAAAAAAAAGAGACTGGTTGTACAGAAGTCGATCGAGAGGTCGACTTCTTTACAACCAGCTTATCTATAGATTAATCAAAATTTGGCCAGTCCCTGCAGATTCGTCCAAATTTCAATCTATCTGTTGCCGACTTAAATGCATATAAATGCAGGTTTGACACTGCCATTGTGAACGGGGCCTTTAAATGATTTCCTTATTTACTATCTTTTGTGTGTAATTGTTAAATTATCTTCCTAAACCAGGAGAGTTTTTACATAGTTCAGATTTAATGGCTCTTTTATCTGACAATTCACAAAGAGATAATACTACAAGGTATGTGTGTTTTGTTTAATCCTGGAGCGTAGTTGTACTTTATCAAATGATAATGAGTATAATATCTGATATAAACAAATCTTAAATGAGCTGTACCCAGTGCTCCGATATCCAGATTTGTGTCGCTGTAATAGATGCTCCTTTGTTCAGTGTTTGCTTGCTGTGTGTGTTTTTTTTTTTTCTGAAGCCTTCTCAGCCTTTCATTTCCAGGAATGTGGTGGATTTTAATCTATAAGAGATAAAAATGGATCTTGTACACGTCTGCCAATTTCTTTCACAGACAATGAATGATAACTGATGGAAACTGCTCATTTAGTTTCTATTTGGGTGCTTGCGTAGAGGAAGATGCTTCATCTGCAAACTGCAAGTGGTTGTTCATTTAAAGGGAAATTTCTGATAATTCTTCTTCTTCTTCTTCCTTTCTTCTTTCTTCTTCTTCTTCTTCTTCTTCTTCTTCTTCTTCTTCTTCTTCTTCTTCTTCTCTTCTTCTTCTCTTCTTCTTCTTCTTCTTCTTCTTTCTTCTTCTTCTTCTTCTTCTTCTTCTCTTCTTCTTCTTCTTCTTCTTCTTTCTTCTTCTTCTTCTTCTTCTTCTTCTTCCTTCTTCTTCTTCTTCTTCTTCTTTCTTCTTCTTCTTCTTCTTCTTCTTCTTCTTCTTCTTCTTCTTCTTCTTCTTCTTCTTCTTCTTCTTCTTCTTCTTCTTCTTCTTCTTCTTCTTCTTCTTCTTCTTCTTCTTCTTCTTCTTCTTCTCTTCTTCTTCTTCTTCTTCTTCTTCTTCTTCTTCTTCTTCTTCTTCTTCTTCTTCTTCTTCTTCTTCTTCTTCTTCTTCTTCTTCTTCTTCTTCTTCTTCTTCTTTCTTCTTCTTCTTCTTCTTCTTCTCTTCCTTCTTCTTCTTCTTCTTCTTCTTCTTCTTCTTCTTCTTCTTCTTCTTCTTCTTCTTCTTCTTCTTCTTCTTCTTCTTCTTCTTCTTCTTCTTCTTCTTCTTCTTCTTCTTCTTCTTCTTCTTCTTCTTCTTCTTCCTTCTTCTTCTTCTTCTTCTTCTTCTTCTTCTTCTTCTTCTTCTTCTTCTTCTTCTTCTTCTTCTTCTTCTTCTTCTTCTTCTTCTTCTTCTTCTTCTTCTTCTTCTTCTTTTTTTTTTTTTTTTCTTTTTCTTTTTCTCATGAAGATGTATAGTCTTTTGTATTCTATATCTACATATAAGTAGTCATTTTGGTTTATTCTATATGTAGGTTCTACTTTTAGTTATCCAAACAATAGTAAAATGGAAATCATGCCTGTTCCTAGGAAGCTCAGAAACCGCAGTAGTGTGCTGTTTTAGATATAGCTTAACTCCAGGCTTTATCCGAAACATTTTATAGCATTTCTTGAAAATAATATCATTTGAATTTTCAAGTGCCTGATTTGGTCTAAGCAGACTCTTGTAATCCCCCTGTACAGCAGCACTCAGACTGAGTGGGAGGTGCAGGAGCCAGTGATTACATGCTGTCCGAACGTGACTGCTAATTAATGACTGCTGTTACCTCTTTATTGGCACACAAGACCTCCATAGAGAGCAGATCACGATCTCCTGACATGCGAATTGGATGCAGTGAAAAGCGCATCCAATTCACAACAGTGTGAACCCAGCCTAACAAGCCAAACAACCCAGCTTTAAAATTGAGGCTGACCAATTGAGAGCCTGATTACTTCTAAGGGGCTACTCAAAGCATATAAACGCAAAAATCCAGACAACAATCAATACATTATAAAAAATGTATTGTAGCTCCCCAGTGCCGGCAGCACTCATGCAGCCCCAGACCATGACACTCCCTCCAATCAAGCTTGACTGAGGCAAGACACACTTGTCTTTGTACTCACCTGGTTGCTGCCACACACGCTTGACACCATAGTCTCATCAGATCACAGGATATGGTTCCAGTAATCCATGTCCTTAGTCTGCTTGTCTTCAGCAAATGGTTTGTGGGCTTTCTTGGAAGCCTCTTCTAAAGATGATGCACTTCTGGGATGACAGCCATGCAGACCAATTTGATGCAGTGTGCGGAGTATGGTCTGAGCACTGACAGGCTGACCCTCCACCCCTTCAACCTCTGCAGCAATGCTGGCAGCACTCCGATGTCTATTTCCCAAAGACAATCTCTGGATATGAAGCTGGGCATGTGCACTCAACTCCTTTGGTCAACCATGGCGAGGCCTGTTCCGAGTGGAACCTATTGTGTTAAACCGCTGTATGGTCTTGGCCACCGTGCTGCAGCTCAGTTTTAGGATCTTGGCAATCTTCTTATAGCCTAGGCCATCTTTATGTAGAGCAAACATTATTTTTTTTTGAGATCCTCAGAGAGTTCTTTGCCATGAGGTGCCATGTTGAACTTCCAGTGACCAGTATGAGAGAGTGAGAGTGATAACACCAAATTTAACACACCTGATCCCCATTCACACCTGAGACCTAGTAACACTAGGGAGTCATATGACACCAGGGAGGGAAAATTGCTAATTGGGCCCAATTTGGACATTTTTACTTGGTGTACTCACTTTTGTTGCCAGCAGTTTAGACATTAATGGCTGTGTGTTGAGTTATTTTGAGGGGGCAGCAAATTTACACTATTATACAAGCTGTACACTCACTACTTTACATTGTAGCAAAGTGTCATTTCTTCAGTGTTGTCACATGAAAAGATATACTAAAATATTTACAAAAATGTGAGGGGTGTACTCATTTTTGTGAGCTACTGTGTGGTATATGAATTGTTTCTATACATCTTTGCAGTTTTGTATATTTATGTCTACACTAAGGCTTCATGTACACTGCTGCTGGTAAACGGACGTTTAGCAGCAGTTGGGCTTTTTTTTCTGTTGCCCCTGAACTCTCCTTTTATGTTACTGTGTCTGCAGGGCAGGACTTAGAGTGGTGGGGGCCCCTGGGCTTGAGTCCCTTTCAGGCCCTACCTTCTATAAATTACTTTAAATAGAACAAAATGTTGACTGGTACCGTAGACAGTGTTACATGTTAAAAAAAAAAACGTAATAATCTATTTAAATGACCACTGAAGCTTGAAAACTTTTTTTCCAATAAATAAATAATGATTAAAAAAGTTCAAAGTGATCATGTGTTTATTGCAATACACAAATGTCTTGGTCAGAATGAGAATAAAACACTTATTTACCTGGAAAAACATATTGAAAAACAAACAAATACCTTGTAAGGTTGCAATCATAACAAATCAGTTGCAAGAATATAGCAAAATAACTAATTGAACAAAGTGCAAGATAAATTGTGTGTGTGTAGTACGTGAGTGGGGAAAAAAGGGACGTCAATTTTACTTGGGTTACGTCGCACAACCGCGCAATTGTCAGTCAGTTAAAGCAACGCAGCGCAGTATCGCAAAAAATGGTCATAAGGGGTGGGGAGGTAAAAGGTTCCAGAGCTGAAGGGGTTAAGATTGAACAAGTCATAAAGGGGCATTTTTTTTCATACATAATGGCACACATGTATTTTGATTTTTGACTTGACACATGAATTCATTGTGTTTTTTTTTTTGTTTTTTTTTACTCACTTTTAGTCAATTAATTCGGTGCTCTGGTGGGGGAAGGGGCTCCCATGCAGAGCAATGGAGTCCAGTTGGTTGGGTCCGGTAATTCCATTGTCCGTGTCCGCAGCCTTCTACTTCTTGTATCTACGCCGCTCTGCAGACTGCAAGGTGGACAAGATGGAGGGAGGAGGTGGGTGAAGCCAACACTCACCAGGGGCGGAGTCCTGCAGTCAGTGTGAGTGACTGTATGGACAAGATGGAGGAGGTGCTGCCGGTGGGAGGGCCAATACACTCATGGGCGGCGCGGAGGAGGAAGATTGCTGGCCTCTGCCACACAGTGCCAGACTGCAGCAACAACTGCCTATCAGCCCGGGAAAGACAGATACACTTAGGCAGGCTCCTCCGCTCCAGGCAGCTCCTGTCACGTTCATGTCAGCTCTGATACTGAGACTCCGAGTCCGACGTGACTGATTCAATGACGTCACTCGTTGCTAGACGCCAGGCGGCCCAGGCGCTAGCAACGAGTGCAGGGTTGCCGAGCCAATGGCGCAGCTCCACCCACCTCCAGGCTCCTCCTGGTCTGTCCTGCGTAATTACACATTAGAGTCTCTCTCTCTGTGGCGCTGATCGGCTGATGAGACAGAGAGAGACTCGGGCAGAGCAGCGCTGCAGCCAAGTGAGGACCAGTGTGAATCACCGCTGTTTCATCCGATCTAGCTGAAGATATTTAAAACGGGCGGGGCCCCCTATTGGGCGGGGCCCATGGGCTTGAGCCCAGTCAAGCCCAATGGTAAATCCGGCCCTGCTTGTCCGTACATGTACACAGGGTCGTTTATAGTTGTTTCTAGGCAGTTTGTTTAGAAGCATTTTTTGGAAAGCAAAAAAATGCACTCAGGACGGATGTTCAGAGGCATTTGAAACGCCAAATGCCTTTAACAGCTTGTAAACGCAGTAGTTTCCTTTACAGGTATTTTTCATTTTTGACCATTTTGCAAAAAAATAAATAACGCTTCTAAGCGCAAACGCAGCAAAACTGACATTTTTAAATGTCGGTTACTATCTGTCAAGTTAAATCGTTCAGGAGAGGTTTTAAAACCTCCCGTGTACATTAAGCCTTACCTTTCAGACAAACCCTTTGTAACATCGTATTTCTGACACCTCCTGAAGAAGATACATCGAAACGCGTTAGATGTCATTATTTCTTTTTATACATTTTTTTTTTTGTACCTTCATCTCATATATTTGCATGATATTTTGTATGCTCTATCAGATTTTATCATTTTGTACCAATAAACAAATCTTTTATTTATATATAAATAAATAAAATGCACATACATATATAAGAGCTATAGACGGCATGCTCACACATAGCGCTAGAAACTAGACTGAGCAACTTTGCTGTGTGGTCTATTAAGTGTTTGGAGGGGGGGTAGCTCTGGTTTACAGTGGGTGGCATGCCATCATCCCTAGTGAATACACAAGAGAAAACCCTTTAGGGGTGGGACTATGTAGGCACTGAACAAACGTCTAAAATAAATATATATATATATATATAAAATATACTTTAGACGTTTGTTCAGTGCCTCCATAGTCCCACCCCTAATAGGTTTTCTCTTGTGTATTCACTAGGGATGATGGCATGCCACCCACTGTAAACGAGAGCTACCCCCCCCCCCCAAACACTTAATAGACCACACAGCAAAGTTGCTCAGTCTAGTTTCTAGCGCTATGTGTGAGCATGCCATCTATAGCTCTTATATGTGTGTGTGTAATATATATATATATATATATATATATATATTATATATATATATATATATATATTATATATATATATATATATATATATATATATATATATATATATATACACACACACACTATATATTTTTTTTTAGTACAGACCCTAGAGAATAAAATGGTGGTTGTTGCAATATTTTATGTCATGCTGTATCTGCGCAGCAGTCTTTCAAATGCAATTTTTTGGGGAAAAAATGACACTTTAATGAAGTAATAAAAAACTAAACCAGTAAAGTTAGCCAAATTTTTTTGTATAATGTGAAAGATGTGATCTTTATTCTAAGCAAAAAAAAATGTGATTCTCATTTTGGCCAGAATCGTGCAGCTCTAATATACATCTATATCTATCCATCTGCCTTGAACTTAATAAACAAATAAATTTGTATTTATTTTTTGTAGCAAATTGTTTTTTTTGACTGGAAACTTTCTGCTAAAAATCTAGGATTTATGTTTTTATGTTCCATTTAAATAATTAACAAAATTTTCTTTCGTTTTGACTTATTCTAAGGTAATTTTTTCTCAGGCAAATAGTAATTTTCTCAACAGTTTTACTGTGAAACAGTAGACCTTTTCCATTTTGCCTGAAGGTTTTTGTAACCAACATAGTGCTTATTATTGTTCAGTAACTATGCGATTAGCACAAGCAGTGTTCAGATAGGATTTTAGCATTAGCGTTTTTCCAAGACTTAGTGAAAGCTTTATAAAAGATGTATAAGCATGAAAAGCAATGATTGAACTTGACATTTTTTTTTCTACTTTGTTGGTTGATGTAACATTTTCTGAATGTATTATTATTATTAATAATAATATTATATTTTATATATATATATGTTGTGAAATCCAGTCTGTAAAACATAAGAAGCGTGGAGTTCCACCTGCTGCAACACTATTCATATGCAAGGTTTCATACCCCCTAACCAACAAAATGTTTTTATTTTTTTAACAAGTTTTGTGTTTTTTTTTAGACTAGACAATAATAAAAGAAAATATATTCGAAACCACTGTCCTTTGCCTTTAACAACTGAAGCAACTTAATTTCTTTTAATCTGACCTGGGCTAACATTGCTGAACTAGAGCTTGAAATCATTTTAAAAATAGAAGATGTTTGACCTGAGCCATGATCAATTGTGTTCTTGTTCAAAATGTTATTGACTGTTTTGAGTATGAAGAGAAGTCTGTATCAAAAGAGGAATGTGCACAACCTCCACGCAGGAAGGACACATAGGAATAGCTCTGTATTCTCAATTGTGTTTTTATTCCCACTTTGTAAAGCTTTCGTTTTTGAGTTTTTGCAGTTGACTTTGTTTTAAGCTGTGGTCTTCAGTAAACCATTTTATAACTGTAAGGCGCTCAAATGTTGGCCAAGCAATATAGTTGCTAGGTTCTGAAAACATTCATCCCGGCCCTCATCCAAATTCAGCTTATTTATAGTTGCTCTTTCTACAATTACTTGTGAATGCTAATAGAAATAGGAAATTAAAATGTTGCTCCCAGTTTTTTTGGACAACAAACGTAAAATCTCAGCTGATGTATGAATAGAAATACGTAAATTTTCTGGAAAGCTTTTGTTTATTTTTTAAAGTGCCACATCGGGCAATAAACATAATGTCAGGATCTCCGCTCTTTGCCCTATATATTGTATACAGTGCTGTTACATAAATTATTGCCCTAGCAATACTATTACAAATAGAATGTGACAATGATTTAAAGTATAATTAAATGGTGCTTTTTTTTTTTTTTTTTTTTATTTTTTTTTTTTAGTTTTGGATAGCGTGGAGAAGTATTAGAACACCTGTTGGTATTTATTGTGATCTGTGCCCCTATTAGGAATATTCACGCTCTCTGTTCTGTTTACCATTATCACCAAAGTGAAAGGAGATCCCAAATTTTAGGTTGTCTCCCAAACAGTAATCAAGAGGAAATCTTTCAATGGGGACATTAGTTCTTGGAACCTGTTGACAACAGATGTCAGTGGGACATAGATGGCAAAAAAACTGATAGACGTTATAACCCTCCCTTATTCTATCCAAAAATGCCTTTAGTTCTACTTTAACCACTTCAGCCCCTCTTAATGACAGGCCATTTTTTGCGATACGGCACTGCGTCTCTTTTAACTGACAAATGCGCGGTCGTGCGATGCTGTACCCAAAATTGATGTCATTTTTTTGCCACAAATAAAGCTTTCTTTTGGGGGTATTTGATCACCTCTGCAGTTTTTTATGTTTTGCGCTATAAACAAAAAAAAAAAATATTTTTTACTTTTTGCTATAAACAAATATTTTTAAAAAAATGTATTCACAAGTTTAGGCCAGTATGTATTTTTCTACATGTTTTTGGTAAAAAAAAAAAATCGTAATAAGCGTATATTGATTAGTTTGCGCAAAAATTATAGCGTCTACAAAATAGGGGATAGATTTATGGATTTAAATATTTTTTTTTTGTATGATAATGGCGGCAATCTGCGTGTGGTGTTTTTTTTTTTTTTTTTTTTTTTTTTTTTTTTTTTTTTTTGGGACTCTGTCAGAACAGGGATTTGTGTTTCTACACACACACATCCCCGTTCTGGCTCCCATGCTCACGATCGTGGGAGCATAAACAAAGTTGGGAAAAGGGGAAAGGGGATTGGGGGATGGGAACAAAGGATAACGTGAGTATCTCCTGTACTGGGTCGCTGAGTCGCGATAGCCTGTACCTTGTGTTTAACCCGTTAGGGTATTGTTGCTGTAACCATAATGTTCACTATAGCTAATATAGTGGGAGGCCTGCTATGGCTCTTAAAGGAGTCGACGTACAGGTACAATTCACGCAGGGGAGCCAACCTGCCGCCGTAAATGTACGTGAACCAGTCGGGAAGTGGTTAAGCGGGTTATAACCCGTCGTTTTTTGTTTTTGGCCATCTGTGTACAATTGGGTAGATTTCACTTCCTGTCCAATAGCCAAAACTGGATGTGAGAGAAAATCTCTCCAAAGTGAGGGAATTTATAGTTGTCACCAGGGCCACAAGATCTAGTGTCCCCATTAGAAGATTACCCATGTTGTCTTGGACAGCCCAAACTTCTGGATTTTGTTTTTTACTTTCAATGATAATGGTAAACCAGACAAATAGAGAGGGTGCATCGCCATAATGAGAACACTTAGTAATAAAAACCTGACCAGTAATCTAATGCTTCTCCACCATATCCAAAAACTGTCTGTCACTCCGGGGTTACAGAAATTATATCGCATTCCACTGGAGGGCAGAAATCTTGTGACTGGATGGTTAAATCAATTGACAAGCTTTGCACTAATCTGAGAACATGGCTCAGTTTTTTTTTTTTTTTCCCATTCAGCCAGTGGGCTGGATGGGGAAAAAAACTGAACCGATTTCCCCCATTCACATGTTCAAGGTGGATGAGGGAATCCTCCCCACTGGGGTATTGTATTCTGACAGTGGTGGGACTCCCCAGCTTTCAAAATACACGGGTCAGGGCTACAGCCGCTCATTAAGTGGCTTTTTGTTCCAACAGGTCCCTTCAGCAGAAGTCGAATGATCGACTTCTGTTGAGTGGCAATGGCCACACATGGAGTGAAATTTGGACAATCCCTGCTGATCCTGTCGCAAGTTGATCCATCCATGGCCAGCTTTAGATAGGATTAAGGTATGTTTACCAAAAGAATAGCAACTTGAAATATTGGTTAGTAAAATCGTTGTGAGAAAACAAATATTGCAAGTGTATGGTTAGCCATATGCAGGGATAAATGATGCAGACAACTGTGGTGCAACAGTCTTCATGTGTTTCACTAGGGTCTTATTGCAGATATCGGGTACATTTTGTAGAATAATTCTCTGATCATCACAATAGGTATTAGGGGTCACTGGTAAGATTGCTTGACTAGCAGAAATCCGTGGTAGTGCCTACTGGTAAAAGCGAGTGTTGTTCAAATGTGCTCTATGCTGGTAATGATTTGTTTTCAATAATTTAAATTAAGCTTTCATACAGTACAAAATTTTAACTTTAGAGTATTATGTACATAAATTGCACACATGATATACTGTAGATTGAGAAACATAGGGCATTTTCTGAGAAACGCCATAATCTCAAAGACCAGTGTATCTATAAATCTACAACATTGCATATATTCCACTATTTATATCTGCAGCTGAGAGGTCTGTGATAAGCCAAAGAATCTCTGTCTAAGTTAAGTAATTGATGAATAAAGTGATTTTCATGATATCCTCTACATTGTGTTACAATATTTTTAAAAGAAACTTGCAATAAAGGATGTTTGGAAGCCGTTATTGCTGATCTTTTGCTTTTTAAAGTTCTGATTTCCTGCCTTTATGTTTTATCTGTGGCTTCTGTAGTTTTGTCACTAACTTAAAAGATGTATGTGGATCAGGCATTCTGATTTGGGATCCATGATGTGTATGCTTGTTTGAGGTCAGTGACTCAAACTATTAAAACTAGACAACTAGCATTTATGGAAGGGGGTCATCCATGGTAGCCTCCATATTTATCTCAGTAAGGATTTTTTAAAACATTTTTAGAGCAATGGTTGTTACTAGGTATAGAAGGCCTCTACTGCAGCCCGTGACATCACCGAAGGGTTGCGCATAAGGTTTAGTAATACTAGATAGGACTTCAGAGGCTGGAGACATTCTAGAGCAGCGGTCCTTTTTGCTTGCTTTTATCCCACCCTTGGGGTACTATTCCATCCACTCACACCAACAATGGGGCATAATTTCTTCTATTGACACCAATGATTGGGCATTGGTCCTCCCACTGACACCAAAGATAGGGCATTGTTTGCTCCCACTGGATGCCAGTACTTTCTACTCCCACTGGCCCTAGTCCAGCCTCCCTAAAGTCTGAAAGACCGTAAACTGGCCCTTTATTTAAAAAGTTTGGAGACTCCTGTTCTAGAGGAAATCCGGGTCGGAGACTGAGGACATGCTACAAGTTTGGGTGGAGATCTGCTGCCGAAGACAGTGAGAGATTGAGGATATATTACATGAGACTAGTAAAGATCACTGCTATTGCCCCTTTATAGGTCCGTGTCTGAGCCTCACTGTGTGCCTATGGACTTATAAAGCCTGGCTCGGGAGTGTGCCTGCATTTGTGCACTTATAGCATAGTTTCTTCTTCCTCCTTCCTTTTTCTTACTCCTTCTTTGTCCTTTTTTTCTTCTTCAATTGGATAACATGGATTTTGGAACTGTCTTTCCAGTTGAATGTGTGAATGGGCCCAAATTAATGTAATGTATATCTAAAATCAAAACCTTATTCTTTTGCTTTATAGCATAGGGAATGGTAAACCTCTGTCATTTAGTTTTACCCTATCTGTGTTTATAATCGAATTTCATTCCAGTCATGTAGGCATACAGGTGAGCTGATATCCCTTCCAAGTGAGGAAAATACCCACTTAGACAGTTGCCACTGTAACATGTGGCTCCATTAAAAGGCTTTCTCTTTTTGCTGTACTGGTGACCAGTGGTAATTTTGTCAAGAAAAATCTTTTCGTCAACTGAAATACAACTAAAACAATTTAGATTACTAAAAAATTACTAAAACTAAAATGGCATTTTAGTTAAGACTATGGCTAAAACTAAATTGAAATGTGATGTCAAAATCACAACTGCTGGTGACAACTCACCAGAATTATTCTTATTCCTAACTGAACACGCCCCTCCAGCTTCCAAAGCCTAAATTCATGTTGGACTGGCAACGCTTTGCATTTCAGAAGATCTTGCCTAGCTCTCAGTACAGGATCTCTGACTCTTTGGGCTCATAGTATGCATCCACTCCGCAAATGCAGCAACAAAAATTGTGGTAACATTCTTCAACGTGGGTGAAACTCGCAGAACAGTACAGCCAAAACTACGGCACATAGGCCTTTTCTTGTAGTTAGTATGTGTGAAATGCTCCATTTGAAAACCTTTTTTCATAAAACTGGTCCCTGCATTTTGTCTACATTGCACATACTGCGTAACAAGACCAGTGTCAGTGAGTTCTTAGTCTAATATATATTGTGCCAGAGGTTATGGAGAAAAAATATGCAGTATTTTAAAAATAAGTTTTTCATGGATACATTTAGGAATCTAGTTGATCAATGATTTAATACAAGATTCGCACAACTTTTACCCTAGATTCACTCTTTTGAAGTATTATGTGAAAATTAGTGAATCAGAAGTGAAAGTATTTTATTATTATTATTATTATTATTATTATTATAATAATAATAATATTATTTGGATAAATGTACCTTTCTGTTGATTTGCTTTTTGTCTTTATTGTATGCTTTCACCAATTCAAATGAAAAGTTTGTGTTCATGCAACATTAAAAGTGCACAATGTTGTGATGGGTGTGGTGACATCATTCTGCTTTTGTTTGTGCTTTCAGGCGTTCTCGGACAATGTTGGCTTCCTAGTGACCGTTTTCTGTGCCTTGGGGGTGTTTACTATACTCTTCATACTGGTGTGCATAGAAACTGTGCTACAGAAGGGTATGAAGTTATTGGCGGTCATCATCTGGGGATGTTTGGTAGCCATGGGCTATGCGTTCATTTTTACAAGCGGTTTTGTTACTCCATGGGACCAGGTAAGATAGCTTTTGAATAAGGCATGTAGTAAGCCATGAATAGAGTTGACAACTCAAAATTTTTAATTACTGACACCAATGAGTACAGCATTGGCTTCTTAAAAGATTTATATGGTATTGCTTCAATCGCGAAAAAAAAAAAAAAACAGTGGGGGGAGGGGGGTGTATATAGCATATATATACTGACCAAAGTATGATCCATTTACAGACCTTTTTTGGTGCAGCTCTGGATGAGGAAATAATTTGAATATAGGGGTTCAAGTTACTGATGGGAGCCATATATTACCGGTAATTGAAATTCGGCCATCCCTGCTAGACAGTCATTTGTTTTATTGACTTCTGTCGAGTAGACAAGTTGGAAAAGCTTTTCTCGATCTGCAGCTGCTGATTAGTGTATCCTGACAGCAGCAGGTCCTGCTGTTAGAATATAACCTCCTGGTGGGAGGGAAACGCTGGCTGAACAAAAAAAAAAAAGAACCATGTATAGCCACACTAGTTAAATTTTAGTTTTAAAAACATTTGTTCAATTTACTAATTGTTAGTGGGGGTCAAATTTCTAACAGTTAAAACAGAATACATTTTGGGTTTATTAAAATTTCAGCTTTCCAACTCGTAGATATGGTGGTTGCATTAAAGTGGGAGTAAACTCACTTGTATGATTTTTTTACGTATAGGTAAGCAAAATAATAAGGCTTACCTATAGGGACTGTAAATATCTCCTAAACGCGCACCGTTCATGAGATCCTTACTTTTAGATGCAGCCAGTGACGTCACCGGTGCATGTGCTCTGAAGGAACGGCATTCCCGTGCTGTTCCTTCAGAGTCGTGCTTTAAACAGCCATTCAGATCGCCGAAGCCTGCGAGCCCAGAAGGAAGATCAGGTGAAGATGGAAGTGCCTTCAGCAGTGACAGCACGCCACTGGAGGGCTTCATTTTCAGAGAAGTCTGTCATCATGTGCTAGTATGCGATACATACTAGCACATTACGACTTAAACTGCACGATTCCTTTTTTTTTTTTTTTATGCAGTTTGCTACCGCTTCAAGTTTCTTTTTTAAGGCTGTTTTTTTTTCTCTATATTTTAAACTGGTGATCCTACCAGTAAGTCTGTTATTTTTCCACTTTAACAGACAGAGCTGTCCGGCAAGAAATGGCAGTTAGAGAGTTGAGAAAAACCATTTACCACTGAGGGGTGCTTATAATGGTCAGTTTTTATCCATTTATGTGAAACCTTTATCCTCAAATGAAAAAAAAAAAATATTGCTGTGACCGCTTTAAAAGTGTTAGTTTGGCTTTTGTTAGTCCTTTTAAAGGGGTTCTATGCATTAAGGTGAAAAACCTTTTTGTGCTGCAGCAGCCCCCCTTTTACTTACCTGATCAGATCATTTCAGCGACGGGGACGAGCACAGCAGCTTCAGCCACTGTCTCGGGTCCTCATTGGATAGATTGATAGCAGTGGGAGCCATAGGCTCCCACTGCTGTCAATCAAATCCAGTGACATGGGGGGCGGGGGTGAGTCCTGCTGTCTGTGTCAATAGACTTGGGAGCGCACCCGCCCGATTGCCTACAGGAAGAGGGGCACTCCAGAAGAGGAGGAGCCAGGAGCGCCGCAGGAGGACCCCAGAAAAGGAGGTTCGGGGCCACTCTGTGCAAAACCCTTGCACAGAGGAGGTAAGTTTAAGTTTATTTAAAAGAAAATAACACAAACCTTTACAATCCCTTTAAATATGCTTATCTGTCTAAGAGCCCTTTCACATTGGGGCGGTTTGCAGGCGCTGTTGCGCTAATAATAGCGCCTGCAAACCAGCCCGAAAGTGCCGCTGCTTTCATTCCAGTGTGAAAGCCCCAAGGGCTTTCACACTGGAGTGATGCGCTGGCAGGACGGTAAAAAAAGTCCTGCTAGCAGCATCTTCGGAGCGGTGAAGGTGTATACCGCTCCTTCACCGCTCCTGCCCATTGAAATCAATGGGACGGCGTGGCTATACCGCTGGCAAAGCGCCTCTGCTAAGGCGCTTTGCGGTGGTATTTAACCCTTTCTCGGCCGCTAGCGGGGGGTAAAACCGCCCCGCTAGCGGCCGAATACCGACGGTAAAACGCCGCTAATAATATCGGCGTTTTACCGCCGACGCCGCCCCAGTGTGAAAGGGCTCTAACACTACCTTCCACCCCAGACTGACGATGCTTTCTCTCCAAGGGTGTCTGTTTCTCCTCCATCCAGAGTTGACACACCTTTTATGCCGTGTACACACGGTCGGAATTTCCGACAACAAATGTTCGATGTGAGCTTGTTGTCGTAAATTTCAACTGTGTGTAGGCTCCATCGGACATTTGTTGTCAGAATTTCCAACAACAAAAATTTGAGAGCTGGTTCTCAAATTTTCCGACAACAAAGCACAATTCCAACGCACAAAATTCCACGCATGGTCTGAGTCCAGCAGAAGAGCCGCATTGACTATTGAACTTCATCTTTCTCGGCTCGTCGTACGTGTTGTACATCACCGCGTTCTTGACGTTCGGAATTTCCGACAACATTTGTGTGACCGTGTGTATGCAAGACAAGTTTGAGCCAACATCCGTCGGAAATAAATCCAGGATTTTGTTGTCGAAATGTTCCATTGTGTGTATGCGGCATAAGATGGGAAGTGTGTTACTGGCCAGGTCACCGGTTACATTTTTTATTTTAAATAATGCTAATGTGTATTTTAATGTGTCAGTATTTAAAAAGATTTGATGACATGGGTATTGTATTTTTTCTCTTGCCTAATGTTCTGTGTTGTGGTTGCTCTCTGCAGGTTTATTGGACGTTATTTGTGACAATTAGCCTGTACACCATGCTCCCATTATGTATGACGGGAGCGATCATTGCTGGGCTTACCTGCTCAGCATCACATATCATCGTGCTTAGTGTCTATGTGACCTCAACCAGTAAGCAGCCTGCAGGGGATTTTGCCTTACAGGTAGGAAACGCTTCTTATAAACTGCATGCAACTTCCAGGCGTCACAGCTTCCTGTAGTCAGAACATTTTGTTATTCACCTCCCGGGTAGATTTTCCAAGTACACGAACTGTAGGGTTCTTGTAAAGGTGTGTACATACAGGTAATTAACCATTCAACTGTGAACACGGTATAATAGACCTTAGAATAGCAATGAGCAGATTGGTCTGGGAAAACCTTCCGTAATCACTGTGCTCTTTCGAAACGCTCCATGAGCCCTAAAGGCAGCAGTTTGGAAAGAATGAGAAGAATTGTAAATTAGTTCCCATAGCCCTGAAGAGCGTCTTCTAAAAATGATCAAACCTGTCATAAAGATATATATGATATTAATTTTTAATTTTTGTCTCCTTTAAATTTTATATTAGTATTGTTAAAATAAACTCCTCTCCTTTCAGCTGGAAAATTGCTAGGTGCAGCATTATTAATGCTCGCTGTCATAATTCTAAACAGATAGATGCATTATGTAACATTATTAGCACATCATAGCTGGCGTTTGATCATTGTATGTACCCCTCTAGCTTTGTTTCCTAATTATAACAAGCACTTGTGACCAGTATTATGTAGCTGGCTTTGCTGTCCTAGGCTCTGGGATATGATCATCTAGGAAATTATTCACAGCGTTTCACTGTTTCCACATTGTTATGCTACAGCAGGGGTGTCCAAACTTTTTTCAAAGAGGGTCATATTTGATTAAGTGACCATGCGTGAGGGCCGACCATTTTGCCTGACATTCTTTGAACCAATAAAATTAAATGCAAATTAACCACTTCAGCCCCGGAAGGATTTGCCCCCTTCCTGACCAGGACATTTTTTGCGATACGGCACTGTGTCACTTTAGCTGACAATTGCGCGGTTGTGTGACGTTGTACCCAAACAAAATGTATGTCCTTTTTTCCCCACAAATAGAGCTTTCTTTTGGTGGTATTTGATCACCTCTGTGGTGTTTTATTTTTTTGCGCTATAAACAAAAAAAAAAAGCGACAATTTTGGGGAAAAAAAAACTATTTTATACTTTTTGCTACAATAAATATCCAAAAAAAAAATTCTTCATCAGTTTAGGCCGATATGTATTCTACATATTTATGGTAAAAAAAAAAACCTGCAATAAGCATATATTGACTGGTTTGCGCAAAAGTTATAGCGTCTACAAAATAGGGGATACATTTATGGCATTTTTATTATATTATTTTTTTTTTTTTTTTTTTTACTAGTAATGGCAGCGATCTTTTTTTTTTTTTTTTTTTTTTATCAGGACTGCGACACAGATTGGACACTTGACACTTTTTTGGGACCATTGACATTTATACAGCGATCAGAGCTAAAAATAGCCACTGATTACAGTATAAATGTCACTGGCAGGGAAGGGGTTAACACCAGGGGACTATCAAGGGGTTAACTGTGTTCCCTAGGTGTGTTTGAACTGTGAGGGGGATGGGACTGACTAGGGGAGGAGACTGATCGGTGTTCCTATATACTAGGAACACACGATCTGTCTCTACTCCCCTGACAGGACGTGGATCTGTGTGTTTACACACACAGATCCACGTTCCTGCTCTGTCACGAGCGATTGAGGGTGCCCGGCTGACATCGCGCCCACCTGCTAGATCATCTTAAAGGAGCGACATATAGCCACGGCGATTTGGGCAGCCGTGCCAACCTGCGGCAGTATAACTGCAGTGGCTGGTCGGCTAGCAGTTAACTAATACACTGCCCAACAAGAATTCTCTGGCCTTTGTGGCTGTGTGTGGTGAAGAGTCTAGGTATGAGCTTGGGTGTGTTATTTGGAGATATATATAGAATCTCCAAGCACCACTCAGGACTAAGGATGAGCTTGGGCGTGTTATTTGGATATACCGTATTTATCGGCGTATAACACGCACTCTCACTTTGAGGGAAATATCAGGAAAAACCCTAAATTTTAAATAGAGACCTATGAAGCAAAATAAGGGTCAGTGCCCATCATTGCAACCTAATCAGTGCCCATCTGCAGCCTTACCATTGCCATGAATGCAGCCTCACCATTGCCATAAGCGCAGCCTGATCCATGCCCATCTGCAGCCTCGGAGGGGACAGGGAGGGGGTGGGACGAGCGCCAACAGATTACATACAGGAGAATCTCCTGTTTACTCAGCGGCCTCTTTAATACAAAGTCCCGCCTCCTATGATAGACAGAACATATATATATGAAGCCGTATTAAACCAGAACACGGGCCAGACTTTGGACATTCCTGTGCTACAGCCTTTTTCCAAAATAAATTAAATTCCTTATTTTTCTCAAAATTTTACAAACCATACCCCATAATGACAATGTGAAAGAAGTTTGTTGGAAAACTTTGCAAATTTATTAATAATAAAAAATGAAAAAAATCACACGTACACAAGTATTCACAGCCTTTGCTCAATACTTTGTTGAAGCGCCTTTTTGGTACCAATTACAGCCTCAATTCTTTTTGAGTATGATGCTACAAGCTTTGCACACCTATTTTTGGGCAGATTCTTCTTTGCAGGACCTCTCAAGCTCCATCAGGTTGAATGGGGAGCATCAGTGCACAGCCATTTTCAGATTTCTCCAGAGATATTCTACCGGGTTCATGTCTGGGCTCTGGCTGGACTGGGCACTAAAGGACATTTACAGTGTTGTCCCGTAGCCACTCCTTTGTTTACTTGTCTGTGTGCTTAGGGTCATTCTCCTGTTGGAAGATGAACCTTTGCCCCAGTCTGAGGTCCAGAGCGCTCTGGAGCAGGTTTTCATCAAGGATGTCTCTGTACACTGCTGCATGCACCTTTCCCTCGATCCTGACTAGTTTCTAAGTTCCTGCCACTGAAAAACATCCCCACAGCATGATGCTGCCACCACCATGCTTCACTGTAGGGATGGTATTGGCCAGGTAATAAGTGGTGTCTGGTTTCCTTCAGACATGATGCTTGCCATTCAGGCCAAAGAGTTCAATCTTTGTTTCATCATACCAGAGAATTTTGTTTCTCATGGTCTGAGAGTCCTTCAGGTGCCTTTTTGGCAAACTCCAGGTTTCTGTCATATGCTTTTTACTGAGGAGTGTCTTCTGTCTGGCCACTCTACCATACAGGCCTAATTGGGGGAGTGCTGCAGAGATGGTTATTTTTCTGGAAGGTTCTCCTCTCTCCACAGAAAAACGGTGGAGCTCTGTCCAACCATCCGGTTCTTGGTCACCCCCCTGACTAAGGCCCTTTGACCCCGATCGCTCAGTTTGGCCAGGCGGCCCGCTCTAGGAAGTCTTGGTGGTTTCACACTTCTTCCATTTATGGATGATGGAGCCCACTGTGCTCATTGGGACCTTCAATGCTGCAGAAATTTTTCTGTACCCTTCCCCAGATCTGTGCCTCAATACAATCCTGTGTCGGAGGTCTACAGATAATTCTTTGGCATTCATGGCTTGGTTTGTTCTCTGACATGCACTGTTTACTGTGGAACCTTATATAGACAGGTGTGTGCCTTTACAAATCATGTCCAATCAACTGAATTTATCACAGGTGGACTCCAATCAAGTTTTAGAAACATCTCAAGGATACTCAGTGGAAACAGGATGCACCTGAGCTCAATTTTAAGTGTCATGGCAAAGGCTGTGAATAATTACATATGTGATATATTTTTTTTTGTTTTTAATAAATTTACAAAGATTTCAAACAAACTTCTTTGACATTGTCATTATGGGGTACTGTTTGTAGAATTTTGAGGAAAATTAATGAATTTAATCAATTTTGGAATAAGGCTGTAACATAACAAAATGTGGGGAAAGTGATGCGCTGTGAATACTTTCCGGATGCACCACTGTATATGCATCTAAAGCCCTGGTGCCCAACCTGCATAATTTGAAAAAAAAAAAAATAAAATATATATATATAAATAAAATGTAGCACTAACTCTCAGTGGAGCTGCTGGTTTAAAGCGGGCTGTTACCTTCCCTCTCGATACCTCTGTTTTACCGACACCGGGTCTAGGGTCCCGTTGAGTTTACCTCTGGACGATTTAAGCACCGAACACTTGAGTATATTTCCCAATGCTTTAATGAACAAGTAATAAAGGAAGTAGCAGGAAAGAGGCGGAAGGAAAGTTGCAGGGAAGCTCAAATACCTTTCCTTAGTATTCTTTAGAACATTCTTTGGAATTGAACACTTGTAATTGAATGCACTCCCCTTGTGGGATCCAATCTTTGCCCGCCTGGATACCCCTATCTCATTTTCCTAGCAGCCAGTACGCAGCATGAACAAAAGTCTCTGCCACAGACTTGTTTGGAATAAAACCCGTACGATCCTCTGCCACAGGATGTATTGGTTTGCGATGAATATCAGACACAGTACTTGAACCTTAAGCCAACCCGGCAGTACTATGCAGTAAGATTACTTCAGGATACGTCCTCCAACCGAGTCACCAGGCCCCTCTCCAGGCCAGCACTATGCATGATCCTTCCGTTGCAGGTCCTCCCCTGGGATCTCCTCGGTTGTCCAGCTTCTTCACTCAGGATAGACAGCTCAGGACCATTCCTCTGCTGCTGTGGTAGGCCCCAGACAGGCTTCTGGGCCCACCCACGCGCCGCAGCGACGTGGGCCTCCGTATCGGAGGGCCAGCAGGTGGCTGAAAACGAACCCCTAAACATGGCGTCTGCCCAATAAATACCCTTTCCCAGAATGCAACTCGGAGGACCACCTCCACCGAGTTGTCTGGACAGAGGAGCACTCATACGCTTCAACACGTTGCCTTTCCAACACCAGCCCATGGTGACGACACCCACCGGCACAGTGTGGAACTACACGCAACTCAGCCAAGCTGGAACAGAGGCAAATCTAACTTCACCTAACAAGTAACCCACAAGATTTACCTATCAGCGGTAGATTAAAAAACAAAATCTACCAGCGATATATATATATATATATATATATATATATATATATATATATATATATATATATATATATATATATATATATATATATATATATATAAATAATGTGCAGCCCCTGGACCTCAGCAGCATTGATCTCTACTAGCCTCATCTAACAAGTTCCCAGCTTCATATTGTCTTCTGCAGCATATCCCCAGCCAAAAATGTAGCATTTCCACATTCTCTAAACCCTTATTTCCTCTCTTAGGTCTACAGTTTCTGGCAGTCCTCTTAAGCTTTACATATATGTGTGGCCCTTTGGTGATGTCAGGGGTCACATTTGAGGCCCCCTTTAGCTGATGAATTAACAACCACTGATCAGATTTTTTTTATTTTTTTTTGGGGTGGGGGGATAATGAAGATTAAGGTTACCAACCCTGTCAACTTTATTTATTTTGCTCTTGCTGTCCCCACAGTGGAGATTACCAATTACCCTCTCTATTTGTCCTGGTGACCATGATTACCGGGCATGAAAGTAAAGAAAAATCCCAAATTTTCAGTTGTCACTGAAACAACAAACTGGTGACAACTCTAAGAATTTGAGCTTGTTAAAGTTTAAATATGAGTTGATATGAGTGTTCTGCATGCCAAGGTTAGCCCTAGGCATAGGTTAATATATTACAACAATGGAACATGGCAAAACACTATATTAAAATTTTATTTTAATGAATCTAAAAATTAAACATTGGTAATTATTGCAGCATGGAGTGATCTCTCCCTCATAAAAGGCTATATAAAACTGTGTTCTGTCTATTACAAGTAGGGGAATATGTGATGTTCACTGCAGGTGAAACAGTCTCTGTACTTTTAAAACGTGCACCAGGAAGAAACCCCTGCAGTGAACGTGTGCTGAATGTTATATTTACTTCTTCATAGATCTGCTGCAGTCTTTATTATGAACATCTAACAATGAAATTTGAAATCTTTTGACTGACTGTTTCTTTTTGCAGATGATTGCAAATGCCATAATTTTGCTGTGTGGAAATGTGGTGGGCGGTTATCACAAGCGTGTCACGGAGAGTGCATTAAAGGACACTTACCACGAAGCCATCAACTTCATTCATTCCAGACGTAAGCTGGACTCTCAGGAGAGGCAGCAGGTGTGGTGACCATTATGGGAACACCCTTGGGTTGTGGGGCTTCCATCGCTACTAACCAGTGGTGCTGGATTACATGCAGGAGAATGTGTTAATTTTACTTTTAATTTTATAATTTGGGGACTTTCCTAATTTTTTGTGAAGTGGGAAGCACCTTCAGTGGAGAAGTAATGACCTTGCAGAGCTCCAAACTGTAGCCCTCTTTTAAGGGCATATCTACTTTTTGTTTTTTTTTCTCTTTGAACAGTTACTTTCATTTTTTTCTGACTAGGTAAATTATATGTAGTGGTCTGAGGATTATAAATTCCCATCTTTTTCCCCCTTCCTTCTGTAATGTTTCCTGAAAGGATCAGAGTGATTCTCCGTGCCGGTGCTGACCATTAAGAATTGTTCTGAGCTGTCCTGGAAAGAAGGGGGAAAAGAGCGTTGGGAGTGTAAGGCAACATTGTGCAACCTGCGGCCCAAGTTGGCTATGAATGAGGCCCAACACAATATTGTAAACTGAAAGTGATTGTAAAGGCTCGTTTAAAAAATAAAAATTAACATGTCATACTTGCCTCCTCTGTGCAGTGGTTTTGCACATAGCAGCCCGGATCCTCCTGTTCTAGGATCCCTCTTTGCTGCTCCTGGCCCCTCTCTCCTTTTGAGTGCCCCTTAGCCAGCAGCTTGCTACAGGGGACGTCCAAGTCGAGTCCGAGCTCCGTGTATCCTTTCGGACACGAAGACCCTGACCTGGCCCCGCCCCTCTCTTGTCTTCTCTGATTGACTGACTTTGACAGCCGCGGGAGCCAATGGCGCTGCTGCTCTGTCTCAGCAAATCAGGTGGAGTGTCGTGGATGGCTGCTACACACAGAAGGTTTTTTATCTTAATGCCTAGAATGCATTAAGATAAAAATCCTTCTGCCTTTTCAACTCTTTTAAAAATGTGTAAAAATGCCTTTACATTTAGCGAACACATGCAGCCGAAGAAAAATTTGACAGTGGGGTTGATTTACTAAAACTGGAGAGCGCAAAATCTGTTGCAGCTGTGCATGTTAAACCAATCATCTTCTCTAACTTCAGCTAGTTCATTTAAACTTTGGCAAAAAAAACTTTCTTCACCAGATTTTGCACTCCACAGATTTGATAAATCAAACCCAGTGTCTCTTTACTGGACTTTTTATAAGTTTTATCTACCCAAAGAAATATATCCCACTCTTCACAATCACTCCTTATTCATATCATCATTTTTCGGCAACACCAATATCAGGGAGCAACTATTTTCAAGGATGAAGCACACAAAATTGAAACCAAAATATCTGATGAGCACCATGAGAATTCATTGAGAATGGCTACTACATCCATCCAACCAGATATTGATGCGTTCATTTATTAAAAACCGTGTCAAAGATCACATTGGGTTTATGTTGCCCTCTTTTCACTTTTATGATAAAAATTACAAAAAAATGAAGTTTCTTTTCTCGGACATCACGGGACACAGAGCCACAGTAATTACTGATGGGTTATAGGGTATCACTAGGTATTGGACACTGGTCACACCCTAATCAGGAAGTTCAACCCCCTATATAACCCCTCCCCTTCCAGGGATACCTCAGTTTTGACACCAGTGTCTTAGGTGTTGGACGTGCAAAGATGTCCTGTGCTGAAGCTCCAAAAGGAATATCCTAAGATCCTATACTGGGGCAAGCCAGGCGACCGGATCCATTCAAAGTGTCCTTTCATGGCCGAATTGTATGGTACCCGGGCCTCGTGTCCGAAGAAACGAGGTTCTACCCGTAATGCTTCTCTTTTTAGAGATCTGGACCCGCGGATCAGAAAATGGCTTTAAACTTCCTAATTTCTGGCAAGGTGCTTTACAGGCCCAGAACTGAAGGATCCCCCTACTGATGGGGGCCCCAGTCTCTGACGGTTTTTCACAAACGGAGCCCACCGTGAGAGGCGAAGGCTGGGTCTGTGTAAACTGAACCCTGCGGCCTGGATAAGGTAAGAGGAGATTCCACAGAATTTTAAATTCTAGTGGCTCTTCTCCTTTAAAGTGAATGCATGCTGTGCCTATTGTGACCACTGGGGGCGGCCAAGAGCACAAACCTTCTCATGCTTGATCTGTCTCAGCGTCCGCTGCACAGGCTCTTCCTCCAGCTCCAAAGGTAGATGGTGGGGGGTTTTCTCTGCTGGGATGGTCCCCCCAGGCTAGAGAAAGGCTCAGGTAGGCTGTAAGGCGGGTGAGACCGCACTGTCACAGCCGCTACCGCCGCCGCCACCAAAGCCGCATTGCGATGCAGGGCCTATCACTGCCGGCCTCCTCCTTATTCCCCCAACCCCAGCCTCCCTTCAGGCTTGTCAGAAAGGGTCGGCTCGCGCGGGAAGCGCTCGTTTTTCAAAAACGAGGGGGGCGGGGCGTCAGCACAGCGTCAGCGTGCCCAGACACCCACAGTGCCTGAAAGCATGGCTATTTAAAGCACACTGTATAGGTGCTCTGAGCTTTGGAGAGACACAGAGCTGACAGTCACATGTAAGGTGGGACACAGGCATTCCCCTAGGCTGCATTCACTAAAGAACACCGGATTGGGCATTTGGTAGCAAGGCTTTTAGCCAGACTACATCGCTCAGCAGTCAGTGTTCGTTTTTGATACCTCACACCTTGTTGCTTTGCACTATGGGTAGAAGAGGTTCAAGCACCCCTAGAACCGGAGGCACTAGGGGGTCTCGTTCAGGTTCTGAGGACCCCCTGTCTGCTACACCATCCCCTCCTGAGGGACCAGGGGCAGCTGGACAGGGAGAGCCATTGGGGTTAGGGGCTACATCTGCTGCCGGCACTTCAGCCCCTGTGTACATTACACAGAACCATTTCTGGATTAGAGAAAAAACTAATGGCCGCGATTACATCTTCACTGAGTGGAAGAAAACGCACAAGGCCTTCCTCTGCTCCCCAAGACCCTCAGTCAGAGGAGCTCTGGGATAAAGGAGATGAATCCCTTTCAGAGGATCGGGATGGGACAGATGATTCCTCTTCGGAGGATTCAGGTGGAGAGAGACCCTCTGCGACTTCCCAAGAGGAGAAAGTCTTAGTGCAGATCCTCACTGGTTTGGTCCGCTCCACATTTAAGTTGCCCCTACCTGAAACTACTACAGAAACCTCTTCTGCTTTGGGGTCACTGAAACCTTTCCAAGCAGCACATGCTTTTCCTGTTCATAAATTACTTGAAAAGCTGCTTTACTCTGAGTGGGATCACCCAGATAAGCGATTTCTTCCGCCGAAAAAGTTTTCTACACTTTATCCTATGGAAGAAGAGTTTATTAAGAGGTTGGGAATACCGGCCATTGATGCGGCCATTTCCTCTGTAAATAGTAATCTGACTTGTCCTGTAGACAACGCTCAGATGCTCAAGGATCCTGTGGATAAAAAGATGGACTTCTTATTGAAAGATGTGTTCTCTTTAACAGGATCAGTGGCCCAACCTGCAGTAGCAGCGATTGGAGTCTGTCAATACTTAAGAGACCATGTTAAGCAGGTCATCAAAGTATTGCCTGAACAGCAGGCCCAGGGGTTTGCTAACCTTCCTGCGGCTTTATGTTATGCTGTTGACGCCATTAGAGATTCTATCGTGCAAACCTCTCGCCTCTCGCTTGGGTTGGTGCATATACGTAGAATCTTACGGTTGAAAAACTGGTCAGCCGAAGCACCATGTAAGAAGCTTCTGGCTGGTTTCCCTTCCGTGGTGAAAGGTTGTTTGGAGAGGATTCGGATAATTATATCAAGACGATCTCCTGTGGGAAAAGCACTCTCTTACCTGATAAGAAGAAGAGTAAGCGTCCCTCTTTTAAACGGACTCTTTCCCCAGCGCCAGGGGCATCAGCCTCCAGGCAGTCACGACGGTCTCCTCCGTCTGGGGCAAGAAACAAGAGTCAACCCCAGGGACACAAGAAATCCTGGGGGAAAAGGTCTTCTAAGCAAGACACTAAGACCTCTTCATGAAGGGGCGCCCCGCTCGCTCGAGTGGGGGGAAAGACTGCTGCAGCTCTCAGGGCCCTGGCAGAAGGACTTCCAGGACAGATGGGTAATCTCCATGGTAACCTTAGGGTACAGACTGGAGTTCCAAGAATGTCCCTCTCCTCGTTTCCTCAGATCAGGTGTTCCCAGAAAACCAGAAGAGAAGCAGTTGCTCCTTCTAGCGATAAAGCGACTTTGGTCGCAAGAGGTCATTGTGGGGGTTCCCACAAAGGATCAAGGATTGAGACTCTGTTCCAATCTTTCTATGGTCCGAAAACCAAATGGGGACGACAGACCCACTTTGGATTTGAGAGATCTGAAACGATTCCCAAGGATGCAGTCCTTTCGTTTGGAATCAATTCAGACAGTAATCTCCGTCCTGCAGGGAGGAGAATTTCTGATATCAATAGGCATCAGAGATACAGGCCTATATGTGCCCAGTTTTCCTGCTTAACTGAAGTGTCTGCAGGCAAAGATCACTGCTCTAAGGGAGCTGATTCTGACAGTCAGGGCCAAGAAGGGTCTTTCTGTCCGCCTTTGTATGAGGCTGCAGGGGAAGATGGTGGCTTCATTCGAAGCAGTTCCCTATGCGCAGTTCCAAGCAGAACTGTTGCAACACAGTATTCTGTTGACCTGGAACAGGAAGGTGCAGGCATTAAACTTTCCAATGCACCTATCGCATGCGATGCGTCAGAGCCTCAGTTGATGGCTCATACCCGAAAACCTACAGAAGGGGAAATCCTTCCTACCGGTTGCCTGGGATCCTCTTGCAGGCAGGACGGATGCGTTGGTGATTCCGTGGCATCGGCTCTCACCGATTTATGCATTCCCTCCCATTCTGCTACTGCCATGGCTCCTTCGCAGACTCAGGCAAGAAGGGAAGTCGGCACTTCTGGTGGCCCCCGTTTGGCCCAGAAGAACCTGATAAGCAGAAATAGCAGGGATGATGGTGGGTTCCCGGTGGACCCTACCGATACACCCAGACCTGTTAGCTCAAGGTCCGGTGTTCCAGCCTGCCTCACAAATGCTAGATTTGACGGGTGGGCTATTGAATCCCACGTTCTGAAAAATCGTGGGCTTTCAGGTCCTGTCAGATCTACCTTGATTAATGCAAGGAAGCCAGCTTCCAGAATGATTTATCATAGAGTCTGGAAAGCTTATGTATCCTGGTGTGAATCCAGGGGTTGGCATCCCAGGAAATATGTCATAAGTAGAATTCCGTTTTTTTCTACAATTAGGATTAGAGATGAAGCTGGCCTTGAGTACCATCAAGGGCCAGGTGTCGGCCTTATCAGTGTTGTTTCAACGGCCGCTTGCTTCGCAATCTCTGATCCGAAACTTTATACAGGGGGTGATGCGTCTTAATCCTCCGGTTAGGGCGCCCCTGAACCCCTGGGACTTGAACTTGGTTCTATCGGTGTTACAAAAACAACCTTTTGAACCAATACGTCAGATTCCTTTGGTCTTACTGACGAGGAAACTCATTTTCCTGGTAGCTATCTCTTCTGCTAGAAGAGTATCAGAAATAGCAGCTCTTTCCGGTAAAGAGCCTTACTTGATTATACACAAGGATAGAGTGGTACTGTGCCCTAATCCTAGTTTTTTTCCGAAGGTGGTTTCAGATTTTCATCTAAACCAAGACATTGTGCTACCTTCCTTTTTTCCAGAACCTTGTTCTTCGGAAGAAAGGTCATTACATTCTTTGGATGTAGTAAGAGCAGTCAAGACCTATCTGGAGGCAACTGCTCAGATTCGCAAGACGGATGTCTTGTTCGTGCTGCCGGAGGGTCCCAATAGAGGACAGGCAGCGTCAAAAGCGACCATTTCTAAATGGATTCGACAGTTGATTATTCAAGCTTACGGTTTGAAACAGAAGATTCCTCCGTTTCAGATCAAGGCACATTCCACAAGGGCTATTGGTGCTTCTTGGGCAGTGCATCACCGGGCCTCTATGGCTCAGATCTGCAAGGCCGCAACCTGGCCTTCAGTTCATACATTCACCAGATTCTATCAGGTGGATGTAGGAAGGCATGAGGATATCGCCTTTGGGCGTAGTGTGCTGCAGACAGCAGTACAGGGTCCTCAGGTCTGATAGCACCCTACTTGGTTGTGATTCCCCCCCCCCCTCAGTTGGCATTGCTTTGGGACATCCCATCAGTAATTACTGTGGCTCTGTGTCCCGTGATGTCCGAGAAAAGAAAATAGGATTTTTTATTACAGCTTACCTGTAAAATCCTTTTCTTTCGACGGACATCACGGGACACAGAGGTCCCGCCCCTCTTCTAATACACCTATACTGCTTTGCTACAAAACTGAGGTATCCCTGGAAGGGGAGGGGTTATATAGGGGGTTGAACTTCCTGATTAGGGTGTGACCAGTGTCCAATACCTAGTGATACCCTATAACCCATCAGTAATTACTGTGGCTCTGTGTCCCGTGATGTCCGTCGAAAGAAAAGGATTTTACAGGTAAGCTGTAATAAAAAATCCTATTTTTATTACTCAGGTACATTCTCTATTATGGTAATCCTTGTGATCGGCCCGACTTTTTCTGCTCATCAAGCCCAAGAACAATTCCTCTTCTTCCAGTGTGGCTCAGGAAGGTCAAAAGGTTGTGTAGAGTATTGGTTCACCTTTTCATTTTTTTTAAAAAGGTGGACTAAAGCCTGGTACATACTAATAGTCTTTCAACCCCAGCGGGTTGAACACAAAAAAACTGACAGCTCCGGTCTGAGCCGCTGTACTAACGATCCGACTTTAGTGCAGCAGTCTCCCCTGCTGAGATGTTGTGTTCTGACGGGGGCGGCCCGCTGTCAGAACACACCGATCAGTGCTCTCAGCTGTTGGCTGAGAGTGCTGATCGGGAGTCGGTTGGCTGCTGGTTTTCCAGAATGCTCGTCTAAGGGCCCTTTCACACGGGGGCGGCGTCGGCAGTAAAGCGCAGCTATTGTAAGCCGCACTTTACCGTCGGTATGCGGGCGGTTTTACCCCCCTCTAGCAGCCGAGAAAGGGTTAAAAACCACCGCAAAGCGCCTCTGCTGAGGTGCTTTGCCGGCGGTATAGCCGCGCTGTCCCATTGATTTCAATGGGCAAGAGCGGTGAAGGAGCGGTATACACTTCGCTCCTTCACCGCTCCAAAGATGCTGCTAGCAGGACTTTTTTTCCTGCTAGCGCACCGCTCCATTGCGAAAGCCCTTGGGGCTTTCGCACTGGAGACAAAGCAGCGGCACTTTCGGGTCGTTTGCAGGCGCTATTATTAGCGCAATAGCGCCTGCAAACCACCTCAGTGTGAAAGGGCCCTTACAGTAGCCGGCCCTACGGCCGGCTTCTGTCAAACTGGCTGACATACACAGGGCTCGAATGTCGGGCGGTTTTTATTGAACCAGCCAATGTCTCCCAACATTCGTCCTGTGTGTACTAGGCATAACCCTTAAACTTTAAATTGTGACGATTTGCAGCTGTTGGTTTATTTAGGACTGCGTAGTGCATTTTGCTTTTATTGGCCTACATAGTCCCTTTGGCCCCTTTCACATGATAAGCCCGCTTGGCTCCGCCTGTCTGTTTTTCAGGCGGATTCGAGCTGGCCACCTATTGACTCCTATGGACAGGCGGATGTCAGCGGAGATGTGTCCGCTGACGCCCGTCTGCCATTCGATCCGCTCAAGACAGACATATTGCGATACGTTCACCATCCATCTATCGGGCATGCTGTCTGTTTTTGTTCTGATCCCCCCATAGAAATTAGCAGGGCCCTGACAGGTCCCTCCCTGCTCAGTGAGCAGAGATGAACTTGTCATCTGCCGGCTCAGCGGGGTTTAACGGAGCGATCTCCCACTGAGCTAGCAGAGTCTGCTGAGCAGATCCGAACCATGTGAAAGGGGCCTTTCAGTTGGATTGAATGTAATCCTCAAAACCGCAGCGCAAAATGCATGATAGTGCGTGTTTCCACAATATGTATTGCCCTATGCAAGCCAGTGTGAACAAACCTATAAACACCTCTGAGTACAATGTTTGCCTATGTTTATCACTGAGATGGTGGATAATCAGTATTCATTGCCATTTGTGGACTGCTGCACCTGTGTGTGAAATGCTTTGTTTAGGTGCCTCAGCAAGTACTCAAAGTGTCATTAAGTATTATACCAGCATACTGTACATGCCGAGTGCACTGGGTGTGAGCACAATCACTCTGGAATAGAAGTGAAAGTAAAAATAAAGTCTTTATCTTCATCTCAAATAAATGTACCCAATCTTTCAACTGTGTTGACATTCCCAGTGGTGCATTGGAATGCAGCACAAGTCACCCAATAATTTAAATGAATAAATTATTTGAATGTATGCTAGGAACAATTTAGCATACTGCTATTCATCCGTCCATATTAAATCACATGGATGTACTAAAGCCCTTTTACAGAACCTTTCACATGCCTCTGTGGTATTGTTTAAAAACAAATGCAGTCACGTACACCGGTAAATTGGTGTTACTAGTTAATTTTTAATTCATTTGATACAGGTTTGAAAATATCACACTTTTTATTGCACTATTGTTTTGTTTTGGTACTGTGAGTGCTTGATTTGATTGCCAATATATACTGAGGCAATTAATTTTGTCTTATTCATTTTTTGTATTTTTTTTTTATAATTTGGAATGTCAAAATACAAAATAAGATTGATTTTTGTTTTTTAGAGTGTCCTTCCTAAATTTGTTGTAGTGAAGATTTGTTCTCTTTACCTATATGCCTTGCCTGCCCTTGGTTATGGTATGTTAGAAAGCCTGTGTGGTCATCAAAGATGACCAGCCCCGCCTACCTGTCCAACATCATGATTGGAATCTGGGCAGATGCTTGACATTCAACACAGCATCATAAATGACGCTGGGATAATGGTTTTTAAACTGATCTTGGTTAAAACAGGCAGTTAATTCTCTAAGGGCTCATTCTCACCATAACTTGTGGTATAATGTGCGTCACCCATGTTATCATGAGTGTAGATATTTGGTGCCCTCCAAGCGGTGATCAACCATTCCTTCTATGAGTGAGGTAGTGATATAACATATATGGTGCCATGACACAGTTATAAACAAGAACATGTATCCCCAGCACTTCTGATTCTACTAGATTTTTTATTCATCACATAGGTACATTTTTTTTCTTGTTTTTTTAGCTTTAAACCTGCCCAGAAACCAGACAATTTGGATAGGAGTCAATTCTTTTACCAGCATGACTTTGGAGTGTGGGAGGAAACCCTGAGTAAACAGGGAGAACATGCAGGATTAGGCCTAAGACCCCAGTGCTTAAAAGCAAAATTTCTATAGGCTATTGTGTCTGTGCCCTCTGTTTTATGTTGACTGAAGGTACAGTTTACACAAGACAGAATAAAGTGCTAAAAGCCTAGTATAGCAAGTACAGTGAACCTGATGTTAAGGGACATCAATGGAGGCCTCCATGACTGGACACTCCTTTTCTAAGTGCTAATTCACTGGCTGTCATTCTGATACGTCAATGCCGTCTGAGTGGGTGACCCAGAAAAAGTATCAAGATTAGTACGTTCACTGTCAAAAAAAAAAAAAAGAAACCCGACCGTGCAGGACTTTGTATCATTCATCCACAGTGTTCTGTGAAAACTACACAGCCTTTTCGGCTGTTGGCTTGTAGTTCTCAATGAACTACCAGGGCACTGTTACGCGCTCTAGTAGTTCATTGAGTCCTCCTGCCAGAGTGTAACTGCCAATCACTTTAAAGTAGATCTTAACCCAACCATTGGAATATCATATATGCTTTTACTTCCTGTCCCTTTTACTTCCTGTCCCATAGCCAAACAGGAAGCGAGAAGATATCCCTGCAAATTCCTTGGGGACTCCCAGGTCACCAGAACTCCTATTGAAAGATTTCCCCCCCCCCCCCCACATTACTTTTCTGGGACAACCCGAAATTTGGGATTTTTTTTAACTTATATCTACAATAATGATGGTAAACAGGACAAATAGAACGGGTGAATCTCGTTAACAGGGGCACAGACTGCAATAAAAACTGCCAGGGGTTTTATTCTCCCTGCACTCTATTCAAAAGTAGAAAAAAATGTTTTTTGCCTTTTAGTTACACTTTATTTTTTTTTGAAAACTGACAATTTTTATTGATTTTCCAAAAAAATTTCAGCATAAAGTTTAAGAGGACACCCATTATTATAGAAAAAATATATCTGGCAGGTAGCCAACATACATTTTGGCCAGTGGAAAATTTCGGTAAAGACAAGCAGAACATACATCCAATGACAGTTTGAGGAAATATCAGATTAGTTAAGAAGGATTCAGATTCTTTGTGGTACAACAGAGTCTTACCTGCAGAAGTGCATGTGAACTTATGGAGGAGAAGAAGAGTATAGTGAGAAGGCTAGGAAGAGTCAGAAGGAAAAAAAAAAAAAGAGGGGAGAAACGGGGGAGAGGATAAGAGAGGACAACCACCTACCCTAGAAGCTCCGCACCACTTGAGGGGGGGGGGGACCAGCCTCTGCGAGGTCAAGGTTCACAGGATATCAGGTTGTAGGAGTCTCCAACATAACTCACGTCTCCCACACTCGATTGTGTTTATCAAGATTATCATTTAAGGAGGCTGTCGGGTATTCCATTCTTTTAACGTCTCTGATCCTGGAGTGCAGTTCAAACAGTGAGGGGGGTTCCCTCTTTTTCCATTTCAGGGCCACCAAACACCGCGCTCCTGTTAGCACTTGGGCTAAAAGCTTTTTAGACAATTTTAGAGAAAGAGGGGAGTGGGAGGCCTAGGAGAAAAGTTTTCGGATTGAAAGGCACCCCGGTACCAAAGATGGATTGGAGTAATGGGTGTACCGTCTGCCAATAAGGGGCGATTAGAGGGCAGGTCCAGTAGGTAACACTTTATTTTTAAAAGCTGATTTTAATTGTTTTAAATATGCGGCTTTCATTAAGACACCCTGGTAATCCTGCTACAAAGGTCTTTGTTGAGACATCCTCTGTTATGGGTTGACAATGGTCTCCGAATTGTTGCCACCCAACTCTAATCCATCGTCCCACGTCCCAACACACAGTATAGGCATTGTCCACCGATGTTGCTATCAAGAACCTGATCTAGAGCAATGATGTTGCAGCCAGTTTTGGAGTGGGAGTGAATACAGACAGGAAGTAGCGGAAAAAGGCTAGAGATGAAAGAAAGGATAAACAGTATATTATAAATAGATAAAAAAATGCATATAACGCAGTGTTTCATTAAAATAAATGTCATGCAGGGTTTGTTTACTTTAAATAGTTGATTGCTCACAAATTAGTGATTGGGATGGTATTTGCAGTCTATGTGCCTGGCAGCAACTGTTCTATTCTATTGACACTTTTTTTTCCTTTTTTTTTTTTTTTTTTTTGTAAACGCAGGAGCAGTTGTTACTTTCCATCTTACCACAGTATATTGCAACCGAGATGAAAGAAGAGATCATAGAGAGGCTGAAAGAAAAGAAGCCGCAGCAGGAGAGTACCAACAACTTTCATAATCTATATATCAAACGGCACAAAGATGTAAGGTGAGGAGAACCAGTACACAGCTCAAGATCATTATCGGAGCAAAAGCTAATAAAAAAGTCGCTTTTATGTATTAAAAAAAAAGTGCTAATTCCATCAATAAATATGGAAAAGTTTCATATCTGTGCAGCACTTGAAATATTCTATGTTGTACTTTATTTTCTGGGGCCAAAGTCCTGTCTACCATTCCATAATGTAAACCATACTGATCCCAGAGTCTGTCTTCAGTGTCTTTCAGTAGGACTACTGGACAGAAAAGTAGTGCTGGTATGAAAGTGTATCATTTACGTGTCCAGCAATATTATTTGCTTTTACATATAAATCGGAGTAGATGTAAACATTCAGTAATCGGGTTATCCATGTGGGGCAAATGTCTCGTCTCGTTTCATCAATATCCACTTAGATATTAGATCAGTGGGATGTAAACTTCTTTGTGGCCATGTCAATCCAATTTTTTTTTTATTCCCTATGTAATCCAGATGTTTGGCTTAAGTACCAAATATCTTAGTATTACCTGTACATAATGTCAAGTGGTTGGATTGTAAAATGTATAACTAGCGTTTTATTTCTTTGGGACAGTGGTAGATTGTTGGTTTTTAAGTATCTAGGCCCACCACAGCCATTACATAGGGGTCCCACTTCAACTGTTAGATTTGTTTATGTATGTTATGTTTTGTATGTGACACAACCTTATGTTGAATGTTGCAGTATCCTGTATGCAGACATTGTTGGTTTCACGCTCCTCTCAAGCGAGTGCTCCCCAAAGGAGTTGGTCCTCATGTTGAATGAGCTTTTTGGAAAGTTTGACCAGATAGCAAAGGTAAGTAGAGCAAGGTAAACAAGTAGTGGTGCACCGAAATGAAAATTTTTGTACTGAAAATTCAGGATGCACTAGGCCGAAACTGAAATTGACTGTTTTTAAAATAAATAATAATTAAAAAAAAAAAAAATATATATATATATATATATATATATATTAATATTATACAGGGTTTTTGTTTTTTTTTTTAAATTGTATTATATTTGACTTTTTAATATCATGAATTTCAATAATATGAACTTGATAGCCATTATCGGCACGTTTTTGGTGCACATTTGATCAGTTAAAAAATCCGCACCCACAACGTACCTCCCAATTAAAAACGCAGCAAGAATGTATCAAAAATGCACCCTTGTGTTTTTGAGCCATTTTTTGAGTCGCATACTCATGAAAAAAAACAAACCATAGGCAAGGTAAAATCATGGCAAAATCGCTGGCGTTTTCGGCAGCCACTCTTTTTTTTTCGGCCAATAATTTTCAGCTGCCGAAATTTCGGTGCATCGCTAGTAAAAAATGTTTCAGATTGATGGTAACTAGGGAAAGGTCATGAAGTCTAAGATCTGTTTTTTTTTTTTTATTTATTTTTTTTTATAGGAAAATAACTGCATGCGCATCAAGATCCTGGGTGATTGCTATTACTGTGTGTCAGGGCTGCCAGAATGCTTGCCGGACCATGGCAAAAACTGTGTGCAGATGGGTTTAGACATGTGCCAGGCAATCCGGTGAGAGGATTCATGATACCCTTCTAGACTTTTTTTTTTCTCAAATTGATATCATCTTTTTTTTTTTTTTTGAGCCTTTAAAGCGGAACTTTACACATTCATTGTTTGATAACAATTAATGTTTTTTTAACAAAAGAACATATATTCCACATTAATAATTATGTTACCAAAATGAGTGTGTGCTGGAAATTGCCGCCAGCATTGTTACTGCTTCTTTTTGCTAGGGGCTGCCATTTTGTGCAAGCCAAGAACCCCTGAGCAGCAGTAAATCTTTAGGGTGGCAGCAGGTTGGCCGCTACGTTTTTAGCACAGTGCCAAAAAATAGGGAGCAACTGAGCATGTGAAGAGCGGGTGAGAGTGTATTGCTGGATTTTAAACTGTGTAGGCACTGATTCTTAATGTTTTACATGTCGTCTATTATCTATACCTGCAAAAGGGGCCAGCCTAAAGTGACCTAGCAAGACTTCATTTTCTGACTAAAGTTCCACTTTAAAGTGATCCTGTACTTTTGTTGATTTAAAACAAAGTAACAGATTCACTTGATAGCCTGCCCCACTTTAATCCCCACAAATTAATTTTACCCTTCCTCCTTCCGCCTTATATATTGTAGGGCTAGCCATGCACATTAGAATTTCTCTTGGTCATCCCCATGGTTTAAACAAGAGAAGTCAACATAGTCCTCCATCCATGCCAAACATTATGGATGGAGGAACCTCTATTGCTGACAACTGCTGCTTCCTGAATTTGGTGGGTAACATCTCTTGGGATTGAGCTTCTAGGTTTGCACTGCTGTTGCTGCTCTAATAATGGGGATCTCACTCCCCTATTGTGAATTTACATTGATTTGTGTAATAAGGAGCAGGAACTCCACAAGGCATTTCGGAACACCCAGGTGGGCAAGTACAGATATCTTCCAGTTGCACTTCACCTAAATAGAAATAAGAAGCCAGCAGGTGACTCTGCCTGCTCAACTGCCTGTAACTGAAATTGCACTTTGTGTTGCACTGGCCTTCTGAATAATGAAAGCCAAAGGCCAGGGGCAGCCCGTTCATTAAAAGCGCACGGGCGTGCCCCCCACCGTCCATTGCCGCCTCCCCTATCCATGCGTCAGGTCCATTTCAGGACATCAGCGCATGAATTCCAATGCAGAGGGGCTGTTTTTTTGAAGCACCGATTAGGCTAATAGGCTTCAATATAGGGTGGGCTTGGGTTGCAGAGAGTGCACACTCAGCTCACCCAGGTGTGTTACAACAGCGAATGAATATTCGCTTTTTATAACATTGATCCTCCTCCCAGATAATCAGGAAGCAGGTTTTGACACCGGTCACCCGATTGGCTGAAAGGACAGGCAATCCTAATGGACGCTGAGGAGAGGAGGAGATGGAAGCCACCATTAAAGGAGAAGAGGACTCAGAGTCAAGTCGCTGCACCACGCTGCCCACCACCTGCCACGATTGGGTAAGTTCCGGACTGACCGGCAAACAGTGGGGGGGAGGGGGTGGGTGCCGCGGGGGGGGGGGGGCTATATGAATGGTTGTTTGCCGCCCCCCCCCCCCCAAAAAAAAACACCAGTTGCCATTGCCAAAGGCCTCTATAGGAAATGGCTGTACACCAATGGGTTTCTTTAGCAGGCAAGTAAAAAGTGCATGAGAGTTGCCAGAAGTTGGCTTCCATCAGCTTAATGTGGCCAGCCATACAAAAGCTGGTTTCTTACTCACACTGTTACACCAAATAGCCAAATGTGTGCAAATATGGCTGTTTTGTAAAATCTTTGTGTAGATGTTGATTTGTTTGTTGGATCCAGTGAATTGAATCATTTGTTGTAACATTTCTTTAGGAAGCTGCGTAAGGCTACAGGTGTGGATATTAACATGCGTGTTGGGGTACATTCAGGAAACACATTGTGCGGAGTAATCGGGCTCCAGAAATGGCAATATGATGTCTGGTCACATGATGTAACTTTGGCCAATCATATGGAAGCAGGAGGAGTTCCAGGGTAAGACTGGGAAATCAATGCAAGACCCCCATTTCATGCATTACCATTTAATACCAGAACCCTTCATTTTTGATATTTTAATACCTTTTTTTTGATGAAAACATCATTCCCTTATAATGCAATTTAATGTTAAGCTCTTTGTTGGAGATAGCACTTATAGTTATGTATAATTGCTTATACTTAAAATGGTTGTAAAGACATGAGTTTTTTACCTTTAAAATGGTTGTAAACCCCATTCATGAAATCTGACCTCAGTACATATAGTTGTAGTGTTTACTTATCTCTCGCCAAAGCTCTGAGTGTCATTTCCCTCTGGTGCTCCGTTCCTCTGTTATCAGCGTAATGCACTTCTGACAAGCTCTCCAACACATGAGATAACATCAAGAGAAAAAAGCACCACTAAGTGTGGTATTAAGTGTAATTTATTATGGCCCCCATAATGGGTAACTCACAAAAAGTAGGTACTCTACAGGCTCTTCATTAAAGGTAAATTCTGAGGGGTCTGTCATTTTACTCCTCATGCGCTGGGTAGCTGGATGCCTCACGCTGTAGGGGAACGGAGCTGTAACCGGATAATATCCTCTAGAGCAGTGGTCATCAGCCCTGTCCTCAGGGCCCACTAACAGGCCAGGTTTTATGTATTACCTTGGGGAGATGCAGACTAGAATACTGCAATCACTGAGCAGCAAATTATATCACCTGTGGTGTATTTAAGTTATCTCGCAAACCTGGCCTGTTAGGTGGGCCCTGAGGACAGGGTTGATGACCACTGCTCTAGAGCCCTCAAGCAGTTCCAGGATGCGGGGTGGAGCGCAGCGTTGCGCAAGTGGTGACTGGGTACTGACGACATCACCGGTCCCAGGATGCTCCTCACCACTCATGCAACGCTGCGCTAAACGCTACGGTCCACCACGGATCCCGTTAATGCTCAAGGGCTCTAGAGGATATTATCCAGTTACAGCTACGTTCCCCTACAGCGTGAGGCATCCAGCTGGCCAGTGCACGAGGAGTACATAGACAGACTGGCCCCCCCAGAATTTACCTTTTATTGAAGAGCCTGTACACTATCTACTTTTGTGAGTAACTCATTATGGGGCCCATAATAAATTACACTTAATACTACACTTAGTGGCTCTTTTTTGTCTGTTTACTACAGGGTGGGTTGCGCTCTGGATCACAAGCTGACACTAGGGTATGGACTTCCTTTATGAGACTTTTATTATGAACATTTCTGATCTATATTTGTGCGTTTTTGCCTTTGTGCCTACTATCCAGTTTAATTAACACATGAGATAAGAGTAGCTGAAAATTTGTGTCAGAGGGGGAACTTAGATGGAGATTAGCATAGAGCTTGTCTATTCAGACGACAGCTCTGCATGTTCCCTTGTTCCTTTGCCTATGTGGAGGGGGGGGGGGGGGTGTCCCTCTCCTTCAATCAGCTCACACACAGTGTAAGCCCAGACTCCCCACCCACTGCTCAAAGAGGAAGAAAGATTTCAAAAATGATCTGCACTTTTCAAAGTGTGTAGAAAGGGAAAGACTGCAGCTATACATGTAAAGCCTATGTAGAAGGATTTGTTTCATCTCTGTGTATTATCCGAGGCTATTCACTTCACTGGGTACATGTGAGGATTTACAACCACTTTAATGCATTCTCTGCATTAAAGTGGTTCTAAAGGCAAACTTCTTGACCTTAATGCATTCTCTGCATTAAAGTAGTTCTAAAGGCAAACTTCTTGACCTTAATGTATTTTCTGCATTAAGGTAACAAAAACCTTTTAATGTTGCCCCCCCCCCCCCCTAATTACTTACTGGAGCCCAATCTCAATCTGGTGCTGTGCCTTAGAGCTTCAGCTCTGCTGTTTCTCTCGCTTTCCTTACAGGACATGGAGGCAGGAGTGAGAGCTTCTGCTGCTGTCAATCAAATCCTGTGAGCGGGGGGAGTAGGGGGGACAGAGTTGTGCTGTGTGTGTTAGTAGAATCAAGGGGAGGTTCGGAGCCCCTCCGTGCAATTATGTTTGTTGCTTAAAAAAAAAAAAAAAAAACACCTTTACAACCGCTTTAAGATACAAAAGTTTTCCATGATCATCCCCCCACCAGGCCGCGCCCCCCCGGAGATACCTGAGCCTGATCTTAACCACTTGAATACTGACCACTTTCACCCCCCCCCCCTCCCTGCCCAGGCCAATTTTCAGCTTTCAGTGCTGTCACATTTTGACAATTGCACGGTCATGCAACACTGCACCAAAATGTATGTTTTTATCATTTTTTGAGACTGTTTTCATTTGGTGGTATTTAATCACCACTGGGCTTTTTATTTTTTGATTAAAAAAAAAAGACTCAAATTTTTGAAAGGGAAAAAACATTTTTCTTTGTTATAAAATTTTGCAATAAATTTGTAATGTAATAAATACCTTTTCTTCTTCACTGCTGGACGCTGGTGAGGTGGCACTGATGGGCACTGGTGAGTCCGCACTGATAACCTGCACCGATGATCAGAGCCCTAGTTATCAGTGTAAGCAATGTACTCGCTGTGTCCAGTCAGGCTTGTCGGTTATTGACTCCTTTCCTCACACAGAGACAGCGTGTGAGGAAGGGAATGCTGATAACTGGCATGTCTGTTTACATGTGACCAGCTGTGATTGAACACAGCTGATCACGTGGTAAATGGCTGCTGTGATTGGTCCTTTACAGCGATCCGTGATCAGCTTTGTCCACAGGACACAGCGGTCACAGAGTGCACCAATATGTGGTTCTGGGAAGACGTCCATGGACACCCTCCCAGAACTGGAGAGCCACACTGTAGCTGTCTTTTGGCTATAGCGTGGACGGGAAGGGGTTAATTCAGCGGTGTGCACAAGAGCAGCAGTGCTGCTTTCTGTTTCTCTCCTCACTGGACTCAGGGGCGGCAGTGGGAGCCATTGGCTGTGAGGATGGAACCAGGGGCGGGGCCAAGCTGCCCTGTGTGTCTATAGACTCGCAAAACCCAATTCAGGATCGAGCCCACACGAGTGCCCCTATAGCAAGGGGCTTGGGGACCCCACAAGAGGAGGGAAAGGACTGCTCTGTGCAGTACATAGAGAAGGTAAATAGAACATGTTTATTATTTTAGGAAAGAAAACACAAGCCTTTATAACAACTTTAAGCTTATATGTAATAATGGCATGCTATCTAACCCTTATGTATTCTTCTGTAGGAGAGTTCATATAACAGAAGCCACTCTCTCCCATCTTGGAGGGGACTATGAAGTAGAGGATGTAACTCATATGCAGAGGGACCCCTACCTTAAAGAACATAACATAAAAACGTATCTGGTTATTGACCCTAGGGTAAGTTGTCTTGTATATCTATATACAACACGAAGAAACATGAAACAGATATACAAATGTAAACATTTCACATAAGTCGCCTGTGTAAATGAGGCCTTACTCTGGAATAAAAATGCATGTCCAGTCAAAATCTTTAATTTTTGGCTGAAGCAGGGAATGGTTAGAGGAACACCTCATTTTCCCTCTGTTCTGTTCATACCTGTATTTTGGATTTCTCATCACTTTTTGTCCTGGAAACAGTGGCTACCAGTACAGAAAGTAAGGATGAACGTTCCTGGTGGGGACACATGCAGCAATAAAACTTGACACCTATTCATAATTGAAGTTTTGCGTAAGATACTTTTATTTTGTGGGTTTTTATAAATATGGAAACTAAATAGGGCATTCTATTGTATACTGTATTTCCTGGCTGCTCAGTGCAGCTTCCTGGTTCTACAATGCAGCTTCCTATGACACGTGTGCCCTTTTTGGCCTGTCCAGTTTATCAGCATTATCCACATTGTCTAAGGCAGGGGTCTTCAAACTACGGCCCTCCAGTTGTTCATGAACTTCAATTCCCATCATGCCTAGTCATGGATGTGAATGTCAGAGTTTTACAATGCCTCATGGGAAGTGTAGTTCTGCAACAGCTGGAGGGCCGTAGTTTGAGGATCCCTGGAAGGAGAAGTAAAGTTGAACCAGGAAGCATTATTGTGAAGCAGAGAAGTTGAAGGCTGGTCATCCCCACTAGCAGAGGGGTGTGTATTCCAATAATGTCCAAAATGACAAAACCTTTTGCAGATAAAAGACTAAACGCACATAAATCCAATTTACATATGCTCCACTTTAAGAACCGTAAACTTGCCCTATGTTTTACACTGCGTAATATTTAGACTAAGCCACTAAAATATTTGCGTGCCTATAGTTAGTTGCTCATAAACTTTAACCTTAACAGCAAAAGTAACCTACAAATGATTTTCCTACTACAAGGAAATGGGGACTATTTCAAAATGTAAATGCTGGCCAAGAATAGACTCACAATAGCAAGATGCTAAACCCAGCTGTCTCTTGTTTCAGGCTAGTGATGACAGTGAGGAAGATGACATATTACCAAACAGGTCTGCTGAGGTCACCAAGACAAGGGCATCTGTTCGCATGACACGCTATCTGGAATCTTGGGGGGCTGCTAAACCATTTGCTCACCTTAATCACAGGGACAGCCTGATACCTGAATCCCTGAGTTCCTCCCGCATTATGGTGAGTATTGCTCATGCTAAACTGTAACATACATTACTGTTTATTTGTTACGCATTACATGTTTAAACTTGTTTTGCTGTTTACCCCACAGGATCTCCCAATGTCTTCTATACCTACATACCGGAGTACTGACAAGTAGGATATGAAACCTGCTTCTCTCTTGCTGCCCCTTACTTCCTATATGCCTTGTGATGTCAAATACATCTCTTTATTGGATCTACTACTGCTGCTGTCTTGTTTTCTCCTGCTTGGCCCATCTGTCCTGTGGCCTTCTGTCTGATGTCAGCACGGCTTCTTGTGGGTAGAGACTATGGATCCTGCTTTTCTGTACTTGTATCTCTTTTGTCTGCGTGTTTCGTGCTCTTATTGTTTGGTTCGCACCATGGCTCCCCTACTCCGCAAATAAACCAGAATACTATATCCTTTATTCTTTTTTTAATTTTACATTATTAAACTGGGTGTTCCTGCAAGTTTTGATTAGTGATGAAGTGTCGAACCTCTTTTGGGTTTTAATTGCTGTACCTACTGGGGAGATTCATGCAAATTGTCCTGGTGATTGTTATCTGAGATCGTTTCTCTCTCAAACAGTTTGTACCTCACCATCTGACTCATTGCAGGAAGCCTAGCCTGAGAGAAATAAGTAGGCTTTCACTGCTTACCACCTCCTGAAACTGTTACACTAGCCTTGCATGGATATATTTTTCTTCCATTCTCAGGTATACATTGCGGATCTGCATCTACGAATCTGTAATGTCGGCTAATGTATTCTGAAAACTCAAACAGTGGCTGCATCTGATTGGATGCAGCTGCTGTTCAGCCAACAGTTTCTCCACACGGCTTCTTTGTTTTTTCAGTCAAAGGATTTTTGGTCCATCAGGAATCGACTGAAATTTGCTTATTGTCTGGCCAGCTTAAAGTGATAAGGATAAAATGTTGTTAAAAAAAAAATAACAAATATGTTATACTTACCTGCTCTGTGCAGTGGGTTTGCACAGAGCAGCCACGACCCTCTTCTTCTTGGGTCCCCCTGCTGGTGCTGTCGGCCCCTCCCCCTTGCCGAGTGCCCCCATAGCAAGCTGCTTGCTCTGGGGGCACTTGTGTGTTGTCGCTCCTGAGCCAGCTCTCTGCATCTATAAGACACAGAGCATGGCTCAGCCCCTCCCCCCACTCCCACCTCACTGGCTGTGATTGACAGCAGCAGGAGCCAATGGCTTAAGTAGGTATTAGGGGGACTGAGGGGGGAGCTGCACAGTAAAGGTATTTTACCTTCATGCATAGAAGGTAAAAATCCTTTAGCCTTTACAACCACTTCAAAGTGGTTGTAAATTGTGGACTTTTTTTTTTTTCCCACACCCTGCAAGGTAAAGGCATAATTTGCTAGTATGCATCGCATGCTAGCACATTATGTTAAAGGAGTTGTAAAGGCAGAATTTTTTTTTTTTAATCTTAGTGCATTCTTTGCATTAAGATTAAAAGCCTTTTGTGTGTAGCAGCCTCCCCCAGCACCCCCTAATACTTACAGGAGCCCCCTCTCTGTCCAGCGATGTCCACAAGTCCCTCGGTCGTCCCTGACTCTCCCTCCTGATTGGCTGAGACACAGCAGCAGCGCCATTGGCTCCCGTGGCTGTCAATCAAACTCAGCCAATCGTGAGAGAGAGAGAGGGGGCAGGGCCAAACAGCAGCTCCCTGTCTGAACACACACAGCTGCAGCTTGGCTCAGGTGCCCCCCTGCTTGCTGTGGGGGCACTCATCAGGAGGGAGGGGCCAGGGTCACAGAAGGACTCGAGAAGAGGAGGATTGGGGCTGCTCTGTCCAAATCCACTGCAACAGAGCAGGTAAGTATGACATGTTTGTTTTTGTTTTTTTTTTTTTTTTAAACCCAACTTTACAATCACTTTAAACTTACCTTAAAGTGAAGCCCTCCCGCGCTGAGATCTTAGAGAAGCAGCGGACCTCCCATTTTCACCCGTCTTGCTTCCGGGTTCACAGAATCTGACTCTGTGATTGGTGGAAGCTGCGATGACGTCACTCCCCTGCAGATTACGGCACTGGGCTCTGGAGGAACGGCATGCCTGGCCATTCCTTCAGAGAGCATACGTCAGCGACGTTACTTGCTGCCTGTAATGTAAATATCTCCTATCTGCCCGTTTTAGGAGATGTTTACACTCCCTATAGGTAAGCCTTATTATAGGGTTACCTATAGGTAAAAGTTATAGAGGAAAGTTTACTTCCTCTTTAAGTTGTTTGGCTGCCTGTAGCTTCAGTACATTATGAGCCACTAACCTGAAACAAGCATGCTATGCTGCAAGTGAAATCAGAGCTCTTTGTTATGGGTCAGGGACCTAAAAAACATTTCAAAGTCATTAGATCAATATGACAGTCAGGCAACTTTCTATTTAAATAGTAATGGCAGCCTATTTATTTTTCCCAGTACAGATTCTCTTTAATTTTGCCCCATACTCTTGTCACCAGTTTTAACAATAAGTGGAAGGGTACACTCTACCCTAATTACTATAGGCAACTACTCAGGAGGCATATGAGTAGCTGTGAACTGTGGTCTCTGGATAGACTGAAGTAAAGGGGAACAGTATTTAGAAAATGCATACGTATTTATAAGCTGTTCCTCACAATTTTTTGTAACGGAAGGACATTCATTTTTATACTGTGGTATTGCTTTAAAGCTAAACTCAAGGCAAAATATATATATATATAATTATTTTTATTTTTTTTATTTATTTTTTTTTATATACACACACACACACATATATTCCTGTATTAATTTCTGAAAACCAAATTCTCATTTGTCATGTATTGAATATAACACAAACATAGTTTTGTCATAGCTGTATTTATTTAGTACAAATGTTTGACATCTAAAATATGTGCTGAACCCGCACCACATCCTGTTGATTAATCATAGCAGATATGTTCTATAGAGACTTGATATATGTTCATTTTTTAGAGGACCTACTTGGAGGATTACTAATGCATGCACTGGAGGATTGTTCTTGTGGATGCCAAAACTGTATAATGGTTTAAGGCAGCATTTATACATGTATTTAGGGGTACACTGTGAATTCCTGCAGCAGATTCAGCAGGGTTTATGCAAACAGTTTGCACCCACAGTAATCACGTCTGATTTACATGCAAATGGTGGTGTGCACTGTCAGCCTCTCATTACTTTGTACAGGGCTTCCCGTGGCTGTTCGTATAAACACAGCTAAGTTTCCTGCAGGAATTCCTAGCCCGCCCTTAAACGCAAGTGTAAATGAAGCCCTAAACACGTTTCTTATAATCTGCTGTGAACTCGGTTGGTTTCCTTTTGAAAGACTCTACTTTTGTAATCGCCTAATAGTTTAGGTTTAAACATTTTATTTTTTTACTTTTTTTTCATTGGCGCATTAAGATATTTTGGTAATCCCAGGTGGGTGTATACAGAATGTCTAACATTTATTTTGTAGCCTAATAAATAAAAGAAGGTGGTTTTAAGATTTATATTCCAGTGTTAAAGGGTACCTCTATACATAACATTGTATAAACTAGTGCTTGGTACTGCTGAGCTACTATAATCAGGTTTTTGGTAGCTTAAATGGGCACTTTTATAGATGCACATTGGTGTATCTACTAAGATAGCTGAGATTATGTTGGAACGAAGGCTGTCTTTCATTTAATTTAATAATAATTGAAGCATTTTAAACTATTATCCACAGGGTAGGAAAACTCAAGTGTATATAGTTTGCTGTAATAGAGTCTAATATGCAAGGTGAAAAAGCAGTAAAATAAAAGCCAGTAGAAGCAAGCAAACGGCTTTTGTATGATATTGCTGCCTGAGGGAATATAGCACCAAGTAAATGCAGCATTTATATACATGTACTGTTTTCTTACATTGTCATACTGAAATTTATAGAAACACATACTGTATAGTGGTTTGATGTCTAGCAGTACCCAGATATTTTTGCATTAATGTGTAGTCTAACAGAAGTGAGGATTCATCGCTGTAGCTCTATCCTTCCGATAGCACTGATAACATGACTCGCTGTTTTATGTGATTGACATGCCTACACATGCAGCCTGGCATACTGATGCTCTATTCTTGGTACAGCCAGCGTGCATGGATATACATTCAGGAAAATATTCAGGTAATGAGTTGTTGCTTGATCCCTCACTACAGTTTATTTAATGGTCCAAGTTAGTGATGGCTATCAAGATTTCATTGTAATATTTTATAGCACAGAAACCGATGAATGCTTTTGTGATTAAAAAGAGAAAGGATAATTGTCCAATCAAATATTGTCCCCACATGATATTTAATTAAACTGTCAGACCAAAGAACCCTCTGGGTTCAGCATATTGCAATTTACCGGTAACAGAGGGTAGTGGAAGCATTTTGAAAGCCACATTGAATATGTTTGTCATTTTATTCATGTTTTCTGGTGTTCTTGACCGCTTTCTATGCATCACTAATTCTGCTGCTCCTTACCAATTGCTGTACTGGATAACATTTTCATACAGAACAGAATTCAACATTTTTTTCTCCCTACTTATAAAGTCATTCATATCTTTACATAATTTACATCTTATTTCTATCTGACTCACTACCTGTGCCAACTGCTCTGCTAATGACCTTCAAATATCAGCCTACATTATAAATAGCTTCAGGCTTGTCCCCAGGATTTCTGTGCTGCTTCTGATATAGAATTCAGTCCAAACATCTAATATTTAAAGAAGTCATCATACCCCTAAAACATGTTCATTTTAAAGCAGTCCTTCTCAATCAGGGTCCCTTCAGAGCTTGCTGGGAATTCCTTGAGCTGAAGCTGATTGACTTCTAATCTGATGGCCCTTGTATAGTTCGGGGACCAGTGCCACTTGACTGAGCCAACTGTATGAACCCAATGTTTTTGGGTTTTTTTGTTTGTTTTTTTGTAACTCTCTGTAAGGGTGGCATTCAAACCACCTCTATAAGTATGGGTATTCTTCTCACTACCCACCAATAGGTTGGTTTTTGCAAGGGTTCCCTGACACGTGAAAATTATTTCAGGGGTTACTCTGGAGTAAAAAGGTTGAGAGTGGCTAATTTAAAGGATACTATCATGTTTCTTATAATTAAGTCTTGAATTGCATATAGGAAATGCAACCTACCCAAGCTGAATTTTATCTTTTCCACTCCGGCATTGTTATAATGTACCACTCCACTCCCATTCCCTTTTGTCAGTAATCTGGTGATCTGGGAACCACTTTTGTGATGCAGGAGAGCTTTTTCCAAACGCACCTACTGCATTGAGTTTGCTGCTCTTCATATAAACAAAGTTCCAGTAGTAAAAGCTTTGTGTCTTGGTAATATAAATGTGATTAGTAATAAATTGAGCAGGAAGAGAAGACGATACATGGCACATGCCTCAGAAAGTTGCCACCTGCAAATATAAAGAGCTTTATCTTTTGACTACAGAAAACTCAGATTGAAAGGAAGATATCAGTATAGGAATGTTAGGGCTGTCATTGTTGACTTGATTTCCAAGTTCCAGGACTGGCATTTTGTATCTCTTTTAACAATTTAGTTTGGACCTGGAACTTTGCCAACTTTCCTTGCCTACATTCTTCTAACATACCACAGGTACTTCACACCAACGTACTTATTGCATGTCAGGAGCTTAATATACATATACTTAATGGGGATAGCAACCCTAGAAGAATGCAACTTCAAAAACAAGTTGGCAAAGCAGCTTTTTTATATTCCTTTTATAACTAATGGGTTTCATAACGTTGAAGGGATCTGCACAGTTGCAGTGTTTCCTGGACAACACTAGCTGCTAAGTGATTGGTTTCACTTGATTTTTAATATTTCCTATTTAGCACCTACTTTGAAGGCATCTTTCCACCCACATTTAAGGAATTTTCTTGCCAGACCAGCAACTGAAATGAATAGAACAGTGGGGCTCAAATAGCAAGCTTAGAAATTAGCCCCATTTGAGAGTCCACGTGAACTTAGACTGTAAGGTTTATGGGAGCCCTGGTGTCTTGTGTCTTTGTTTCATCATGTTTATCCCTTTGTGTATATTTTGTGATCTTCCAATATTGAAAAATGCTGCTGACTATGCTTGTCTTATATAAAGAATAACTATGCAAACCTGTCTGGAGGTTAACATAATGAAGTTAATATATCCATGTAATTTTGAAGGTCAATTCCACTCTAAACAAATTTCACTTAATTGGTTTGCTGTCAAATGGGACTACGTTATGGCTCCTTACACCACTCTCTGCCTTTGCTACCTTCACTAGAGTTGGTAATAAAGAATAATTAAAAAATTATGCTGCAACAGAGATGTCCGAGCAGGCGTGAACATACATTGCCTTGAAAAATATTCATACCCCTTGAAATTTTCCACATTTTGTCATGTTACAACCAAGGGGTATGAATACTTTTTCAAGGCACTGTAAACACCATTTGAGCAGAGGACACTGAGGGACAATTTTTATATTGGATGTGAGTAAGAGAAGTACTGGGACCTTCTTCCATTTTATTTAGGCTTTGACATTTTTTGCTCCTATCTAGCTTTTAGTCAATGCACAGTGACTTAAGCTGCCCATACACTGATTGAAATTCAGCCAGTCCAGCGTGGACTGGCCAAATTTCAATCAATTTGTGGGCTTCACCACTCAATCGGATGTCGATTGTTTAATCAACTTCTATTTAAGGGACACTTATTCTGCCACTGTCAGAATACAATGTCCCAGTGGCGAGCATAGCAGAATCATTTTAATTTTTTTATTTTCATCTCAATGGCTTCGAGTGTATTTCCACATTGCCATGACACCTGCTTCATATTTGTTAATTGTTCACATTAACACAGCATAACTTAAACAAAAAAATAAAAATTGCTTGCTACCTTTTTAGAGGCATTATCCTTGAGAGGTTTTTGCACCACTTATTGAATAGGGGTCCCAGACATTGGTCTTGCACAGTAGACCCGTGGTGACTCTCTACCACTGGGTCAAAAACAGAAACCTTTCCAGATAAATCTCACCACAGCAGTCTGTGGTTAATCTAAAATAACAGTGTATTATTTTACTTATCTCCACCCTCCCAAAGCCTGTTGGAGTTATCCTTTAAATTAAATTTTACTCCTGTATTGACATTTACTTTACATCTTTTTATTTTTTAATAAATCTACTTTTCTCCTGTTTCTAGATCTCGTTGTCAAAAGGAGACAAATGAGCCAACCAATGAGAACCTCTATAATGTTTTGGAAGAGCTGAACTCCTTAAGGTATGCAGCGTTAATACATTTATTAAGAACATTAAAAAAAAGTATGTTTCAGTGTATGTGTAAAAAGACATATGTAACAGTGCTCTGTAACCTCCTTGTTTGATGCTTCTGCTTCTCAGGCAGTGGAAGAAATCTGATGATTTTAACCGGGTCACCCTCTACTTCAATCAGCCAGCAATAGAGAAAGAGGTAAGGTGTGATGCGTGTTATTTGCCACATACAATATACTAATTCAAAATGGTAAGCGATACTAATCTTTAATGAGTTGCTCAACACCAGTACCATCCTCTATTCAGTAAGCCCTCACAAAGCATTAGCCTAGTCTTAACAGACTTAAATTTGACTAAGTGGAACATCACTTAAAAGGCTTTCTCACATGTCCAAGGAGACTGCAGCAGAACCATTTTGAAGTGCAGCGCGTCTGCAGTGGGGAGCTGGGTGTGAAACAGCAGGAAGTCACGACCAACTTCCTAGTCAAGATGGCGCAAAAAGAGACTCGAAGACCCTGGGCTGGTAATTGTCTGTTTACTAAAAGTCAATTGCTACAGTATTTTGTAGCTGCTGACCTTTAATTTAAAAAAAAAAAAAAAAAAAGACTGTGGATAGTCTTTAACAGCCTCCAGCCCTCCGTATAGACAAATGGCAGTGGGCGGGGTCTCTTGTTCTGGGAGATGGTGCAACCCCGATCTCGGTAAAGAGCTGATGATGTGGCTCTTACCCATGTGATTTAGCTGTGTCCAATCAAAGCTGATCAAATGTAAACAAGGAGATCTTGTTTATGGGCTCTCCTCGCCTCGCACTAACAGAGTTAGAGGAGAGCTGAGAACTGTACAGATAATCAGGGCACTGATTATCAGTGCAGCCCCAGCAGTGACGTTAGTTAGTCTGTGCCCATCTGTGAGGCCAATTTGCGCCCATCGGTGATGCAAGTCAGTGCTGCCTTTCCATGCCTGCCCATCAATGCTGCTCATCAGTGCTGCATATAAGTGCCTCCTCATTAGTGCCACCTATCAGTGCACATCAGTGAAGGAAAGAAATTACTTATTTACGAAATTGTCCGATGGACGAAGAAAACTTTTTTTTTTTTTTTTTTTTTTTCCAAAATGTTCTTTGTTTTTTTTTGCTAAAAAAAAAAACAGCGGTGATTAATCACCACCAAAAAAAAGCTCTGTTTGTGGGTAAAAAATGCTGAAAAATTAATTTGGGTACAGCGTTGCATGGCTGCGCAATTGTCATTCAAAGTGTGATAGTGCTGAAAATTGGCCTGGGCTGGAAGGGGGTAAAAGTTCCCTGTAGGCAAGTGGTTGATCATGCAGTATCTCACAAAAGTAAGTACACCCCTCACATTTTTATAAATATTTTATTATATTTTTTTTCATGTGACGATACTGAAGAATTGACACTTTTTACATTGTAGCAAAGTAGTGAGTGTACAGCTTGTATAACAGTGTCCATTTGCTGTCCCCAAAAAATAATTCAACACAGCCATTAATGTCTAAACCATTGGCAACAAAAGTGAGTACACCCCTAAGTGAATATGTCCAAATTGGACCCAATTAGCCATTTTCCCTCCCCGGTGTCATGTGACTCGTTAGTGTTACAAGGTTTCAGGTGTAAATGGGGAGCAGGTGTGTTTGGTGTTTTTCACTCTCACCCTCTCATACTGGTCACTGAAAGTTCAACATGGCACCTCATGGCAAACAACTCTAAGGATCTTAAAAAAAAAAAAAGAATTGTTGCTCTACATAAAGATGGCCTAGGCTATAATAAGATTGCCAAGACCCTGAAACTGAGCTGCAGCACGGTGGCCAAGACCATACAGCAGTTTAACAGGACAGGTTCCACTCAGAACAGGCCTCGCCATGGTCGACCAAAGAAGTTGAGTGCACATGCTCAGCGTCATATCGGAGGTTGTCTTTGGGAAATAGATGTATGAGTGCTGCCAGCGTTGCTGCAGAGGTTGAGGGGGTGGGGGGTCAGCCTGTCAGTGCTCAGACCATACGCCGGACACTGCATCAATATGGTCTGCATGGCTGTCGTCCCAGAAGGAAGCCTCTTCTAAAGATGATGTCCAAGAAAGCTTGCAAACAGTTTGCTGAAGACAAGCAGACTAAAGATATGGATTACTGGAACCATGTCCTGTGGTCTGATGAGACCAAGATAAACATATTTGGTTCAGACGGTGTCAAGCGTGTGTGGCGGCAACCAGGTGAGGCGTACAAAGACAAGTGTGTCTTGCCTACGGTCAAGCATGGTGGTGGGAGTGTCATGGTCTGGGGCTGCATGAGTGCTGCCGGCACTGGGGAGCTACAGTTCATTGAGGGAACCCTGAATGCCAACATGTACTGTGACATACTGAAGCAGAGCACGATCCCCTCTTGGAGACTGGGCCGCAGGGCAGTATTCCAGCATAACAACCCCAAACACACCTCCAAGATGATCACTGCCTTGCTAAAGAAGCTGAAGGTAAAGGTGATGGACTGCCCAAGTATGTCTTCAGACCTAAACCCTATTTAGCATCTGTGGGGAAGGTGGAGGAGTGCAAGGTCTCTAACATCCACCATTCATCATGGAGAAGTGGAAGAGGACTCCAGTGGCAACCTGTGAAGCGCTGGTGAACTCCATGACCAAGAGGGTTAAAGCAGTGCTGGAAAATAATGGTGGCCACACAAAATATTGACACTTTGAGCCTAATTTGGACATTTTCACTTAGGGGTGTACTCACTTTTGTTGCCAGCGGTTTAGACATTAATGGTTGTGTGTCGAGTTATTTTGAGGGGACAGCAAATTTACACTGTTATACAAGCTGTACACTCACTACTTTATATTGTAGCAAAGTGTCATTTCTTCAGTGTTGTCACATGAAGAGATATAATAAAATAGTAACAAAAATGTGAGGGGTGTACTGATTCCTTAGAATGGCAAATTTATAATTTATAATTTTTTTGTAAACCTAAAAGAATGCTTCGGTGTAGATTTTCTCTAGTTGTCAAATAGGAACAGGAAAAAAAAGAAAACCTTTGGGCAACGATCGTATACAGTAAAGTTTGCCTGGTTCCTGATGAACAGAAGGAAATTCGCTCAGTGAGTGGCCATGTCAGCTGCGCCTCTCCCGACAGTCCTTGATTTACAAAATCAAAGCAACTGGGGAAAAAATTGTTGACTGTTTCGGTGTCTTCATCCAGTCATATGCAGGCACTCTTCAAGCATTTTGACAGTTCACAGGGCCAAAATACAGTAGATGCAGCGTGAGATTTGTCTGTCTGCATTGTGTAATGAGGGTGGAAGAATGTGTTAGATAAGTCTTATATGCGTATGACCAGCTTAAAAACACTCAAACCCCTTCAGTATTGGCATAGGGCATCGATATAAAGCTAAACGAGAGGATGTGCTATTGTTGCCCCAATATTCATCTGTCATTTTTCTAATAAGCAGAAACTGAATTTAAATACCTATGGGCAACACAGATGCTTTTCATTTCCTCCGGTTTACAGACCATTATTTTCCTCTGCATTTGCCAGTGAATGCAGCTGGGCCATCGGGTACGGTACACTAGCTTTCTGGCATCATTACCCACAGCAGTAAATTTCATATTGGGACTTTGGCACCATAAGCAAGATATAAATTAAACTGTAACCACTCATACCTCAACCTGTAACCTATTTATAATACTTATCTCCAACCTCTTAACCCTATCCATCCCTGCAAAAACAATGTTAAAATTTACACTAACAATAGATAACTTTATCTTCCCCCTAATGCTTAAATGTTGCTTTCATCAAAAGCATAAGTGTGAAATGCTTACCACTACTAAAAAAAAAAAAAAAAATGTAAGTAACAAACTAATTTCCCAGTTAATGCTTAACCTTATCCCTACCACTAACATTAACCTGGCACTTAAAAGTAATCCCTAATCCTAGCCATAAATTATTTCAACACTTCTTCCTAAGGCTAGACTAACCCCTAAATGCTTATACCTATTTTGCCACTGAAACCTATCGGGCTCATACTGCGGCGTATCCCTGCTGTGATAAGGATCTATATGAAGGGGAGGGGGGAGGAAGGAAATGTATAGTTTTATTTATATATTTTTTATGGTTAGGACAAAAATATAAAACAATTCAAGTTCTCTTTTATTTAAATATAAGGCCATCTCCTGGCAGCCTCTGTTTACAGAGTTCAGTAGCTCAAGCTGCAATATACAAACCAAACTTAATGCTTAAGCCAAGTCAAGCTACTGCTGCGCTGGATCTTTAGCTATTCCTTAGTGCTCTGGGAATCTTGTGTTCTCTTTTAAAAGTTTGTTTTAAACAAAGATTGTGAGTATAAGGTTTAAGGCTAAGAAAAATGAAATGAACTCCAGACTTGAATCGTTTTCACTCTAAAATGGGCATACGAGTCCTAAAGATGCCTTCTGTGCTGAAGGGGAAGTCCACTTATCCATGTCATTCTCCTACATAATCAGGAGGTGTCAGTTTGTCGTCAGATGCAGCTGTATAAAACATGTCAAACGTGTAAAAAGTTGAAAGTATGTTGCGCATGCCCTACTAGTAATGCATATAGCCAAGAACAGTCCCCATTCTTCTCAGTTTTTAGCTCAACAGACTAAAAGTTATTTTAAACTCAAGGACTGGAGAGGGCTGTTCAGCATACTGTGTATAGTTCATTTAAAGGAGAAGTCAAGCTTGAGCTCATTTGGCTGGGCTTCTCCTATGGGTCACAGGGGTACAATTCGTTTTGCACTCCTGTGACCTGTTTTCAGCAGAGAGCGGTCTGAAGTCCGCTCTCTGCTTACGTCACAGAAATCAGTCCAGGCACCGTGTCATGCTGACAATGGGAGTCTGGATAGGCTAGTTGCCAGGACTCATACCCATCTCAGCCTCTCAGCAAGCCACTGAGAACCTGAGATGGCCGCTCCTTGCCCCTCCACAGCTCAGCGCTCCATTGAGCATGAAGGAGCAAAGCAGAGGGCTGCTGATTGACAGTCAGCAGCTTTCTACTCGGGGAGGTGAGAGAACCGAGCCATCGGCAGTGTTTGATCGCTCGGTTCTCAGTGCAGAGGCGCCGGGGGGACAGATGCAGCATCGGACCGATGCTGCATCCACATAGGCAAGTATGATGGAGGTAAAACCTCCAAACCCATACTTCTCTTTTAAGGAGTGCCTCCATTCTGAGATTCTCTATGGGTTTGGCACTTTTCCAGAAATGTGAAATTTTTGCCATTTGTTTTTTAATATATAAAACTGTTGTATGTTTAGGTCCACATTCACACATGTACACTTTAATGCAAGCTTAGTTGCTCTTTAAAGCGTATGTGAAGCCAAAACTTGATCTCACTGGAACAGAAATACATGTTATATCTTACAATGGGGACACTTTTTCCGGTGAAACTATCAACAGGGGATTTTCCTCACTTTGGATAAACTTCCTCTTACCTTCTGATGTGTCCACAGGATAGGAAGTAAAGAGAAGTCTGTATCTTGTGCACAGATTTAAAAAGAAAAACCCTGAATGAGGTTTTAATCCTTTTGCTACTCAAAAAATGGAAAAAAAGTTTAGCCTTTAAATATACATTTAAGCTCTCCTTTAAGTGTATAGGTATTTCTAGACTGTGTTTTTTTACTAGTATATATTTCTAACCCATGCATTTTCCTGTGCTGCATTTTTAAAGAAAAGCTGTGCTGAAAAGTATGTAGGCATTTTATTAATAACTATGCCTTGTCTGAATACCCTTCATCTTGACTTTCGTCTCTCCAGAGACCCCAGCTCCTCCACTGCTTCCTTGGTAGCTGCCTGCAGTAATTAGGGTGGGGTGCATACAGTATTTTACCTTCTGGGTATTGCTGTTGGTAATCGCACAGGTTTCCTTTAAACTTACTCTAAGAGAAATTGATATGCCATTGCTGATCTCTTATCTGAAAATGCTACATGCCGGCTGGTAATACTGCTCAAGTAGCTTTAATAGTGTGATTCATTGACCTGGTATGCAAATTAGAATTTCTGACTTCATCATATGCTACATGATCTTGGTCAGGGAATTTGCATTTAAATCAGAAGTAGACAGGCAGATTGAATGTTCAGGATGTCAGCCTCCAGATTTTCCTTAGTACAGTTTTCCTTTACAAAATGCCTGCTTGCCTTTTTGGGTGCAGCTTCCAGCAAACAGATGCCATACCATTCATCATCCATATAGATAAATGGTATGACATGTTAAATTATACATACATCGTCGTATGTGTCTTTTAATGCATGAAGTAGTGTTCAGATGCATCAAAAATACACCAGAGCTTTTAAAAATGATACCTGCAAAAATATGTAATAAAAATCAATGCATTTTAAACTCAGAAGTGTGAAATAGGCTTTTAGGTGTTGTGAAAAATCAAGGCGCAGTAAATGTTGGGTCGTCAGCTTGCCTAATCTTTATAAATATCTCACATTTGATAAAACGGTGTCACAGATGTTTTATGAACCTTGTTGAATTTTTAAAGAAAAACCCTTTGAACAACTGGTCTCCAATTTGATTATTTTACACAGTACCGGCTATCTGACCTACCATCAATCAAATATTACACAGCCTGCTGTTTCTTCATCTTTACCTGTAACTTTGCTGTCCAGATGTTGGTGTCTCCCAAGTAAGTGATGGAAATATACCACATGACCACGTATGTCACTTGACACTAGAGTTGCATCTAGCTACAGTAAACTGTTGATAAGGCTTCAAACCCTGTAAATCTGATGAGCTTTATGATAGGATTAGGTATGCATACCAACATAAAAGCATGGCCGACCAATGCTACGTATTACATTATCATAAGTGATATTGATTTGTAGAAAAAATGCTGAATGACCATTTATACTACAGGAGAGTAATTCACTTCTGTCTCATGTTATAAGATGACAACTGTACATTCTTTTTTAAAGTGGTAGTCTATAGTTCAAAATCGTTTTCCTGCACTTGTCTAGTGCTTTTTTTTCTTTTTCTTTTTTTAAACTCTAGAATATGCGCCAAATCAAGAATAATTAATTTTGTTTACCTGGAATGTTGGCCATAGTCAGTTGTTTGACTAGTTTATCTAAGTACAAAGTTTTATGCAGTAACCCATAACAGTCAGTCATATATTAACAGTGGTCAAGTGGACAACAAAATGTTTTACCAATAAAGATAGTGTAATATATCTTCATCTCTATTGATGATGTAATAACAAAAGCTAAAAAAAAATCTGAAAGCCCTTCAATAGACCGCATACTTTTTTGTTTCTACATTGGAGCTTGTAACGCCCCCGATTTTCCCAGAAAAAATAATCAAGAAAACAAATTATTGGTCTACTAAATATTTATATAGCTATTGGGTATTATTTCTTAAGTATCTTACAACATTAGTTATGTCACAGTGCCCTAATACTCTGCATCTTGTCTTTAGGAACACCGCTCTTGGCATCTCCTACGGCATTTCTTTCTTCCTTTTTCTACTCTACTTGTTTACTTGCTTTGCTGGACATCTGGCGGTGAGTAGTAAATAACTGGGTATTGTTTGTTTTTCCAGTTCACAAGTGTGAAGCCTCACGATGCATCTCTTGCTTAAAGGATACCAGAATTTTTGTACATATGTAGCACAAAACGATGAAAATAGTACCACTCGAATGCCCTCCCAAACCTGTGTCAGGCAGATCAGCATGTGAAAAAACTGGTGCAAGACAGACAGAATCGGCATGCCAGGCTCCAGTAGACTTCAATAAAATGGTGGCACACGGACACTGACTCGCTGTTGCATAAATGTAATGAGATGGGTAAAAGAGGTCTTTAGGTCCTGTTCTCCACCTGTAGTAGTGAATTCCTCAGATTTGTTGCGCATTTTCAGAGCCTAATCATAGCGGTCGCTACGATTAAGCCTCAAAATGTCTGAGGAGTTCTCTACCACTCGAAAAGTAGCCGAAGCGATCTTTTACCCATCTCATTCACATTTATGTAACAGGGAATCGGTGTCTGTGTGCAGATGTCCACCGTTTTGTTGAAGCTTTTTTGTACAGATGTAAATCCAACAGTTGACCTCCTAATTCCGACACTTACCTGTCCACTTTCCACAGAGATCTTGCTGTGCAACTACTGAGAGCTGTAAAACCTCTTCATGAAAAGACTCTTGGTCCAGATGACCATTCATTATTGCCATGCATATAAGAGAATCTCTCTTTAGAGAAATATGGAGACTCTTTTTTTTTTTTTTTTTTAGATGCATAAAAGATGTAGTGCCTGGATCGTAAACATTGTCTACAGAGACTATGTGATTTGGGGTCTGTTTATAAATAATTTGCCGTTCAAATGTCTTAGCATTTGCACAGGTTTTACAAATAATCTCTGTAATATGTCCATTAATTCCTATAATGGTCAGTTTCATCTAGTGGCCATAATGTGGTATTTTCCTGGTTGCAGTATTTCAGGAATCTACTGCACTGTGGTCATTAGATGGAGCTGACGATCAAAGGTAAATAAACATATTTGACACATTACAAGGTTTATTTGCGATTGTTGTACGCATGCTGAGACTGCAGAGATCTTCGTGGAAGCTTGATAGTTACATGTAATACGTTGGGGAGGGGGGTGGAAACCTTTTAAGGATAACTGTACTAAATGTGCACTTGTGCTTTAAACACTGTGGAGAGTCCTGGTTTCCATTCCAAGATCAAAACTATAGTGCTCCATAAAAAAGCCAAGTTTTTTTAAAATTGGTTCTAAAGCCTCAAGTTTTTTTACCTTAATAAGGTAAAAACCCTTCTGTGCTGCAGGAGCCCCCACAGCGATGTGCACGAGAGCTCCCGCTGCTGTCAACCAAACGATGTGACGAGGGGGCTTTCCATGGAGGCACTCACTAAAGAGGGGGGGCCTGGAGCGCTAGCGCGGGGACCTTAGAACAGGAGGATCGGGGTTGCTCTGTGCAAAGCCATTACACAGAGCAGGTAATTATAACATGTTTGTTATTTTAGTAAAACAAAGGTTTAATGTTACTTTAAGTCATCCTACACCAGAGGTTGCTAGACCTTTTTTAAAAAGAAAAAAACTGATTACAGGCATACCCCACTTTTAAGTACACAATGGGGTTTATTTACTAAAGCTGGAAAGTGCAAAATCAGGCTCACTTCTGCATAGAAACCAATGAGCTTCTAACCCCAGCTTGTTCAATTAAGCTTTGGTAATAAAACCTGGAAGCTCATTGGTTTCTATGCAGAAGCGAGCTTGATTTTGCACTTTCTAGCTTTAGTAAATAAACCCCATTGTGTACTTAAAAGTGGGGTATGCCTGTAGCTGGTTTAAAGGATGGCAGCCTCTTTGGCAAGAAAAAGGGGTTAATTAAAAAAATAAAAATAAAGCCAGGTGGTCAGCATAATAGCCAAGCACCTCGCAGTTTCAGGAAGTCCACAACAGCAGCCTCCCTCTGTTTTTTTTCGCAAGAAGTTTCCTTTTATGCCAAGTTTTATTTATCAGTGCCAGACAGAGGGAAAGATACATATCATAGTTACATTTCTTATCTTTAGTGCCAACTAAAATCCAAATTTAGTAATAATTATGTCTGTCTGTGGTTTATCCCCAGTTTTGTGTTCTTTTTTATTGTCCCGAATCTTGCTGCTTCATCTCAGTACTGTCTGCCAAACCCTATCCTCTAGACTGAACATTCCTAGCTGAGACAGTTTATGGTACACGGTGCTAAAATGTGTTCAGTGAGCAAATGCAGTCTGGCAAGCAGAATCTCTGTAACTTATTTTCAAAGCTGGAAAATGATTAAAACTGTTTTTATGTAGTACTGTACACATGAGAGCTTATTTCTTCTTCTAAATGAGAAGTAGACTTTTTCTGTGTTCGTTCAACCTCCACTGTAAAATATGTGGTTGAGTCAAACATTTACAGCTTCATAGAGCTTTATACATTGCCAACTCGCTTTAATAAGACCCTTCTTCTGTTTCTCCAACAGAAATGTATCCTCAAAGGACCTCAAATCTTGCACTGGGTTCCTTCTCTCTCTTCTGCAGTCTCCAGCCAGCCCTGGTTCAGAGTGCCCTTTGGAATCCTGACCATTCTTACTGTGTTGTTTATGGCAGTATTCAATTTGGTAATTTTATCAGACCTTTTTTTTCCCATCACCATTTTCTGTCTTTAACAAATGGCCTAATAAGCCACTGTTGCAAGCCATTCAACCAGTGACGCTAACTGCATTTTAAACCTTATAGCCGCTTATGATATTTCGCTAACAAAAAAATATATTTATTAATCATACATTTTTTGCAACTGTATTTTTTTTAAAACTTGCAGGAAACACTATTAGAAGGAAAAATAATAAATAAAAATACATATAGAAATATAACATTTGACCAGGATGATTTTGTATATAATTTTTATTTTATTTGCAAGTCTTGGAACACACCGGAAGAAACATTTATAGCTAGCAGAAAAACTGGGAAAATCAAACAGTTTTCCACTAGAGAAAGATGTACAGTATCTCACAAAAGTGAGTACACCCCTCATTTTTTTTTGTAAATATTTTATCATATCTTCATGTGACAACACTGAAGAAATGACACTTTGCTATAATGTAAAGTAGTGAATGTACAGCTTGTATAAAATGTCCAAATTGGTCCCAATTAGCCATTTTCCCTCCCCGGTGTCATGTGACTCGTTAGTATTACAAGGTCTCAGGTGTGAATGGGGAACAGGTGTGTTGAATTTGGTGTTATCGCTCATTCTCTCTCATACTGGTCACTGGAAGTTCAACATGGCACCTCATGGCAACGAACTCTCTGAGGATCTGAAAAAAAAAATTTTTGCTCTACATAAAGATGGCCTAGGCTATAAGCAGATACCCTGAAAATGAGCTGCAGCATGGTGGCCAAGATCATACAGCGGTTTAACAGGACAGGTTCCACTCAGAACAGGCCTCACCATGGTCGACCAAAGAAGTTGAGTGCACATGCTCAGCATCATATCCAGAGGTTGTCTTTGGAAAATAGATGTATGCTCAGACCATAAGACACACACTGCATCAAATTGGTCTACATAGTTGTCATCCCAGAAGAAAGCCTCTTCTAAAGATGATGCACAAGACAGCCCACAAACAGTTTGCTGAAGACAAGCAGACTGAGGACATGGATTACTGGAACCATGTCCTGTGGTCTGATGAGACCAAGATAAACTTATTTGGTTCAGATGGTGTCAAGCGTGTGTGGCGGCAACCAGGTGAGGAGTACAAAGACAAGTGTTTCTTGCCTACAGTTAAAGCGGAAGTAAACCGATCCATAAAACAGTTTAATTCCCGGCACGTGATGGAAATGTAACACTCCCATTGGTTGTGCTCTCAACCAAAACTGTCAAACAATATAGTGGCTGGTGTCATAACTGATCACTTGTGCAGCATCATGACAGTTGTACATTAAACAGAGGCAAAGATGGCAGCTTCCTTGGCTGAAAATGTTAGGGGGGTTTACGTACACTTTAGGCCCCTTTCACACTGGGGTGGGGGCGGCGTCGGCGGTAAAGCGCCGCTATAGTAAGCAGCGCTTTACCATCGGTATGCACCCAAGAAGGGGTTGAAAACGACCGCAAAGCGCCTCTGCAGAGGCGCTTTGCCGGCGGTATAGCCGCGCTGCCCCATTGATTCCATTGGGTAGGAGCGGTGAAGGAGCGGTATACACTCCGCTCCGAAGATGCTGCTAGCAGGACGTTTTTCCCGTCCTGCTAGCGCACCGATCCAGTGTGAAAGCCCCGAGGGCTTTCACACTGGAGAGGCAGCAGCAGCACTTTCGGGTCGGTTTGCAGGTGCTATTAATAGCACAATAGCGCCTGCAAACCGCGTGTGAACAGTGTGAACGGGCCCTTAGGCATGGTAGTGGGAGTGTCATGGTTTGCGGCTGCATAAGTGCTGCCGGTGTTCTAACGAGAAAGTGTCTGCCCTGTACTGCGCAGCACTTGCGCAGTACGGAGGACAAAAGAGATGCCGAAAGTCTCCGAACATGAACAGCTGTACACGGCGCCTGCCCAATTAAGAGTACATTGTGCCACACGCTCCTGATGCTCGTGCAACTCTGCACGGGGCGGATGCATGAAACTGAAGGGTGAGTTGCAATGTTGATCGGTTAAATAGGTCCAGCAAACCTGCCCATCAACATTGCAAAACCCACCCTTCAGTTGTGTAAACACGCCCCGCAAAGATCCGCCCATTTGAGAAACCCCCCCCCAGGAGCATCGGGAGCGTGTGGCAGAATGTAGTGTTAATTGCGCAAGCGCCGTGTACAGCTCATAAACAGGTGTCCATGTTCGGAGACTTTCGGCGTCTCCTTTGTCCTACGTACTGTGCAAGCGCTGCGCAGTACAGGGCAGACACTATCCGATGGGGGACATTTCTCGACAGGACACCGGCACTGGGGAGCTGCAGTTCATTGAGGGAACCATGAATGCCAACGTGTACTGTGACATACTGAAGCAGAGCATGATCCCCTCCCTTCAGCGACTGGGCCGCATGGCAGTATTCCAACATAACCCTAAACACACCTCCAAGACTACCACTGCCTTGCTAAAGAAGCTGAGGGTAAAGGTGATGGACTGGCCAAGCATGTCTCCAGACCTAAACCCTATTGAGCATCTGTGGGGCATCCTCAAACGAAAGGTGGAGGAGTGCATGGTCTCTAGAATCCACCAGCTCAGTGATGTCACCATGGAGGAGTGGAAGAGGACTCCAGTGGCAACCTGTGAAGCTCTGGTGAACTCTATGCCAATGAGTGTTAACGCAGTGCTGGAAATTAATGGTGGCCACACAAAATTTTGACACTTTGGGTCCAACTTGGACATTTTCACTTAGGGGTGTACTCACTTTTGTTGCCAGCGGTTTAGACCTTAATGGCTGTGTGTTGAGTTATTTGGAGGGGACAGCAAATTTACACTGTTATACAAGCTGTACACTCACTACTTTACATTGTAGCAAAGTTTCATTTCTTGTTGTCACATGAAAAGATATAATAAAATATTTACAAAAATGTGAGGGGTGTGCTCACTTTTGTGAGATACCGCATATAACATTTTGAAACTCCCACATCACATATGTTTACACTAGGGATGAGCTTCGAGTTCGAGTCGAACTCATGTTCTACTCGAACATTGGCTGTTCGCAAGTTCGCCGAACAGCGAACAATTTGGGGTGTTCGCGGCAAATTCGAATGCTGCGGAACACCCTTTAAAAGTCTATGGGAGAAATCAAAAGTGCTAATTTTAAAGGCTTATATGCAAGTTATTGTCATAAAAAGTGTTTGGGGACCTGGGTCCTGCCCCAGGGGACATGGATCAATGCAAAAAAAAGTTTTAAAAACGGACGTTTTTTCAGGAGCAGTGATTTTATTAATGCTTAAAGTCAAACAATAAAAGTGTAATATCCCTTTAAATTTCGTACCTGGGGGGTGTCTATAGTATGCCTGTAAAGGGGCGCATGTTTCCCGTGTTTAGAACAGTCTGACAGCAAAATGACATTTGGAAGGAAAAAACTCATTTAAAACTACCCGCGGCTATTGCATTGCCGACAATACACATAGAAGTTCATTGATAAAAACGGCATGGGAATTCCCCACAGGGGAACCCCGAACCAAAATAAAAAAAAAAAAATGATGTGGGGGTCCCCCTAAATTCCATACAAGGCCCTTCAGGTCTGGTATGGATATTAAGGGGAACCCCAGCCAAAATTTAAAAAAAAAATTGACGTGGGGTTCCCCCTAAATTCCATACCAGACCCTTCAGGTCTGGTATGGATTTTAAGGGGAACCCCGCGCCAAAAAAAAAAAAAAAAACGGCGTGGGGTCCCCCTAAAAATCCATACCAGACCCTTATCCGAGCACGCAACCTGGCAGGCCGCAGGAAAAGAGGGGGGGACGAGAGTGCGGCCCCCCCCCCCTCCTGAACCGTACCAGGCCACATGCCCTCAACATTGGGAGGGTGCTTTGGGGTAGCCCCCCAAAACACCTTGTCCCCATGTTGATGAGGACAAGGGCCTCATCCTCACAACCGTGGCCGGTTGTTGTGAGGGTCTGCGGGCGGGGGGCTTATCGGAATCTGGAAGCCCCCTTTAACAAGGGGACCCCCAGATCCCGGCCCCCCCCCTGTGTGAAATGGTAAGGGGGTACTTACCCCTACCATTTCACTAAAAAACTGTCAAAAATGTTAAAAATGACAAGAGACAGTTTTTGACAATTCCTTTATTTAAATGCTTCTTCTTTCTTCCTTCATCTTCTTCTTCTTCTGGTTCTTCTGGTTCTTCCTCCGGCGTTCTCGTCCAGCATCTTCTCCGCGGCGTCTTCTATCTTCTTCTCCTCGGGCCGCTCCGCACCCATGGCATGAGGGGGGAGGCTCCCGCTCTTCTCTTCATCTTCTTCTCTTCTTCATCTTCTTCTTCTTCTTCTTTTTCTTCTTCTTCTTCTTCCTTCTTCTCTTCTTCTCTTCTTCCTGTCTTCTCCGGGCCGCTCCGCAATCCATGCTGTGGCATGGAGGGAGGCTCCCGCTGTGTGACGGCGTCTCTTCGTCTGACGGTTCTTAAATAACGGGGGGCGGGGCCACCCGGTGACCCCGCCCCCCTCTGACGCACGGTGACATGACGGGACTTCCCTGTGGCATTCCCCGTGACGTCACAGGGAAGTCCCTCAAGTCACCGTGCGTCAGAGGGGGGCGGGGTCACCGGATGGCCCCGCCCCCCGTTATTTAAGAACCGTCAGACGAAGAGACGCCGTCACACAGCGGGAGCCTCCCACCATGCCAGCATGGCTGCGGAGCGGCCCGGAGAAGACAGGAAGAAGAGAAGAAGGAAGAAGAAGAAGGAAGAAGAAGAAGGAAGAAGAAGAAGGAAGAAGAAGAAGGAAGAAGAAGAAGGAAGAAGAAGAAGAAGAAGAAGAAGAAGAAGATGAAGAAGAAGATGAAGAAGAGAAGAAGATGAAGAGAAGAGCGGGAGCCTCCCCCCTCATGCCATGGGTGTGGAGCGGCCCGAGGAGAAGAAGATAGAAGACGCCGCGGAGAAGATGCTGGACGAGAACGCCGGAGGAAGAACCAGAAGAGCCAGAAGAACCAGAAGAAGAAGAAGATGAAGGAAGAAAGAAGAAGCATTTAAATAAAGGAATTGTCAAAAACTGTCTCTTGTCATTTTTAACATTTTTGACAGTTTTTTAGTGAAATGGTAGGGGTAAGTACCCCCTTACCATTTCACACAGGGGGGGGGGCGGGATCTGGGGGTCCCCTTGTTAAAGGGGGCTTCCAGATTCCGATAAGCCCCCCGCCCGCAGACCCTCACAACCACCGGCCACGGTTGTGAGGATGAGGCCCTTGTCCTCATCAACATGGGGACAAGGTGTTTTGGGGGGCTACCCCAAAGCACCCTCCCAATGTTGAGGGCATGTGGCCTGGTACGGTTCAGGAGGGGGGGGGGGGGCCGCACTCTCGTCCCCCCCTCTTTTCCTGCGGCCTGCCAGGTTGCGTGCTCGGATAAGGGTCTGGTATGGATTTTTAGGGGGACCCCACGCCGTTTTTTTTTTTTTTTTGGCGCGGGGTTCCCCTTAAAATCCATACCAGACCTGAAGGGTCTGGTATGGAATTTAGGGGGAACCCCACGTCAATTTTTTTTTTAAATTTTGGCTGGGGTTCCCCTTAATATCCATACCAGACCTGAAGGGCCTTGTATGGAATTTAGGGGGACTCCCACATCATTTTTTTTTTTTAATTTTGGTTCGGGGTTGCCCTGTGGGGAATTCCCATGCCGTTTTTATCAATGAACTTCTATGTGTATTGTCGGCAATGCAATAGCCGCGGTAGTTTTAAATGTGTCTTTTCCTTCAAAATGTCACTTTGCTGTCAGACTGTTCTAAACACGGGAAACATGCGCCCCTTTACAGGCATACTATAGACACCCCCCAGGTATGAAATTTAAAGGGATATTACACTTTTATTGTTTGACTTTAAGCATTATTAAAATCACTGCTCCTGAAAAAACGTCCGTTTTTAAAACTTTTTTTTGCATTGATTCATGTCCCCTGGGGGAGGACCCGGGTCCCCAAACACTTTTTATGACAATAACTTGCATATTAGCCTTTAAAATTAGCACTTTTGATTATTCATGTTCGTGTCCCATAGACTTTAACGGCGTTCGCGTGTTCGAACGAATTTTTTTCCTGTTCGCATGTTCTGGTGCGAACCGAACAGGGGGGTGTTCGGCTCATCCCTAGTTTACACTAGTACCCGCCTGGTTTCTTGGAGGCTTCTATGTGAAAGGCGTTTTTTTAAATCATTCGGTCATTCCATTGAGCATTCAGATGCATTCAGTAGAGCTAATCTCTTGTTTTTTCTTTTTTCTTTCAGTTTTTTCTACCTGATGGGGCATGTCCAGGAATCTCTTTTAATACATCTGTAACTCCAGTCATTTTAACAGTATATAGCCTGCCGGTCCGTTGACATTCTCTGAGTGTATTATCTGTTTTTTACTTAATCTGTGTACAATATTGGCAGCTTTGCTGTAGAAAATAGAGTATGAGCGCTCAGCCCCATGCAGCATGCAGAACCCCATCCTCGTGTACCTTTTATACCTTTCAAAAATCTACTGCACGTGAGCCCATACAGCCCATTCAATCTATTTAGACTGTGCGCAGCGGTAATAAAAAATTTAAACAAAACAGTGCTACATGGAGCTGAGTGCACATGTGAATAAGCCCTTAAATGGGATAATTAGTAATTCACCTAGGCACATGTTTGACGGCTTTGTACTACGAGGAGCAGAATGTGGCCACACTGGTAGGCTTCCTGGAGAGGTGAACATAGTCCCTGTATTGTCCCTACTCCTCCGGAACCTTTCCCTGTCTCTAAGCACTGTCCCTGGCAGACAGAGATCCTATACCTACACTAGCCACTCTCCAAAAGCACGCCAAGCCCAGGAGCTGGACTCTGATCCAAGATGGCCAACAAAGTCACATGGGCACCAGCATCTAATCAGATAGCGCCCCACACTGTGACTGAGGAGATCTTAGAGGAACCAAGTTCTTCTCAACTTCCTCCCCATCTGCTTTGCCGCTGCTGTTGAGTGGCACCCGCAGTGGAGGATACAGACTGCACCTGCCTACATGCCATTTACAGTATCTGGTGCTGTCTTCTGCAGCACTTGAGCATTTTATTGTCTGCTGCTGGAACAGGATTGAGTAAACCTGAACGCTTCTCAGCCATTCAGTGAAAACGTATTGTTGCCAATGAATGCAGGGCTTCCTCTGATTGGCCAAAGCGCAAATCATGACCTTATCTAACCACCTCTCCACTTCAGCCAATCAGATGAAACTTATGTTCATTTATAAGAATACAAGGCTGCAGCTGAATGGCTGAGAAGCATTTAGGCCAACTTGATTTGGTTCCGGCAGCAGACGGAAAGTCGCCCATACTCTTAAAAACACAGCACTGCTTCCTGTCATCTAGTGCTAATACAGTCAGCAGCCACATCAATTAGTAATGGACTTAGATCATTTGGGCAGCTTGGCCAAAACATACTATTTAGAGCTATGGCAAACCTAGAATTCTACTTTAACGGTACAAACACATGTGTGTATGTGGTACATATAAAACAAGTTTCCACAGTTGCATTCAGTAACAGGATCTGAATGTCAGATGACAGTCCCTAGATACAATGATTGTATTTATTGTGGTATAGATGTGACAGATTGTAAATGCATCAGCTTGTCAGCACATGTCAAGGTTTAAATTCCTTGAAAATAATCACATAACCACATTATGCAAGCATGCCCTCTGGACTCTGTGAACACATATGTTTAGAGCCTGTTGTACTGTAAAGTTGTGTGCAAGATTTTGGAAATGCTTGTCTAGTATATTTATGTATTGTGTTGTAATTGTTGCTTTATGTTTCTTCTTTTTAGTATTACATGTATTGCTGTATTCTGGGGCTTCTGGCTTGTTCTGCCTTTTTGCTTCTGAACTTTGAAGTCAAACTGATCCTTCTCAGCATTGGCCTGGTGATATACAATATTATCTTCCTGTACACTCACAGCTGGTTGTCGGACTGTTACATTGACTTGCTTACTGAGAACCAGAACATCTCTAGGTATTCACTCTTGTATCTTAAAGCAAGTATTGTCTTCTCTGGTGTTGACTGTTGAAGTTATAGAGCCAGCTTCCCCCATGGTGTTCTATAAAATATATAATAAATTTAAATTAAAAATAACAAACATGTTGTACTTGCCTGCTCTGTTGCAGTGGATTTGCACAGAGCAACCTGGATCCTCCTCTTCTCAGGTCCCTCTTCGGTGCTCCAGGCCCCTCCCTCCTTTTAAGTGCCCCCACAGCAAGCAGCTTGCTATGGGGGCACCCGAACAGAGCCACAGCTCCCTGTGTCCATTCAGACACCGAGCCATGTCCCCCCCCCCTTCTCTTCTCATTGGCTGGCAATGGCACCGCACTGCTGTCGCAGCCAATGAGAAGGGGAGTCCCGGGCAGCTGAGACATTCCTACAACGTCGCTGGATAGAGATAGGGCTCAGGTAAGTATTAGGGGGTGCTGGGGAGGCTGCTGCAAACAGAATGCTTTTTATCTTAATGCATTAGGATTAAAAAAAACTTCTGACTTTACAATTACTTTAAAGAAAACAAATGTATACCCATACATACACTCCACCCTTACTATCAAAACTAAAAATGTTAAATCCTAAAACTTGTCCCTGTATAAAAGCAAGAAAAATAATATACTTGCTAGTCTTTGGAGTCCAGTGTTGTCTTGCTTGTAGAGAAAGTTCTTCCTAAACTGCTCTTCGATGCCACCATCTTGAATTGAGATTCGACACATGCCCAGACACACGAGAATTTTCCCATAGACCTGGCAGATCCTTGCAGCATGTCTGCGCATGCACAGATGGCCCTTTTTTTGCGTGTGCGCAATATCCTACAAATTGCCTAATGGAATGCATGATGTGGAAATCCCAGGAGGCAGTGTGTGGAACCGATGCGCATGGGCAGAAATGCTGCCAAGGACCTCGGAGTGATCCGCTCTGTTCTGTGCTTGCGCAGGGATTGGATAGATCACCCAAGCCTATGCAAGAATTAAAGAGGAGCTCCAGGCTCCCCATCCGCCACAAATTTGCGCAAAGCAAGCTGCATTTTGTGAATGGGTGGTGACGTGTCCCAGAAGGCTGCGGGGGGGAAGGAGGGGGCCGAACTTCTAACTCAGTTTTCCGCAGTGGGAGCTGGTACCTGGGGGGGGGGGGTGAAAAGGAGGCAGACAAGTGGAGCTTCCCCTTTTGGGTGGAGCTCCACTTTAAGGACCTGGACTTTAGAAGAAAAAGTATTTACTTTTTTTTCTACTTTTTTTTATTACTTTTTTTTTAATAAGGGTGAAAGTACGCTTTAATGACCACTATGTTAAGATTTATGCATTGTATCCCAATGTTTGACCCAACCAACTACATGTCACAGCAGAAACCAATGCTGTGTACACACGAGCGGACTTTTCGACCGGACTGGTCCGACGGACCATTCGACCGTGTGTGGGCTTTATTGGACCTGCAGCGGACTTTTTCGGTCGAAAATCTGACGGACTTTAGATTTGGAACATGTTTCAAATCTTTCCGACTGACTCGAGTCCGGTCGAAAAGTCCACTCGTCTGTATGCTAGTCCGACGGACGAAAACCGACGCTAGGGCAGCTACTGGCTATCAACTTCCTTATTTTAGTCTGGTTGTACGTCATCATGTACGAATCCGTCAGACTTTGGTGTGATCGTGTAGGCAAGTCCGTTTGTTCGGAAAGTCCGCCTAAAGTCCATCAGATAGACCTTCGGACCAGTCCGGTCTAAAAGTCCGCTCGTGTGTACGCGGTATAAGATTTCTCAGATGAGACAAGGTTTTCCTGAATTGGGTTGTCTAATTCTTGGCTGACCGGTGGCAAAACAGAATAGTCTGTTGTAGCACATTTCTTTGGGCGGGGGTGCACAGGTATGTGCAATCAGCCATGGCCAGCAGCCTGAACAAATCAATGACAGCGTTTGCAGCTTTTTGCGCGTGACTGCATATCCGTACGTCGAGAAATGTTAAGTTCTGTTATTCCTATTGTGTAAGAATAAATAAAGCAACTGTTGAAATAATTCATGCGTTTTTGGAGTGCAGACAAAAGTTTTTAAATACTGAATGATGGAATGAGGAAGGGAGAAATGTGGAAATACACTAGAATAGGATTCTAGGAGGAAATGACAAAGTGATGTGCAGGCTATTTACATACACTGGACGGTATAATAACAGGAAGAGATTTGTCATCAACATTAATGTGAATTCTGTATGTAAAATAAGAAACTGTCTTCAAACCAAAAATGTAACCTACCTTCAGGATATTTTAACCTACTCTTATTTGTTTCAGGCCTGGAGTCCTAAAAGAGCCACAGATTATGGGCAGTATTGCATTATTTATCTTCTATTTCACTCTCCTTGCCCTGGCCAGACAGGTGAGTTTTTAAAGATTCGTGGTCAGAACACCCTTTTTTTTTTTTTTTTTTTTTTAGCACCAAATCTGATTCCATTCTTCCTTGTCCCAGTACAGTTTGACAGAGCAAAAAATGAATACGTTACAATAGTAACACAATTTGCCTGAGACATTCCGTCTACAAGATGTTTTAATAAACGAGGCCCACTTTGCATAAACTGCAAGAAGTGACAGATTGAGAACAGGCCCCTTGTCCTTTTTGTTTCCATAAATCCATGGGATTTGCATTTTCAAATAGCGGAGTTAAGAGTGCCTATCTGAGATCTTGCCTAACTAGACTGCAATTGTTGATGAGGCATCACTGCCTAGCCCCAAGCTGTGGGCGCTTGGACCAAACTGGAATTTGTACAGTGACTATCATCAGTTATGGCGCTGTTAGTGGTGTGACAGATTTGTGTTAAAGGAAGATATATATTTGTTTCAGTGTTTTACCAGATATACATTTAAATGAGGTCAGCTTGACGTGAACCAGTGTATGTTATTGTTATACAAATGAGCATATTGGAGAAAAGAAGGCTTAAAAACATTGCCTGATTACTGCCGGTTTCCCTGGCCCCCCTTCCTCCTATAATTTCCAGGAGCATTCCTATTCAGGAGACCATTCTTTCATGTTTATTGCCATTTTTTTCTATATTTCCCTATGAGTTAGCCCTATGAGTTATGAGCAGTGGTGTATTTAGGTTTTGTGCTGCCCTAGGCCTGACTAAACGCATGCACCCCCCTAATTTAAATACGACCCACCCCATCCTGCCGAGGCCACACCCCTTCCTGTTTAAGACCCTCCCTATCATCTGTAAACCACACCCCTTCCTCTTTAGGCTTATTTGGCACCTTTCAGGGGGGGAACGGGTACCTGTTTCTGACAGGTACCCTTCCCCACTTCCGGGAGACTGCGCTGTCCCCTCTGAAGTTTGCACCCCCTCCTCCTATCTCCACTGGGCCATTCAGAAAGTGCAACGCGCTTCGCACATGTGCAGTAGGGAACCGGTCGGTTTCCCTTACCATGAATGATAGTGGCAAAACCCGAGAGCCAATCTGAAAATCGGCTGAGGTGTCGACATCGCTGGATCCCTGGACAGGTAAGTGTCCTAATATTAAACGTAAGCAGCTACAGTATTTGTAGCTGCTGAGTTTTAATGCTATCACGGGGGGGTGGGGGTCTCACTGTGCCCATCAAACGCAGCCTCACTGTGCCCCGTCAAACGCAGCCACTGTGCCCCGTCAAACGCAGCCACTGTGCCCCGTCAAACGCAGCCACTGTGCCCCGTCAAACGCAGCCACTGTGCCCCGTCAAACGCAGCCACTGTGCCCCGTCAAACGCAGCCACTGTGCCCCGTCAAACGCAGCCACTGTGCCCCGTCAAACGCAGCCACTGTGCCCCGTCAAACGCAGCCACTGTGCCCCGTCAAACGCAGCCACTGTGCCCCGTCAAACGCAGCCACTGTGCCCCGTCAAACGCAGCCACTGTGCCCCGTCAAACGCAGCCACTGTGCCCCGTCAAACGCAGCCACTGTGCCCCGTCAAACGCAGCCACTGTGCCCCGTCAAACGCAGCCACTGTGCCCCGTCAAACGCAGCCACTGTGCCCCGTCAAACGCAGCCACTGTGCCCCGTCAAACGCAGCCACTGTGCCCCGTCAAACGCAGCCACTGTGCCCCGTCAAACGCAGCCACTGTGCCCCGTCAAACGCAGCCACTGTGCCCCGTCAAACGCAGCCACTGTGCCCCGTCAAACGCAGCCACTGTGCCCCGTCAAACGCAGCCACTGTGCCCCGTCAAACGCAGCCACTGTGCCCCGTCAAACGCAGCCACTGTGCCCATCAAATGCTGCCACTGTGCCCATCAAACGCTGCCACTGTGCCCATCAAATGCTGCCAGTGCCCATTTTAATTTATTTAATCATTGTACTTGCTGTCCTGGGGGTTTCCCTCGTGCTCCTCTCTCTTCTCCTCCTGACGTCACAGCCAGATCCCGCCCCAGGGCCGAGGAGACGATTCACTGCAGGAAAGCGGTGCAGGGGAGGGTAGGCGGAGCTTAAGGCTCCACCTGTCGCCTGCTGCTTATGGGGGCGCGAGTGACACACGCCGGCCCCCCACATGAGAAAAAGCCCCCCCCCACCCGTCTTGCCGATTCCCGGCTCCCGCTGCCGCCTCCCGCACACATGCAGCCCACGGCGGCCCGGCTTTCTGTAGCGGCGCCACTGTGTATGGGTGTGCTTGGCAGAGGGTGGGGGCGTGTATCTCACGCCCCCCACTCTCTGACAAGCACGCCGATACACCGCGGCGCCGCTACAGAAAGCTGGCCGCCGTGGGCTGCATGTGTGCGGGAGGCGGCAGCGGGAGCCGGGAATCGGCAAGACGGGTGGGGGGGCTTTTTGCCGCCCCCCGCAAAGTGCCGGCCTAGGCCTTGTCGGCCTAGGCCAAAACACAGCCCTGATTATGAGTACCAACCTGTCTTCCCTTCTGCCACAGCCGATCTGACAACAGCTATAGCTTCAGCTTGCCGCGGCTGTGAACACTTTCCCAAAACAAGCAAAGGCAAGAAGAATGCAGAGGCTGACACATGGACCCCCCTCCCTCTGCATTCTTCTTGCCAATGCTTGTCTCAGGAAAGTGTACACAGCGGAGACAAGCTGCTGTTATAAATCATGTGTCTCCTTCATAGCTGTTGGATGGGCCACATCAGGAGGGGAGAAGGGCACGTCGGTAACCAGACCTAGGGTTAAAAAGCACTAAGGGCTGGTTCACACCACAATTTCTGGATTCCTGATGCTTTTCTTTAATGCATTCTGGAGCATTTTTGATGCCTTGAAACCCATTTTTTTTCTCCGCTGTTTGAATTGAGGACAATTGTTGGGGTGTTTTGCTGCATCCCAAATGCATTCCACACAGAAAAAATGCAACATGTTCTACTTTTGTTGACTGTACTGGAACGCACTGCACTGGTGTGAACTAGGGTCATTGGAATCCATGTTAACCGCTTGCAGACCGCCCCACGCACATAAACTGTGACAGAGCAGCCAGATCGCGTACCTAGTACGTGATCCGACAATTCCGGGTCTTGGGCATGTGCTCCCGGCAACACACTCCCGCTGTGATTGGACACAGCAGGATCCAATAAGCGGGACCCACCGATCGTTCGGGAGACAGGCAGAACGGCTATCTGCCTATGTAAACAAGGCAGACCGCCGTTCTGTGAGAGGGGAATGTACTGATCCTGTGTTCTAAGCAGGAACAGGGATCTTTACCTTTCCCCCAGTCAAAGCACCTCCCCCACAGTTAGCAAGCACTCTCTAGGAACACATTTAACCCTTTGATCACCCCTGATAACCCCTTCCCTTCCAGAGTCATTACAGTGACAGTGCATATTTTTTAGCACTGATCACTGTATTGGTGTCACTGGTCCCCAAAAAGTGTCAGGTGTCCGATTTTTGTCCACCACAATATCGCAGTCTCGCTATAAGTGACTGAGCGCCGCCATTACCAGTAAAAAAAAAAAAAAATCCCATCGTTTTGAAGACGCTATAAATTTTGTGCAAACCAATATCCGCTTATTGGGATTTTTTTTTTACCACAAATATATAGTAGAATACATATTGGTCTAAACTGATGGAAGAAATTAGATTTTTTTTTCTTTTTTATTGGATGTGTTTTTATAGCAGAAAGTAAAAAATATTGTGTTTTTTTCTTTTTAAATTGTCGGTCTTTTTTTGTTTATAGCGCAAAAAATAAAAACTGCAGAGGGGATCAAATACCACCAAAAGAAAGCTCTATTTGTGGGAAAAAAATTTTTATTTGGCTACAGTGTCGCATGGCTGCGCAATTGTCAGTTAAAGTAACGCAGTGCCGTATCGCAAAAAAATGGCCTGTGTGTGAATTTGGGGGTACACCTTCTGGAGCTGAAGTGGTTAAATACTGTCCAATGCATTTTTGATGCAGAATAAAGTACTACATGTACCTTGTCCCATAGGGAACAGAACTTTAAAATAAAAATTCTAATCTCAGATCTGAAGTAAAAACTGAAGTAATAACGTCAAATTACACTATACTTTACATATTTTGTGTGTAAAGGTCCTCTGCACTACTACTAATAAATAAAATGAATGAAAATATAGTGGAAATGCAGCAAAACCTAAGCCCCGGTTCACACAGGGGCGGCGCGATTTGCAGGTCGCCTCACCGAGGCGACCTGCACACGACTTCCAAGACGACTTGCAAAACGACTTCTGTATAGAAGTCTATGCAAGTCGCCCCCAAAGTAGTACAGGAACCTTTTTCTAAGTCGGAGCGACTTGCGTCGCTCCTATTAGAACGGTTCCATAGTACAGAACGGGAGGCGAATTGTCAGGCGGCTATGTCGCCTGACAAGTCGCCCCTGTGTGAACCGGTTGTAATAGTTTTCACAACTACACATATAAACAAAATTACAATTAAAGTGATCTTGCGAATATCCTACAGTCTTCCATATACAAAGTGTAAATTAAATTGTAATACTTTACATATTGCAATAAATCCCAGTTCGAAACTACATGGCCTAGTGTAAACGTATGCGTTTATTCCCTCTGTAGAACGAATTCTATTGTCGTCTTGACTTTCTGTGGAAAAGGAAGTTTAAGATGGAGCGTGAACGTATTGAGACCATGGAGAATCTGAACAGGGTCCTACTAGAAAATGTCCTCCCTGCTGATGTAGCCCAGCAGTTCATTGGGCAGAACCTTAGGAATGAGGTAACCCATCACAATAGGTTTTTCAGTATTTGATTTCTTCTAAGTGTTTAACGTTGTTTATTGTGTATAGGTTATTGCCATTCTCAGTACATACTTTTCACTTCTGCAGGACCTGTATTACCAGTCTTATGACTGTGTCTGCGTCATCTTTGCCTCCATACCCGACTTCAAGGAATTTTACACAGAGTCTGATGAAAACCATGAGGGCCTAGAGTGTCTTAGACTGCTTAATGAGATAATAGCTGACTTTGATGAGGTATGTAGGTCAATAAGTGTATAAATGTGGAAAAGATGTTACATCTGTGTGTTCTTCCTGTCTAAGATTACCCCCCTTAAGGACCGAGCCTCTTTCTGAGATTTGGTGTTTACAAGTTAAAATCAGTTTGTTTGTTTTTCTTTGCTTACAAGCGCACTTTTTTTGGAAAAAATACACTTTTTTGAATTAAAAACAGTAAAGTTAGCCCAATTTTTTTTTTATATTGTGAAAGATAATGTTACGCCGAGTAAATTGATACCCAACATGTCACGCTTCAAAATTGCGCCCGCTCATGGAATGGCGACAAACTTTTACCCTTAAAAGGCGATGTTTAAAAAATTCTACAGGTTGCATGTTTTGAGTTACAGAGGAGTTCTAGGGCTAGAATTATTGCTCTTGCTCTAACGATCACGGCAATGCCTCACATGAGTGGTTTGAACACCGTTTTCATATGCGGGCACTACTCACGTATGTGTTCACTTCTTCTGCGCGCAAGCTCGGTGGGACTGGGCGCGTTAAAATTATTATTTTTTTTTTTACTTTTTATTTTTACACTGTTCTTTAAAAAAAAAATGTCACTTTTATTTCTATTACTGTAAACATCCCTTGTAATAGTAAAAAAGCACGACAGGACCTCTTAAATATGAGCTCTGGGGTCAAAAAGATCTCAGGTCTCATTTACACAAAAATGCAATAAAAAAAAATGTCCCTTTTTAAGAGCTATGGGCGTCGCTTCCCCCCTGCAATGTTATGGAGCTGGGTGGGGGCCATCTTCCCCTCACTCAGCTCCATACCACACAGGGAGAAGGATCCGATCGCTTCCGCCGCTGGCGGTGGCTCCGGTAAGAGGCGGAGGGCACTGGTAAGTGGCGGAAGGGGTGGCCCTCTCCAGCCATCGATAAAAGTGATCATGCGGCGAATCCGCTGCAGAGACCACTTTTATCTGAAACCGGACCGCTCACTGAAGATGAGGATACCGGGGTTATGGTAGCTAGCTGCTGCCATAATGATATTCCTCTTCAAAGTGCCGACGTATATTGTCGTGAGCCGGTCCGGAAGTGGTTAATACAAATTTAATCTGAGTTGGCAGACCTAAATGTGATTCACCTTACACCCTAGTGTCTTTTCTTAGCATTGTCTTCCTCTGTGTTTAGACAATTCACGTGTAAGTGATTAGTGTTACATAAAGTAACCAGTTTGTGTTTTCTCTGATCTGTACACAGAGTAGTTAAAGTGTTACTAAACCCAGGAGCCTGCATTCACTATATCTGGTCTCCCACAGTACACAGAACATGGAAAAGCAAATATTTTAGTAAATATAAACTGCTAAATACCTGTTATCAGCAGTATATAGCAGTCTGACTTCTATCAATGTCTGGTTAAAGCTTGTAGGAGAAGTTTTTATTCTCCCCTGACTGCTCTATGGGGCTGCAGGACCCTTAACCCTCTATCTGGACAGTGCTGATTGGCCCTGTGCTGATCACATGTACCCTCCCAAGAAAAAAATAACTAGCAATACACACCAAGCTGAGCGCTCCCAAGGCTCTGTTCTATCAGAAGATGGATTGGGGACTGTGGAAGAAGGGGAGGATCAGAGAAGATAGGATTACCCCCTTAGGTTCCACAGTGAGTATAAGAAGCATGCTTTACTGCACATAAAGACTGATTTTACTGTTGTGGGTTTAGGAACACTTTAAATTATGTACTCTTTATTACAGAAGATCATTGTTCTAACAGCAGGGGTAAGAGTGGCAACCCTGCAGCAGAGGAAAAGGAACCATTGTTATGCCCTCTTCACTATGATACGCATAACAATGCTGTTATGCTTGTCTGCCAGATGTTACAGCCCCACAATGTCTTTCCTGGGCCAGATTCCAACATATTTCCTTTTTCAATAGAACCAACACTACGTCTGCTTCTTTGTTTTTGTTACACTAATAGTCTGTATAGGGGTTCCCAAAGCAGAGATTTGACCCCCATACCTATGCCTCTTTCTTTGATTGTTAATGATCGTGAATTTTGTCCACATGCTTGTTCGATTTTACATTTATTAACAAGTCTATGTATTTTATATATTCTTTAGCTACTCTCCAAGCCAAAGTTTAGCAGCGTAGAAAAAATAAAGACCATTGGCAGTGCTTACATGGCAGCAACAGGATTAAATGCCACATCGGGACAGGAAAATCCTCAGGTATCCATTTTACATCAGGTCTTTGTGTTAGTTTCTGTATATGGAATGCACACAGACAATTGTGTGATACTATGTTTCTGCTATTCTTATCATAGCCACTCATACTATTGAGAATGTTGATCTTTATCTTTACCACTGAGATACTTCTGTGTTGACATTGCATATCAGTATACTAGCTTTTTGTTCTCTTTATCCACCAGGATGGAGACAGGAATTATAATCACATTGGTATCATGGTGGAATTTGCCACTGCATTAATTGGAAAACTTGACGTGATCAACAAGCATTCTTTTAACAACTTCAAACTTCGCATAGGTAAGGCATATTTCAACCTTTTTGGTAATGTGCTTTCTACTACCAAATCAAATTTTGGTTTATTGTATTTTTACTTCTTTGTAACAAAATTGTAAGAACAATTGTCATTACTTCCTGCTAGGTATTAACCATGGACCTGTAGTAGCAGGGGTAATAGGAGCCCAGAAGCCACAGTATGACATCTGGGGGAACACTGTCAATGTGGCAAGTCGTATGGACAGTACTGGGGTACTTGGAAAAATTCAGGTAGTGCCTTACTTATTTCCACACTGGCTAAATCTTATTAACAGTGAAATGTTCTTTTACTAGGTGACTAAATGTGTCATATGTATAATGTGCTGCTTACCGGTGTTGCAAGTAACATTTTGTTGAAGATAATACCACTGAAGGTTCAAGGATATAAATAGGAGCAACCTTCTTAAAGTGTATTGATCCAATTTGGTCACACTAGTGGTAGCACAAAACCTGCCCTGGGACAATGTGGAATGTGGCCTAATAGGCAACAGGTGTCAGTAATCCCAGGTGGGGCTGTCCACCTAGATCAGGGGTCTGCAATTAGCGGACTTCCAGTTGTTGCAGAACTACAAGTCCCATGAGGCATAGCAAGACTCTGACAGCCACAAGCATGACAGCCAGGGGCAGAGGCATGATGAGACTTGTAGTTTTGAAACAGCTGGAGGTCCGCTAATTGCATATCCCTGACCTAGATTGTTTGGGGTGCACAATTAAAACTGTCCTTTTTAGAGCTGCATACATATTCAGTTTAAAAATATATGCTTTCTCGAGTATTACATATAAAATTTATATTAGATGTAAAAGTCTTTGGCCCATACAACGAGGGCTTGAGCTCACCATATACCATGTTATAATCTGATTGTACAATTTCCTTTAGGCGCCTTTCACATGGATGGCTATTCTGCCGCAGTTAAAAGCATGTTTTTTTCCTGTGAAATTCAAGACTCCAGGCACTGCGATCAGCTGCATTTGCACAGTGCGATTAGCTGCGGTTGTGTTTAGCTGCGGTTTGCCATTTCCATGGCAACCCGACAGGGTACCAACTCGCACTGCTTGGTATGAATCTTGAGGGGGAACTCCACGCCAAATTTGGGCGTGGGTTCCCCCCCAGGGGCATACCAGGCCCTTCGGTCTGGTACGGATGTTAAGGGGAACCCCCTACGCCGAAAAAACGGCGTAGGGTCCCCCCCAAAATCCATACCAGACCCTTATCCGAGCACGCAGCCCGGCCGGTCAGGAAAGGGGGTGGGGACGGGCGAGCGCCCCCCCCTCCTGAGCTGTACCAGGCCGCATGCCCTCAACATGGGGGGTGCTTTGGGGGAGGGGGCGCCCTGCGGCCCCCCCACCACAAAGCACCTTGTCCCCATGTTGATGAGGACAAGGGCCTCTTCCCGACAACCCCGGCCGTTAATAAGGGGGCCCCCAGATCCCGGCCCCCACCCTATGTGAATGAGTATGGGGTACATGGTACCCCTACCCATTCACCTAGTGAAAAAGTGTCAATAAAAAAAACCGCCAGAGTTGTCGGGAAGAGGCCCTTGTCCTCATCAACATGGGGACAAGGTGCTTTGTGGTGGGGGGGCCGCAGGGCGCCCCCTCCCCCAAAGCACCAACCCCCCATGTTGAGGGCATGCGGCTTGGTACGGCTCAGGAGGGGGGGGGGGGGCGCTCGCCCGTCCCCACCCCCTTTCCTGACCGGCTGGGCTGCGTGCTCGGATAAGGGTCTGGTATGGATTTTGGGGGGCACCCCACGCCGTTTTTTCGGCGTAGGGGGTTCCCCTTAACATCCGTACCAGACCGAAGGGCCTGGTATGCCCCTGGGGGGGAACCCACGCCCAAATTTGGCGTTGAGTTCCCCCTCAAGATTCATACCAAACAGTGCCGGGCATTGGCGGGGATCCGAGTCGGATCCCCGTGCTTGTCGCTCATTGGGAAAGGAAAAATCATTTTTCCTTTCCCGAAGAGTGGCTCGGCGCTGTTATCCGCAGCTGACACAGTGCACTGCGAATACCCGTGGTTATGTGTGGATAGCTGCGCTAAATCGCTCCTGGACGCAGGCAATTCTATTTTTTCTATCCGCACAGAACCACATGTATCAAATTCGCAGCTAAACTCAGTGTGTGAATGGGGCCATAGGAAAGCATTGTGTGCTTTTAGCTGCGGTAGAAAATTAGAAAATCCGCAGCTAAAAGCACCATTCTATCCGTCCGTGTGAAAGGGGCCTTAGGTTTACCAAATGTAATATGAGTACCAACCCATGCATCTATTCAATTAGTAGTTGGTAGATTTACACCAGATTGTACAAAGGGAGCATAAGGTATGTGGTCAGCTTTGGATAATCCTTCTCTGTTGGTGAACCTGTATGTATTTTTAAGTATGCAAAAAATTTAGTGGTTCTAAAGGCAGAAGGTTTAATACCTTAAAGTGATTGTAAGGGTTTTTTTTTTTTTTTTTTTTTAAATAACAAACATGTCACGCTTGCCTAAGCCACTGTGGAGCTCGTTTTGCACAGAGTGTCCCCGAACCTTATCTTCTGGGGTCCCCCAGCGGCTCCTCTCCACATCAGATAACCCCCCTAGGAGGAGCATTCCCCCGAGGGGGTTACCTTGCGGGCCATAGACCTGGCGTTGACCATGACCTAATCCAGCATAGTTTTACCCAGATTAGGTTATGATCCTCACGTCTATGGGTAGTGATACTCGTCCTCCTGGGGTAAATTAACCATCGAGCAGTTTATATTTTGTCAGCAATTTACTTGTATTGAGGTCAAGCCATGTGAAACCCTCCCGATCATATCCTTGATGTGTAAAGTTGTACTGCAATGGCCACTTTGTTAACTGTTAGGTATCAAAGTACATTTATGTCAAGGTTTTCTACCACTTGCATTCATATAGATTAAGATATTTTTTTTTTTACTTTAATGCATTTTTAATAGCACTGCCCTTGTGCTAATTTTAGAGTGTTGTCATTATATACAAAATTCCATAAAGCGTGCTACATTATTAAACAGGGTTTCTGTTAAGTAGCTGTGCTAGCCCACGGTTTTCCATAGTCTCATTATTACGGTATACAATTTATCAGCAGACTGGAGATGAGCAGCTGCGCCAACTGTTCTTATGATATTAATTAGTTTAAAGTCTAGTGTGTGTGTTCGATACATTCACATAGTTCATTGTGTGTGTGTGTGTGTATATATATATATATATATATATATATATGTATATATATATATGTATGTGTGTATATATATATATATATATATATATATATATATATGTATGTGTGTATATATATATATATATATATATATATATATATATATATATACCCTTCATTACAATAAAAATTTTATTGGGTAATTATAGGACTTTATAGAATAGTAGGCTGCTAGCTCAGAGTCAGACCTTTAGCCTTGGTTTATTGGATGCCTTCCAACCCATTTGCTCTGTCTGTCCAATCAACCCTCCTTGTTATTTGATCTGCACACTGTGCATGTGATATATTAAACTTCCAGCATGGCTAGAACTGAAGATCAACATTTACTGAGCTACTGTGTAGAATCACTGCAGTATTAAAAATGGGGGGGGGAATAGATCATGTCCTCTTTTATTAAATGCTGCAAGAAAATGAGTCTACATTTTTCAGCTTGCAAACATTCTAATGAGTGTAACAGCTACCAATACTCCTTTTAGCGTAGACACAGTATACACTCCTGAATTGCATTCTCTTTACTCAGCTCTATTTCCATATGTCTTTTTCCTTTAGGTCACAGAAGAAACCAGTAAAGTACTTCAGAAGCTGGGATATACTTGTGAAAGGCGAGGGATCATCAAGGTCAAGGGTAAAGGTCAACTCTGTACCTATTTTGTTATCACTGACATGGCACGATCCAATTCCCAGGGAAACGTTCTAAATTAAGAAATGGAATGACAACTACATAATGCACAGTGGATTTCAAATGGCAAGAACATTAAAAAAAAAAAAAAAGTCCATTAGATTATTGCTCAGCTTTCAACTTCAGAGGGAGAAGACTCAGTAATTGAATGCCAACTCTCCAGATGTAAACCACTTCTGAAAGACATGAAGGAGGCTCATGACTCGTCAAAGCCTGGGAAATGTGGACAACCACATCTAAGAGCTGTGGACCATGAGAAAAGACAAATATACTCTGGAGTGTCCTCTGCAGGACATTGGAGGGCACTTGCCAAGCACTGCCATACAGTACAATGGACATCGTCTTGACTGTTTCTTGGAATCGCCCAAACATCTCATTTGAATGTTGTCATGTCTGATTTGCTACACAAAACTGTGACAATGTAGAACAGAAGATGCAAATGTTATCAGCCCGGGACCTTGCAAAGCAAAGTGCAGTTCCTCCCCCTAGTGGGGACTGCTGCACATTGCTGCCCAAATAAACCTATTGATTTCCTTCTGTAATGAAGCTAAAAGAAGGAGCGAGTGAGCAAGCTGGGACTGGCCCACTGTTATTACCAGAGACAGAGAAGGTGTTTCTGTACTATATCACTGCGCCACGCAGTTCATGTCATGTACATAGTTATATTTATACAAAGCATTGTCACTCCCATTGTATTTATTCATCATAATAAAATCTTGTTAGTAAATATTTTTTCAATGGAATGTTATAATGACCAAAAATGAAGAAGGTGATATGTTCCCCTTCATTAAACATCTGTCTTTTTTATTATTTCAACTTTTTCACGTAGTACATTTTTAGGACCCCAACTCTGCTCTTAGTAAAATATTTGACAAAAAAATGTTCTTTTGATTATAAGGCTGACTGGAGCGGCATTATATCATAACCATGATGCTTGGTTTTATTTGCAGTGTTCTTTATGTCTGACGATCAGATAATGGGTTCCTAACCAAGGAAACCAATGACTACATATAGAAGTCTCAGGAACTCTGTAGAGTGAAAGATTCCTTTTTAGATAATTTCACAAAACCTCTATTAAAATGCAAAGCAACCAAAAATAGAAAATGTACTCTTTAGTTTGTAATCCTTAAGGGGTCCTTCACTTGAGGCGATTAAGTTCGCATTTGCAGCGCTTTACAAATCATTCATTCATTCATTCATTCATTTACTATGGGTATGTAATAACATAAACGAAGGGACACGTTCTCCAATGTAAATATATTTACTAATTCTTCAAATCATCAAAGTCATCATGTACATCAATTGCAGCTACTGTATACAGTTGCGAGCATCCCTGCTCTCCCCCAGGCTGTATGGCTTTGTGTGAAAATTCTTTGACTGATTCCCTTTTTTTTTTTTTAAAGACTCTAGTACAAGTGGGTGTTACCCCACAGGTGTGTCCCATGCTTCCAAAATGAAAGGCCCTGGGAGAAAAACATTAAACCCATATCAGTTCCAATTTGTTTCCTACCTAGGCAAACAGATGCCGGCACAAGCCAAATAGATTGAGAAAGAGATAAAACAAATTTTTCAACTCATAGTATCACAATCAAAACTTCAATGATTTCATATAAACATATTTTCATTCATCATCTAGATAAAAATATCTTAAATGAAAAAATCGCATACAGGTGCAATAGACATGTAGTCCACAAATTCCAATCAGGACTTTATAGGATTTTCATCCTTCTGATCAATTCCCACTTATTCCCATGTGTCAAGATGCGACTGTCTGAAAATAGAAAATGTAAAAAAGTCGCTAACTGGATCGTCATAAAAATAGGTACAAATCATAGTCCCTATTCATCCCATCTGGATAGAGGGATCGTAACCTGTTGATCCACCAAACCTCTCGCTGCTTAAAGTGGTGTTCCGGCCGATATTATACTTTTTCAATAAGAATACCCCTATAATACACAAGCTTAATGTATTCTAGTAAAGTTAGTCTGTAAACTAAGGTCTGTTTTGTTAGTTTATAGCAGTAGTTTGTTATTTTATAAACTTACAGCAGGCCGTGGCCATCTTAAGTGTGGGCATCTGAAGCCAGACTGTATTTCTTCCTGGATCTCATCCTTGCAGATCTCGCACATGCTCAGTGCAGCACAAGCAGTGTAATAGGTTTCAGGTCAGGTTTCCATAGCAATGGCAGTTTCAGAGGAACTTGCCGCCCCTTCCCAGAAGGCATTGCAAACAGGAAATGATGCGATGGGCCGCGGCTAGGGAGGAGGAAGTGAACAATGAATACAGCGGATATACAGTAGGTGCTGAGAAAAAAAATAAAAAAATATCCAATTTGTTTACAGTGCACAGTTTAGTAAGGGATGCTGAAGAGTTGTAAAAGTGGGTGGAACTCCACTTTAAGTCTCAATATTCTGTCACCCCCTCTTCTGTCTCGGGGAACCTCCTCAAGCACCATAAATCTTAAATCTGAATCCTGATGCCCTTTCTCCAAAAAATGTCTTGATACTGGCAGCCCTGGTTGTTTCAATCTAATGGTGCTGCGATGATGTGCGATTCGATTTACCACTTGACAACTGGGCACTTAAACCCCCCTCGTGACCAGACCAATTTTCAGCTTTCAGCGCTCTCACAATTTGAATGACAATTACTCAGTCATGTAATACTGTACCCAAATGAATTTTTTGTCCTTTTTTTCATACAAATAGAGCTTTATTTTGGTGGTATTTGATCACCGCTGGGTTTTTTATTTTTTGCGCTATAAATGAAAAAAGACCGAAAATTGTGAAAAAAAACTAATTTTTCTTTGTTCCTGTGATAAAATTTTGCAAATTAGTAATTTTTCTTCATAAATTTTGGCCACAATTTATACTGCTACATATCTTTGGTAAAAATAACCCAAATTGGTGGATATTATTTGGTCTTTGTGAAAGTTAGAGAGTCTACAAGTTATGGTGCAAATCATAAAAAATTGATCACATCTGATGCACTGACGGCCCATCTCATTTCTTGCGACCCAAACAAGTCAGGAAAGTACAAATACCCCCCAAATGACCCCTTTTTTGAAAGTAGACATTTCAAGGTATTTAGTTAGATGCAGGGTGAGGTTTTTGATGTTGTCATTTTTTTCCACAATTCTTTGCAAAATGATTTTTTTTTTCCCCACAAAATTGTCATTGTAATAGGCTATTTCTCTCACATGGCATGTGTACAGTATACCACAAATGACACCCCAAAATACATTCTGCTACTCCTGAGTATTACGATACCACATGTGTGGGACTTTTTCACAGCCTAGCCACATACAGAGGCCCAACATGCAGGGAGCACCATCACGTGTTCTAGGAGCATAAATTACACATCTAACTTGTTGACTACCTATTACACTTTTGAAGGCCCTGGAGAACCAGGACAATGATATGTGACACTGACGTGACACTGATGACAAATGGCACTGATACGTGGCACTGATGACAGATGGCACTGATGCTTGGCACTGACACTGATGTGGCACTGATGACAGATGGCACTGATGACAGATGGCACTAATACATGGCACTGATGACAGATGGCACTAATACGTGGCACTAATGACAGATAGCACTAATACATGGCACTGACAGATGGCACTAATACGTGGCACTGATGGCACGTGACACTGATGACAGATGGCACTAATATGTGGCACTGATGACACGTGGCGCTGATGACAAATGGCACTGATGACAGATGGCACTAATATGTGGCACTGATGACACGTGGCACTGATAACAGATGGCACTAATACGTGGCACTAATGACAGCACTAATACATGGCACTAATACGTGGCACTGATGGCACGTGACACTGATGACAGATGGCACTAATATGTGGCACTGATGACACGTGGCGCTGATGACAAATGGCACTGATGACAGATGGCACTAATGACACGTGGCACTGATGACAGATGGCACTTATACGTGGCACTGATGACAGATGGCACTAATACGTGGCACTGATGACAGATGGCACTAATACATGGCCCTGATGACAGATGGCACTGATACGTGGCACTGATGACACGTGACATTGATGACAGATGGCACTATGTGGCACTGGGGACAAATGGCACTTATACGTGGCACTGGGGACAGATGGCAGGGGCATATGGCAGGACAGATGGCAGGGGCAGATAGCAGGGCAGACGGCAGGGGCAGATGGCAGGGGCGATGACAGTGCTGACACTTTTTTTTTTCTTTTTTTTTTTCTGTTCACTTACCGCCGCAGCGGTTCGTTCTCCCTCCTCACACGCTGTCTCTGTGTGAGGAGGGAGAGCCGGCGATGAGAGATGATCTTATATGTTTACATATGTTTACATGAGATCCTCTCTCATTGGCAGAGCGATTGCACTGTAAACGGCCGCTGTCATTGGCCGTTTACGGCGATCTGTGACTGGCTCTGTCCGAGGGACACGGGCAGCACAAAACTTCCCCGATGCTCGCCCGCGGGAGCGCGCAACGCGGAAGTAAACTGGAGGACGTCCAGGGACGCCCTCCCGGCAATTGGCGTCCGCGCTGTAGCCGTCTTTCGGCTATAGCGCGGACGCCAATTGCCGGGAGGGCGTCCCTGGATATGGGGCATTCCCATATCAAGTGGTAGAAGGTGCCTGGTCCATAGGTGCATAAGGGGCATGTTGAGCTATGTGAAGATTGGAATTTAGCCAACCTCTGTGGTGTCAGGTATGCTTGGCGGACAATATATAATTGCGTCAATCTGTCTGATAGTTTAGGTGAGGTTGTTTTGACGTTTTCTAATATTTCATCCCAGTCTGAATCATTAATAGCTCCCACATTCCTTTCCCATCCCGATTTGGCTTTTTGAACTACCGTCGATATCCCAGGGATTCGAATAGTGTAATATAAACTTGAAATTAGTTTATGGGATTCAGCGCCCAGAATTATGTCCAGAACTTGAGGGTGTGCAATAGTACCAGTTGTGTTTCTGAATTGGGACCGTAGAGCATGGCGAAGCTGCAGGTATCTGAACAATAGATGCTGCGGAACTGAGTATTCGTCTTTAAGGGATTGGAATGATTTGGGTCGCAAGTCGGTCATGACCTGGTGGAGATAAAGTATCCCGTACCTGGCCCATATAGTTGGGTCTGGTACATTTTTAAGCTCTGGCATGTGCTTATTAAGCCATAAGGGGGAATGGGAGTGTATGTGCCCCAGTCTTAGCCTTTTCAGAGTTATTTCCCATATTTTCCGATGATGTGACAGCATTCCTACATTGAATCTGGGAAGCCCTTTACGCACTTGTCCCCCTCTAAAAATAGCTTGCAGGGGAGTTGACAGTGGACTCCTTGGATCCTCACATACTAACATTTTGTAACGCTGCATTTCAGTCTTATTGAAGTAGTACATTTAAGACACTTTCTAGTTGCTTCCTAATTTGCCAGGTGGGGTCATTCGGCACCTTTATATAGACAGTTTGGTCACTCAAATGACGTAGGATTTCATTTTCATACAGTTGTGGGTCCATCACCACTACCTGACCCCCTTTATCTGCCGGCTTTACTATAATGTCCTCTCGTCGGCTGAGACTTCTCAAAGCAGATCGTTCTGTGTGTGACAGGTTTTTGGACACATGATCTCTATAATCAATTTGAGAGACCAATTCCTTTATTTCCCGGGATACCTCTTTCACAAAGGTTTCAACAGGGGCATAGGTAGTGGGTGGTACTGATTTACTTCTATTTTTTTAAACCCAAAGATTTACAGCTCAAGGCACTATCTGTAACATCCCCGTCAGGAAAGGGTTTATGAGCAAAATGAACTTTCCATCTGATATTTTGAAATAAACTATATAAATCTTGGTCAAGATGGCTTTTAGGACAGAAAGAGAGACCACGATTAATCAGTCCTACCTCGTCCGAAGGTAAAATGCATCGTGAGATGTTGTGGACTAGGGATCCTGGGATCGACCTCGATTGCCTCGTGGTTGACGGTAGTGGTCCTGACCGGGTATCCCCTCTCTGTTCATCCGGGACCTCGTTTGCATATGAGTGTCCCCCTCTCCGGCCTTGTGATAAAAAATTGGACGAGGAGTCTGTGTCAGTGTTGGCTGATGAGTTGTCCGATGTCTAGCTCCTAATACCTCCATAGTCGGACTGACCACGTCGATTATAGGATCTGGGCCAACGATATACTTGATTTCTTTCATAGTCCTCGACATCTCGATCAAATTTGTTTCTCTTTCTGCTTTCCAGATCAGTACTATGTTTGTTAATAGTTTCATCCACTGAATCCTTCAGTTTGACAAATTCATCAGATGTCACCGAGGCTTTTAAATCCTGTTCAACCTTAACTAATTGGTCAGATAATATAGCCAATACCTTGTGTATGTAAGAAATGGTAAGTGTCATCAGATCGTAAGAACACTTGTTCAGGATCTGCATAAAGGTGCTTTTATATTCATCGTTGTCATTAAACAGTGTAGGGGTCAATCTCACCCGTAAGCCCCTAGGTATCCGCTGTACCCGATGGTACTCGGCAAGGGTTAGTCCATGTAGTTCTAAAGACGTGTGCTTCTTCTGTAATTTTTCCCATGTTCGGGTGTTGTGTATAGGAGTGTTTCCAATCAGAAAATTTCTTGATCCAGATAATTGTGACATTATCTGTGAGGCTTCCTCCTGTGTATAAGAGAAAGTAGAGCCGCTGGCTTCCATTCTATGGCACGTAACTTGCTCACGAGGAGTATTTAGATTCAAACTTTGGGTGGGTTACTGCCTTTTCTTTGTCCTTGCTGTTAGACTGGAATGGTGTCAAGGTGGACTCCCTGTTCTCCATCGATAAAGTGAAAGATTCCTTTTTAGATAATTTCACAAAACCTCTATTACAATGCAAAGCAACCAAAAATAGAAAATGTACTCTTTAGTTTGTAATCCTTAAGGGGTCCTTCACTATGGGTATGTAATGTAATGCATTATCGTGCATTAGGTGTGCAGGGCCGCTGGTAAGGCAGTACAACTGGTCCTGTTGTACCTGGAATGGGCCCCATCAGGTCTATAGAAGGGCCTGGGCAGCTTTAGAGTTCATTTCTAACAAACAAAAAATGGGACTAAACCACATACCCACACCCAATTTCTTATCTGGGTGTAAAATTTAATTTTCCCGGGCCCTATTAGGTTAAAAGAGGAGCAGAGAAGGTACATTTTTTTTTTTCCATTTTTGGGGGCAAGCAGATAATCCTGCGCCACATGTTGATCTGCTCAGTCCCAGATGGCCTCCGTCCACTGTCTATGCTGTCCCTTCTCTGGCAGATTGATCCCTATGTAGATCCACTCCTCTCCCGCAAGTGCCAGCGCTGAAGCATAAGTGACTGATACGAAGCGGCAACTAATCCTGAAGGTGGGTGGCGGTGCACAGGCAAGCAGCACCCTGCACTCAGTGACCCAGTCTACTGTGAAAATTAAGGTACGGTTCCCAGAGTCCCTTTTTGTGTGCTTATGATCTCAGCACAGCAGGTGCTGTATGGCTCTGTTACAGTGTCACCTGGCTGTTGGGTGCTGACTTTAACTTATGGCTGCACTGTTGTTAGAGACTAACACTGTACAGCCCTAACAAAGTCAGCACCCAACAGCCAGGTGACACTGTAACAGAGCCATACAGCACCTGCTGTGATGTGATCATCAAAATGATGATGATCATAAGCACAGTGAGATGCTAGTTTACACGTATTTGTGGGGGCAGTAAAAACACACAGCTGAGCAGTGTTTTTACCACCCCAACCATTCCTCTTTAAGAACTTTTCACCTAAACTTTCCAATTAGGGCTGCCTGTCAGTTTTTCATGCAATCATGATTGAAAGCTCCATGTAGGTCTATGGGAGCTTGGATGTAAATGGACCTTTTACGTTTACACCTGCGTGACTCCATGTCCATTCAGGATGACAGCACTTCATTGTGCGAAAGATACTTTAGGGGTTTAAACATTCTCTATACTTTTTTTTTTTTTTTTTTTAAGGTTGCGTATTCAGGATTAATGGATATCTAAACCCGAGAAAAAAAGTCATATATTATCTTTTAGATGTGGTGACTGTTGTTTTTTTCAGGCCAAGTACATTTTCTGCAAGTAAAATGTCTGTTGATGCAGCCAGAAATTCCATGTCCTTATAATTTCCTATACATTGAACTGAATTCTCAGTATTATCAGCTTTCCTAGCTACCTTCTGTGAAGTACTCCCCTACATATCATATGAAGTGTTCTGTATTCTAAATCAGGAGAGTAGCCAAGGGTGAAAATGCTGCTACTCCATAGATGCATTACAGTGAATGATCGTCACGTCACCCCATATCATTTTTTTTTTTTCGTAAATACAAAAGTACAAAAGCAAATGTACCAAACTAAAACAAACCGCAAAGACCAGAAAAGTAAATGAACTCGAGTCTGCTCAATACAGTGAGGGGAAAAAAGTATTTGATCCCCTGCTGATTTTGTATGTTTGCCCACTGACAAAGAAATGATCAGTTTATAATTTTAATAGTAGGTTTATTTTAACAGTGAGAGACAGAATAACAAAAAAATCCAGAATTTTTTTTTTTTCAAAAAAGTTCTAAATTGATTTGCATTTTAATGAGTGAAATAAGTATTTGACCCCTTCCCAAAACATGACTTGGTACTTGTTGGCAATCACAGAGGTCAGACGTTTCTTGTAGTTGGCCTCCAGGTTTCCTTGTCAAAAAGGTTTTTATTAGTTGAGCATAAAAGTTTAATACAATTAGGTACAATAAGTACTAATAATATAATATGACAGAAATGATAAATGGTACAACTCATTGGCCTATTAATTCATTACAACCAGTTAATCAATACAATATCTTCCATTTAACATTTGGTTACTGTCTGACCAAGGGAATGAAGGAGATTTTATGTTAAAATAAATTGTCTTATTTGTTGGACCAGAGCTTTGGAGATATTGTTTTATTAAATCATTACATAGGTAAAATATAGTAAAAATTAGTTTAAGATGTAAGAAAGAGGAAAGGAAAGAATACAGGGGGTCCCCGGGTTACGAACAAGATAGGGACTGTAGGTTTGTTCTTAAGTCGAATTTGTTTGTAAGTCGGAACAGTACCTTTTTTAAGTGCAAATCTAGTCTCAGAGACAGGATGTAAACCCAAATCAACAGAGAAAGGCAACCGGATGGCAGGGGCGGCATGGTTAATTCAAATATGTTTTGTTTCTTTTATTTTTTTACTTTATCACTTTTTTTATTTATTTGTAGCTTGTCGTTTACTTTTTTTTATTTTTGTATAATTTTCTTATTTTTAATATTATTTTTCTTATTCTTTACTTTTTTATTAATTTAATTATTACTGTATTTCTTATTTTTCATTTTTTTATCATTTTTTTTTCACTTAACTTTATTGCTATCACACAGGAGAAAACAATTCCCTGTGTGATAGCAATTGGAGGTGACAAGTTCTCTTTATTGACCCTGTCACCTCCAAAACAGGAGTCCAGGAGCACAGCTGAGCACAGCTCTCCCCTCTCACTGTTTTCATGGCGGCAGCGACAGGAGACAGCAGAGAGGTACACTGTATGGCACAGCAGGGAGATGGATGGTGAAAGCAGCAGTCCGAGTCCAGGCAGGCTGGCCGGGCGGCTGCGGTGCACCTCCGCGGGGCAACGGCGCAGGAAAGACCGGGGATCCGGGAAGCTTCATTAGGCCGCACTAGGCCGGACAAGGCCTCGGCCACGACGGGCAGTTTTAGCGGCCTGGCAGGCCACCGGACCGTACCAGGCCTGTGGATGGGCAGGCAGGATGATGAGGGGGGGCCCGCAGCCAAGCCAGGAACGGAGGAAAGGCTCACTCCAGCAAGGAGAGGAAGATTCGGCCAGCAGTGACGTCATTCGGGCCCCGTTCGTAAGTAGGAGTTTGCAACTCGGATGTTCGTAAGTCGGGGACCCCCTGTAGTAGAAAAGATAGAAATAGAAGAGAAAAAGTCCACAGGATTGATCCAGGTAACATGGCATGATTTTGTTAATATTAAGAACGCTATATTATAATAATGGGGTGAAGAGTTTCCTTGACTACCACGGTTTAAGAATTGGATTATCAAATATTGGCGATAAATGATACGTAATCCAAGGGTTCCAAGTTTTTTCAAATATAGGAATTTGGTCTCTTTCTATTGCCAGCATTTTGGCATGTGACATGAAAGTGTTTAATCTGTGTTTGGTCTCGGGTATTTCCAAGTTGGCAGACCTCCATGCCTTTGCAATCGTCTGTTTTGCAGCAGTGAGGAGTTGGGTAAAGAGTTTAAATTGATTATGTGTGAGACAATCTGTTTTTAAGTTGAGTAAGGCTATGACAGGATCTGGTTGCAATTTTAGATCAAACATTCTGGAGGCAATTTCAAATATTTTTCCCCAAAACGTTTGTACCGTCGGACAGGACCACCATATATGCATATGAGTGCCTGGATCTGAACAGCCCCGAAAGCATTGAGCTGCTTGGGTTGGCGCAAATTTGGCCAACCTGGAGGGTACATGGTACCAACGAGTTACAACCTTATAGTTAGTTTCTACTGCCAGAATGTTTGGTGAAGAAGTTTTAGTTGCAGTCCAGATTTTAGACCAATCAGCCATATCCAACGATTTTTCCAAGTCCTCCTCCCATTTCCGGGCATAAGGTGGTTTTTCAAAGCCAGGATTCGTTGAAATTTGTGAATATATGGAAGAAATCATACCTCTTGAGTGGGGGTCTTTTAGGCATACTGATTCAAAATTAGTGATTTGGGACATGGAGGTATTTGTGCTTACCAAAGGTGAATAGAAATTTTTATTTTGAAGGTATCTAAATAGCTCGGAGTGTGGTAGCTTATAGGTATCGCAGAGGGTAGGAAAGGTGAGGAAGGATGTGGAAGAAATCAGTTTATTTAGCCGAGTAATGTCTAAAGAGGTCCAGGCTTTGAATGATTTAGGGGAGACCCATGCTGGATAAAACGCAGGGTTTTTGAGGAATGATAAAAGAGGGTTATGAGGAGATTGTAATTGGTGTTTAAATTTGAGCTTATCCCATAAGGATAGAAAGTATTTGGTGATAGGATTACGTAGATTCTTCCGATCTTTGGAGTGGAGCCATAATAGATTTGAAATAGAGAGTGGGTCGCATTCTGAAGCTTCTATTATTACCCATAAGGGTATTTCTTGTGTTGCATGGTATTTAGAGAGGCTGGCAATGTGTGCTGCTCTGTAATAGTTTGCAAAGTTCGGAAAGCCAAGGCCTCCCTTGAGTTTTGGCAGGTGTAATGTGTGTAAAGATATGCGGGGTTTGATGGAGCCCCAGATAAAAGTTGGTGATCTTTTTTGTATTATTCTTAAATAGTGAGGAGGGATTGAGATTGGCAAAACTCTAAATAAGTAAAGCAGTTTTGGCAGAATTGTCATTCTTACTGCGTTAATTTTGCCTATCCATGATAATGGAAGATGTGTCCATTGCGGTAGGAGTTTTGTAATCTGTTTCAGGATTGGGGGGTAGTTTGCTGAGAAGAGGTCATGGTGAGAGGCTGTTAAGTGAATTCCTAGATAGGGAATTGACCTTTCAGCCCAAATAAATGGAAGTGCATGTTTTACCGAGTCCAATTCCACTTTGGAGAGAGATATATCCAGGGCTATGGATTTTTTAGGATTTATTGAGAGACCTGAAATCATCGCAAAATTATTGAGAATGGGAAGGAGATTGGGTCCAGAAATTTGTGGAGATGACAGAAATAGTAAAATGTCATCTGCAAATAAACATAATTTGTGTTGGTATCCAGCGGTTTCTAAACCAGTGATAGTCGGGTCTGATCGAATTTGTTGAGCTAAAGGTTCTATTAGGAGGGCAAATAAGAGAGGGGAAAGTGGACATCATTGGCGTGTTCCCCTCTCTATATTAAAAGAATTAGATTTGCAACCCGCATATTTGATATATGCTTTGGGTTTGTTGTAAAGTGCTTCAATCCATGTCAAAAAGTGGGGTCCAAAACCCCATTTTTGTAATGTGTAGCGTAGATAAGGCCATGATACAGAATCAAAGGCCTTTTTTATATCGAGTGAAATTAAACAAGAAGGAATATGGCGTGCTTTAGCTATTTGCGCTAATAAAACTGCTCGACGTACATTGTCGCCAGCTTGGCGTGTTGGCATGAAGCCTACTTGGTCCCTGTGGATTAGATTGCCTATGATCTTGTTTAGTCTTTTTGCTAAAATTTTTGCTAGAATTTTGATATCTAGATTCAAAAGGGACATTGGACGGTAATTTGTGCAAGAGGTGTCATCAGTGAGAGGTTTGGGGATCATGCAAACTATGGCAGTTAGTGATTCTTGTCTAAAAGATTTTCCATCTAGTAACGCATTAAAAGCATCAGCTAACATAGGTGATAGGGTATCTATAAAAGTTCTACATCATTAAGGCAGAGTAACCATCCGGGCCTGTTCTCTTATTTATCTTTAGTTCTTTAATGGTATTAGAGACATCTTCTGGACAGATGCTTTCTTCTAGTAAATTCTTTTGATTTAGGGAAAGCTCTGGTAATTTTATGCTAGAAAAGAAAGCATCTGCTGAGTTTGAGTCAAAATTGTTAGAAGATGAATATAATGAGGTTAAGTGGGAGTGGAATTTCTGGACAATTTTGATAGGGTTACTTGTGTATATGTCTTTCGCTAATTTTAAGCGAATTGGTTTAAAGGGTTTGTTTATTGAGTTAAGTGTACGTGCTAAGTAAGTACCCGGTTTATTGGATTTCATAAAATAGTTGTATTTAGAGTGTTTAAAAGATTTTTCGACTGACAGTTAAAAATAAGTCAAATGCAGTACAGGTTTTATCTAATTGAGATTTTGTGATGGGCGATGGATTGTCTTGATGGGCTATAAAGGCATTATTAAACTCAGATTCTAATTTACAAGCAAGGGTTTTTCGTTTACGTTTGAATAAAGTAAATTGTTTCTGAATTATATTACGTAACACAGGTTTATGTGCTTCCTAAAGTGTTAATGTAGTTATTTCTGGGCTGGTATTAAATGATATATATTCTTTTAGGGCTTGTTCGATGATTTGACGGTGGTTTGAGTGTTTGAGCATAATATCTGGGAGATACCATGTGGGGTCATGGCCTTTGGGTATAGTAGAATTAATTGAAGCGAGTACTGCGTTATGGTCAGACCATGGGATAGGAATTATGTCGGCTGTAAGTATTTCTGGAATCATGCCAATTGTTAGGAATATATGATCAATCCGTGTTGAAGTTTGATGGCGATGAGAGTAATCTGTGTATCTACTTTTTGTGGGATTACACTCTCTCCATGTGTCCACTAAGTTATATTTGGATAACAATTGGGAAAAAGACATTTTGAATGTTTTATTGGATGGAGTGTAAGGGGATTTATCCAGAAATGGAAGGAGGACCTGATTGGAGTCTACACACAAAATAACTGTTCCTATTCTATTATCATTCACAACTTGTAGTAAGTGTGATAAGAACGGGTTTGGTTTTTTGTTAGGCGCTGTCAGGTCACCTGTATCCAGGTGACAGATGCACCCCGTTGGGGTCAGGAGTGCACTGCTATGATAGTGGACCCTGAGGCTGACTGCTGCAGATGGAACTCGGGGTGGTTCAGGAAGGCTGGTCCACTGGAGCACCAACACGGATCCCACAGTGAGTTAGAGCATAGATTCCCCAGGGCGCGGAGTCTAAGAGCCAGTTGGTGTTCACCAAAACCTCTAGTGGTGAGGATGGACTGGGCTGCAACTGGCTCCAGGTCGCGGCCCCCAGGGTCTCCCAGCTCACGCTCACGGTAGGCTACAGGAGGATGGAAAGGAAACAGCAGCCCAGGACAGCAAGGAATGGTAAGGAGGTAGCCAAATGTCGGGGCGACTAGCAGACAAGGATAACAGAGAACACTCCAAAAGTCAGGGTCACAGGCAAACAGGGATAATCGAGAACGCGCCAAAGGTCAGGGTCACAAGCAGACAGGAATAGTCGGGAACACGTCAAGATCGGTAACAGAGACAGAGACAAACTTAGAGCACACGGCAAACAGGAAGTCAAACACACAATATTGCACGGCAAGGCAGGCTTGGAGAATACGGTGTTAAATAGTGGTTCCTGTTGAGACTAGGGTGGAACCACACAGAGGGAAGATTACTTAAGCATGCAGGTGTGAGAGTACAAGCCTCAAGGCTGATACACAGACCAGGTAAGAGACAGACAGGTCATGAATGTATTACTGCAAGGTCATGACAGGCGCATAGTATGAGATGACAGTAACTGGTTTATCCATTATTTGTCCTGTAAGAATTATGTAGCGTCCTTCTGGGTCATTAATTTGAGATTGGAGAATAAATGGAGTAGAACGATGAAAGGCTATGAGGGTACCTCTTTGTTTAGAGGTAGCCGAGGCTGTAAAAATTTGTCGATAAAAATGGGACATAAATTTAGGAGTAGAATTTTTTGTGAAGTGTGTTTCTTGTAAACAAACTATGTGAGCCTTTCGGGCATGAAATGTACGAAAAGCCTTGGTTCGTTTCTGGGGTATATTAATTCCCTGAACCTTCAGGGATAGAATGTTTAGTGGTGCCATGGTAACCGAATGGAGAAGTGAGACTTACCAAATAGCGTGTTGTTCCGGTTAAATGGGTCAATTCACATGGACTTGAACAGTGAGAAGAGGAGGAAAATATAAATAAATGCTGAGGTGAGAAAGAGAAAGAAAACAGAAGCGGTTAAAGAATATCTTATATAAGATATTATAAAGAAATGTACAGAGACTTCCCGTGAGAAGGGATAGAGATCCCCCTCAGGGGGGGCAAGTGCAACTGTCAGACTTCCACATATTATAAGTGGAAGAATGAGGGAGGCAGAATAGGGCACACGGATCTCCCGTACCTGGGAGAAGTGCCTTCCCATGAGAACATGACCAAGATGTTCCTAACAATACACCACACAATCTAGGATAAATTTTGGAAACGGGATCCAACAAAATTAAGGAGGGGAAAACCCGGGAAGTGGGAAATTTGAGAATGTTACTAAGCATTTTCAAGATCCCATGGTAAAGTGTGTATCAGGCTGTAATAATGAAGAAGGGAACTGGAGGATAGAATAGGATTAATGGGTCCCTAAACTAGTAATAAGGGTAAAACAATAGGTCAACCTGAAGGGTTTGGAGTGAAAAACTCCTATGATATTAACAGCATATTAGAATTCCTAATATTAAACTAAAAATCAACTAAAGATTGAGAACTATAATAAGTAAATCAATTAATTAAATCTTGTGGACAGACTAAAAATTAGAAATACTTTTAGACCATCGAAGTATCTTTTGAGGAGGATTAAAGTATTTTAAATTTTCTACACTATATGTGCAATGGTCTATATTCTAATTTTAGGATATTGACCGTAGTTTTAGAGCAAAAAAAGAAAAAAAAAAAAAAAACAAAATAAAAAAAAACAAAATAAAAAAATAATAAAAATACATTAATACATTTAAAGATAGTTATCTTCAGCTGTGACTAAAAAGATAAATGAGAATTATAAATCATGTGGTAATTAAATAAAGGAAATGTAAAATATAGTTTTTATATTAATAGATTACTAGTTTCAAGGCAAGAGTGCACGGTGCATCTGTGATGAAAGCTATTATCAGGATGAAGAATGAACAGTAAGCTCTGCTTAAATTACTTCAGTCCATAGAATCATCTCTTTCCTGAGGGGGAGATGCAAAGCGACCTCTCTTATGGGATGGATGGTTTCCATTTCTCAAGGTGGATTGAGAGGAGTTGCCTGCGGATGATAAGGATGGTGATCTTCTACGTGTTGAAGTAATATAAGGTGAGGTGAGGTGAGGTGAGTTCACTTTCTGAATCAGCTGGGTCATTTTGTGCCTGTGAGAGCGCACTGAGGCAGTGTATGAAGAGGGGGGCGGCGCCATTTTAACAGCTGCTTTCCCCTGTGAGGTGAGGGGATTCTTTAACTTAGAATGGCTGCCTCCCAGAACCATATTTTCCCACAAAAACGGACCCCAGAGTTCCCAGGTAGATACTGAAGCCCGTGGTTATTTCTAATACTTGCGGGTTTTAGTTTGACAGCGGCTCTTCTCCCATACGGAACGGAGCTCTAACTGTGCATGTCCACACCGCTAGACTCCGCCTCCAGGCCTTCTGTTGGCCACCAGGTTGGCACACATCTCAGGAGGGATTTTGTTCCACTTCTCTTTGCAGAGCCTCTCCAAGCCATTAAGGTTTCCAGGCTGACATTTGGTAACTTGAACCTTCAGCTCCCTCCCCATACAGTATCTCACAAAAGTGAGTACATCGCTCACAGTTTTGTAAAGATTTTATTTTATCTTTTCATGTGGCAACACTGAAGAAATGACACTTTCCTACAATGTGAAGTAGTAAGTGTACAGCTTGTATAACATTGTAAATTTTCTGTCCCCTCAAAATAACTCAACACAGCCATTAATGTCTAAATCACTGGCAACAAAAGTGAGTACACCCCTAAGTGAAAATGTCCAAATTGGGCCCAAAGTGTCAATATTTTGTGTGACCACCATTACTTTCCAACACTGCCTTAACCCTTTTGGGCATGGAGTTCACCAGAGCTTCACAGGTTGCCACTGGAATCCTTTTCCACTCCTGACGACATCACAGAGCTGGTGGATGTTATGCCGCGTACACACGGTCGGACTTTCTAGAAAGCTAGGTCCGACGTACTTGCCGCCAGACTTCCGGCGGACTACCGCCGGACTTTCTGAACGGCCGGACTTGCCTACACACGGCCGGACTTTCCGGAATCCGGTCTTCCCGACGGACTTTCAGAATGAACGGACTTTCCCCACACACGGACAAGTCCGTTCATTTTGAACGTGACTCGGGTACGACAGGACTAGAAAAGGAATTCAATCTCGCCGCTTTTTTTGGCGAGATTGAAACCTTGCGAGCCCCGTCGCAGGCCCTTAGGTCTGGTATGGAACTTTAAGGGGAACCCCCTACGCCGAAAAACCGGCGTGGGGGTCCCCCCCAAAATCCATACCAGACCCCGATCCGAGCACGCAGCCCGGCCGGTCAGGAAAGGGGGTGGGGACGAGCGAGCGCCCCCCCCCCCTCCTGAACCGTACCAGGCCGCATGCCCTCAACATGGGGGGGTGCTTTGGGGGAGGGGGCGCCTTACGGTGCCCCCCCACCACAAAGCACCTTGTCCCCATGTTGATGAGGACAAGGGCCTCTTCCCTACAACCCTGGCTGTTGGTTGTCGGGGTCTGCGGGCGGGGGGCTTATCGGAATCCGGGAGCCCCCTATAATAAGAGGGCCCCCAGATCCTGGCCCCCCCACCCTATGTGAATGAATATGGGGTACATGGTACCCCTACCCATTCACCTAGGTAAAAAGTGTTAATAATAAAACACAACACAGGTTTTTAAAATAATTTATTAAACTGCTCCGGGGGGGGGGTCTTCTTCCGTCTTCGGGGGTCCCTCCGCTTCATCTTCTCCCGGCGTCCGGTTGGTTCTTCTCCGCTCTCTTCTCCCGGTGTTCCAGTTCTTCGGCCGGCTCCTCTGCTGTGTTCAGGTAGCTCTCTTGCCAGCAGAGGTCCGGACTTCTGAGCTGCTGGGCTTCTTGTCTTCTCTTCTCTTCTCTTCCCCCAGATGTTGACACGACGCTCTCTCCGGCTGGACTGGTCTCCGAGGGCTGCGTTGTGACTTATATAGGCGGAGACCCCGCCCCCATATGATGTCACAGGCCCTGGGCATGCTGGGACTGTGACGTTTTAGGGGGCGTGGTCGACCACGCCCATGTACCCCATATTCATTCACATAGGGTGGGGGGGCCGGGATCTGGGGGCCCTCTTATTATAGGGGGCTCCCGGATTCCGATAACCCCCCCGCCCGCAGACCCCGACAACCAACGGCCAGGGTTGTCGGGAAGAGGCCCTTGTCCTCATCAACATGGGGACAAGGTGCTTTGTGGTGGGGGGGCACCGTAAGGCGCCCCCTCCCCCAAAGCACCCCCCCATGTTGAGGGCATGCGGCCTGGTACGGTTCAGGAGGGGGGGGGGCGCTCGCTCGTCCCCACCCCCTTTCCTGACCGGCCGGGCTGCGTGCTCGGATCGGGGTCTGGTATGGATTTTGGGGGGACCCCCACGCCGGTTTTTCGGCGTAGGGGGGTTCTCCTTAAAGTTCCATACCAGACCTAAGGGCCTGGGATGCCCCCCGCGCTCGCCGCAATGGGAAAATTTGTTTTTCCTATTGCAGCGAGCGCGAGATGCAGTAACCTGCTCCTCCGTCGTATCTGGTCCTTCGGACCAGCATACAGACGAACGGGCTTTCCGTCAGGTCCGGCGGAGGTACGACGTAAAGATTTGAAGCAGGCTTCAAATCTAAAGTACGTCGGATTTCCGCCCGAAACGGTCCGTCGGAAGTCCGATGGAGACCACACACGGTCGGATTTTCCGCCGGACTTGGTCCGGCGGCGTCCGTCGGACTTTTGCAGGTGAAAAGTCCGACCGTGTGTACGCGGCATTAGAGATTTGGCCAGTCCATCATCTTTACCCTCAGCTTCTTAAGCAAGCCAGCGATCATCTTGGAGGTGTGTTTGGGGGGGTTATCATGTTGGAATACTGCCCTGCGGCCCAGTCTCAGTACATGTTGGCATTCATGGTTCCCTCAATGAACTGTATCTCCCTAGTGCCGGCAGCACTCATGCAGCCCCAGACAATGACACTCCCACCACCATGCTTGATTGTAGGCAAGACACACTTGTCTTTGTACTCCTCACCTGGTTGCCGCCACACACGCTTGACACCATCTGAACCAAATACGTTTATCTTGGTCTCTTCAGACCACAGGACATGGTTCCAGTAATCCATGTCTTTAGTCTGCTTGTCTTTAGCAAACTGTTTGCGGGTTTCCTTGTGTATCATCTTTAGAAGAGGCTTCCTTGTGGGACGACAGCAATGCAATGCAGACCAATTTGAATCAGTGTGCGGCATATGGTCTGAGCACTGACAGGCTGACCCCCCCACCCCTTCAACCTCTGCAGCAATGCTGGCAGCACTCATACTTCTATTTCCCAAAGACAACCTCTGGATATGATGCTGAGCATGTGCACTCAACTTCTTTGGTCGACCCATGATGAGGCCTGCTCTGAGTGGAACCTGTCCTGTTAAACCGCTGTATGGTCTTGGCCACCGTGCTGCAGCTCAGTTTCGGTGTCTTGGCAATCTTCCTAAAGCCTAGGTCATCTTTATGTAGAGCAACAATTCTTTTTTCAGATCCTCATGCCTCGTACACATGAGCGGACTTTCCAGCAGACTTGGTCCGACGGTCTTTCCGGCGGACTACCTGAACGGACGGACTTGCCTACACATGACCGGACTTTCCGGCAGGCTAGGTCCGCCCGTCTTTCCGACGGACTTTCGCCGGAGTTACGGCGGACTTTCAGAATGAACGGACTTGCCCACACACGGCCAAGTTCGTTCATTTTGAATGTGACTCGGGTACGACGTGACTAGAAAAGGAAGATTGACACCTTGCGAACCCCGTCGGGGGGCATACCAGGCCCTTAAGTCTGGTATGGATTATAAAGGGAACCCCCTACGCCGAAAAAACGGCGTGGGGTCCCCCCTAAAATCCATACCAGACCCCGATCCGAGCACGCAGCCCGGCCGGTCAGGAAAGGGGGTGGGGATGAGCGAGCGCCCCTCCTGAACCGTACCAGGCCACATGCCCTCAACATGAGGGGTGGGTGCTTTGGGGAAGGGGGGCACCCCAAAAGCACCTTGTCCCCATGTTGATGAGGACAAGGGCCTCTTCCCGACAACCCTGGCCGTTGGTTGTCGGGGTCTGCGGGCGAGGGCCCCCAGATCCCGGCCCCCCACCCTATGTGAATGAGTATGGGGTACACGGTACCCCTACCCATTCACCTAGGGAAAAAGTGTCAATAATAAAACACACTACACAGGTTTTCAAAATAATTTATTAGACAGCTCCGGGGGGGCTCTTCCTCCGGCTTCGGGGGTCTTCTTCCGGCTTCGGGTGTCCCTCCGGTACCTCTTCTCTGTGACTGTGACGTTTTAGGGGGCGTGGTCAACATCAGGTGGTGACCACGCCCCCTAAAACGTCACAGTCCCAGCATGCCCAGGGACTGTGATGGCATAAGGGGCGGGGTCTCCGCCTATATAAGTCACAGCGGAGCGCTCAGAGAGCAGTCCAGCCAGAGAGAGCGTCGTGTAAACATCTGGAGAAGAGGGAAGACGCCAAGAAGCCAGAAGTCCGGGCCTCCGCCGGCAAAAGAGCGGCATGAAGACAGCGGAGGAGCCGGCAGAAGAACTGGAACACCGGGAGAAGAGGCCAGAGAGAGCGGAGAGGAACCAACCGGACGCCGGGAGAAGAGGAACCGGAGGGACCCCCAAAGCCGGAAGAAGACCCCCGAAGCCGGAGGAAGACCCTCCGGAGCTGTCAAATTATTTTAAAAAACAGTGTGTAGTGTGTTTTATTATTGACACTTTTTCCCTAGGAAAATGGGTAGGGGTACCCCATACTCATTCACATAGGGTGGGGGGCCAGGATCTGGGGGCCCTCTTATTATAGGGGGCTCCCGGATTCCGATAAGCCCCCCGCCCGCAGACCCCAACAACCAACGGCCAGGGTTGTCGGGAAGAGGCCCTTGTCCTCATCAACATGGGGACAAGGTGCTTTGGGGTGGGGGGGCACCCACCCCCCATGTTGAGGGCATGCAGCCTAGTACGGTTCAGGAGGGGGGGGGGGCGCTCGCTCGCCCCCCCCTCTTTCCTGACCGGCCGGGCTACGTGCTCGGATCGGGGTCTGGTATGGATTTTAGTGGGGCCCTACGCCGTGTTTTCAGTGTAGGGGGTTTCCCTTAAAATCCATACCAGACCTAAGGGCCTGGGATGCCCCGCGCTTGCCGCAATAGGAAATTTGTTTTTTCTATTGCAGCGAGCGCGAGATGCAATACCCTGTCCTTCGGACCAGCATACAGACGAACGGACTTTCCGTCAGTAACGAAGTCCGGCGAGTCTGGCGGACTAAGATTTGAAACATGTTTCAAATCTAGGTACGGCGGACTTTTGGGAAAAAAAAGTCCGCCGGAGCCTACACACGAACGGATTGTTTGGCAGACTCTGGTCCGCCGGACCAAGTATGCCGGAAAGTCCGCTCGTGTGTACGCGGCATTAGAGTTCTTTGCCATGAGGTGCCATGTTGAACTTCCAGTGACCACTATGAGAGAGTGAGAGCAATAACACCAAATTTAACACACCTGCTCCCCATTCACACCTGAGACCTTGTAACACTAACCAGTCACATGACACCGGGGAGGGAAAATGGCTAATTGGGCCCAATTTGGACATTTTCACTTAAGGGTATACGTGTCCCCTTAGCAGAAAAACTCCCCCAAAGCATAATGTTTCCACTTCCATGTTTGACAGTGGGGATCCAAACACAGCGAGTTGATGCCAAAGAGCTTGATTTTGGTCTCATCTGACCACAACACTTGAGCAGGGGGACCTTGCGGGCACTGCAGGTTTTCAGTCCTTCACGGCATAGTGTGTTACCAATTGTTTTCTTGGTGACTATGGTCTCAGCTGCCTTAAGATCATTGTCGATATTCTCTTGTGTAGTTCTGGGCTGATTCCTCATGATCATTGAAACTCCAGGACGTGAGATCTTGTATTGAGCCCCAGACCGAGGGAGATTTTGTGTTTCTTCCATTTGCGGATAATCGCACCAACTGTTGTCACCCTCTCACCAAGCTGCTTGGCGATTGTCTTGTAGCCCATTCCAGCCTTGTGTGGGTCTACAAGCTTGTCCATGACATCCTTGGATAGCTCTTTGGTCTTGTACATGGTGGAGAGATTGGAATCTGATTGCTTCTGTGGACAGGTGTCTTTTATAGAGGTATCAAGCTGAGATTAGGAGCACTCCCTTTAAGAGAGTGCTCCTAACCTCAGTTTGTTACCTGTATAGAAGACTTCTGGGAGCCAGAAATCTTGCTGATTGATAGGGGATCAAATACTTATTTCACTCATTAAAATGCAGTGCGTTTTTCTGCTTTTTTTGTTGTTCTGTCTCTCACTGTTAAAATAAACCTACCAATAAAATTATAGACTGTTCATTTCTTTGTCAGTGGGCAAATGTACAAAATCAGCAAGGGATCAAATACTTTTTTTTCCCTCGCTGTACATCACTACCATACAGAGCATGAATACATGTCATAGATCTCAACAGCACATAAGCAAAATTATAAACACAACACTTGTGTTTACCCCTATTTATCATGAGCTAAACTGAAAGATCTACGACTTTTTCTATGTATACAAAAGGCCTATTTTTCTCAAATCTGTTTAAATCTGCATTAGTGAGCACTTCACCTTTGCTGAGATAATCCATCTACCTCACAGGTGTGGCATATCAAGATGCTGATTAGACAGCATGATTATTGCTCAGGTGTGCCTTAGACTGGCCACAATAAAAGACCTCTCTAAAATGTGCAGTTTTACTGTATTGGTGGGGGGGGCCTGAAAACCAGTCAGTATCTGGTGTGACCACCATTTGCTTCACACAGTGCAGCACCTTCGCATAGAGTTGATCAGGTTGTTGATTGTGGCCTGTGGAATGTTGGTCTGTTCCTCTTCAATGGCTGTGCAAAGTTGCTGGATATTGGCCGGAACTGGAACGCGCTGTTGTATACGCTGATCCAGAGCATCCCAAACATGCTCAATGGGTGACATGCCCAGTGAGTTTGCTGGCTATGCAAGAACTGGGATGTTTTCAGCTTCCAGGAATTGTGTACAGATCCTTGCGACATGGGGCTGTGCATTATCATGCTGCAACATGAGGTGATGGTCGTGGATAAATGGCAAAACAATGGGCATCAGGATCTTGTCACGGTATCTCTGTGCATTCAAAATGCCATCAATAAAATGCACCTGTGTTTATTGTCCATAGCATACGCCTGCCCATACCATAACCCCACCACCACCATGGGCCACTCGATCCACAACGTTGACATCAGCAAACTGCTCACCCACACTACGCCATACACACTGTCTGCCATCTGCCCTGTACAGTGAAAACATGGGATTCATCCGTGAAGAGAACACCTCTCCAAAGTGCTAGATGCCATTGAATGTGAGCATTTGCCTACTCAAGTCTGTTACGACGGCGAACTGCAGTCAGGTCGAGACCCCGATGAGGACGACAAGCATGCAGATGAGCTTCCCTGAGACGGTTGCTGAAGGTTTGTGCAGAAATTCTTTGGTGCAGCAGCTGTCCAGGTGGCTGGTCTCAGATGATCTTGGAGGTGAAGATGCTGGATATGGAGGACCTGGGCTGGTGTGGTTACACGTGGTCTGCGGTTGTGAGGTTGGTTGGATGTACTGCCAAATTCTCTGAAACGCCTTTGGAGACGGCTTATGGTAGAGAAATGAACATTCAATTCAAGGGCAACAGCTCTGGTGGACATTCCTGCAGTCAGCATGCCAATGTCAAAACTTGTGATATCTGTGGCATTGTCCTGTGTCATAAAACTGCACATTTCGGAGTGGCCTTTTATTGTGGCCAGCCTAAGGCACACCTGTGCAATAATCATTCTGTCTAATCAGCATCTTGATATGCCACACCTGTGAGGTGGATGGATTGTCTCGGCAAAGGAGAAGTGCTCACTAACACAGATTTAGACAGATTTGTGAACAATATTTGAGAGAAATAGGCCTTTTGTGTACATAGAAAAAGTCGTAGATCTTTAAGTTCAGCTCATGATAAATAGGGGCAAACACAAAGGGGTTGCGTTTATAATTTTGCTTATGTGCTGTTGAGATATATGACAGGTATTAATGCTCTGTATGGTAGTGATGTACAGTGAGGAAAAAAAGTATTTGATCCCCTGCTGATTTTGTACATTTGCCCACTGACAAAGAAATGAACAGTCTATAATTTTATTGGTAGGTTAATTTTAACAGTGAGAGACAGAATAACAATGCGTTTATAATTTTGCTCAGTATAGTATATGGTCCAGTAAGTTCTAATTCATAGGGGGGGGAGTAAAAAAAAAACCCTGTAGATGCATAATATTATATACATATATGTGTTCGTAGTCAGATCGTATTGTGACTTGTGCATTTAACCAGGGGGACCATTTTTTTTTTTTTCAAATTTCTTAGGGCAACCTTGGGCCTCGTATGCTATTTTATACATTAGGATAACTTAATCAATGGGTCTAACCCATTTGTCCAGTGTGAGATGTTTGTTATTTCCATCAAGCAACTACAATTTTCTTAACCTAACAAAAGAATGGATGAAGGAGTTTTGTGCAGTTAGAAGAGAGAAGACAGAATGTCCTGCCATGCTTCATCTGTTATTCAGGAATATAATTTCTCCGGTGAGATTCAGTAGGTGTGAGTCTTTTAGTTTTAGATTAGAGTAATAAAAGGAGATAAGCTTACAATGTTCTGGTTGAGAGAGCCATTTTTCAAGTTCAGTGAGTTGTAATGTTACATTGGTAGGGCCAAATGGAGCTGCAACAATGTGGCGTATTTGCAAATCTCTAAAGTAAGCTTTTTTAAATAGCCCAAATTCCTGTTGAAACGCTGAAAAACATTTGAAAGCACCCTTGTCGTAAAGATAAGAGACCTATATTTCACACCATATCTAGCTCAGAATAAATTGTCTGTCCTAAAAAACTGTCTGTCTGTCCTAACTGTCCTAAAAATTCCCTCAGTTGTGGGTTACGCCACAAAGGGGGATTAGGTGAGCAGGCAGTGTCCCCACCTGGCGGGACCAAGTGAGAAACATATAATATATGAAGTGTCATTGCTAAGATTTGGTACTACATCGTCTGTGTATATTTTTAAGGGATTCATATGACGTAGGGATAGCCGCTTCTAAAGCAGCAGCTGTATTATTGGCCTCTGTCTATAGCCACCAGTGGGCATGAGTAACTTGTGAGACAAAATAGTAAGTCTGAAAATTAGATACCGCCAGACCACCCTGCGATGGCATTAATCTTTAATTGCATCTTTAGCAATCCTGGTGGGTTTACCCTCCCCCAAAAATAGACCTCATTATTGATTCTGTCTCTAAAACAACATTTATTAATATAAATTGGCTAGTTACCTAAAATATGGAGAAAGTGAGGTAGGAAAATGATTTTGAAAGTATTTATTCCACCCAACAAATTTTAATGGGAGATTTGAGCATACTTAGACAATTCTTAAAGGAGAAGTCCAGCCTGAGCTTTTTAGGCTGGGCTTCTAAGGGTCACAGGAGTGCAATTTGTGTTTCACTCCTGTGACCCATTTTCAGCGGAGAGCGGTCTGAAGTCTGCTCTCCACTGACGTCACTGCAATCAGTAGAGGCAGCGCATCATCCCGACTTAGGAAGTCTGGATTCCCCAGCTACCTGGACTGATTGCAGTCTTAGCGAGCCGCTGGGACGGCCGCTCCCTGCCCCTCCACAGCTCAGCGCTACAGTGAGCGTGGGGGAGCAGAGCAGGAGAGATGCTGACTGACGGTCAGCAGCTCTCTGCTCAGGGAGGTGAGAGAACCGAGCCATCGGCGGTGTTCGATGGCTCGGTTCTCAGTGCAGAGACGGCGGGGGACAGCTGCAGCTTCGGTCTGATGCTGCATCCACCGAGGTAAGTATGAATCTACAGAAAAAAAATAAAAATAAAACATACTTCTCTTATTTTTAAGTTTAGTAATATGTGGGTCAATACTTTATCACTGGATGGGTTGCTGCACAACAATGGTGACGTTGCATTCGCACTGATGTATGAGGGTGGATGGTCCGGGGAAGTGTCGCCTCCTCGCACTGTAGACTTTGCCGCTTGTCCTGTCATAGAACGTGGCATGTCTTGTACCTCCTCCATGAGCAGTCTTCAGCGGTTGATAGCGGTTTCCTTACAGACTCAAGAAGAAGACAAATTTGCCCTGCGAGCATAGGGACAATATGCAGCACTCTGCTGGAACGTTCTGGCCTGGGGGAATCGTGTTGTTTGCTGACTATACCCTTTGGATCCTATTGAGGCACCGCTTTCCATATCCAGGGCCGTTTTTAAGGCAGGGCAAAAGGGGCAGCTGCCCTGGGCCCTGTCATTGTTGTGGGGCCCAAAGCAGCTGCCTCATACTTGCCAACTATGCCAGTTTAAATTCCCTTGTCCCTTGAAGTTTTAATCCTGTGCTGTGTCCCGATATCTCAATGTGAAGTGTTGCTACTAATGCTGCCCAGCTCTGCCCTTTTGTTGTGTACAGATGACTCTCCTGCAAGCCCTGTGTTTACATGTAAATTACCGGCATTCATATGTAAATAGCGGTGGCATTCATATGTAAATAGTGGCGGCCGGTGGCATTGATATGTATATCTTGCCCCCCTGAGGTCATATCCACAGTAATCTCTAGCAGCCAATCAACAAGCAGAAATCATGTGCTGTAACCTCTAGCAACTAATCAGTGAGCCGTAATGTGTGCTAAAACCTCTAGCAACCAGTCAGTGAGCGATAATGATACACTGATCTGATTCAGTAAACTGATTTTAAGTCTAGCTTTATTTATTTTGCAGCTGCTCTCTCTCCTTGTACAGGGTGTCTGTTTTGCACCTGCTTATTGTATGTCTCAGAGCAGGTAGAGAGCGAAACTGCATGAGGGGGCCCCAAGAAAAGTTTTGCCCAGGGTCCAATCAATATTAAAGACAGCCCTGTCCATATCTGGATAAAGGCCCTGGCCGGGTAATTGGCCGCAAGTGTACTTAGCTTGCCCTATGGTAAGCGTGCACTCTATGTGGTGTTGACACTTTGTTTGCGGTGGAGGATTAGTCACTATTATTTCCATGCATACACTTGGATTATGGATTTTGTGTTATGGACAGTTCTACTATTGACGAACAGTTTTATCACTGATGAACATTATCCCATATTCACTTGTGTTACCATTTAGGCAAATATGTTTTAGCAACCCTACTATTCACCATTTAATAATCACTGTTTGTTTTTGGGTTAAGTAGAAATACTACTTTTAGTTTGGTTTGCACTTAGTCAACATTTGTTTTACCTTTTCACGTTTTTTAGCGCTGCTACATTTTTTTCCATTTATTCTGTGTGTGTGTGTGTGTGTGTGTGTGTGTGTGTCTCGCTTATAGTGGCTGCTTTTAGTTAATATTTAAGTTTTTTATGTGTCACTAGCGCAGCATTTTTTTTCTATTTGCTGCACAACAATACCCAAATATCTAAATGTGTCAGATATCTGCGATGGACACGAAAGCAGAGTTGTAAAGATGTCTCTGCATCAATCCGAAAAATAGATTATTTCCAGTTATCCTGTGAGCCTGAGAAATAATCAAAATACTGTATGATTGTCAGTAATTTTGGAAGGGAGGTTTACAGAGCAGCTAAGTAGATTATCATTTCATCCATGTAGAGAGACACTTTTTCCTCCAACCCAATGATGAACAGGCCTGAAAGAATGGAATCAGAGCGTAATAATAGACAGGGAGAGTCAATGTTTCACTTTGCTTTGTGAGGCAATTATCCTGCCATAGCCTCTTCCATCATTCAAATTACCATCAAAGGAAATTCTATGTACTTGTCTCCTCCAGACGTGACTTCTTTAGTAAATCACACCCCCAATGTGTATGTCAGGAAGGATGGAACTTATTTGATGAATAGATCGATTATCTGAAATCCCCCTAGATTGATATTGCATGCCCACATATCATATTCAAGGCCAATGTGAAAACTAAGCCTGGATCTGTCCTACAAAAGTTTCTGTGTGTATGACATCATAGTTTAGCCGCTAGTGGTACATGAACCCCAGAGGGTACTTGGGGCAGGTGAAGGGAAGCGTCTGCCCATTAAAAAAAAGTAAGTAGTTTAAAACCATGAAAGATTGTTTAGACAGTAGGGATACATCTTTAGTCAATGTTGCCAATACGTTTTTTTTAAGTTGTTCCACTGGCACTTAGATGTACAGTAGTATAATAGTACTCCTGGTTACTGTCTGAGCATGGACTTAATTATACTTTTAAGCACATGCTTATTAAACTCATAAAGGATTTTTAAATTGGTTTTCAGAAGTGCAATAGGTCAGTAAGATGCATATGCCACCAAGTCACTGCAGGGTTGTAAGAGGATTATAATGAGACCTTCTTGTATAAAAGCAAGACGTTTGTGGCCTACATTCCTATAGTTAGGGATAAGGAACATCGAACCAGATGGGTGGTGTTTTCATTTTAAAAGTCAGCTTTGACAGTCTGTGCATAAGTGGTTATGGTAGACTCTACTTCCGATCTAGTTAGTGGTGCATCCAGCAGTGCCCTTTGTGCTAGGTAATGTACACTGGCAAGAAACTGAAAATTTTGCAGATTCTTCAGGTTTTTTTTTTTTGTATGAAGAGACAGGGTAGTATATATCGGTGTATTTTTTTCCTAAAACAGAAATTATTGACTATAGGTCCCTTATAAGGAAATCAAATGAGATTGTAATAGTGGTAATAAAATAGTGGAAATCACTGTTCTTCAATAGTTATCCTAAAAGATAGCCACACCATCCTCTGTTCATATAACCTTTGTTTGGAATGAAATCAGAAGTTATGGTATGCATTTACACAATTTATTTGCTATTGCATCTATGAGTATAAAGGGTTTTAGCCTCAATAAAAACCAATGCCACCTGATTCAGTTTTACTTGTAACTTTATACACATTTGTATTAAGCAATAGATGATTAACAGAATCTAATGGCAGTAGGAGACAGGCAAGAGACAGGATAGATGTATGTAGTCGGTTCAAGCTGGAAGTTAGGTGGGTACAAGGTAGCTATCACAGTTTCCGATTCTTGTATTGGTTATATGACATGAGCAGGAAAGGGTGTACTCCCTTTACAGGAGAGGGCTTGAGGCGAATAAGGAAAAAAATAAGTAAGGCTGAGGTCTATCTTTAGGCTGGGTTCACACTATTGCCACATGTGGCTCACAGCAGAGGTCTGGTGTGTCCCCGTTCACCGTTTCAGTCCGATTTCAGACCAAAAGACACACAGGACCCCTGTGCAAATTCGCACCGGAGCCGCAGCAGAGATAAGTGAACAGGCTCCATAGAGAGCCAGTCACAATTGCTGATATGCGAATTGGATGCGGTGAAACCCACATCCAATTTGCATAGGTGTGAACCCAGCCTTAAGTCTAGGTGCACACCTATGAGGCTGCGTTTGATATGTTTTTTAGGCACGTTTTTCAGTGCATTTTGTGTTTTTAAACCAGCATTTTTTATGCATTTTTGCATGCAGTTTTCATGCATTTTGCATTTTTTTTTCTTTAACCGCTATAGCCCCAGAAGAATTTACCCCCTTCCTGACCAGAGCACTTTTTGCAATTCGGCACTGCGTCGCTTTAACTGAGAATTGCGCGGTCGTGCGACACGGCTCCCAAACAAAATTGACATCCTTTTTTTCCCACAAATAGAGCTTTCTTTTGGTGGTATTTGATCACCTCTGCGTTTTTTTTTTTAAACAAAAAAATAGCGACAATTTTGAAAAAAACGCATTATTTTTTACTTTTTGCTATAATAAATATCCTCAAAAAATAATTTAAAAAATTTTTTTTCCTCAGTTTAGGCCGATATGTATTCTTCCACATATAAAAAAATCGCAATAAGCGTTTATTGATTGGTTTGCGCAAAAGTTATAGCGTTTACAAAATAGGGGATAGTTATGGCATTTTTATTAATAATTTTTTTTTTTTACCAGTAATGGAGGCGATCAGCGATTTTTATTGTGACTGCAACATTATGGTGGACACAGCGGACATTTTTGACACATATATGGGACCATTGTCATTTATACAGCAATCAGTGCTATAAAAATGCACTGATTCCTGTGTAAATGACACTGGCAGTGAAGGGGTTAACCACTAGGGGGCGGGGAGGGGTTAAGTCAGTACTAGGGAGTGTTTTCTAACTGTAGGGGGGGTGGGCTAGTTGTGACACATCACTGATCTCTGCTCCCGATGACAGGGAGCAGAGATCAGTGACACTGTCACTAGGCAGAACGGGGAGGTGTTTGTTTACATCAGCATCTCCCCGTTCGTCCTCTCCGTGAGGCGATCGCAGGTATCCCCGCGGCGATCGAGTCCGCGGGACCCGCGACCCGACTCACGGAGCTCCCCGCAATGGCACGGCGGGGAATTCAATGGGACTTACAGGTACGCCCATTTGCCCAGCCGTGCCATTCTGCCGACGTACATCGGCGTGCGCTGGTCGGGAAGCAGTTAAACGCACTGTAAAACACACTGTATAAAGCTGGTTGCTAAGGAGGGGGCCGGGAAGGTCCCTAACAACAGATGAGTCATCTGCTGTCAGCGGAGTTCCCGCCGAAAGCTGAATTGAAAAAAAAATAATAAATTTGCTTGAAAAAAATTTGCAAAAAAAAAGGCATGGGGTTCCCCCCAGGTCCCTTCAGGTCTGGTATGGATTCGGAGGGGATCCCCATGCCAAAATTTAAAAAAAATGGCATGGGGTCTCCCCAAAATCAATACTAGACCCTTATCTGAGTATGCCGGCAGGTCAGGAAAGGGAGGGGACAAGCGAGCTCCCCCCCTCCTGAACCGTACCAGGCCACATGCCCTCAACATGGGGGGATGGGTGCTTCGGAGCAGGGGGGCTCCGCCCCCCCACCCCAAAGCACCTTGCCCCCATGTTGATGAGGACAAGGGCCTCTTCCCGACAACCCTTGTCGGGGTCTGTGGGCGGGGGGCTTATCGGGATCTGGAAGCCCCCTTTAACAAGGGGACCCCCATATTCCGGCCTCCCACCCTATGTGAATGGGTATCGGGTACATCGTACCCCTACCCATTCACCAAAAAAGCAGTTAAATGTAAAAAAAAAAAAAACGAGCCAGTTTTTGACAATTCCGATAAGCCCCTCGCCCGCAGACCCAGACAACCATCGGTCAAGGGTTGTGGGGAAGAGGCCCTTATCCTCATCAACATGGGGGCAAGGTGCTTTTGGGTGGGGGGGGGGGCGCAGAGCCCCCCCTGCCCCAAAAGCACCCATCCCCCCATGTTGAAGGGCATGCGGCCTGGTATAGTTCAGGAAGGGGGGCGCTCGCTCGTCCCCTCCCTTTCCTGACCTGCCGGGCGGCATGCTTGGAGGGTTTTGGGGGCCCCACAGCGTTTTTTTTACATTTTGACGTGGGTGTCCCCACCGAATCCATATCAGACCTGAAGGGCCTGGCATGGAACTGGGGCAGGAACCCCTCTGACAGCTGATGACTCATCGGCAAGGGCGGATCCAGGGGGGGCAACGGGGCAATTGCTCCCCCCCCGGTAAAAGAATTAGCGGGTGAGCCGGCGGCTGACTGAGCAGGCTGGCGGGTGAGCGATCGGACGGGCAGGCTGGTGAGTGAACAATAATGCCGGCGGGCTGGCGTGTGACTGAGCGAGGCGAGCAGGAAGGTGTTGTCAGGAAGCCGCTCCCCTTCTGAATATGTGATTGAAGGGACGTTGCGTCGCGGCCATCTTGGTACTCCCGCACTCGTCCACAGTAAGCCTAGTGTTATAAGTCGGCAAGCGGACATCTTTATACACCCAACAGAGTCTAGCTTTTCACAGTTATTTCTAACAGTAAACTCAACTGATATTTCACTAAATAAGCTGAGTTTACTGTTAAAAATAACTGTGAAAAGCAAGACTCTGGTGGGTGTATAAAGATGTCCGCTTGCCGACTTCTAACTCTAGGCTTACTGCTGACAAGTGGGGGTATACCAAGATGGCCGCAATGCAACATCACTTTGGTTGCATATTCTGATGAGTAGTGGCTTTCTGATATCATCTCTCACCCTGCATCACCATCACCACAGCTCGGCTTCTGACAGAACACCGCCATCGCTGTGCAGGCGTGGGCAGCAGAGAGATTACATTATCTCTCACTACCCGCCCTGACTCTGGGACACAGCCACTGGCAAGTGACAATCCGCATCTTGTGGCAGGCGACATTGGCAAGTGACAATCCGCATCTTGTGGCAGGTGACATTGGCAAGTGACAATCCGCATCTTGTGGCAGGCGACATTGGCAAGTGACAAATCTCATCTGGTGGCAGGGGATATGGCAAGTGACAATCCGCATTTGGTGGCAGCCGACAGTGGCAAGTGACACGCTGCATCTGGTGGCAGGCGACGGTAGCAAATGACACACTCAGGGCTCCCACTGATACTGCATTATGGTGAGTTGAACCATTTAATTTTATATTACAATGTAATAAAAGAAATAATGCGCTTCAATCATCCTGACACCATATCAACCATGGCGCTGTGATGATTGAAGCGCGAACACCAGCCATTGCCCCGACAAATTGCCCGCAAAATTTTCTGGCAATGCCCCTCCCGAGACTAGGTTCTGGATCCGCCCCTGCTCATCGGTTGCTAAGAATGCAGCGGTCGGCTTCCCGGCCCCCTGCTTAGCAACCAGCTATATACAGTGGTAAAATAAGAACCGCAAAACACATCAAAAATCGCATCACCACTTGCGTTTCTGGTGCAGCTCCACTGAAATCTATTGGCTGCAAATCGTGGGGAAAAAAAGTCCCCGACCCTTTCCAAAAACGCACTGGCCACAAAACGCATAGATGTGAACTAATACCATAGAAAACCATGTTAAATGGACTGTAGTGCATTTCTGCAAACTGCAAAACGCACTAAAAAAACGCATAGATGTGAACGTAAGGTAAGTGTTAATTTGCAGAATTAGATGAATAATCCACATTATATGCATAGAGAAAACACTGTTACAAACTAAAATTCTGCTAGAAACCAATTTCTTATTTTAAAAGTTAGGTAGCATTCATCAGACAATTAAAGTGGAGGCAGATGGTATATTTCTGATTTTTTTAGGAGCAATATGCAAGAGCTGACCTATAATCTGCCATTGCATTCTCTGATGTTTGTTTAAAATGTAGAGACCTTAATCGACCTAGTCTGATATCTAAAAGGAACGCACATAACAAATGTGTAGGCCCAATGAAAGTTCATTAAAAGGTTATCAATGAGGAATTTATTAAAACGTAGACTTTAAGGTGAGGCCTTTTGTCAGCAATCAGTAGCAGGGATGGCCAAATTTGCGTGGATACACTAAGAAAACTGGTACAGACCTTATACATTTTAAGTAAGTTTATTAACCACTTCAGCCGCGGAAGAATTTACCCCCATCCTGACCAGAGCACTTTTTGCGATACGGCACTGCGTCGTTTTAACTGACAATTGCGCGGTCGTGCGATGTTACACCAAAACAAAATTGACGTCCTTTTTTTCCCCACAAATAGAGCTTTCTTTTGGTAGTATTTGATCACCGCTGCGGTTTTTATTTTTTGCGCTATAAAAAAAAGTGTGACAATTTTGAAAAATGTTTACTTTTTGCTATAATAAATATACCCAAAAATATATTTAAAAAACTAAATTTTTTCCTCAGTTTTGGCTGATATGTATTCTTCTACATATTTTTGGTAAAAAAAAAAAAACGCAATAAGTGTATATTGATTGGTTTATGCAAAAGTTATAGCGTCTACAAAATAGGGGATAGATTTATGGCATTTTTATTAATTTTTTTTTTTAGTAGTAATGGCGGCGATCTGCGATTTTTATCGTGACTGCGACATTATGGCGGACACATCAGACACTTTTGACACCATTGTCATTTATACAGCGATCAGTGCTATAAAAATTCACGGATTACTGTATAAATGACACTGGTAGGGAAGGGGTTAAACACTAGGGGGTGATCAAGGGGTTAAGTGTGTCCTAGGGAGAATTTCTAACTGTGGAGGGGATGGGCTACCTAAGACATGACAGCAATCACTGTTCCCGATGAAAGGGAGCAGTAGATCTCTGTCTTGTCACTACAAAGAACAGGGAAATGCCTTGTTTACAGAGGCATCTCCCCGTTCTGCCACACCATGACACAATCGCAGGACACCGGCTGACATCGAGTCCATGGGTCCTGTGGGCACATTCACGGAGCACGAGGTGGCACGCGCACCCACAATGCCGCTTCTTAAAGGGGACGTACCTGTACGCCCATTTATGCAGCCGTGCCATTGTGCCGACGTATATTGTCGTGCGCTGGTCGGCAAGCGGTTAACAATGACACGAAACACATCCAAATGCCAGCAACCAAAATACACAGTGAAAATACAAGTGAACCATAAGCCAAGTGACAAAATACTTAACTATAATGCAATATATACAAAATGAGGAACACAAATCACAGGGTAAAACTGAAGATGCAAGGAAGGGGGAACCAGGACTGGAATCATGAACAAGGTACCAAGGCAGCAGGGTACAAGCAGTGGCGGCTCTAGGCTTTGTGAGGCCTTAGGCAAAACTTAGACATGAGGCCCCACTCACTCCCATAATGGGAAAAATAATTCAAAAGATAAAAAATAACGGTGTGCCCCCCCACTCCTCTGCCCTCACGCTGACAGCTGTCTGTCTGTGTTTGTGGTGGGGCTCTTTAGGATGGAGGCCGGGAAAAGCCCCCTACCTTTTCTAAACGAACACAGTGAGTGATTGGAACTGATTTATGTTTACTATGCTTTGGTTTATGAATTAATAGGAGCCTCTGTCTCCTGTTCATTCATCTGCAGTGCAGCTGAGGCTACAGAGAAAGGAACTTGGGAATGCGTTTCCTCATTTCCTTTCTCTGTCTCAAAAGTGAGACTTCAGGGGTCCGTTTAAACCCCTGATATCTCACCAAAGAAACCAAAAAACTCTTACCAAAAAACGTAAAAAAATATAAATAAAAAGATTGTAAAAAAATAAAATAAAAATAACACTGTAAAAAAAAAAAAAAAAAAAAAAAGACTAAAATTTCTAATCAAACGAAAAAGCCATGCCCAATAGGTAGCATAATTTAGCCACACATACAAATGTTTCTGTATGGCACGGGTCACCCTCTAACTAGTAGGGTCCCCTACTGTACAATGGCGGTAAACTTGAGTAGGAGAGGAAAGTGGAGGGTATGTGGGTTGGTAGTATGTACATGAGTGTATATAGGTGGGTAGTATGTACATGAGAGGAGTGTATGGTGGGTAGTATGTACATGAGAGGAGTGCGGAGTGTATGGCGTTGGGTAGTATGTACATGAGAGGGGTGCAAAGTGTATGGCAGTGGGTAGTATGTACATGAGAGGGGTGCGGAGTGTATGGCAGTGGGTAGTATGTACATGAGAGGGGTGCGGATTGTATGGTGGGTGGTATGTACATGAGAGGGGTGCGGAGTGTATGGTGGGTGGTATGTACATGAGAGGAGTGCGGAGTGTATGGTGGGGGGTATGTACATGAGTGGGGTGCGGAGTGTATGGTGGGTAGTATGTACATGAGAAGGGTGCAGAGTGTGTGGTGGGTAGTATGTAAATGAGAGGGGTGTGGAGTGTATGGTGGGTAGTATGTACATGAGAGGGGTGTGGAGTATGTACATGAGAGGGGTGCGGAGTGTATGGTGGGTAGTATGTACATGAGAGGGGTGCGGAGTGTATGGTGGGTAGTATGTACATGAGAGGGGTGCGGAGTGTATGGTGGGGGGTATGTACATGAGAGGGGTGCAGAGTGTATGGTGGGTAGTATATACATGAGAGGGATGAGGAGTGTATGGAGGTGGGTAGTATGTACATGAGAGGGGTGGGGAGTGTATGGTGGGTGGTATGTACATGAGAGGGGTGTGGAGTGTATGGTGGGTAGTATGTACATGAGAGGAGTGCGGAGTGTATGGCGGTGGGTAGTATGTACATGAGAGGGGTGCGGAGTGTATGGTGGGGGGTATGTACATGAGTGGGGTGCGGAGTGTATGGTGGGTAGTATGTACATGAGAGGGGTGCGGAGTGTATGGTGGGTAGTATGTACATGAGAGGGGTGCGGAGTGTGTGGTGGGTAGTATGTAAATGAGAGGGGTGCGGAGTGTGTGGTGGGTAGTATGTAAATGAGAGGGGTGCGGAGTGTATGGTGGGTAGTATGTACATGAGAGGGGAGCGGAGTGTATGGTGGGTAGTATGTACATGAGAGGGGTGCGGAGTGTATGGTGGGTAGTATGTACATGAGAGGGGTGCAGAGTGTATGGTGGGTAGTATATACATGAGAGGGATGAGGAGTGTATGGAGGTGGGTAGTATGTACATGAGAGGGGTGGGGAGTGTATGGTGGGTGGTATGTACATGAGAGGGGTGTGGAGTGTATGGTGGGTAGTATGTACATGAGAGGAGTGCGGAGTGTATGGCGGTGGGTAGTATGTACATGAGAGGGGTGCGGAGTGTATGGTGGGGGGTATGTACATGAGTGGGGTGCGGAGTGTATGGTGGGTAGTATGTACATGAGAGGGGTGCGGAGTGTATGGTGGGTAGTATGTACATGAGAGGGGTGCGGAGTGTGTGGTGGGTAGTATGTAAATGAGAGGGGTGCGGAGTGTGTGGTGGGTAGTATGTAAATGAGAGGGGTGCGGAGTGTATGGTGGGTAGTATGTACATGAGAGGGGAGCGGAGTGTATGGTGGGTAGTATGTACATGAGAGGGGTGCGGAGTGTATGGTGGGTAGTATGTACATGAGAGGGGTGCAGAGTGTATGGTGGGTAGTATATACATGAGAGGGATGAGGAGTGTATGGAGGTGGGTAGTATGTACATGAGAGGGGTGGGGAGTGTATGGTGGGTGGTATGTACATGAGAGGGGTGTGGAGTGTATGGTGGGTAGTATGTACATGAGAGGAGTGCGGAGTGTATGGCGGTGGGTAGTATGTACATGAGAGGGGTGCGGAGTGTATGGTGGGGGGTATGTACATGAGTGGGGTGCGGAGTGTATGGTGGGTAGTATGTACATGAGAGGGGTGCGGAGTGTATGGTGGGTAGTATGTACATGAGAGGGGTGCGGAGTGTGTGGTGGGTAGTATGTAAATGAGAGGGGTGCGGAGTGTGTGGTGGGTAGTATGTAAATGAGAGGGGTGCGGAGTGTATGGTGGGTAGTATGTACATGAGAGGGGAGCGGAGTGTATGGTGGGTAGTATGTACATGAGAGGGGTGCGGAGTGTATGGTGGGTAGTATGTACATGAGAGGGGTGCAGAGTGTATGGTGGGTAGTATATACATGAGAGGGATGAGGAGTGTATGGAGGTGGGTAGTATGTACATGAGAGGGGTGGGGAGTGTATGGTGGGTGGTATGTACATGAGAGGGGTGTGGAGTGTATGGTGGGTAGTATGTACATGAGAGGAGTGCGGAGTGTATGGCGGTGGGTAGTATGTACATGAGAGGGGTGCGGAGTGTATGGTGGGGGGTATGTACATGAGTGGGGTGCGGAGTGTATGGTGGGTAGTATGTACATGAGAGGGGTGCGGAGTGTGTGGTGGGTAGTATGTAAATGAGAGGGGTGTGGAGTGTATGGTGGGTAGTATGTACATGAGAGGGGTGTGGAGTGTATGGTGGGTAGTATGTACATGAGAGGGGAGTGGAGTGTATGGTGGGTAGTATGTACATGAGAGGGGTGCGGAGTGTATGGTGGGTAGTATGTACATGAGAGGGGTGCGGAGTGTATGGTGGGTAGTATGTACATGAGAGGAGTGCGGAGTGTATGGTGGGTAGTATGTACATGAGAGGGGTGCGGAGTGTATGGTGGGTAGTATGTACATGAGAGGGGTGCGGAGTGTATGATGGGTAGTATGTACATGAGAAGGGTGCGGAGTGTATGGTGGGTAGTATGTACATGAGAGGGGTGTGGAGTGTATGGTGGGTAGTATATACATGAGAGGGGTGCGGAGTGTATGGTGGGTGGTATGTAGATGAGAGGGGTGTGGAGTGTATGGTGGGTAGTATGTAGTATGTACATGAGAGGGGTGCGGAGTGTATGGTGGGTGGTATGTACATGAGAGGGGTGCGGAGTGTATGGTGGGTGGTATGTACATGAGAGGGGTGTGGAGTGTATGGTGGGTAGTATGTACATGAGAGGGGTGCGGAGTGTATGGTGGGTAGTATGTACATGAGAGGGGTGCGGAGTGTATGGTGGGTAGTATGTACATGAGAGGAGTGCGGAGTGTATGGTGGGTAGTATGTACATGAGAGGGGTGCGGAGTGTATGGTGGGTAGTATGTACATGAGAGGGGTGCGGAGTGTATGGTGGGGGGTAGTATGTACATGAGAGGGGTGTGGAGTGTATGGTGGGTAGTATGTACATGAGAGGGGTGCGGAGTGTATGGTGGGTAGTATGTACATGAGAGGAGTGCGGAGTGTATGGTGGGTAGTATGTACATGAGAGGGGTGCGGAGTGTATGGTGGGTAGTATGTACATGAGAGGGGTGCGGAGTGTATGATGGGTGGTATGTACATGAGAGGGGTGTGGAGTGTATGGTGGGTAGTATGTACATGAGAGGGGTGCGGAGTGTATGGTGGGGGGTATGTACATGAGTGGGGTGCGGAGTGTATGGTGGGTAGTATGTACATGAGAGGGGTGCGGAGTGTATGGTGGGTAGTATGTACATGAGAGGGGTGCGGAGTGTGTGGTGGGTAGTATGTAAATGAGAGGGGTGCGGAGTGTGTGGTGGGTAGTATGTAAATGAGAGGGGTGCGGAGTGTATGGTGGGTAGTATGTACATGAGAGGGGAGCGGAGTGTATGGTGGGTAGTATGTACATGAGAGGGGTGCGGAGTGTATGGTGGGTAGTATGTACATGAGAGGGGTGCAGAGTGTATGGTGGGTAGTATATACATGAGAGGGATGAGGAGTGTATGGAGGTGGGTAGTATGTACATGAGAGGGGTGGGGAGTGTATGGTGGGTGGTATGTACATGAGAGGGGTGTGGAGTGTATGGTGGGTAGTATGTACATGAGAGGAGTGCGGAGTGTATGGCGGTGGGTAGTATGTACATGAGAGGGGTGCGGAGTGTATGGTGGGGGGTATGTACATGAGTGGGGTGCAGAGTGTATGGTGGGTAGTATGTACATGAGAGGGGTGCGGAGTGTGTGGTGGGTAGTATGTAAATGAGAGGGGTGTGGAGTGTATGGTGGGTAGTATGTACATGAGAGGGGTGTGGAGTGTATGGTGGGTAGTATGTACATGAGAGGGGAGTGGAGTGTATGGTGGGTAGTATGTACATGAGAGGGGTGCGGAGTGTATGGTGGGTAGTATGTACATGAGAGGGGTGCGGAGTGTATGGTGGGTAGTATGTACATGAGAGGAGTGCGGAGTGTATGGTGGGTAGTATGTACATGAGAGGGGTGCGGAGTGTATGGTGGGTAGTATGTACATGAGAGGGGTGCGGAGTGTATGATGGGTAGTATGTACATGAGAAGGGTGCGGAGTGTATGGTGGGTAGTATGTACATGAGAGGGGTGTGGAGTGTATGGTGGGTAGTATATACATGAGAGGGGTGCGGAGTGTATGGTGGGTGGTATATAGATGAGAGGGGTGTGGAGTGTATGGTGGGTAGTATGTAGTATGTACATGAGAGGGGTGCGGAGTGTATGGTGGGTAGTATGTACATGAGAGGGGTGCGGAGTGTATGGTGGGGGGTAGTATGTACATGAGAGGGGTGTGGAGTGTATGGTGGGTAGTATGTACATGAGAGGGGTGCGGAGTGTATGGTGGGTGGTATGTACATGAGAGGGGTGTGGAGTGTATGGTGGGTAGTATGTACATGAGAGGGGTGCGGAGTGTATGGTGGGTAGTATGTACATGAGAGGGGTGCGGAGTGTATGGTGGGTAGTATGTACATGAGAGGGGTGCGGAGTGTATGGTGGGTAGTATGTACATGAGAGGAGTGCGGAGTGTATGGTGGGTAGTATGTACATGAGAGGGGTGCGGAGTGTATGGTGGGTAGTATGTACATGAGAGGGGTGCGGAGTGTATGATGGGTGGTATGTACATGAGAGGGGTGTGGAGTGTATGGTGGGTAGTATGTACATGAGAGGGGTGCGGAGTGTATGGTGGGTAGTATGTACATGAGAGGGGTGCGGAGTGTATGGTGGGTAGTATGTACATGAGAGGAGTGCGGAGTGTATGGTGGGTAGTATGTACATGAGAGGGGTGCGGAGTGTATGGTGGGTAGTATGTACATGAGAGGGGTGCGGAGTGTATGGTGGGGGGTAGTATGTACATGAGAGGGGTGCGGAGTGTATGGTGGGTAGTATGTACATGAGAGGGGTGCGGAGTGTATGATGGGTAGTATGTACATGAGAAGGGTGCGGAGTGTATGGTGGGTAGTATGTACATGAGAGGGGTGCGGAGTGTATGGTGGGTAGTATGTACATGAAAGGAGTGCGGACTGTATGGCGGTGGGTAGTATGTACATGAAAGGAGTGCGGAGTGTATGGCGGTGGGTAGTATGTACATGAGAGAAGTGCGGAGTGTATGGTGGGTAGTATGTACATGAGAGAAGTGTGGAGTGTATGGTGGGTAGTATGTACATGAGAGAAGTGCGGAGTGTATGGTGGGTAGTATGTACATGAGAGGGGTGTGGAGTGTAGGGTGGTGGGTAGTATCAAATACACATTGATACATTAGTGATCAGTGGCCGTTATTTAACCCCTTTGTGGTGCATTAGTGGCACCGGTATCAGAGTTTGTGAACCTTTCGTTCTGCACCAGATAGGGGTTAATTAACTCTGATATCAGTACCACTAATGCAGCACAAAGGGGTTAAATAATGGCCACTGGTCACTAATGTAGTAATTCATTAACCCCCTCCATGCTGCATATTACAAATACCAATGTAAATTACCCCCTCCCCCCCCCTAAAGAGTGAAACACTTCAGGCAGGTGACACATCTAAGCCTCTGTGACAACACTGCCTTAGGAAAGGTTTTAAGCCTCTGTAATCTTACTTGCACTGTTGCCCGGCACTTCACTGGCTCCTCGCAGGTCTGTGCAGCAGCAACAATCTCCTCTGCTCTTTCATCGCGGCCTGTGAATGACATCACGCCGGGCGGGACTAGGAAGCCCCTGTCGGGAGGAGATCACTCCGCCTGACAGGGAAGTGAATGCGTCGGTCGGTTGGACACACAGCATACTCGCACCGCACCGCTGCAGATAGACAGTGTACCGGCGGCCGGCGGGTGTCATGGCTGTCTGCAGCGGTGCGGACTCCGGAGCGAGCGGCATTTTCACAAGGCCTCCCTGCCCCCCAGTTCAGTCCCCCCTACGTCCCGGCGGGTTCAGCAGTGGCCGGCCCGGCAGCTCCGCCTCCACCTCCTCTACAATTCGTCTGCAGCAGGCAGCGCGCTCACCCTGCCAGCTTGGGGACACTGACCGGGGATATTCCCTCTCATTCTCCCACACACAGCAGGCAAATTAGGTGGCCGCGAGGCCCCTGGGAGCGCGAGGCCCTTAGGCGGCCGCCTTTTTTGCCTAATTAGAGAGCCGCCTCTGGGTACAAGACCGGAGCAAGATATAGGTGCAAGGCAGAAATCAGTCTCAGGATTTAACAGCAAGCATGCATCTGGCTCGCAGGAAAACCACTAGCCATAGACACTAGTAGAGGAGGAGCTCTCCCAGCAGCCAGCACCAGGTGGAGACTGATTGCTGGGAGACACCCACTGATGGACACAGGAACTACAACCCTCTGCCCAGGGAATTAAAGTGCCACCAGTAGGTGACCCAGGTCCTGATACCTCTGAACTGTGTCTTGAGAGATCCCATCATGTGTACTTTATATGCCTTGTCTGATGAGGTTGATGTCCATTTTGGAAGTTAAAAAGGTTTGACATTCTTCAACATTAGCCAGAAGAAATGTTAGTGTTTGAATGCAAAGTATTTGTGTTACCCACTTCTGGATCACACAAAACCATACAGTGCCTTGAAAAAAGTATTCATACCTCTTGAAATTTTCCACTTTTCCATTCCATTTTTGTTATGTTACAACCAAAAACGTAAATGTATTTTGTTGGGATTTTATGTGATGGACCAACACAAAGTGGCACATAATTGTGAAGTGAAAGGAAAATTATAAATGGTTTTTACATTTTTTTACCAAAAAATATCTGAAAAGTGTGGCGTGCATTTGTATTCAGCCCCCTTTTACTCCGATAACCCTAACTAAAATCTTGTATAACCAATTGCCTTCAGAAGTCACCTAATTAGTAAATAGGACAATAGGGAATGTCCCTCACTCAATATGGGACTTTAAAGGCTCAGAGAGTGAACATGTATACAGGGGGTCCCCGAGTTACGAATCTCCAACTTGCGAACGACTCCTACTTACGAACGGGAGGCGGGTGACGTTCTGCGCATGTGCGGCCACTCTTCGACGGCGGGCACATCAGAAAACGACGTCTGCGCATGCGCAGCTACTTGACAGAACATCAGAAAACGACGTCTCTGCCGTTCTGCAGATGCGCTTCTGACTTATGAACAAATCCGGCTTAAGAACAAGCAGGCAGTCCCTAACAGGTTCGTAACTCGGGGATCCCCTGTATATGTTTAAAAAGTAGTAATTTTGTTTGTAGAACACACAACAATAATTTTGTACATTATAAAAAAGTCAACATGGTAAAATGGGATACATGGTTTCTAGTGGCAGAGGTGCCCAATAAAGATACAATACACATGCAGGGGCTGCAAGAGCCAATTCCAACATGCTGTTCCAGCAGTCTACACAGGGAGGATTGAGATAATATATAAGATATAAGACCTCCTTTACAAGCAAACCCTTATATTTTGAAATGCCAAGTAGGAGGACATAACCACTACTGGCAATCTTCAATATACAATCTCCCTGTGCAGTATGCTGTGGACATTGATATTCTGGGTGGTCTCAGTGTCTGCCTGCCACCTTTTCCATCCAGCCCATAGGGCTTTGTGGCCATTTTTTATTTGATCTCATCTATGTTGTGGCAGATCGTATCGGTTTATGTGGGGGCACCGTAATATGCCATCATCACATACAGAGATTTCCCTGAAGGAGTCTTAGAACTCTTTAGCACGTTTGAATTGGCTCTTGCAGCCCCTGCATGTGTGTATTGTATCTTTATTGGGCGCCACTGCCACTAGAAACCATGTATCCCATTTTACCATGTAGACTTTTTTTTTTTATAATGTACAAAATTATTGTTGTGCGTTCTACAAATAAAATTACTACTTTTTAAACACATTATATATATATATATATATATATATATATATATATATATATATATATATATATATATATATATGTAATGTTCACTCTTTGAGCCTTTAAAGCCCCATATTCAGTGAGTGAAATTCCCTATTGTCCATAGTAACCTGGGATGTGGCCAAATATTGCAGACCAATCCGTCTACCATTTGTAATTAGTAAATAGAGTCCACTTGTGTGTTAATTTAATCTCAGCATAAATACAGCTGTTCTGTGAAGCCCTCAGTGGTTTGTTAAAGAACCTTCGTGAACAAACAGCATCATAAAAGCCAAGGAACACACCAGACAGGTCAGGGATATAATTGTGGAGAAGTTTAAAGCAGGGTTAGGGTATAAAAAAATATCCCAAGCTTTGAACATCTCATGGAGCACTGTTCAATCCATCATCCGAAAATGGAAAGAGTATGGCACAACTGCAAACCTACCAAGACATGGCCGTCAACTAAACTGACAGGCCGGGCAAGGAGAGTATTATTTAGAGAAGCAGCCAAGAGGCCTATGGTAACGCTGGAGTGGCAAGAAGAAAGCCATTGTTGAAAGAAACCCATAAGAAGTCCTGTTTGCAGTTTGCAAGAAGCCATGTGGGGGACACTGTAAACAAGTGGAAGAAGGTGCTCTGGTCAGATGAGACCAAAATTGAACTTTTTGGCCTAAAAGCAAAATGTTATAAGTGGCGGAATACTAACACTGCACATCAACCTGAACACACCATCCCCACCGTGAAACATGGTTATGGCAGCATCATGTTGTGGGGATGCTTTTCTTCAGCAGGGACAGGGAAGCTGGTCAGAGTTGATGGGAAGATGGATGGAGCCAAATATGGGGCAATCTTAGTAGAAAACCTGTTAAGCCTCATACACACAATCCGATTGTTGGCCAACCGAGCGTCTGATTATTGTCCAAAGGGTGTGTGGCAGGAACTTGTCTTGCATACTAATGGTACACAATTGTCATAGTGACGTACTACGAGGGATTTCAGCTCTTGAGCCCCACCCTTTGGGCACCTTCTGCTGATTCCGAGCATGCGTGTTTGTACTTTCAACTTTTGTGTGACGGACTTGTGTACTGATGATATGAAAATCTGACAACAGACCATTGACCGCCAAAAATTTACTAGCCTGCCATCCAACATTTGTTGGCCGAAAGTTGGACAACAATTGTCAGAAGGAGCGTACTAACGGTCAGATTTTAGGCCAACAGTCTGTCAACAGACAATCCCCTGCCAACGATCTGATCGTGTATACGAGGCTTTAGAGTCTGCAAAAGATTTGAGACTGGGGAGGAGGTTCACTTTCCAGCAGGACAATGACCCTAAACATACAGCCAGAGCTACAATGGAATGTTTTAGATCAAAGCAGATTCATGTGTTATGTGTTAGAATGGTCCAGTCAAAGTCTAGACCCTAAATCCAATTGAGAATCTATGGCAAGAAAATTGCTGTTCACAGACACTCTCCATCCAATCTGATTGAGCTTGAGCTATTTTGCAAAGAAGAATGGGCAAAAATGTCATTCTAGATGTGCAAAGCTGGTAGAGACATAACCAAAAAGACTTGCAGCTGTAATTGCAGTGAAAGGTGGTTCTACAAAGTATTGACTCAGGGGGGGCTGAATACAAATGCATGCCACACTTTTCACATATTTATTTGTAAAAAGAAAATTTGAAAACCATTTATAATTTTCCTTCTACTTCATAATTATGTGCCACTTTGTGTTGGTCTATCACATAAAATCCCAACAAAATACATTTACATTTTTTTTTGGAAAATTCTTTTTATTGTTTTCAATAAACAGTATAGTATACAATAAAACAGAAACATTAAGGACCGCCCACCACAATACGGTAAGCCGCCCCAAACATTAGACAAAACAATTATTACACAAAAAATAAGTGCATTGCTTAAACATGTACATTGCCTGTGAAGCTAGCCAACTCGATCCACATCACCTTCTCAGAAGATACACAACACTCCCCACACACAACCAACCAAGATAAAACAAGCTATATGTAGAAACCACCCACACTCTCCAGAAAGTGTAAACTATGAGGCCCACCATTATTATTGCAGAAAAAACATTTACCTGCCCCATCAGATGCACAGGGTTACATATTCAAAAAACTTATGTAGCAAGAAGGATAACCATGAGTAACGCCGGGGCTAGTCTGTTACAGTTAGAGGTGAAGCCAGGACAGGACTATGCGTTTCCTAGCATGAAAGAATAATAAAGTGAGTAAGGTTCTTATAGCTGTTGTAGGGGCCAAATCACCCACCAACCCGAGCATGCTATGTCTTATAGGAGGGACTTGAAAACATAGTAATCACCTCCTGTATACACGTCAAAATATCCTTCTAAAATTTCTGTATACTAGGGCAATGCCAGAAGATATGCATAAAGTCAGCCCCCCTTGCAGAACACCAGCAAGAAGAGGTGACTGAGCCAAAAATTCTAGCTATCTTTATATATATCTATATATATCTATTAGTGTAGAAATTTGTAGTTAATCAGTTGGTTACGGGCTGAAATTAGTCTGGTAAAGGGTGCATCCCAGACATCCTCCCAATCTTCCGTGTCCAAATCAGGGACTACCAACACCCACTTAGACCTACACACACTCATGAGCCGATCAGTCTCAGGGAAAAGGTACTTATAAAATGGTAGATAGAGGCTTTTGAAGATCATCCTCTCTTAACATGGGTTCTAAGGCAGACACAGAGAATGAAGCTCTTCTAACATGTTTAAATTGTATTTGGTACGCATGCCCTAATTGTATATACCGGAAGAAACGGGTATTTGGTAACTAATATAAGGATTTCAGTGCGTCAAAAGATTTCAGCTGCCCATCTGTGGTAGCATCACCAAACTTCTTAATCCCAAATTTTGTACATTTACATTTTTGGTTGTAACATGACAAAATGTGAAAAATTTCAAGGGGTATGAATCCTTTTTAAGGCATTGTATCTTGAATGCAGTTGTCAATTAAGGGATTATACAAAAAAAAAAAAAAGCGATGTAATAGAAGCCAAAAAGTAAGGAAAATATACAATGCAATAATAACTCAAAAATATGTCCTCACTGATGCTATATGTCTGCCTTTACAATGAAGGGTTACGTTTTTAGTCATACAGTGCATTGTTTTCATTGAGTTGACAATTTATAAGTTGGCCATACACATGGCAGTGAAATACATCGATCAAACTTTCAGTTCCACTTCTTGTAAAAATCACAAAACAAACAATTGAAGACATAAAATTATGGTTTTGATCAACTACTGGCAAATACCCTATTTGCAGCTCTTGGTAGATGGAAAGTGGCTAAAATCATTAGCAATCAAAATTTAAAACTGACCAGCTAGGGTCTTTCTTGTGGAAGGAGCAATAAAGCATAGCCTTGTACTGTGTGTGTCAAGCAAATATGATTGACACCCTTATATACTACTACCTCCAGAAGTGTGGAGCCTCTATGGGAGCTAAGTTCTCCCCTTCCCTCGGTAATCTCTATATATGATGGTGGGAGAGGTTCCGCGCATTTTTGGATGTGGTAGTCCCCGCAGACAAGACACCATATTCTACTGTCGCTACATAGACGATCTGCTCTTCGTGGCAGCAGGTGATGAGATCTGTTTGGAGAGTTGGTTGGAATACATGAATGATAACGATCTTAACTTGCATTTCACTGGGCATTCTGACCCAAATTCTATTGAGGTTTTGGACGTATTGCTTTCTAATAATGGAGAGAATGTTACTTCTAGCATATATATATATATATATATATATATATATATATATATATATATATATATATAGCCATACCCTTCTAAGAGCTGATTCCAATCACCCCAAACATACAATTAAAACTATACCAGTGGGACAGTTTAAGATTGAGGCATATTTGCAGTAGGGATTCAGATTTTCATAGAGAAGCCATTGAGACAACCGCCAGATTTGGTAAAAGAGGATATCCCAGGTCGGTCATCGATCAAGCTTTTAATATTGCAGAGAATACTCCACGGGCTAAGCTTCTAACGGAGAAACTTGCAGTCAGCAATATACGCTATAGTAAACCTTCCACATCTAACCCCCCTTTGTTCTCCACCCCATACAGTTTTGAGTTTGATAAGATCAGGAGAATTGGTAATAAATATCTTCCCGTTTTGTTAAATGATCCGGTTTATGTTAAACTCCTTTCTCATGGTATACGAACTGTGTCTAGAAGGGCCCCCACCATTGGTAGATCATGATCTCCTAGTCTATATACCAGTAATTGTTCTTTCACACACTGGTTGCAGTTTAAGGGCACTTTCAGATGTGGTATGAGAAGTTGTACTTATTGACCATACATACTGAAGGGCGATTCTATACATTCTTCTTCCACTGACAAATCCCTATAAAATATCTTCTTTCATTAATCAATTGCCGCCCGCCATATAGCAATATGACGGCGGCAAAGTGGTTTAGTTATCTGACTGGACGTCATATGACATGATCAGGATAACAAGCCGCTGTGCAGCGAGGTGATCGGAGGTGCTGTGTGTCAGTCTGACACACCGCAAGTCCGATCCTGGTATGGAGCCTCTGACAGAGGCTTCTTATCACGTGATCACCTGTGACCAATCACAGCTGATCATCGTGTGAACCAGGAAGTGCCAGTGTCCTGTCGAGAAATGTCCCCCATCGGATAGTGTCCGCCCTGTACTGCACAGGCGCAGCGCTTGCGCAGTACGGAGGACAAAAGGAGACGCCGAAAGTCTCCGAACATGAACAGCTGTTCATCAGCTGTACACGGCGCCTGCGCAATTAATAGAACATTCTGTCACACGCTCCCCCATGTTCCCGATGCTCATGCAACTCTGCAAGGGGCGGTGTGCCTACAGAATGGGCAGAGCTGATTACACAACTGAAGGAGTTTTACAATGATGGCCAGAGCTGATAAGGGCGGGTAGTTCAATGTTACATACATAACAGTTTTACACCAAACGCGCCCATCAACATTGCTAAACCCACCCTTCAGTTATGTAAACATGCCCCGCAAAGATCCGCCCATTTGAGAAATCCACCCCCACGAGCATCGGGAGCGTGTGACAGAATGTACTATTAATTGCGCAGGCGCCGTGTAGAGCTCCTGAACAGCTATTCATGTTCGGAGACTTTCGGCATCTCCTCTGTACTGCGCAAGCGCTGCGCCTGCACAGTACAGGGCGGACACTATCCCATGGGGGGACCTTTCTCGGCAGAACACCAGTAAACGTCTTTCCTCGGTTCACGCTGACAGGGAGAGCCTATCAGCGGCTCTCCCTGTCAGAGGGGGGAGGGGTCTGTGCTGATAATAAGCACATTGATTATCAGTGCAGCCCCCATCAGATGTGCCCATCACCTGCCAGCCTGTGCCCCATAATAAACGCCTGCCAGTGCCCATAAAAGTGGCAATCAGTACCCCATCATTAATGCCTGTCAGTGCCCTTCAGATGCCACTCAGTCATGCCTGTCAGTAGCTCCTCATCAGTGCTGCCTATCCAGTTCCACCTATTTGTGCCCATCAGTGCCGCCTATCAGTGCCCATCAGTTTTTTGTTTTTTTTTCTAAATTGACGGTCTTTTTTAGTTTATAGCGCAAAAAATAAAAACCGCAGAGGTTATCAAATATCACCAAAAGTAAGCTCTATTTGTGGGCAGAAAATGAAAAACTTAGTTTGGGTACAGTGTTGCATGACCGCGCAATTGTCATTCAAAGTGCGACAGCGCTGAAAGCTGAAAATTGTCCTGGGCAGGAAGGGGGGAAAGTGCCTGGTATTGAAGTGCTTAATTGCAATACATGATATGTTGTATATGTGATCACCTGCACTGCATATCAATTGCAATACGTGGGACGGACCTGACTGAGAGACCATCTTCATGATCACTTGTATGACATTGAAAAAAAACATTCATCCAATGCAGCAAAATATTGGAACATCAATCATGATAAAAATGTGTCAAGTCTGGTAATTCAAGGTATAGAAAAAAAATCAATATGCAACGCAGAGGTGGGGATAAATTTGGTGGTTTATGTAAAAGGGAGGTGTTCTGGATCTTCCATCTAAACAATAGAAAACCAGCAGGAATTAATTTCGAGTGGGACGATTCCGATTTTTACGAATAAATTAAGTTTTATGAGCATGTACTGTATTTTCTCCCTCATTCTTTTCCCTGTATGGGTCTGCCTTTTGTTACATGTCTGCAGGAGAATTTTTTCTGTGCGTTGTTTGTTTTGACAAAGTCTGTGGTCTATAAGATTTAGACAAATCCTCGACCACTTATGTCACTGCCTGTCACTTCTCCTCCAGCGATACATGTTACAAGTACAGCAGTACCTTGGATTACAAACATAATCCATTCCAGAACAATGCTTGTAATCCAAAGCACTTGTATATCAAAGCAATTTTCCCCATAGGAATCAATAGAAACTCAGATTATGCAGTACCACATGTGGCCAGAGGTGGGGGGAGTGCAAGAGACACTCGGAGAAACTCAGAGACGCTTGGGAACGGAGTGTTTCTGAGTGGCTCCGAGCATCACAGGTGCTCCTGCACCTCTGGCCAAATGCAGTAATGCACACTCCAGAGGCTTGAATCCTGCTTGTCTTGCGAGACAACACTCGCAGACCGAGTCAGAAACAGCTTGTATTGCAAAACGCTCGTAAACGCGCAATCCGCGGTTTTACTGTACATTGTATATTACATATATAAAAATTATATTGTTTATATACAGGTTACAGAACATATTCATTCTAGTATTGAAACACAATAGTTTTACATATTAGGGGTATTTTCACACTGGGGCGGGGGGAGTTAGCAGTAAAGAGCCACTAATTTTAGCAGCACTTTACCGCTGTTATAGCAGTGCTAGCAGCCGAATAAAGAGTTAAAAGTGCCCACAAAGAGCAGCTGCCTAATCGCTTTGCAGGTGCTTTGGTAACAGTGCCCATTGATTTCAATGGCAGAGGCGGTGGAGGAGCGGTGTATACAGCCCTCCCGCACCATTCAAAAGTTGCTGCCTGCAGGACTTTTTCTAACGTCCTGCAAGCGCACCGCTCCAGTGTGAAAGCACTCTGGCTCTCACACTGGGGCTGCAGGGAAGGCTTTATTTAGGTGCTTTACAGGAGTTATTTTTAGCCCAAAAGCGACTGAAAAACGCCCCAGTGTGAAAGGGGTCTACATGAGTGTCACAGCAAAGGGTCTGAATACTTAGGACCATATGATATTTCAGTTTTTTTTTTTTTTTAATAAATCTGCAAAAATGTCAACAATTCTGTGTTTTTCTGTCAATATGGGGTGCTGTGTGTACATTAATGAGGAAAAAAAATGAACTTAAATGATTTCAGCAAATGGCTGCAATATAACAAAGAGTGAAACATTTAAGGGGGTCTGAATACTTTCCATCCCCACTGTGTGTGTGTGTGTGTGTGTGTGTGTGTGTGTGTGTATATATATATTATATACATATATATATATATATATATATATATATATATATATATATATATACATATACACACACACACACACACACACATATATGTATTTTTTTAATGAAGCACCACAATTGGTCTCGATTCTGACTATAGGTATCTGAACCAATTATCTATTTTATTTATATATCACTTTTTGTTCTGATGACCGGATTCCCTGCTGTGTGTGTGGGTTGTACCGTCAAATCACTTGATTGGTAGGTGACTCGTACATATACAGGAGAATAGCTGGTCTGGCATTAGCTATGATTAGGCACCCACTTGCGGTGTGAAACATGTAAGCCTTGCCTTGTCCTGTTCCTCTGGGATCGAAGTGATTGTTTGTGACTATTTGGATTTTTTATCTGACTTCAATAAAGGTGTCTTAATGGAGTGCGGCCGTCCAGCCATTTTTTGCTATTTCCTTACATACACTATATTGTCAAAAAGATTGGCACGCCTGCCTTTACACGCACATGAATTTTAATGGCATCTCAGTCTTAGTCCATACGGTTAAATTTTGAGTTGGCACACCCTTTGCAGCTATAACAGCTTCAACTCTTCTGGGAAGGCTGTCCACAAGGTTTAGGAGGGTGTCTATGGGAATGTTTGACTATTCTTCCAGAAGTGTATTTGTGAGGTCAGGCACTGATGTTGGACAAGAAGGCCTGGCTCATAGTCACTGCTCTAATTCATCCCAAAAGGTGCTCTATTGGGTTGAGGTCACGCCAGTCAAGTTCCTCCACCCAAAACTCGCTCATCCATATTTTTATGGACCTTGCTTTGTGCACTGGTGTGCAGTTGTGTTGGAACAAAACTTCCCCAAACTGTTCCCACAAAGTTGGGAGCATGAAATTGTCCAAAATGTCTTGGTATGCTGATGCCTTAGGAGTTCCCTTCACTGGAACTAAGGGGCCAAGCCCAACCCCTTAAAAAAACAACCCCACACCATAACCCCCCCTCCACCAAATGATTTGGACCAGTGCTCAAAGCAAAGTCTATAAAGACATGGATGAGCGAGTTTGGGGTGGAAGAACTTGACTGGCCTGCACAGAGTCCTGACCTCAACCCGATAAAACCCCTTTGGGATTAACTAGAGCGGAGACTGCGAGCCAGACCTTCTCACCCAACATCAGTGTCTGACTTCACAAATGCACTTCTGGAAGAATGGTCAAACATTCCTATAGGCACACTCCTAAACCTTGTGGACTGCCTTTCCAGAAGAGTTGAAGCTTTTATAGCTGCAAAGGGTGGGCCAACTCAATATTGAACACTACGGACTAAGACTGAGATGCCATTAAAGTTCATTTGTGTGGAAAGGCAGGTGTCACAATACTTTTGAAAATATAGTGTATATAGACTGAGCAAAACTATAAACGCAACACTTTTGTGTTTGCCCCTATTTATCATGAGCTGAACTCAAAGATCTACAACTTTTTACTATGTACACAAAAGGCCTATTTCTCTCAAATATTGTTCACTAATCTGTCTAAATCTGTGTTAGTGAGCACTTCTCCTTTGCCGAGATAATTGATTACCCTCATATCAAGATGCTGATTAGACAGCATGATTATTGCACAGGTGTGCCTTAGGCTGGCCACAATAAAAGACCTCTCTAAAATGTGCAGTTTTATCACACAGGACAATGCCACAGATATCGCAAGTTTTGAGGGAGTGTGCAATTGGCATGCTGACTGCAAGAATGTCCACCAGAGCTTTTGCCCTTTGAATTGAATGTTCATTTCTCTACCATAAGCCGTCTCTGAAGGCATTTCAGAGAATTTGGCAGTACATCCAACTGGCCTCACAACTGTAGACGAGGTGTAACCACACCAGCCCAGGTCCTCCACATCCAGCATCTTCACCTCCAAGATTGTCTGAGACCAGCCACCCGGACAGCTGCTGCAACAATCGGTTTGCACAACCAAAGAATTTCTGCACAAACTGTTAGAAACCGTCTCAGGGAAGCTCATCTGCATCCTTGTCGTCCTCATCGGGGTCTCGACCTGACTGCAGTTAGTCGCCGTAACCGACTTGAGTGGGCAAATGCTCACATTCAATGGCATCTGGCACTTTGGAGAGGTGTTTTCTTCACGGATGATCCCGGTTTTCACTGTACAGGGCAGATGGCAGACAGTGTGTATGGCGTTGTGTGGGTGATCGGTTTGCTGATGTCAATGTTGTGGATGGAGTGGCCCATAGTGGCGGTGGGGTTATGGTATGGGCAGGTGTATGCTATGGACAATGAACACAGGTGCATTTTATTGATGCCATTTTGAATGCACAGAGATACCGTGAAGAGATCCTGAGGCCCATTGTTGTGCCATTCATCCACGACCATCACCTCATTTTGTAGCATGATAATGCACGGCCCCATGTTGCAAAGATCTCTACACAATTCCTGGAAGCTAAAAACATCCCAGTTCTTGCATGGCCAGCATACTCAGCGGACATGCCACCCATTGAGCATGTTTGGGATGCTGTGGATCGGCGTATATGACAGCGTGTTCCAGTTCCTGCCAATATCCAGCAACTTTGCACAGCCATTGAAAAGGAACAGACCAACATTCCACAGGCCACAATCAACAACCTGATCAACTCTATGTGAAGGAGATGTGCTGCACTGCGTGAGGCAAATGGTGATCACACCAGATACTGACTGGTTTTCGGACCCCCCCAATACAGTAAAACTGCACATTACATACGTCACTACCTGATATCTATTTGAATGTATACAAGTGTCTGATTGGCTGATTGTGAAACCACCACCTCCCTTTGTTATCCCTGTTCAGCCCTATACTATAAACAGGACCCCCCTAGGGCACTAGGACGATATGCTGACCTCCCAATGTGATACCAGCCTTTGTGTCTGTGTTACTTGGTTTTATCCAAGCATGCTTTCCCAGATTATACAAAAGAGCTGTAATTGTGCTCATTAGCGCAGTGGAGTTATTTGCTTATAGGTGAATATAAGAATACTTATAAGAATATAAGAAATAAGAATACTCAAAGCTATCAACTATTGTGGCACTGGACGTTTACCAGTAGGAAGACGACAGGCATCCCTGCAGTGAAGATTTTCCCAGGATCCAGCTGCCTGCAGCATGTGGGACGCACTTCATCACAGGTAACATGGTTAAATCTGTAGGGATTTTTTTTTTAGGCCAAATATCTACTTTACTTGGTATTGAATGTATTATTAACAACATTCAGGTTTTCCAAAAGATTTAGCTTCACCTCATCATGGATGACAAATTAGAATGATCCTGTAAATTGCTGTCTCCAAAAGACCAAGTGACAATTTGCCATCGTCTTGGAATAGAGAAGTATTGCTCCTAAACAAAAAAAAAAAAAAAAGTGAAAATCATATTTAAAAATCTTGGAAACAAAAAATATGATTGTGGAACTCCATTTGGGATTCTGACCAAAGAGCATCACACAAAGGCTTTAGACATGATCTGCCAAACTTACTTCAGGTTGTATTTTCTTTGTAATGAAATAATGAATCTTTTCCCGTCTGCTCCAAGATAAGGAGCAGTTCCGATGTTCATTTTATCACTTTGAGCTTTTCATACCGCTGCTGTTTTCTTACAAGAACGGCAGCTAGTATCATAGGAACCAGCTCTACAAGTGTTTATAGAACCTTGAGTGCGATCTACATACCACCTCCAAATATTGGCACATATTTACGGAAGTTACGAATGTGTGTTAATTAAAATATTAATTAAAAAAAAAACACAGGAATCATTTGATAATTTTTAGAATCTGTTTGCATTGGACAAAGATTACTTTAGAAAAACATTTAATATAATTCAACATTTTTCATCAACACTTAAAAAAATAAATTCTGATGTAATTTATAAAGGACTGTACATGCATGATCTAATTGTTACATATATAAACTCCTAGGGTAATGCAGTGCTTCAAGCTGTTCTAATTCTAAAGCCGGCTATAGACGGTTCGAATCGACCGAGATTCGAACCATGTAAGGGCAGGCTGAATGAACCCATCAACTTGGGTACAACCAGCCTGCTGGATTTGACATGCAATTATTGCCAGCAGCTGTTAGAGCCGCTAGCAATAGTCACTGTTTTCCCGGCGGGGACAGCTTCCCCTGCCTCCCCGCTGGGAGAACACAATGGCTCCATGGGAGGGATTGCCCCATCAACACTAACTGGGGTGTATTTACTAAAGCCTAAGGGTTGTTCTACTTCTAAGGGTTGGCTTACAGACCCATTGAAAGTCACAATGAGTTAAAAAGATGAAAAAATGAATGTGCTGTAGGACCCTCAAAGCTGCTTTTGGAAGAACATCATTTAGCTGATGAAGAGGAGTGTATCATTGAAAGGAGCTTATGTAAGTCCACAGCCTTTGTTTAGTTGAATACAGTGGTGGCTGTCTGACCACTTACCCCATCTATGGCGGACAATCTTGGGCGGCTTCCCCTGCTCTCCTTCCCAGGCATCACGAGCAGCTTCTCCTTCCCCTGCTCGGCGGCTTCCGTCTCCTCCCTCCTCAGGGGCCAATCAGAACGCTTCTCCTTTCGGCCAATCGGGAAACGTGTCTCAGACCCGCGCTTCCTGATTGGCTGAGGGTGATTTAGTGTAAGAATAGGGAATATTCATTCGCTATTTTCACACACCTGGGTGGGCTCATAGCCCACCCTATTTTGAAGCCTATTAGAGCCTCTGGCTCTAATCGGTGCTTCAAAAAACACCCACCCCGCATTGGAATCTAAGGTTCAGTGTCCTGAAAGGGGCCGGACGCATGGATAGGGGGTGGCGGCAGTGATGAGTAGGGGAGGTGGTGCCTTAATAGACGGGCCGCCCCTGGTTGAATATCTATAGTAATATGACAAAATGTATCGCTTTCTTTCCTTTGTAAGTAACAAAATTACCTTCTTCACATAGGTGTTTATAACAAGGGTGAATGCACTTCTTTGGTGGAATTTTCGCATGTAGGGGCAGCCCATTGAAATGAATGGGCAGCCCTAAATGCGACACACAAAAACATGCATGCACTGTTGCACCTGCATGGGTGAGAATGGAGCTTTAGGACTAATAAGCAATATATAAAATGTTTTTCTTGGGTTTCCATGCATTTTAATTATTCTAAACTACAAGCATATATGTTGGAAAGGGATGGAGGGGACTGCATTGGGTATATATTAATCATGACATATTGGAAAAATTGGTACTGGACTTTAGGCACGGAGAGAAAATTTATATTTTTTTAAAATATATTTTTGTATTACAAGTAGATTATTTACAGTATTTACAGTATTTATTTAGTTACGTATTTTTAAAAAAGACGTTGCAAAGTAAAAATTGCCTATAAACTATATCAGCAAATAACCCATAAACCAAGGATTGATCCTGAAAAGATCATGAAGAGGTCCTTGTTGAGACAATGGTAATTGTACTTGCAGGCTTGGTACGGGTAGGTCAGAAATGTGCAGTGGTTTGGCTCTACATGTTACGTGTGTGAACGCTTCTTCAGGAGGTTTAGGCATGTATTCTATTAAAAGAGACAATAAAACAAAAAGGTATTGAAATAACACATGCTGGCTGCTTGGCAAAACACACATTAAATAGGGGCCCAACAAACCCAGTGCAAAGAAAACAGAATGCATCTATGGGGATAAATACGATAGGGATCGAGTATGTATACCATCACAGAAACACTATAGCCATGAAACAATGTGTAACAGGACAAAAATATAAAAATAAAACCATAATAGGCAAACTAATTCAAACTTACAGTATACACAAACAACCAGGGGTAAAGATTAAAGTAGAAAGATGTCCAAAGTGCGGCGCCTGTTGTAAACATGGGTCATCACGTATATGTCTGGTCTATATAATCTATAATAGAGATGTATAGGGTTAATTGCTAAAAAGGTTGAAAAACATATGCATATAGAGCATCTATCAAGACTATGGCTCAAGTTTTTCTAACTTACTGTGAGGGGGTTAGCTCGGCAGCGGGTGTGTGTGACCCCCTGGATGGGTTCACCACACAAAATCAGGCAGTTTATTTATGCTATATGCAGTGAAAAATATAACAGCAAAACAAAAAAAGAAACATGAAAAGAAATCCTGGTCAGTTTGACCACTTACTACACACGTAGATTCCCTATCTAACAACTGGGTGCAGCCTTGTGCTGCCCCAATCCCTATCTCTCTTTTAGAAGTTTGCCACACAGACAGGACAGGACAGGACAGGACAGGACAGGACAGGACAGGACAGGACAGGACAGGACAGGACAGGACACTCCCCAGTCTACACAAACACAGAACTGGTTCCAGGATGGAGCACCTCCCTAAGCATGCTGGGGTGTTTTCTATAGGTCTTAATGAGCCCACTTACTTCAGCTGGGCTCATTAACTCTTCCCCTGCAGGACTCCCAGCACTCCCCCTAGTGGTATAAGTCAGCATAAAGCCTGAACCTAGGGCATACATATTTTCCATCCTGGATGCAACCAGGTGATTTTACCTGCCTGCTGTCACATACACCCCCCCCCCCCCTTTTGTTTCAACCTTGGGGTTGCAACACATGCAGTCAGGCACGCTTGTACCCGGGACAAAGCATCCACATTCCCCATTTTAACGCCAGGGCGATGCTTTACTGTAAAGTTGAATTCCTGTAGGGCCAGGCACCACCTATTTATCCTTCTATTGGTCTCCTTGTTTTGAGCCATCCACTTTAAAGGAGATCGATCAGTAACCAGGTCAAAGTGCCTACCTAGCAGATAGTACCGAAGGGAATCTAGAGCCCACTTCACTGCTAAACACTGCTTCTCAATCGTGGCGTAATTTACCTCATGGGACTTCAATTTCCTGCTGAGATAAATGACCGGGTGCTCTTCCCCATTCCAGACCTGGAAAAACACTGCTCCTAACCCAACGTCTGATGCATCAGTTTGTACAACAAAGTCCTTAGAAAAGTCTGGTGAGTACAACACTGGCTGGCTACATAAGGCCGTTTTTAAGGACTGGAATGCTGCTTCAGCCTCTGGGGACCATTTAACCATGACAGACTCTTTCCCTTTTGTCAGGTTGGTGAGGGGCACAGCCTGAGAAGCAAAATGGGGAATGAATCGCCAATAATAGCCAGCGATTCCCAGAAAGGCTCGTACCTGCTTCTTGCTGTTGGGACGTGGCCAGCTCTGTATGGCCTCGACTTTATTGACTTGGGGTTTTATCACTCCCCTCCAAATAGTGTACCCAAGATATTTGGCCTCCTCTTGTCCAATGGTACACTTCTTTGGATTGGCCGTAAACTCAGCTTCCCGGATAGAGTCTAGGACTGCTTGCACTTTTGACAGATGTGAGACCCAATCTGTGCTATGGATAATCACATCATCCAGGTAAGCTGCAGCATACTTCTGATGGGGCCTCAGAATCTTGTCCATTTTCCGCTGGAATGTTGCCAGTACATTCTGTAACCCAAATGGCAGTCTCTTATATTGGAACGCCCCATCTGGGGTTACAAATGCAGTTTTCTCCTTGACCGACTCGGCCAGGGGAATTTGCCAATACCCTTTGGTGAGATCGAGAGTTATCACGTATCAGGCTGTTCCCAGCCGGTCGATCAACTCATCTATACGAGGCATGGGGTAGGTGTCAAATTTTGTAACTTTATTCAATTGTCGAAAATCGTTACAAAACCGCCAGCTCCCATCAGGTTTGGGCACTAGTACGATAGGACTGGACCAGTCCTAGTCATTCTATAAGGTTTCAGTTTTACCCTTTCTCCTGGCGGGGTGATAATGTCATGCTCTACGCCAGATGTATGTCCCGGCAGCTCAGAGAAAATCTCTTTGTTGCGAAGTACAAACTCTTTAACCTCCTGTTGTTGGGGTTTCGATAAGGTGACTGTGATTCCAACCTCTGGAACTAAGCAGACTGGGCCGGTGACAAAGTCTCTGCAACTAGGGATTCCCTATCTCTCCAGGCTTTCAGCAGATTGGCGTGATACATCTGTTCTGGCTGTCTGACCCTGTAGTTCACCTCACCCACTTTTTCAATTATTTCGTATGGACCTTGCCATTTGGCCAGGAATTTGCTTTCAACCGTAGGGACTAGCACCAATACCCCATCCCCCGGGGAAAAAGTACGGGTCTTGACCCCACGGTTGTACACTCTCTGCTGTGCTAACTGCGCTTGGGCCAAATGTTCCTTTATGATCGGCAATACCTGTGCAATTCTATCTTGCATCAAGGCGACATGCTCAATCACACTACTGTAGGGAGAACTCTCATTTTCCCAAGTTTCCTTGGCGATATCCAACAGCCCTCTTGGATGTTTCCCATAGAGTAACTCAAAGGGTGAGAAACCTGTAGAGGATTGGGGTACCTCCCTAATGACAAACATCAAATATGGTATTAGACAGTCCCAATTCTTTCCATCTTTATCCACCACCTTCTTTAACATTTGTTTTAGGGTTTTGTTGAATCTTTCAAGCAACCCATCTGTTTGGGGATGATACACAGATGTACGTAATTGTGTCATTTTGAACAACTTGCATAGTTCTTTCATAACCCGGGACATAAAGGGTGTACCTTGGTCCGTAAGCAGTTCCTTACAAATACCCACGTGGCTAAAAACAAGAGATAGCTCTTTGGCTATGGTTTTGGCCGAGGTATTTTGAAGAGGAATCGCTTCCGGATAACGGGTGGCATAGTCCAATATAACTAAAATGTACTGATGACCCCTAGCGGACTTCATTATCGGACCTACCAAATCCATTGCGATCCTCTCAAAGGGGACCTCAATGATAGGAAGAGGTACCAGCAGGTTACGGAAATGTGGCATAGGTGCTGACTTCTGACACACAGGGCAGGAGGAACAATAATTTTCTGTTTCCCTCATGACCCCAGGCCAATAGAATCTCTGCAATACTCTCTTTCTGATTTTCTCTGTCCCCAAATGACCTCCAAGAATGTGCCCATGAGCCAATTCTAACACCAACTTCCTGTAAGGTTTGGGCACCACAAGTTGCTCAATGGTTTCTTCTGCCCTTTGAGCCACTCGATACAGCAGGTCCCTTTCCACAGTGAAGTACGGGTAAGTGCAAGTCTTATCTGGGTTCACTAATTCGCCATCTATTTTCACAACATTTTCCCGTGCCTTTATTACGGTGGGGTCTTTTAATTGTTCTGTGGCAAAATTTTCCCTGTGAACCTCGAGATCCGAAAACTCCACAGACGGCATGTTTTCATCTGAGGATGTTGGCTCCTCCCCAGTTTCTCGAGTTTCCCCCGCCAATACCGACAAGGGAAATTCTGGAGAGTCCTCACCACTCTCAGAGGAACTCTGGTCATCCTCTTCCTGGTCTATAGGGGCACCAGTGGGGGCTCAGGGCAATCCCAGAGTTCCCAGAACTTTGGAAAATCCCTTCCCACAATGGCATCATGTGGTAAGTGATTACCTTTGTGGGTCTCAAAAAACACTGAAGTTACAGGATACTCTTGGGTGTCCCCATGCACACAAATAACAGCCACCTGGTTATTGTCAGAGACCTCTGTAGTAACTAATTCAGCTTTTATCAATGTCACCAGGCTACCTGAATCCAGCAACACATCAACATTTCTACCATTAATACACATTTTACATAAATGTTTGTCAGGTCCCCGAATGGCAGTGCATGCAAATGTCGCAAACAGTGACTGACGTCTGTCCCTTATAAAGTCACATTGCATAGGTTCATCCATAACTGGGCAATTGGCTGCAATATGTCCCTTTTGCCGGCAGTGGTAGCAAATCTTTTTCGCTGCCTCTTGCGGCCTGGGCTCCCCACGCTGCTCCCGCCAGACATTAGGTTGAAACCCCACCCTCTCACTCTCTCCACCCTCACCCCTTGGAGTCATCCCACCCGCCACTGGAGATGGTCTGGTCTTAGGGTGCAAAGTCCGTGAGTCCCTGGAAGAGGCGGTCAGGTTCTCTGTAGCCAAGTACCTCTCAACCAGATCCACAAGCTTATCTGCAGTTTCTGGGTCTCCATGGCTTACCCACTTTTGGGTGGCAGTAGGAAGAGCTCTAAGGAAACGATCCATAACAACACGTTCCACAATCTTTGGTGCGATCAAAGTCTCTGGCTGCAGCCACTTCCTGCTCAGGTGAATGACATCATACATTTGAGACCTGGGGGGGGGGGGGGGGAATGTTTCCAAGCTGGAAAGTCCAGTTATGTACACGCTGAGTCCGGACGGCCAGGGTGACACCCAGCCGTGCCAATATTTCAGTTTTTAGCAACACATAGTCTTTTGCTTGGTCAGGCTCTAGGTCGTAATAAGCTTTCTGCGATTCCCCCGTTAAGAGGGGCCACAAGTCCGGCCCACTGCTCCTTAGGCCACTTTTCCCTTTTAGCAGTCCTTTCAAATGTGGTCAAAAACACCTCCGGATCATCCTCTCCAGTCTTTTTGTCAGTAAACGGCTTACACCAAAGGATGCGGTATTAGTGGAACCACTTGCCTCACTGGTCTGCGGACGTTGCTGCATTAATGTCTCCATTTGTTGTTGGAGTCTCTTCTCTTGCTTTTGTAACAGGTCAATGAAGCGGGCCTAAGATTGCTGCTGGGCTTGTTGCTGAGCTTCCAGACTCTGCAGGTGAGCTTTCTGCTGAGCTTCCAGACTCTGCTGACGAGCTTGCTGCTGAGCTGCGAGGCTCTGTTGTTGAGCTGCAAGGCTCTTTTGCAAACCCACAGTTGTCTGCTGCTGATTTGCATTTGCTAGAGCCAGCTGTCTCAGTATCTCCTCCATGCTGGCCTTAAAAAAACTGCCCGCATTCTCCACCAACTGTGAGGGGGTTAGCTGACAGCGTTGCAGGTGAAAAAAAAAAAACAAAGGTGCGGTTTATTTATGCTATATGCAGTGAAAAATATAACAGCAAAACAAAAAGAAACATGAAAAGAAATCCTGGTCAATTTGACCACTTACTACACACGTAGATTCCCTATCTAACAACTGGGTGCAGCCTTGTGCTGCCCCAGTCCCTATCTCTCTTTGAGAAGTTTGCCACACAGGCGTTAACTCACCGCACAGGACAAATACCACACTCCCCAGTCTACACAAACACAGAACTGGTCCCTAAGCATGCTGGGGTGTTTTCTATAGGTCTTAATGAGCCCACTTACTTCAGCTGGGCTCATTAACGCTTCCCCTGCAGGACTCCCTGCACTCCCCCTAGTGGTATAAGTCAGCATAAAGCCTGAACCTAGGGCATACATACTTTCCATCCTGGATGCAACCAGGTGATTTTACCTGCCTGCTGTCACACTTACCCAGATCAATGAATAATGTGAAAGAAACCCCAGTTCGGCAGTAGTTACAAAAGTATCATAATGTGATACAATATATAGAGGGGAGGCATAGAAAGGCTATGAGCCCTATAAAACAATGAGCGCTTCAAAGCTTCTGGGAAACATAGGTTCTCAGTAACTGCAGCAAAGGGGTACAGATGTATCCTGATCTATGAAGGAAAGAAACAAACAATCCTAGAGTCAAAAACATTTGTAGCATAACCTTAAAACATTAGCATAGAAGCCAAGCAAAAGATAGCAAACACATACCATCAGTGTATGGCTGCAATACAACAGCCCCACCCAGGGGATCAGTCAACATGGTGAGGGTGTAACAAACGGCACCATTGTGCCCATTTAAATATATATCAGGAGGCGAAAACACCCCACAAGCGACGTTTGCAGTGACGTCATACGTTCAGACCGCAGGGTCATCACGCATGCGCCAGGAAGCTGTGCATGCACCGCTCGATGGGGGATATGAAGATCCATGAAACAATAAAGGCCCATACACACGATCTGACTTTTTGACAACAAACATGCAAATTAGCTGTTTTAAAGCAACATCCGACCGTGTGTACGATCCATCGGACAAACTTTTTCGCTTTTCATCGGACAAATGTTGGCTGTGCGAACAGACAAACTTGGCAGCAACAAAAGTCCTACGTCGGCTAGTCCAATCGTACACAAAACCATCGTACAAAGTACAAACACGCATGCTCAGAACCAATGCAAAAGATCAGACAACAATACAGTTGACCAAAGGGTGGCGTCGGAGAATTGAACTTCCTCTTTTGAAGTGTCGTCAGCACGTTGAAATGTCACTACGTTCGTGTTTGTTGCTTAAAAAGTCCTGCCATGTGTATGCATACCAAGTTAACAACCAACGCCCTTTGGACAGAAATCCACGGAAAAGTTTGTTTAAAGTCCGATCGTGTGTACGAGGCATTATAGTAAGTAAACCATGCACAAGAACAATGCCACCTGGCTAAAACTCCCATGTATTACATCACATAAGGCCAGGGGGTAACAGATATAACACCACCGGCCAGGGGGTAATAGATATAACACCAGCGGCCACGTCACTGCACCTGCCTCCAATATACACAGGGGCTGTAGCTGGACCCTCAATGTGAAAAAGACAAGCAGCCAGCTTGATTAAAACCATAAACAGGATTAGGGACACATAGGACCCTACATATACAGAGTTAGTAAAGTATTATAGAAAGATTCTTGATCAAAAAACATTATCTAGTGTATCAAAATAAACACATTTTTTACTATCAGATATATCCAAAAAATTGGTAAAATCTGATATACAGGAACAAGGGAAGGGATTAAGTAGGTATTCCACATGTAGGACAATAACATCCTAAAAAGCTAACTCTTAGCTGGCTTAAGCTGGCCATACACTGATTGAAATGCAATTGGTTCAGCAGGGACAGGACAGATTTTGATCAGTGTGTGGCCGTCCCCGCTCAGCAGCAGGAGCCAATTAGCTGCAGTTACTGATCAGTGTATCCTGACTGCAGGTGCCACTATCAGAATACAATTGAGATTCCTTCATCCACCTTGTAGGCAGGTGCAGTCTACTCTCACCACTGCAGGTGGCGCTCATCCGCAGCAGCCCTGTAGCTGGAGGGGAAGTCAAGAGGAACGCAGTTTCTCTATGGTTTCCTGGGTCACTGGGGAAGCAATCCGTTTGGATGCTGCCACCCCATGTGACCCTGGCATCTTGGGTCAGGCAGAGTCTATTTAAGGCCCTGACTCCCAGGTTTGGTTCACTTTTGCAAGTTGATAGACTAGGGACAGGTACCATGCCTGTTAGGGACAGTGCTAGCTGTAGGGAGAGGTTCCTGATGAGAAGGGAAAGCGTAGGGTCGCATCATCCCTCTTGGGCACGAGATGGCCAAACCGCAGTCTACTCTCCTAACAGACCCACTTTTGTTAACATTACTGGAAACCGTGAGTGCACCCGGTTTGACAGCCTTCCCGCCAGGATTGTTGTGAATTGTTGCTGTACTATTTTAATACAATTATTGACACCGCGCCATGTTGCACCCCACATACAACCTCATTTGTGTTTCAATTTATTCAGCTTCAGAAAAAGGGGGGAAAGCTGCCTGCTTTCTGTAATCAGTGGAACGGACCAAGGCTGGCCATACATACAGTGCCTTGAAAAAGTATTCACACCCCTTGAAATTTTCCACATTTTGTCATGTTACAACCAAAAATGTAAATGTATTTTATTGGGATTTTATGTGATAGACCAACACAAAGTGGCACATAATTGTGAATTGGAAAGAAAAAAGATAAATGGTTTTTCGAATTTTTTTACATATAAGTATGTGAAAAGTGTGGTGTGCATTTGTATTCAGCCCCCTTTTCTTCCGATAACTGTAACCAAAATCTAGTGGAACCAATTGCCTTTAGAAATCACCTAATTAGTAAATAGAGTCCACCTGTGTGTAGTTTAATCTCAGTATAAATACAGCTGTTCTGTGAAGACCTCCAAGATTTTGTTAGAGAACCTTAGTGAACAAACAGCAGGATGAAGGCCAAGAAAAACACCAGGCAGTTCAGGGATAAAGTTGTACAGAAGTTTAAAGCAGGATTAGGTTATAAAAAAAATATCCTTAGCTTTGAACATCTCACGGAGCACTGTTCAATCCATCATCCGAAAATGGAAAGAGTATGGCACAACTGCAAACCTACCAAGACATGGCCGTCCACCTAAACTGACAAGCTGGGGAAGGAGATCATTAATCAGAGAAGCAGCCAAGAGACCCATGGTAACTCTGGAGGAGCTGCAGAGATCCACAGCTCAGGTGGGAGAATCTGTCTACAGGACAACTATTAGTCGTGCACTCCACAAATCTGGCCTTTATGGAACAGTGGCAAGAAGAAAGCCATTGATGAAAGAAAGCCATAAGAAGTCACGTTTTCAGTTTGCGAGAAGCCATGTGGGGGAAAAAAGCAAACATGTAGAAGAAGGTGTACTGGTCAGATGAGACCAAACTTTAACTTTTTGGCCTATAAGCAAAAAGCTATGTGTGATGGAAAATTAACACTGCACATCGCCCTGAACACACCATCCCCACCGTGAAACATGGTGGTGGCAGAATCATGTTGTGGGGATGCTTTTCTTCAGCAGGGAAAAGGAAGCTGGTCAGAGTTGATGGGAAGATGGATGGCGCCAAATACAGGGCAATCTTAGAAGAAAACCTGTTAGAGTCTGCAAAAGACTTGATACTGGGGCGGAGGTTCATCTTCCAGCAGGACAACGACCCTAAACATACAGCCAGAGCTACAATGGAATAGTTTAGATCAAAGCATATTCATGTGTAAGAATGGCCCAGTCAAATTACAGACCTAAATCCAATTGAGAATCTGTGGCAAGAATTGAAAATTGCTGTTCACAGACGCTCTCCATCCAATCTGACAGAGCTTCAGCTATTTTGCAAAGAAGAATGGGCAAAACTATCACTCTCTAGATGTGCAAAGCCCCAAAAAGACTTGCAGCTGTAATTGCAGCAAAAGTTGGTTCTACAAAGTATTGACTTAGGGGGGCTGAATATAAATGCACGCCACACTTTTCACATATTTATTTGTAAAATTTTTTAAAAACCATTAATCATTTTCCTTCCACTTCACAATTATGTACCACTTTGTGTTGGTCTATCACATAAAATCCCAATAAAATACATTTACATTTTTGGTTGTAACATGACAAAATGTGGAAAATTTCATGGGGTATGAATACTTTTTCAAGGCACTGTAAATGAAAATGTGGCCGGTTTAGCAGGAACTGGCCAAATTTCAATCCATATATGGGCACTGTGGTTCTACAGAAGTCAATTTAATGATTGACCTCTGTACAACCACCCTGTGGGATTTTCCCCGCTCGATCAGCACTGCCGGCTATAGCTGACAACGCTGATTAGTGTATTCGGATGGCAGGGAAGTCTCCCATCTGTCAGAATACAATAGTTCAGTGGGAGGATTCCCTTATCCACATGGTATACGTGGATAGGGGAATTGTCAGTTTTCTACTTCAACGGTTAATGTATGGGCTGCCAAAAAAATGCCACTGCATTGGGGGGCTGCTGCAGGAACCAGAAAGACAGCCAGCTCCCTGTGATGTAAAACCACAACACAGTACAGGACCTGGAGCTCTATGCATGATTTACTTGAGCCACCACAATTTCTTTAACCACTTGACGACTGCAATATGTACATTGTACATGTATATATACATTGCGGTTTGCAAGTGGTTTACAGGGATTATGGCTGAAGATATCAGCAAAAAAACCCCGGCAACTTTTTCTTTGCAGCCGGTGGTTGGCTTTCTCATAAAAGCATTCCGAGCGGCTCACAAGCCGGTGGAATGCTTTCCGAAGAAGCGGAAGGGGATGTCACCTCCCCCCTCCCGCCGCTCGCCTGTGTTTCTCAGGCATACCGTTTCCGCCCGAAAAACGATCTATTGGTGCGGCTGGCGGCTCCGATAGGCGATCAAAGAGTATATATTCTTTGGCGTTGGAGGACCGGAGCAACGTCATGATGTCACTTCTGGTCCAGGCTGTAAATAAATAAATTATATATATATATATTTATATATTTTTTTATTTTTATTTTTTTTTTAAGCAAAGAAAAGATATTTGGGGTCTTTTTGACCCCTGATCTCTCCATAAAGAGGACCTGTCATCCCCTTTTCTATTACAAAGGTTGTATGCATTCCTTGTAAAAAGAATAAAAGTGATAAAAAAAAATGTATAAAAATGAAAAAGGGACACAAAAAGTAAAACAAATAAGAAAATTAAATTGCCCCATCCCTCCATGCTCACGTGCAGAAGTGAACGCATACGCAAGTCGAGCACACATATATAAATGCTGTTCACACCACACATGTGAGGTATCGCCACAAACATTAGAGCGAGAGCAATAATTCTAGTGCTACACCATCTCTGTAACTCTAAACAGGTATCCTGTAAAGGCGTTTAAAAGGTTGCCTTTGAGATTTTTAAGTACCGTTGTTTGTCGCCATTCCACGAACGTGCACAATTTTAAAGCATGACATGTTAGGTATCTATTTACTCGGCCTAACATCATCTTTCACATTTTACCAAAAAAATTGGGGTAACTATTGTGTTTTTTTAAATTTACTAAAAAACTATTTTTCCCCAAAAATTGAGCTTGAAAAACCTCTGAGCAAATACCGTGTGACATAAAAATTGCAACAATACACATTTTTTTCCCTAGGGTCTCTGCTAATAAAAAAAAAAGGGAAGTACAGTGGGGACGGAAAGTATTTAGACCCCCTTAAATTTTTCACTCTTTGTTATATTGCAGCCATTTGATAAAAACATTTAAGTTCTTTTTTTTTTCCTCATTAACCTCTTTGCGCCCGCGCTATAGCCGAAAGACGGCTGCAGCGCGGACGCTAATTGCCGGGAGGTCGTCCCTGGACGTCCTCCTGTTTACTTCCGCAATGTGTGCTCCCGCGGGCGCGCATCAGGGAAGTTCTGTGCTGGCCGTGTCCCTTGGACATAGCCAGTCACAGATCGCTGAAAACGGCCAATTTTAGCGGCCGTTTTCAGCGCGATTGGCGGTGCCAATGAGAGATGATCTCATATGTAAACATATGAGATCATGTCTCATCACCGGCTCTCCCTCCTCACACAGAGACAGCGTGTGAGGAGGGAGAGCGAACCGCTGCAGCGGTGAGTGAAAAAATGGAAAGAAAAGTCATGTCAGTGCCATCCGTCCCCACTGTCATCTGTCATTTGTCCCCACTGTCATCTGTCATTTGTCCCCACTGCCATCTGTCCCCAGTGCCACATGTAAGTGCTATCTGTCATCAGTGCCATCTGTCATCAGTGCCATCTGTCATCAGTGCCACATATAAGTGCCATCTGTCATCAGTGCCATTTGTCATCAGTGCCACATATTAGTGCCATCTGTCATCAATGCCACCTGTCAGTGTCACCTGTTATCAGTGTCACCAGTGCCACGTATCAGTGGCATCTGTCATCAGTGTCACGTGTCATCAGTGCCACGTATCTGTGTCATCTGTCATCAGTGGCATGTGTCATCAGTGCCACGCATTAGTGCCATCTGTCATCAGTGCCACGTATTAGTGCCATCTGTCATCAGTGCCACGTGTCATCAGTGTCACGTATTAGTGCCATCTGTCATCAGTGTCATCTGTCATCAGTGCCACGCATTAGTGCCACATGTCATCAGTGCCACATATTAGTGCCATCTGTTATCAGTGTCATCAGTGCCACGTATTAGTGCCATCTGTCAGTGCCACGTGTTAGTGCCATCTGTCAGCGCCACGTATTAGTGCCATCTGTCATCAGTGCCATCTGTCATCAGTGCCACATCAGTGCCACATATCAGTGCCATCTGTCATCAGTGCCACATCAGTGTCATCAGTGCCACGTATCAGTGCCATCTGTCATCAGTGCCACGTCAGTGTCACGTGTCATTGTCCTGGTGCTCCAGGGCCTTCAAAAGTGTAATAGGTAGTCAACAAGTTAGATGTGTAATTTATGCTCCTAGAACACGTGACCGCGCTCCCTGCATGTTGGGCCTCTCTATGTGGCCAGGCTGTGAAAAAGTCCCACACATGTGATATCGTAATACTCAGGAGGAGTAGCAGAATGTATTTTGGGGTGTTATTTGTGGTATATACATGCCATGTGAGAGAAATAATCTATTACAATGACAATTTTGTGGGGGGGGGGGGGATCTTCATCTTGCAAAGAATTGTGGGAAAACATGACAACATCAAAAAGCTCACCATGCATCTTACTAAATACCTTGGATTGTCTACTTTCAAAAAAGGGGTCATTTGGGGGGTATTTGTACTTTCCTGGCTTGTTCGGGTCGCAGGAAATTAGATAGGCCACCAGTACATCAAGTGTGATCAATTTTTTATGATTTGCACCACAGCTTGTAGACTCTCTAACTTTCACAAAGACCAAATAATATCTACTAATTTGGGTTATTTTTACCAAAGATATGTAGCAGTATAAATTGTGCCCAAAATTTATGAAGAAAAATTAATAATTTGCAAAATTTTATCACAGAAACTAAGAAAAATGTGGGGTTTTTTTTCAAAATTTTCGGTCTTTTTTCATTTATAGCGCAAAAAAAACAAAACCCAGAGGCGATAAAATACTACCAAAAGAAAGCTCTATTTGTGTGAAAAAAAGGACAAAAAAATCATTTGGGTACAGTATTACATGACTGAGTAATTGTCATTCAAAGTGTGACAGCGCTGAAAGCTGAAAATTGGTCTGGGCAGGAGGGGGGTTTAAGTGCCCAGTAGGCAAGTGGTTAATGTACACACAGCACCCCATATTGATCTAATACAGCCATGAGTCTTTTTGGGAAAGATGCAACAAGTTCTTCACGACTATTGAATGTAGGTGTTCACCGCTCCAGGATGATTACCTCTCCTGAGGTCAGCTGTCTCCACAGTTAAACAAGGTGCTGGCTCTGTTTGCAACAGAGATAATGGAAAAAATGAAAGGCTGAATAGCCGCGCTCCAAATATTCACCTTTATTAAAAAGTAGACATGTGCACAGCCAAAAAATTCGTTCATTTTCGTTTTCGTTTCATTCGTTTATTATTTTTTTCGTTTTTCGGGTCATTCGTTATGATCGCGATTCGTACATTCGTTCATTCGTAAATGCGTTCATTCGTACATTCGTAAATTTGAACATTCGTTCATTCGTACATTTTTACATTTGTACATTCGTAAATTCGTAAAATCGTACATTTGTAAATTAGAAAATTTGGAAATTTGTAAATTCAAAGTTTGAAAATCCAAAAACCCGAAAATTCAAAAATCTGAAACAGTAACTAACTATTAAATTATAGGTACTGTAATTTCCTTTCAAATTTGACTGTCAGTGAACGTAACAAATACGAATTTATCCAAAGTTACGAATTATCCAAAACCAATGCTGCATCTAAACAAATGGAACGGAACAAATTAATAATAAATAATAATAATAAAACGTTGTTATTATTATTATTATTGTTATTTATTATTATTATTAATTGATTACGTTCCATTCCATTTTTTCGGATCATTCATAACTTCGGATAAATTTGTATGTGTTACGTTCACTAACAGCCAAATTTGAAAGGAAATTACAATACCTATAATTTAAAAGTTACTAGTAATTACTAATAGTTAAGTTGTTATTAGTTAACTATTATTTCAGATTTCCGAATTTACAAATTTACAAATTTACTAATGTACGAATGTACGAATGCCCGAATTTACGAATGTCCAATTTTATCGAATTTACGAATATTCTGGAAAAATTCGTTAAACGGGTTTTCGTTAATTCGGATATTCCCGAATTAACGAATTTGTCGAAATTTGTTAAAAAACCAATTCGGAACGAAACGAATTGCACATGCCTATTGAAAAGTAAAATCAAGTTCACAGGTGCTTCCCATTACATTACTTATGGCATACATGTCTTGTCTATTTGTTTAATTACTCAGGTGTATATAATGTCTGTATGTAAACTCAGCACTCTAGCTATGACTAAGCACTGTGCCTGGTGTGAAACATGTCAGCAGCAGTGCAGTTAGTCTGTACTTACCTTTGATACCTTGATTTTACTTTTCAATAAAGGTGAATATTTGGAGTGCGGCTATCCAGCCTTTCATTTTTTCCAACAAGTTTTTCACACCTGGATTTGGGGATCCTCTGCCATTTCTCCTTGCAGATCCTCTCCAGTTCTGTCAGGTTGGATGGTAAACGTTGGTGGACAAACATTTTTAGATCTCTCCAGAGATGCTCAATTGGGTTTAAGTCGGGGCTCTGGCTGGGCCATTCAAGAACAGTCACAGAGTTGTTGTGAAGCCACTCCTTCGTTATTTTAGCTGTGTGCTTAGGGTCATTGTCTTGTTGGAAGGTAAAGCTTCGGCCCAGTCTGAGGTCCTGAGTACTCTGGAGAAGGTTTTCGTCCAGGATATCCCTGTCCTTGGCCACATTCATCTTTCCCTCGATTGCAACCAGTCGTCCTGTCCCTGCAGCTGAAAAACACCCCCACAGCATGATGCTGCCACCACCATGCTTCACTGTTGGGACTGTATTGGACAGGTGATGAGCAGTGCCTGGTTTTCTCCACACATACCACTTAGAATTAAGGCCAAAAAGTTCTATCTTGGTCTCATCAGACCAAAGAATCTTATTTCTCACCATCTTGGAGTCCTTCAGGTGTTTTTTTTAGCAAACTCCATGCAGGCTTTCATGTGTCTTGCACTGAAGAGAGGCTTCCGTCCGGCCACTCTGCCATAAAGCCCTGACTGGTGGAGGGCTGCAGTGATGGTTGACTTTCTACAACTTTCTCCCATCTCCGGATTGCATCTCTGGAGCTCAGCCACATTGATCTTTGGGTTCTTCTTTATCTCTCTCACCAAGGCTCTTCTCCCCCGACAGCTCAGTTTGGCCGGATGGCCAGCTCTAGGAAGGGTTCTGGTTGTCCCAAACATTTTCCATTTAAGGATTATGGAGGCCACTGTGCTCTTAGGAACCTTAAGTGCAGCAGAATTTTTTTTGTAACCTTGGCCACATCTGTGCCTTGCCACAATTCTGTCTCTGAGTTCTTCAGGCAGTTCCTTTGACCTCATGATTCTCATTTGCTCTGACATGCACTGTGAGCTGTAAGGTCTTATATAGACAGGAGTGTGGCTTTCCTAATCAAGTCCAAACAGTATAATCAAACACAGCTGGACTCAAATAAAGGTGTAGAACCATCTCAAGGATGATCAGAAGAAATGGACAGCACCTGAGTTAAATATATGAGTGTCACAGCAAAGGGTCTGAATACTTAGGACCATGTGATATTTCAGTTTTTCTTTTTTAATAAATCTGCAAAAATGTCAACAATTCTGTGTTTTTCTGTCAATATGGGGTACTGTGTGTACATTAATGAGGAAAAAAATGAACTTAAATGATTTTAGCAAATGGCTGCAATATAACAAAGAGTGAAAAATGTAGGGGGGTCTGAATACTTTCTGTCCCCACTGTAGAATGTTTGGGGGTTGTACGTAATTTTCTAGCAAAAAATACTGATTTAGGCCTCTTTCACACGAGGGATCCGTATGTCCGTTTTTCATCCTTCCGTTTTCGGATGAAAAACGGACATACATTCATCCCTATGGAGCGTCGGATGTCAGCGGTGACATGTCCGCTGACATCCGACCCGCTCCGATCCGAAAAGTGTAACGGAGGAAAAACCTACTTTTCCATCCGTTTTCGGATCGGATCGGGTGACGACGGACACTACGGTCCGTCATCATCCGATCCCCCCATAGGGGAGAGCGGCGCTCTGACAGGTCCGTCGCTGCACAGTGTGCAGCGATGCACCTGTCATCTTCCTGCTCAGCGGGGATCGGCGGAGCGATCCCCGCTGAGCAAGCGGATGTTCACGGGGCGGATCATCACTGATCGGCCCCGTGTGAAAGAGCCCTTAAACTTCTAAACAAAAAGTGCCAAAAAAGCCTGGTCTTCAACTCCAGCATTTGCTAAAATAATAAAAGCACCTACATTCATTTATAAAAAAAAAAAAAAAGAAGATTGCATTTGAGCCTGCAATGTATTGCAACTTCGATTAGCGGCTGGCGGGTGCAATGCTCTGCCTCCTGCAGATTATTCTTTGAAAAAAAAAAAATGAAACAATACACAGCAAAAACATTTTTACAGAGGATTTCAGTTACAATATTGCTTTCCAAGAAAAGCTGATCCATTTAGGAATAAAGTGATTTGTATTGATTGTTTCAGGTAATGTGGTGAGGTACAGACAGTATGAACACACAGATCCCCTCTGTCTATCTACAGCACAGCTGTCCCCTCAGAAGTAAGTGCTGAACAGGTACTCTGCATAACCCCGCCTTCTCCACATCAGGAACTCTGCCCTGCCCCGCCCACAGCAACGTCTGCTTCTTTCATCTCGTCTCCCTGAATGGGATTTTCCGCTCCCCGCCCACCACTACTCTCTGCATTTTTTATTGGCTCATACAGCTCTTTCTTTCCGTTGATTGGCTGACGTTGCAGCCTACTCTTATCCTCGTACACTTCCTCCTTGTAAATTCCCTAACTTGACTCAAGTGATAGTGACTTCATGGCAGCGTAGAGAAGACTTATTTCCCAGGAAATCCCTATAGCTATGGGGAAAGTCCAGAGCGAAGTAGCTGCTTAGTTGTGTGACTTACCTCTGCTATCACATGTACTGCTGGAGTCCACAGGAGCAGAGGCAGCGACACGTGAGTACTCATCACTGGGCTCTGGGGGGTGTTCAGTCTCATCAACCAATAGGAATGCAGGAAAGTAACCTGAGGGCTGCTGATTTCCAGGGACAGTGCCTAGTCGTATATGACAAGTCATTTAGTCCCTGGAAATAGGCACTCTCCCAGTAACAGTGGAGGCTGGTGCTCAAAATTGGGGGGGCGCAAACAAACTGAAAAATTCCCACCAATTGCAGTCTCACTGTACCATCAAACGCAGCCACTGTGCCCCATCATATGCAGCCACTGTGCCCCATTGACTCCAGCCTCACTGTGCCCCATCATATGCAGCCACTGTGCCCCATTGACTCCAGCCTCACTGTGCCCCATCATATGCAGCCACTGTGCCCCATTGACTCCAGCCTCACTGTTGCCCCATCATATGAAGCCACTGTGCCCCATTGACTCCAGCCTCACTGTGCCCCATCTTATACAGCCACTGTCCCCCATCGGCTCCAGCCTCACTGTGCCCCATCTTATACAGCCACTGTCCCCCATCGGCTCCAGCCTCACTGTGCCCCATCTTATACAGCCACTGTGCCCCATCGGCTCCAGCCTCACTGTGCCCCATCGGCTCCAGCCTCACTGTGCCCCATCGGCTCCAGCCTCACTGTGCCCCATCGGCTCCAGCCTCACTGTGCCCCATCGGCTCCAGCCTCACTGTGCCCCATCGGCTCCAGCCTCACTGTGCCCCATCGACTCCAGCCTCACTGTGCCCCATCGACTCCAGCCTCACTGTGCCCCATCGACTCCAGCCTCACTGTGCCCCATCGACTCCAGCCTCACTGTGCCCCATCGACTCCAGCCTCACTGTGCCCTATCAAATGCTGCCAGTGTGCCCGCCGTCTGTACTTGCCCTGTCTCAGTGGCGGTGGGACAGCTCCTCGATGTCTTCTCCCATCCTCTCCTATGATTGGACGCCTGATAGGCTCTGTCCAATCACAGAGCCTGTCGTTTCAGCCAATCAGGTGACGGGTAACAGATCCGAGAACCTGATTGGCGGAGAGGCGGTTTACTGTTAGGATAACGAATATTCATTCGCGTTTCTAACACAGATGAGTGACCTGCCTTTTTTTTTTTTTTTTTTTTGACGCCTATTAGAGCCTATGGCTTTAATCAAGTGCATGAAAAACACCCCCCCCCCCCCTCCCCCCGCCGCTGTAATTCAGGCGCCTGGCGCCCGAATAGGGGGTGGCATCTGGGGCCATAGTTAGATTCATGCATTGCATGAATCTATCTATTGGTGCTAGAGGGGTGGCTGGAGAGAGGGGGCGGCGCCCACGCACCCTTATGGATTCACCGCCACTGCCCAGTACTGATCAACTCTACTATTTATGATTGCTTCATTGCTTTGCTCCCAGGTCTGTTCAGGATAACATTTTACTAAATGGAATCAAAACAATAATTAAATAAATACAAATATAATAAAAAAATATATATATAAAAAATTATATATAGATAGATATCTCCAACAAGGATTTAGCCCCGGTTCACACAGTGGCGGCACGACTTGCAGGTCGCCTCACCGAGGCGACCTGCACACGACTTCCAAGGTCTTCCTTCTGTATAGAAGTCTATGCAAGTCACCTCAAGTCGCCCCCAAAGTAGTACAGGAACCTTTTTCTAAGTCGGAATGACTTGCGTCGCTCCTATTAGAACGGTTCCATAGTACAGAACGGGAGGCGACTTGTCAGGCGGCTAGGTCGCCTGACAAGTCGCCCCTGTGTGAACTGGCACTTAAGAGTCTCAATATTAGGAGGTTGAAGGTCCACTGTAATCAGGGTGTTCCCCACTGCGCCCCTGGGCGTGTTTGAAACCCCACCTGCCCGGTCCTGCCAGGAACCTGACACTGCACACTGCTAATCACAGGCAGTGAGACATTTCACGTATTGCAGCTGCACAGTTGAGTCCTGACCTCAACCCGATAGAACACCTTTGGGATGACTTAGACCCCTTTCACCACTGCGTTAGCTTTAAAGTGCCACTCTGATTTATTGGAGCTTTACTGTTTAAGCGGCGCTCTTTGGCTGCTAGCGGGTCGCTTTTAACCCCCGCTAGGGGCCGAAGAAGGGGTTAAAAACGCCCATGTTGCGGCACTTCGGAAGCGCTGCCCATTCATTGCAATGGGCAGGGGCGTTTTGGGAGCGCTGTATACAGCGTTCCCAAACCGCCCCAAAGATGCTGCTTGCAGGACTTTTTCTAACATCCCGCAAGCGCACTGCCCCAGTGTGAAAGCACTCGGGCTTTCACATTCGGGCGGCATGGGAGGCAGTTTTAGGAACTTTAGAGGCGCTATTTCTAGCGCTAAAATGCCTGAAAACTGCCACAGTATGAAAGGGGTCTTTAGAGCGGAGACTGTGGGCCAGGCCTTCTCATCCAACATCAGTGCCTGATCTCCCAAATGCGGTTCTCGGAGAATGGTCAAATATTTCCATAGACACACTCTTAAACCTTGTGGACAGTCTTCCCAGAAGAGTTGAAGCTGTTATAGCTGCAAAGGGTGGGCCAGCTCAATTTTGAACCCTACGGACTAAGATTGGGATGTCATTAAAGTAAGTTAATGCGCGTGTAAAGGCAGGTGTCCCAATACTTTTGGCAATATAGTGTATGTGTTCAAGGTTTCTGTGCTGAGAACGCACAGCTCCTGCTCTCTGGTTATGACAGTCAATCAGAGTGATCCCGTGATCAGAAGGTCCATCCTGCCCTCCCGCCCTAAGACCCAGTTAAAGCAGAAGTAAACCAAAATTTGCAGAAAACTGTAAGCGGGCAGCTGGTTATTGCAGAAGAGACATGCTATAGCGGTTCTGCAATAATGCGCACCTCCCTGCTCACGGTTTGCTATGGAATGCACATTACATGATGAGCTCGGCATGCGTTCCCGCCACTTTCCAGCTGAATGACGAACTCCCATGTACATGTGCGGGACGATGTTGCCCCCCCACCGACCAATAAAGAGGCTGAAGACCCAGCAACTGGCTAGGGATGTAGTCGCATTGCTCAGAGGTGGAGGTGAGTTAAGTTCTGCTTTGAAGGCCTGTGAAGAGGTTAAAGTAGAACTAAAGGCATACCTTTTTCATTTTGGGTAGAGTAAAGCTGGTCATAGACGGTTCGAATCTTGGCAGGTTCAGCAGGGACCAGCCGAGATTTGAACCATGTATGGAAAGGCTGATTGTACCCCCCCCCCCCACCCCAAAAAAAAAAAAAACAAATAAAAATGCACAGACTGTAGCACAGATGACTACAGGAATTTCTGCATCCCTACTGGCCCTCTGGTTGAGAGAGATATGAAGGATTAGCTGTAACCAAGCTGGGTTATAGCTCACTTAGACATGAAAACATCTATAAAGAAGCAGTATTACCTTAAAAAAAAAAATGCATATTCATAAAGCACAGCAATGAATGCTTAGCACCCCAAAGCAAGGAGGAGCGCTATGTGATATGGGAGTTGGTTAACTTTGCTCAGTGATAGATCCGTTTCACTGAGTCCACTGCAGTCTGAACGGAAGTTAAGGGTTTGCTGGCCCACATTTATTAAACAAAACGAAAGTAAAGTTGTCAAAAATAGTTGCAGGGGATTTTCTCTATCAAAACAGGTAATGAAAATGTCAAGCCACCTGGCTTTCTCTTCAGCTGCTCTTGTCAGGATCCTTCAGACCCAGCACTCTGGGCTCCCCTGGCCTTCAGTTACAGCATCCGGCTGCACAGGCCCAGTCCCTGGCCTCTCAATATGGGATCTCCTGACACCCCGGGCTCTCTCACTCCACCAAGACTCCCTCAGTCCCCTGAATTCACCTCAGCTCTCCTAGACTCACTCAGCTGTCCCAACTCTCCCAGCCCTGTGGGTAAGGAATCTCTCCAACATGGTGTACTGTCTTCTCAGTCAAGAACCTCTCCTTATGGTAGTATACCAGTGTCCTGGAAATAGTACACGCCTGTCTCCAAACAGGAGTCCTGCACTATGGTCAGGTCCTTGCGTATAACGAGTGTGCACATTCACACAGCCTGCAGGTCTCCAATAAGACCTGGACGCAGGATTGGAAACTTCTTCCCACCCTTCTTTGAAGTCTTCAAACTCAAGACCCTGATCTGGGATTACCAATCCTGGAGAAATTCAACCCCAATCTCTTTCATTCAGACACAATACTCCAGAGCCCCTTAATGTGGAATTTTTTTCAGAAAATCAAGTCCTGCTAGATCACTTCATGCTGGCCCCATTTACAGGTATAGCTGTTGAAAACATTAAAAACAAGGGCCTTTACTGTTTAAAACCAGTAATATACTGTCTAATCCTGCTCTGCACGTGCTCAGTTGCTCAGTGTGCCAAAAATGCAAAGGCTGATCGGCGGACAGCCTAAAGATTTAGTGCTGTTCAGGGGCTTTGGGCTTCAGCAAAATGGCAGCCTCTGGCAAGAAGAAACAGGAGCAATAATGAGAAGGCGATTTACAGCACACACTTATTTTGGTAGCATAATTATTATGGTGGAATGTACAGTGGGGAAAATATTTATTTGATTTCCACTCCATGACCTCAATGTGCTTCTTTCTGAGCCATTCCTTTGTTGCCTTGAAAGTATGTTTTGGGTCATTGCCATGCTGGAAGACCCATCTTCAGTGTTCTGGCTGAGGGAAGAATGTTCTCATGCAAGATTTTACAATACATGGCCCCGTCCATTGGCCCCTCAATGTGGCAAAGATGGCCTATACAGTTAGCAGAGAAACAGCCCCAAAGCATAATGTTTTCACCTCTGTGCTTGACTGTAGGGATGGTGTTTTTAGGGTTATAGTCAGCATTTTTCTTCCTCTAAACACGGTGAGTCGAGTTAATGCCAATGAGTTCAATTTTGGTCTCATCTGACCACAGCACTTTCTCCCAAACAAAGTCCCGCCCCCTGAATTGACTCCTATGATAGACAGCACACTGTTCCAATGCCAGGTAATTGAAGTAGTGTGACGTCTATCATAAGAGGCGATCCAGGAGGGGGGACTTTGACAGCTGAGTTCCCCTCTCTGTGTGATTCGCTGGCTCTCCTCTACCTTCCCCAGCCAGCTCCCATGAGGCTGCTCTGATGGGCACTAGTAGGCTGCATTGATGGGCACTGATGAGGCTGCACGAATATGCTGCACTGGTGGGCACCGATGAGGTTGCACTGATGGGCTGCATTGATGGGCACTGATGAGGCTGCACTGATACAGTTGTTAATATTTATTTTTGTAACAATTCTGCATAAAAACATTTACCGTGTAATTTCATGAGAGTTTATGAGGGCGTCTTTAGGGGCGGGGCAGGGTAGGGGATGGGTGGGGCAACTGGTAACTCTTAAGGCCTGGCTAGTAGCTCAGGACATGAAATTTTGAGCCCTGTGCTAGTGTATAGTGATAGTCAATTATCAGACATGTATAAATAAAATTATATAAAAAATAAAGTGGTCAAAAACTCCATATAATAAAAAAGTTCATATAGAAGTCCATACACCATCCAGTGAATGTGCAATTCCAGACGGGTATGCACTGTTCTCAAAAGATGATCTTCACTTTAAAACACACTGCAGTGCCCTTCACCCTACCTCATGGGTGTCCTCTCACCTTCTCCGCTGGACCTCACTGTGCTAAAAGAGGTCAGATGCACTTTACTAACACAGGGACTGCGGCTATACTTCAGGTAGGAAGCATCCCCCTGCTACTGACAGGGCTCCCTCCCCTCTGACCTCCAGCCTCTCTGGCATACCCATGCTGTTGAGAGGGGACTTGCCTGCCAGCCCTGTTCAGCCCAGCATGTCTGCTGATCTCACTGATCCTGGCGCTCTGCCTGCCCATGCCTCTCATGCTGTGCTGTCTCCTGCAGAGATGTCCGCTATCCTTTTGTCTCTATCCACAAAACAGGACATGGAAACTATTGCGACCAGGATGGTATCATCCCTGCGTCAGGACATTACTAAAGTCTCTCAAAATGTACAGAAACTTGAAAACACTCTGTCTACTGATAGAGATGCAATACTTCAGAGGCTAGACTCTCTGAAGGTCTGCACAAACAACAACAGGCTGCTATGACCCATCTTCGCTTACAACATGATGAGCTGCATGGCATCCTGGAGGCTACTAGAGCGGCAGACTTGTGTGACACTGTTATAGGCATATTTAATGACATAGATGGATAGGGTGCACAGAGTGAATGTCCCTGGCGGTGGAGTGCGCGCCCAACCTGTTTTATGCAGGGTGCATTTCTTCCTCATGAAAGAGGAGATCATGCATCATGCCTGGAATAGGGGCCCAATTCATTTCGGCGGTGCTACCATTCACCTACTTCCAGATCTGTCTCGCAGAACTCTGTACATGAGACGTCAAATTAAGCCTCTACTGGATAAGGTTAGGGACTGTGGCGGCACATTTGTGTGGAACTATCCTTTTTGACCTTCCTATTCACCTACGCAATGACAATATCTTTGTGAATGACCATAGGCAACTGCAAGATGTTTCCCGCTTCCTTGACACCGAACCCATTGACCTACCTGATTGGTTAGCGCTGGATACTATTCCCAATGGTTCCTCGTTCCCACAACGCAGACGTAAAAGGTCTTCCACCAGAAATAACTACAGATCGCCACCTACTGGCCCACATTCTAGAAAACTATGAATTGACCTAAGTGCTGCAACGAGCCTGCTCCTGTCATGCTACTTTGCTGCTTTCATCGACAACGTATGGATGACATCTTACTTCAACAGAAGCCCTTACCGCCTTGCTATACTGTTCTTTTTTTGGGAACAAGGGGTACCTCTACTGTTGGATCAGCAGTAAATTGACACACAAGACAGTACAATGGCTTGCCCATCTGGGTGAAAGGTTTATGTGGTAACTTTATGATCTCTTTCAATTTACATGCTATGCCATTGAGCAGACTCATAGCTGCATACAGACGCAGATACTATTACTGAGCTTTACCTTCCTCCAGTAAACCTTCAAGGTCCCATGCTGACCGGAACTGCGATCAGAGATGCCTTGTCAGATTACACTCAGCAGCTGATACCGTGTTATCGGGAATGACCATCGTCTAGGATCGCTTTACTCCGTTACCAATCCAAAAACCTTGGATACCACTATTGCAACATGGGGGGATCTGTTACATATACAGAAACTTATCAATAACCTGGGCTGGTTCTCCCTTCACTTTTATAGTTTTATTTACTTTACTACTAATTAACGTTCAGAACCTTAGTCTTAGGTATAGTTCAACACCTCCTATATATACTTGTGTTCCTTCATATGAGTATAGGGTATACTGTATGACCTGTTGCAGGCTCTGAAAACTCAGAAATGTCTCTTCTTTGGTCTGGATTCCAAGAGGACACCTGGAGGAGACCTCCAAATTTTCCCACTCTACCTCCAAATATGGAGGCTGGTTCTTGCCCTATTACAAAGGTACTGTTCGTTAAACTTCTTGACGGGTAAAGCCATTTATAGAACATATTGTCTCTACTGATCTATGATCCCCCTTCTTTTTTATTTTATTTTTTTTCTCCCCTACCAGGATACTCCTCTTGTGAATCCAAAAAGTAATGCGATATGGCTAGGATGTGTTTTCCTACTGTTTGTTTCTTTAAATGCTTAAGGGCTCTATATGACTAAAAGTGGTGAGTGGTGAGTCCTCTTCCTTTATTCTGTACTATCACTTGTTTTATGGCAGCGTGGGGTGTTGTTTCGACATGTTGCTGCTAGAATACTTTTCCTTCCCACGTAGAAATCAGTTTTTCTGCCTGTTTTCACCTTCGGGACAGGTAGAGACCTATTGGACCGTACAGCCATCCCTGATTAGGGTACTTAAAGTGGTTGTAAACCCTTTTTTAGGACTTCTACCTATAGGTAAGCCTATAATAAGGCTTACCTATAGGTAGTGGAAATATCTCCTAAACGCGCGCCGTTTAGGAGATATTTCACTTGTAGTCCGCCGATAAAGTGAACCGTGCATGCCCGGGGAAGAAACAAAACTCAGTGCCATTTCTTCCCTAGCGTGTGCATGCGTGGGAGTGACATCACGTGGCTCTGGCGAATCACAGAGCCGGAGTCCGCAGCCAGGAAGGAAGAGGGGCTTGAAGATGGACGCTGCCTACACAGGGGACATCGCTGGATTCTTTTGCAGGTAAGTGTCACATAATGGGCTAGTATGCATTATGCTTTTAATTTGCAGGCTATACAGGGAGCAAAAGAGGAAGTAAAACCCATCAGGGTTTACTTTCTCCTTAAGTGGTGCTAGACTCTATACTAGCATCTGGGGCTTTGTTCCCCCCCCCCCCCCCCCCCCTTTTTCTTCTCTCCTTCTTTTTTTTTTTTTTTTTTTTTTTTTAAATCTCTTCCCCTCTTTCATCTCTCTACCATGGGAGGCCCCCGTGGAGCTGCTACCCTCCGCTTGTGCTCATTCAATGCCCGTGACTTGAATGAGCCAGCTAAATGCTCACAAATACTATACAATTTTCACAAATCCAAGATTGACCACTTTCGCACAAATCATCCCTTGCTGCGAAACAAATATTACCCAACCTGGCTACATAGCACATACTCCCAATCTAAATCTAGAGGGGTGGCGATAGCCTTCCACAAGTCAGTAAATTATACTCTCCTTGATTCCTGTTCGGACCCTGATGAGAGGTATTTGTTTCTGAAAATATCTCTGTGGCAAAATGTACACCCTGGCTAATGTATATATCGCTAACTAGGACCATATAGCTCATACTATTCGATATCTCCACAAGCTAATGGAATTTGCCGAAGGGGTGATCCTCATAGCTAGAGATTTTAATAGTGTTTTGAGCCCTACATTGGATACTTCATCAGGTAGAAGCTCTATTTCTTACACCCAAATTAATATATTAAAGCGATTTGTAAACCCTTATCTAAAATTTTTACCTACAGGTAAGCCTATAATGAGGCTTACCTGTATGTAAAATGAATATCTCCTAAACCTGTACGGTTTAGGAGATATTCACTTTGCATGCAGCCGCTGACGTCAGCGGCGCATGCGCTGTGAATGCCTGGCTTGAGGTCCGGCAGACGCTGCCGGACCTTGCCGGGAAGAAGACTCTCGCACACATGCACGGGAGTGACGTCATCGCGGCTCCAGCCACTCACGCTGGAGCCGTGAACACGGAAGAAACTCCTAGGGCAAAATGTCAGCTCCCTTGGTGTGGACCTGGTTGCGATACGGGGACCTCGTTCTAAGGGAAGTATTTCATAATGAGCTAGTATGCAACCTATATACAACCTCCCACCACGCCCTCCTAACATGTTGCCTGAGGATTTTTAATCTAAAATTGACGAATATATTGCTACCACAGCACTTCCGACTATCCCTACAGCTGTAGTTCAAGATCCTGAGCGACCATTTATCGAAGACGAATTTGTGCTGGCAATATCTTTCCTGAAACCCAACAAAAGTCCAGGCCCGGATGGTTACTCGACCCGTTTCTATAAATCCTTCCAGGATTCCCTTATACCACTTCTTATAAAAACGTATAATGCTATCTCCACCGATTCTCCTTTCCCGAGACAAGCTTTAGCAGCTCATATCATAGTCTTACCTAACCCGGGAAGGATCCTACACTGTGTAGTAGCTGTCTCCCCATTTCACTCACCAACATTCGCTTATACTCTAAACTATTGGCCAATCACCTTCTGCCATTGATACCCGACCTGATACATCTTGACCAATCCCAGCCAAAATCCCAGCTTGCTTGATCTCGGTCGATGCCGAAAAAGCATTCGACCGGGTTCATTGGCAATTTCTAGAGGGCACGCTTCAGCAAGTGTGCCTTGGGCCTAACATGCTATGTAAGATCCTGGCTCTCTATGGCAACCACACGGCAAGAATTCGTTCTAATGGCCTCCTATCAGACCCGATATGGATTTGTAATGGAACCCATCAGGGATGCCCCCTGTCGCCATTATTATACATACTCACTATGGAATATCTTGCCATGGCCATTCGACACAACTCTAATATCCAGGGTCTTTCTATTGGCCAACGTCATTATAAATTATCCCTATATGCAGACGACCTCTTATTATACAGTCAGGTCCATAAATACTGGGACATCGACACAATTCTAATCTTTTGGCTCTATACACCACCACAATGGATTTGAAATTAAACAAACAAGATGTATTTATTGATAATGTGACTGCTGACAAAAGCAGCAGGATTAATTCTGAAGTGTTTCAGGCAATATCTGCTCATATTCAGCAAAATGCTTCAGAATTCATTGGACGGCACTTCAGTCATTGGATGGCACTTCACAGTGCAGATGGACAATGACCTGAAGCATACTGGGAAAGCAACCAAAGAGTTTTTTAAGGGAAAGAAGTGGAATGTTATGCAATGGTAAAGTCAGTCACCTGACCTGAATCCGATTGAGCATGCATTTCACTTGCTAAAGACAAAACTGAAGGGAAAATGCCCCAAGAACAAGCAGGAACTGAAGACAGTTGCAGTAGAGGCCTGGCAGAGCATCACTAGGGATAAAACCCAGCTTCTGGTGATGTCTATGCATTCCAGACTTCAGGCTGTAATTGACTGCAAAGGATTTGCAACCAAGTATTAAAAAGTGAAAGTTTGATGGATCATTGTTAATCTGTCCCATTACTTTTGGTCCCTTAAAAAGTGGGAGGCACATATACAAACTGTTGTAATTCCTACACCATTCACCTGATTTGGATGTAAATACCCTCAAATTAAAGCTGAAAGTCTGCAGTTAAAGCACATCTTGTTCGTTTCATTTCAAATCCATTGTGGTGGTGTATAGAGCCAACAAGATTAGAATTGTGTCGATTTCCCAATATTTATGGACCTGACTGTATGTTACTAAGCCTCACATATCTATGCCAGCCATTGTTGAGGCATTCAGAGTTTGGCTTGGTTAATAACTTCAAAGTAAATTACAATAAAACGGAGGCCCTTAACATTTCCCTACCTAAACCTACTTTATCCCGGTTTCAATCTTCATTTGGATTTAAATGGCAGCAAAAGGCTATTAAATATCTTGGAATCCAAATTCCTACCTCTTTGTCTACCCTGGCAGATCTCAATTATACGCCCCTAATACGAGCAATGTGAACTTCCCCTAAATCTTATGATAAACCGAACATCTCCTGGTTTGGCCGAATGAACGTCGTCAAAATGGACATTCTGCCTAATTTTTATACATTTTTCAGGCGATTCCTGCACCCCCCGTGTTTTCTTCCAATCGATCAAGAAGGCTATTCTGGACTTCATATGGCGACATAGGAGACCTAGGATTGGCTTTAATATTTTAGCATTACCTAAGAATAGAGGGGGCGTTGCTCTTCCTGACCTACTGTTGTACTTTCACACTGCGTCGTTAATCAGAATAGTCGATTGGTACCACGGTTCATCCACTAAACTGTGGAAGTCATTAGAAAATGACTGAATATCTCCTGACCTCACATCCCTTCCATGGACGCACTCGATACACAGACCCCCTACTGACCTGCTGCCCCTTGTAACTTCCGCTACGTTGCAAATTTGGGACAGTTACCTTACCAAAGGTTTACTGTCCTTGAGAACCAGCCCCTTGACCCCACTATATGGTATCAACTCTTTCCCTCCGACTTGTACTAAGTCTACATTTCTTATATGGCGAAAATCAGATGCTCCTCTATTGAGCCATACTCTCGGCGCCGGAAAATTGATTCCCCTGCCTAACATTCTCTCTTCCTGCCATAACCCTCCTGGGGCCTGGTTTGAACATACTCAATTAACACACTTTTTAGACAAACTACCGAACGTTGACGCCTTGAATAGACCACATTCCGCCTTTGAGTCATTGTTATCCCAATCGGACAGACCAGAGCACTCGCTATTCCAGATATATCGGATGCTGATTTAGATTTCTTATCCAAATTCACCGCCATTCCTTTCAAAATGAGAATGGAGATTTGGGACTTTAGGTGAGGCCATAGACATCGTGAAGGTAGATTGAATAAAAATACATATACTTTATTCATGAAGATGCGTGAAAACATAATCGCTACCAGAAACCACATAAATGAAAAGCATTATAATAAATAACAATTCATCAATATTTACACTCGCATACGTATGTGCATGTGCAATACAAGCATCTAGGGTACATATAGTATAGTAGCCAAGCGCCCCATGGCAATCTGGTTAGATTAGCAAACACATATTGCACGTAATTACATATATGTACATGTAACATATGAAACACACTAGCCGGGATAAATGTCACAAAAAACAAAAATTAGATCATAATTGATTAAAAGATGGTGTTCAAAGTAGATAGTTGAATCAGGGTATGTGTGAATTCCCAAAGGCCCAAGATTAATGGTTTGATGGGGGCATGTGTCTGCACCCCCAGAATGCCCGATGCGTTTCGTGTGATAACACACTCATCAGGGGCGAATACTTGGGGACATCTATGGGGGATAATAAGATGTAATTACTGGGAGTGTAATAAAACATGACAGGGGAATTGGCAAATAAGCCTGCCCTTAATACTTACAAATGGTCATTTGTGATGAGATATGATGAGTATGGAGCCAGGGCCACATGGTCTCTACCGGGAGCTGAGGTAACAGTAGGCAGCGTGCTAACAGGGTGCATAGTGGAGAGGTCTCCCCATGACGCAGCAAACAGGTTGTTGATGGGTGTGATGGGACAAGATGGTGTGCCAATGGTGGCTGCCAAAGGAAATCTAAAACGATATATATCATTGTATGTCACCTTAGGTGTTCACCCAGAAAGTAGCAAGTATATAATGGTACATAACCAAAAGGAGTTTGGATGACTTGGTAAATAGCTGACGTCGACGGCAACCGCCGCCCACGTGAGACGCTCATATTCCCCAGCTGTGCCGGCCGGTACAGCTGGAGAATATGAGCGTCTCACGTGGGCGGCGGTTGCCGTCGACGTCAGAGCTCCTCCCCGCTTATGCCATGCCTGCGTGACGCTGGTATCAGTCAGCGTGCACGTGCACAGGGCGGCTATATCTAGCCCCCCACGACGCAGCCTCATGTCATCATCCATTTGAAGATGTTCAGCTCATCACCCAACAGCTCATCTCTAGTTTAGCTTTACAAGTAAGCTATTTACCAAGTCATCCAAACTCCTTTTGGTTATGTACCATTATATACTTGCTACTTTCTGGGTGAACACCTAAGGTGACATACAATGATATATATCGTTTTAGATTTCCTTTGGCAGCCATCATTGGCACACCATCTTGTCCCATCACACCCATCAACAACCTGTTTGCTGCGTCATGGGGAGACCTCTCCTCTATGCACCCTGTTAGCACGCTGCCTACTGTTACCTCAGCTCCCGGTAGAGACCATGTGGCCCTGGCTCCATACTCCTCATATCTCATCACAAATGACCATTTGTAAGTATTAAGGGCAGGCTTATTTGCCAATTCCCCTGTCATGTTTTATTACACTCCCAGTAATTACATCTTATTATCCCCTGTAGATGTCCCCAAGTATTCGGCCCTGATGAGTGTGTTATCACACGAAACACGTCGGACATTCTGGGGGTGCAGACACATGCCCCCATCAAACCATCAATCTTGGGCCTTTGGGAATTCACACATACCCTGATTCAACTATCTACTTTGAACACCATCTTTTATCAATTATGATCTCATTTTTGTTTTTTGTGACATTTATCCTGGCTAGTGTGTTTCATATGTTACATGTACATATATGTAATTACGTGCAATATGTGTTTGCTAATCTAACCAGATTGCTCTTGGCTACTATACTATATGTACCCTAGATGCTTGTATTGCACATACGTATGTGAGTGTAAATATTGATGAATTGTTATTTATTATAATGCTTTTCATTTATGTGGTTTCTGGTATTGATTATGTTTTCATGCATCTTCATGAATAAAGTATTATGTATTTTTATTCAATCTACCTCCACACTGTCTATGGCCTCACCTAAAGTCCCAAATCTCCATTTTCAATTCTCTGCATTAGGGGTGGAGTATGTATGATATATATATATATATATATATTATATAATATATAATATATTCCTCATTTAAAGTCCCAACTTCCCCTTCTTCTTTTTTTTTTTTTTTTTTTTTTTCTTTTTTTTTTTTTTCCTTTCAAAATGGGAAAGGGAGATGAATGTATCTCCGGATGATATGGAATGGGGCAAAACACCTGCGCTTTCTCTTAAATTATCTATCTCATCTCATGCCCAATAACGGAATTATCGTATTTTCCACAGGTGGTATTGCTGCCCCACTATTCTACATAAATTTGATCCTAATGTATCGGACATATGCTGGAGATGCTTTCAGGCCCTGGGCACCATGACACACATTTGGGGTACGTGCCCATGTGTTGCCCCCTCTTGGGGTACGATTCTCCATCTCTTTGACAAACTTGTAGGGGACAGATATCCCAATGAACCCCGCTTAACGGTCCTATCTATGTTGCCGGGATCCTACAAGCAAATCAAAAAGAGCCTAATTCGCCATTTTCTGACGGCTGCCCGGTCTGTTATTGCTAGATCTTGGCGTCAAACAGTGGTCCCCTCTGTAGCTGATTGGGCCTGTGAAGTGGACAGGATCGAAACAACATATAGAATGGATGGTAGCGTGGGATGCTGATAAAAGTGAGTCCCATACTATTATGTGGACTGTTTGGTTTCACTTCCGATTCTCCTCTGATTTTGATTCTTTTGTATAAGATACAGCCAATGCTGTTTCCCCTGGGCCCTCTCATGAGTAGCTTGATATACCCTTTCACCACTTTTCCTTCTCTATCCCCTTACCAATTTTCTACAATTTTATATTTTTGTTTGTTTTGTGGACGTGTCAATGGGTTTTTTTATTGAAATTTTTTATTATTTTTACAATTTTACTTTTTAAACATCTATTTCTTCTTCCTTCTTCCTTCTTCTTTCTTCTTCTTCGTCAGGGGTTCTAAACAGACCCCTGACATCTCTCCTTTGAGACAGAGAAAGGGACTAAAGACACAGATTCCCCAGTCCCTTTCTAACAGTCACACATGATCCTTGTGTACTGTTATACCACTAGTGCTAGTAACAAACTGTATTAGAAACTCCTACTAGGTACTATAGACCAGTGAACAGGCAGACAGACTTCTCCTTCTCTATTGGGCCAAGCAATACTCAAGGTACTGGGGAAGAGGAAATAGAAATGGGAAGCAAGAAGAAAAAGGGAGAGCAGAAAAGGACAGGAAGTGCGTTTAACACTGGCAGTCTGCAACTTATTACTGTAGATGGGGTGGCCAAGGGGGCCCTGGGTTTTTAGGACCACTCCTTTCATTGAAGGCTTGTATCTGAGTTTCTGTTGGTCAACATCGACAGCTTATTTTTGGAACACCTTGACTAGTAAGGCCCATTTCTAATAGCAGGAATTGCTGTTGATTTCAGCAATTTAGACTGGAGAGTAGCAAAAGTGAGAACCTAGTCTCTAACCCAGGGGTCAGAAACCCATAGATCACAATCTACCAGTAGACCGTGATCGGGTGGCTGGTAGATGGGCTGGGCTTGCTGAGCCACCATCCCAGAGCATACATGTAAGTTGAAGCTGTAGTAGGGAGCAAAAGCCACATAACCCGATGCCTCCTCTATAGTGCTGGCTCCTGTGCCGACTGCGCTCTACCTCTTTTCCCATACCTCTTTTCCTGCCAGCAGCAGGAAAGAAGAGATCTTAAAGCAGGAGTCCGGCGACCAATTTTTTTTTTTTTTTTTTTTTTTTTTAGGTCATTGAGACACTTTGCTAGCCCCAAAATAATACTCACAGTTTGGGTGTAATTTCCGCCCCTGTCTGTTTTCGTACTGAAGAATAACTTAAAAAATGTGATGCTGGCTGTTTCCGTCTTGCTTGTGAGCATGTGAAGCCGACAAGCATTGATTTCCTGGATGCGGTGAATACTGTTCATTCACAGCTTGTTCACGCACATGATCATTGTTTCCGCACTAAATCTTGGGAAGCCTGACACTAAGCTCCCAGGAGACAGTGCGGCGCCGGGGAAAGGCAATAAACACGCCTACTACTCCATGGGAGGAGAGACAGGAAGTGCCACAATAAAGTACAATATAAAGGTAATTACAGCGATCACATTTTTTTTTCGTGCGGCATTTGAACATCTATGCAATTAACTGAAGGGGGTAAGAATAAGTTAAAAATTTGAGTGGAACCCCGCTTTAAGGTCAGTGTGAAGCAATGCATTGGGTATAATAGTATAGGGCTGATTTCACACTGATGTGTGGTGGTTTACCTACACTGTGGGTGCAGTGCAGTGTACCTGCAGCTTTCCTGCGAGTTTCCTGTGCTTCGCCACGGATTTCTATTATATCCTGCGGCTGTGGTGCACTTCCTATAAGTGCACCAAAACACCTGAATGCAGACGTTTTGGTGCACTTTCAGAAAGTGCACTACACCTGCAGGATATAAAAGTCTATGGCAAAGCGCAGCCTAGCCCAGGAAAGTCACAGATGCACTGCGCTGCATCTGTGGTACAAGTAAACCGCAGCACATCAGTGTGAAAGCAGCCTTATAAGGGGGCTCAGAACAGTAAGGGTTCATTTACATTTGCAGTTTGGGGCGTGGTAAAACTCCAGAGTTGATGCGTTTTTACTATCTTTTGGACCCAGCAGAAGCTTGCAGTTGTGGGGCACTTGTAGAGTGGGCCCATTTATTTATATGGGTCGTGATTGTCAGGTAGCACCCACCAAAAGCACCTTTTGACTGCTGCCTCAGTATCTTGGGATTAGGAGTGGTAAACTGCAGGGTTTTACTGCCCTTCAACTTTAGATGTGAACGAGCCCTAAGGGTGCCGCTGCTGAATGCAAGTAATGGCTCATTCACAAGTGCAGCAGGCACTGCTGTTCCTCTGAAAATCGATCCAAGTGTGTTTGACAAGAGGTGAGGAGGCGATTTAAACTGATGATTGCTGTGCAATGCATGTGATTTGAAACACGGTAGTACGGCATTTAGAGGTTTAAATCAGGTGTGAGGAGGTGACACTGTGCCCAGTGACTGCAAATTTAAAAGCATAATGGGCTAGTGTGCATCGCATACTAGCCCATTATGTGACACTTACCTGCAAACGAATCCAGTGCCGTACCCTGTGCAGGCTGTGTCCATCTTCACCCCTCCTCCTTCTTCAGCCGCGGACTCTGGCTCTGTGACTGTCCGGAGCCGCGTGACATCACTCCCGCGCATGCGCGTAGGAGCCGTCAGTCACGGCTCACGCTGGGGAAGAAACGGCACGGAGGTCCATTTCTTCACAGCGCATGTGCCGATTAGATCATCGGCGCACTACAAGGAAAATATCTCCTAAACGGCGCATGTTTAGGAGATATTTCCACTACTTATAGGTAAGCCTTATTCTAGGCTTACCTATAGTTAAAAGTCAGGAAGGGGGGTTTACAACCACTTTTTAAACAGGGAGACAGGCGCGCACACACCCCCCTCCAGATAGGCAGAGACTTTCAGAGCTGTGCTGTGAGTAGAGCAGCTTTCTGCTAATATATTTATAGCACCCACCCTGACACGAAATTCAGGCTAGTTTTATCACATGTGTCAGAACTTGTCAGAAGTTATCATGCATATAATAGAAGAACGTAGCAGGAGAAAGCCACGGGACTTAGTGCTTTGAAGAGCGATAAGAAAACACTACAGATATACAATATGTGCCCAGCTCAAATTTAATGAACTGGGTTTGCATCCACTTTAAGGTTGCCTACCTCTGCATATTGAAATTATCCCCAAAATTATCCCATGGTGCTGTCTTTTTAAGAGCAGCATTACTAATATGTTATTATTCTGGTCTCTGTTACTGCCAAGTGCTCGGGGTAACAGACCCAATTTTGCCATTATATAAAGCCTATACTGAGATCCGTACCAAACGTAACATTGTTGACTTTATTTGGACAATACTGATTGCCTTCTGACTGTCTTTGGCTTAAATTGGGAGTAAATATACTTGTTCCAGATAAGAATAACGTGAAGCGCTGAAGCTTTTACATCAGTATAACAGCCAGACAATTACCGTATATACTCGAGTATAAGCCGAGGTTTTCAGCACATTTTTGCTTATACTCGAGTCAAGCACTTTTCTGCAGCAGAAAATGACATTTTCTGAACCGATTTTGGGGCCCCGTATCTCGGGGCCACTTGGTGCTAGGAACCCCAAATTTGGTGTGCAAACCCAGTGGAACTAGCACTATATCCAAAGCTAGGGTTCCTAGCACCAAGTGGCCCCAAGATACGGGGCCCCAAAGTCGGTTCAGAAAATTGCTTGACATTTTCTGAACCGACGTTATTATCTCCGGGCCACTTGGTTCTAGGAACCACAGCTTTGGATTTGTTGTAGTGCTATTTCCACTGTTTTTGCACACCAAATTTGGGGTTCCTAGTACCAAATGGCCCGAGATACGGGGCCCCCAAGTCGGTCAACTGTGTCCATCTGCAGCAATGTCATTTCAGGACCCTTTGGGTCCAGAGACCCCAAATTTTGGCTGCAGCTAGGGGACATCTAGGAACCCTTAACTACCGAGTTTGAAGTTCGGGGGACCTATGGCTGCAAATGGGCACAGTGAGGCTGCAAATGGGCATTGTTGACCCTCTGCGCATTTCTCACCCTAGGCTTATACTCGAGTCAATATGTTTTCCCAGTTTTTTGTGGTAAAATTAGGTGCCTCGGCTTATATTCGGGTCGACTTATACTCAAGTATATACGGTACTGCTATTAGTGTTAATACAGCAGATTTTGACTCATTTCTTTTCCCCCTTTTCTCTCACCAGGTATTTTGTGAACCTTCACATTGAATGTAAGCAAAACTAGAATGTCATCTCCAAGATTTTTTATCGCAGCCCGGACCTTTTCATCACTTCTTCAGTCTTCTGATGGCACATCTGAGAGAGTCGAGAAAGGGAGCCTGTTAACATTAACCGGAAATCCACCTTCTAATCCCAGCAGGAAGGACAGTGCCCTTCATCATTCAGAGACACTATGGCTTAGGGTTCATGAATCCAAAAAGTTGGTCGGTGTAAGGTTAGAGTCAGTACATGAAATTGAACAGTTGATTTGGAGCATGTTATTGGCAGTTACTGATACAGAAGAGCGTCTAGTATTTTATCGGGAACACAGTAGGTTGAAGGAAGTTATGAAACTAAACACTGGAGATTACGTACGTGTTCAGGTTATTTCATCCAGTGGACGCAAGGAGAGGGGTGTTTTGCGGTACAAAGGATCTGTCAATCACAAAGAAGAAATTCTTTTTGGAGTGCAGCTATTGGTAAGATCTACATAGATATTCATATTTTGTACATGAATGTGACTCTGAATAATGAGATTACTAACCTATGCAATCGATCAACACATCATCTGCCATCTGGACTACTGGAAGTTTGTGAAAAGGCTTACAGCTTACTAAGTTAGCAACACTAGGGCACATAACAAATAAGCAAGAGAAAAACTCACCCAAACTCTTCCGCTATATAGTAAAGCTGGTGTGTATAGTAGTCGATGCTCTGGCTAATTAAGCTCATAAAAGATCCATAGAAAGTACAGGCCGGCAACTCGACAGCTTCTTCATAGAAAATATTTATTTAAGCAGTACAGCAATAACATCGTCCAAAAACACTGACGCGTTTCGGCCTTAGGCATCAAAGCAATTTGAAGGCCTAAGGCCAAAACGCGTCAGTTTTTTTGGATGATGTTATTGCTGTAATGCTTAAATAAATATTTTCTATGGAGAAGCTTTCAAGTTGCCGGCCTGTACTTTCCACATAAAGTGGCAAGACTTAATTGTCCATCACTTTTTCTTAGATCCCTACCCTCATAAGTCTCAGTAATCTTAAAGTGGTGGTGTGACTGGCCTCAGGTGATGCACAGAGATTAGACATATCATTCTACATAAGTTGTAGATGCTTATCTGCAGTATTCTCTTCTCTACATCCATTCCAGCATTTATAAAGTTTGTCTGAGCTGTCAGGAAAAAAAGGGGAGTGGAGAGCTAAAAATTACACTCTGTAGAGCTCAGTGAGGAAAGCTTTGAGAGAAGGGACTCATCCCCTCCCCTGTCACCTCTTTTCTCTTGGTGTCAGGAAAACTTGTCATAAGCAACTTGGGCAGATCGCAATGAAATGAGGCAGCAGACAGAAATTGCATGTAGAAAGATGAAAGCAGCTGTATGCAGGAACGAGATGTTTGCTTGGAAGAAATCTTTAGGCTTCTTGTACACTGCTGCTGGTAAACAAACGTTTAGGAGCAGTTGAGCGTTTTTCAGCTGCTCCTAAACTCTCCTATGTTATCTTATCAGTACATGTACACAGGGTTATTTATAGTTGTTTCCAGGCAGTTGAGTTCAGAAGCATTTTTTGGAAAGCAAAAAAAATGCGTTCGGAACAGATGTTCAGAGGCATTGGAAACGCCAAATGCCTGTAACAGCCACGTTTCGTTTACAGGTGTTTTTCATTTTTGACTATTTGCAAAAAAACCCTTCTAAACGCAAACGCGGCATGTAAACATGGCAAAACGGACGTTTTTAAACATTGTTTATTATCTGTCAAGTTAAATCGTTCAGGGGAGGTTGTAGAACGTCCCATGTACATTAAGCCTTATTGCTGATTCCTTCCAAGCAAACATCTCGTTCCTGTGTGCGGCCACTTTTCTTCTTTCCAATAACAACAAAACCTGGGGAATGCCCAGGAAAAAATTCCAAGCCTACTTGCCACCAGCTCGCAGACAACCAATTGACCTGTCTAACAGTATGCGTTAAAAACAGGGGTTCAGTCTGCACGCATGCGTAAGCCACAGAGCCGCGTCATGGCACCCTGTAATCTGTGGTCCTAACACTAAAATTTGGGTGTCCCCACAGTGGAGGCACATGCATTCTAATGGATAAGTGAGGGCAGGTGGACTGAAGGGAGCTCACCCCTTCTTAAAGGTACAGGACACACCAAACACCCAGCAGGTAGCACAATGGCTGCAAAGGTGCTGGTGCGTTGCTGGACCAATACACACACCCACGTGATTGAAAAAATCTTGCCACCACCCTCACTTATAGCTGGCTATCGCAGTAAGAGGCATTGGAAGGCCACTTTCTTCTTTCCACATACTTCAGTAACTGTGCTAAGCCGGACTGAGCACCTGGAGAGATATTGCACCTCGATGGCCTGAGCGGTGCTTGTTTTGTGTTTTAGACAGAAATTACACTTAGAGATGGATTTACTAAAACTGGAGAGCGCAAAATCTGGTGCAGCTCTGCATAGAAAGCAATCAATCAACTTCTGAATTCAGCTTGTCCAATTAAGCTTTGAATATTAAGCTTAGAAATAAACCTGAAAGCTGATTGGTTTCTGTGCAGAGCTGCACCAGATTTTGCACTCTCCAATTTTAGTAAATCAACCCCCCCCCCCCCCCCCTCTTAGTCCTCTGGATAGAGACAAGTGCAGACTATAAAACAGGGGTTTCCAAACCTCCTAAACAAAGAGCCAGTTTACTTTTGGGGGGTCGGACTGTGGCCATTGGGAGTAGAAATTGTCCTGGCTTCAGTGGGACTCCTTTCACACTGAGGAGTCTGCATAGCGCCTGTAAAGCACCTCACCTGTCTCTCCAGTGTGAAAGCCCGGGGGGGCTTTCACACTGGAGCGGTGCGCTGGCAGGACACTTAAAAAGATCCTGCAAGCAGCATCTTTGGACCGGTGAAGGAGCGGTGTGTACACCGCTCCTTCACCGCTCCTGCCCATTGAAATGAATGGGCACCGCTGCAGAACCGCCGGAAAAGTGCCGCTGCAGCGGCGCTTTGCGGGTTGTTTCAACCCCTTTTTCGGCCGCTGACCGCCCCCGACGCCGCAATGTGAAAGGGGTCTTAACAATTCACCTTTGGCATTGGGGGGGGGGGGAGAACTAGTGCCCCATCGTTGGTGTCAGTGGTAGAATAAGTGCCCCATTGTTGGTATCAGTGGGAGAAATGGTGCCCCATCATTGGTGTCAGTTTGAGGAATAGTACCCCATCATTTTTGTCAGTAAGAGTAACCGTGACCCATTGTTGATGTCAGTAATAGGAATTATGCCCTATTGTTGGCGTCAGGGGGAAGAATAGTGTCTTTTATCAGTGAAAGGATAAAGTACCCCAAGGGAATGCGCAGTAAGTATTCAGCTGACGGAAAACATCACTTTCGTCACCTAATCTGATGGTTCACCTATTCTGACGGAACACCGGATAAAGGCAAGCAAAGGGCCACAGTTTGGAGACCACTGCTATAGAGAGACATGCTTTGTTCATAATTCATATCTGAGGTTTACAACCAATTTTTAAAATTTTCCATCCTAGCTAGTAGCCTTCACTTCCAAGGCCTAGTTAAATGATGCACATGTCTTGGAGTCTTCCTTTCCTCTTGTACGACAATGGGGTTGATTTAGTAAGGGCAAAAAGACTGTGCACTTTGCAAAATGCAGTTGCACGCTGCAAGTGCAGTTGCTCCAAAGCTTAGTAAATGAGGAGAAACTCTGCTGACTTCCATCATCCAATCATGTGCAGGCAAAAATGCTATTTTGTTTTTTCCTTGCACGTGATTGGGTACTCTTTGCAAATCGAAGCCTTACCTCATTTACTAAGCTCTGGAGCAACTGCACTTGCAGAGTGCACAGTCTATTTGCCTTTAGTAAGTCAACCTCAATGTGTTCTATTAGATGTACAAGTGAATGAGAAGGGTCACCCTTATGTGTTACAGCCTCCCATTCTTACAACCAAGACCTCTGTCCCAAACATTAGCTTTGGAACGCTCACGCTCATGCTATAACAGTCTTTCTCTGTCATCTGTCGCCCTACATTTTTTTTTTTTTTTTTTTTTTTTTTTTTCTCTGTGATGTATGTGACCTCATGTGTAAGTCAGTTGTTTGTTTCATGTTCTTTTGTTGTCCATTCACAGGGATCTGCAGAGGGAAAGGGCTTCACTGATGGCTCATTCCGTGGACACAGGTTTTTCCGCTGTAATGAGAATTGCGGAGTCTTTGTTCCAGGAAGTAGGCTGGAGCGGGATTGGGGAAATCACCAAGTTCAGAAACAGAGTGACATGGATGACAAGCCTTCAGGAGAGCAAGACGAATTAGTACACAGACCCAGAAACCACCAGAAGCCACTGACGTTTTTGCCACGGGGAGTTAAGCACCCGAGCCCACCAAGAGCTGTGGAGAAAAGCCAGGAGGTTCAGAGAGCTGATGAGAGAGAAGGACCAAAAGCCAGTGAGAATAAGCATGAGGCTCCAAGAGTTGTTGAGAAAGACAGAGAGATGCCTAAGGGTGGTGAGATGTAATTTTTATATATATACTGTATATGCGTCTAGTATTTTCTTTTGTATGTCTTTTTCTGTCAACTATTTTCATAATCAATTTGTTGGTCAGCCAACTCTTTGTTTACATACCAGAAAATACAATGCAGCAAACATATAGCTTAGTACACTATTCATACATGTCATTATGCACAGTGCGGCACACATACAGCTCAGTACGCCATCCATACATGTCATTAAGTGCCTGAGAACTTGTGAATGTGTGAGGAGCAATACCTCACACACACGTAGTCCTCGGCAGGAGAAGAAAGTGAGTGATTTTTAAGCCAGAAGTTTTTTACCTTGCTATAGAGGCATTCTATACTATACTTTGCAGCTTGCTATAGGGGCGTTCTGAAGGCAGGAGGAGCCAGGAGCGCCAGTGGGGGACCCCAGAAGATGAGAATTAGGGCTACTCTGTGCAAACCCATTGCATAGCAGTAAGTATGACAAGTTTATTTAAAAAAAAAAGTTTACAATCACTTTAACCTCCCTGGTGGTATGATTATTTTGGATTTTAGGTGCTGAAAGCGGTACAATTATTTTGCATGGAAATTTGGCGTTTTATATTGTAGGTCTGTAATTCTTAACAATAACACACTTAAATCTGTCCAAACAAGAGTCTAGTAGATATCCCGGGTATGATAAAGTTTGAAACACAAAAACATAAATTATAATATAATAAAAAAATAATAATTAAAAATAAATAGTAATAAAATAAATTTCCACAGGATTCACTATCGCTCAATTGTTCAAGTGTTCTAATTTACTATCGCTGTTTTCTAGCTGGTCTAAAGCCATTTTTGACGTAAAGGGACACTTTTTGATTGCTATGGACAATCTCCAGTTTCCAGGCAGAAAGAACAGTATATGCAATATAAAACTGCATGCAGGGCATAGAACAAAGCACTGGGGACAAAGGGGATGTGAAATCATTTCATACAGTACTGTAATCTGTAAGATTACAGTACTGTATGTGTTATGATTTTTACATTTTTTTTGAATTTGCCGCCAGGCTCCGCCCCCGTGCGTCGCTACGCTCGCAGGGAACGGAGCCTGGCACAGAGAGGCTTCGGAGGAGACAGAGCCCGCAGACACAGCGGGGGACATCGCAGGATCCCGGGGACAAGGTAAGTAAAGCCACACCAGGATCCTGCAATGCAATCCCGAGTGTGGCTCGGGGTTACCGCTAATGGTGCTGAAATGTAACCCCGAGCCACACTCTGGAAAACCGCCAGGGAGGCTACGGCCTCTGTGAAGGGAAGATCAGCATCTGAACCCAGAGAATCTGGAGGCTGGTAGACTGGAGGTAATATAAGGTGATTAGTGATTTAGTACTACTTTACTATAAAAGATTTATATTTCCCCCTCCACCCTGCATAAAGCTTTATGTCTGACTCCTAGTTAAAAATACCCTGTATATCCTACTTCTGGGTATATTTATTATATATTATCTCTATAATAAACTATAACTAATAACACTGCACATAGGTAATTGGACCCTTTTATACCATATAGACACAGGCTTTCTTTTTCAGTACTGCATTGGATTACAGTTCAGCGAGAGTATTAGGGCTGCATAATTTCCATCCCCATGGATTGCAGAATGGCCATGTTCGGGCTGGAAAAAACTGCTTAAAGTGTTTTTAACCCCTTACATATACTCAGTGAAGTAACTAGCCTTGGATGATACACGTAGATTAAGCAAATCCTCCTAAATAAGTTGTAGCTATTTATCTGCAGTCATCTTTTCTCTACATGCCGTTTAAAGTCCAATATTTACACTGTTTCTCTGAGCTTCCAGGGGTGGGGGGGGATCTGATGTCAATCACACAATGCACAACTCAGAGAGAACTGAGTGTAATTTGAGACCTGAGTGGAGGGAAGGGACATCTCTGCTCTGACCACTCCCGCACAAACACCATCTCTTATTGAAACATGCACAGCTTAGACTGTCAATCACCTGATGTGTGCTAGAGCTCCACTCCCCATCTCCCTAAATCACTTGGAGTCCACGACCTGTCAGAAATGACTCCTGCAGATAGCAGAGGAGCAAGGCTGCAAACAGAAATCACACTTGGTGCTTTACTTTGGGGCAAGTGCACACTATAGAAAGATATATGCTTTGTTCATGTCAGATGTTTACAACCACTTTAAAGTGACACTAAACTTTCTCTTTCTGTATGTGGATGATGGCACTGCAATTTATTTTGTTGGAAAAAAAAATCTAAGTACCTTTTTCCTAATCAATATACAGCTGTCACATGACCCAGCTCTTTCCCAGCCTGTCTGCAGGGAAACATAAGCATGAGAATCTTGTGGTCCTCTGCTGCTGGTCACATGTTGCAAAAAGAAAAAAAAACATCCTTTTGGGATAAAGCATAAAAATAATTAATATCAATAAACTGTCTTTTGCCATACAAATCTGTATTTGAAAACAATTCTTTATTATTTTTTGGCAATATCTTGGTGTGGGCGGATTTCTGCCAGTCGCAGGCTGTGTCATGCCCCTTCAGGCTGTGTCTTAGAATAACTGGGCGGTGAAGCCTCCATCAATCAAGATGTAATATCCCACCCCCATTGTGTTTTAGCTGGTTACAGGGCATGGGGGAGGAGGAGGGAGGAAGTGGGCTGTCACTTACCACTGTGTATAGGCCCACATGTGTGACTCTGTGGTCACATGGGCAGCTCAAATGTGATAAGCGGGAAATGCTCAGCATGGAAACTTACTGAAAACTGAGCATGTGCAGAGCTGCCAACACTGTTCTGCAAAATCTCCAACTGCATTGGGGACACGATCAAAAGGGGGAGACAGAGTACAGCAGGATCAACCAGGTTTTTTGCCTAATAAGAAAATGAATCCCACAGTGGCTGAACAGCATGTAATACAGCATTATTTGATAGTGTTTAATGACATATTAATACTACTTGTTTTTGCTTAATACATTTTTGTATTAAGCCTGAAACTCTGCAATGAACCTAGTCCATGAGGACTGAAGATATTCAGCCCTTTAACATGCTAATTAGCACAAAAATGATTTGATTGCTAGATGAAGAAGATGAGACTGCAGTTCAGACAAAAAATGTCTTCTCTCTTCTCAGGGAAATCAAAACATTTCTCCTTCTAAAAAAAAAAAAATGTGATAGCAAAACACTCATTCAGGATTGCCGAATTTTGACAAATCTTGCTGAATGCCAGCCAGAAAAAACAGCTTTGGTAATCTGTTGCCATCTTTTTTCATATGTGTGCTTGCAGCACTTAAACCAAACAAATAGACAAAATGTAAAAAAAAAACAAAAACAATGTTTACTGTCATGCCTGTTTCCTTTTGTTCTAGCCTTCCTGCAAACTCCATGAATTATGTTTTTGATACTACCAGATGTGTCCCATTTGTGTCTCCACCTTTTTGATAGGGTGACAATGCTAGCCTGATTATTCAGAAATCACGGCCGCATTGTCACTTGCTTGTTGGCTGTGTTTGCATGGACTACAGTTCGATGTGTCAACACAGATGGGATGGTGTACATGATCAGCCAATCACAAGTACCTTTTTTCATGGGGTACGGTGGGAATAAGATTAATTTATTCTGCCACCTGCACATTTTTTACTTGTAGGGCAAAAGATTATTGGACATTGAACAATGCGCTTTAGAGATGTTCAGAGAGGCAAGTAAATTTGTTCCTTTTTTTTTATTAGAATTTGCTGTAGATTTCTTTATGCTTTCTCTTGCCAAGATAATTTAAAAAAATCATGATGAGATTATAGATTTACTTAACCACCTCAATACAGGGCACTTTCACCCCCCTCCTGCCCAAGCCATTTTTCAGTTTTCAGCGCTGTCGCACTTTGAATGACAATTGCGCAGTCATGTTACACTGCACCCCAATGAAATTTTTATCATTTTTTTCCCCACAAATAGAGCTTTCTTTTGGTGGTATTTGATCACCTCTGCGGTTTTTACTTTTTGCGCTATAAACAAGAGGGACAATTTTGAAAGAACACAATATTTTTTACTTTTTGCTATAATAAATATCCAATTTTTTTTTTTTAACAAATTTTTTCCTCAGTTTAGGCCATTATGTATTCTTCTACATATTTTTGGTAAAAAAAAATTGCGATAAGCGTATATTGATTGGTTTGCGCAAAAGTTATAGCGTCTACAAAATAGGGGATAGATTTATAGCAATTTTATTATTTATTTATTTTTTACTAGTAATGGCGGCGATTTGCGATTTTTATTGTGACTGCGATATTGCGGCGGACACTTTTGACACATTTTTGGGACCATTCACATTTATACAGCGATCAATGCTATAAAATTGCATTGATTACTGTGTAAATGTGACTGGCAGGGAAGGGGTTAACACTAGGGGGCGATCGAGGGGTTAATGTATGACCTAAGGAGGTGATTCTAACTGGGGGGGGAGGGGACTGACTGGGGGAGGTGACCGATCGGTGTCCCTATGTACAAGGGACACGCCATCGGTCTTCTCTCCTCTCTGACAGGACGTGGATCTGTGTTTACATGCACAGATCCACGGTCCTGCTCTGTTACCCGGCAATCGCGGGTGCCCGGCGGACATCGCGGCCGCCGGGCACGCGCACTGGGTCTGGAGCGACGCAGCGGGCACGCGTGCACCCCCTAGTAGCTTGGGAGGGCGAGGACGTCATATGACGTCCGCCCAGAACAGAAGCCTCGTCCTGCCGTCATATGACGGTGGGCGGTGGCTTAGTGGTTAAAGATGATTTTTACATAGTTACATTGGTCCAGCTTGGCTGATCCCTCTTGAAGCTGGAAATCACTATAGTAGACACTGCTACTCCGGTGATCTCCAATTGCCGGGTCCAGTACCTAGTGGCTTCCTTACTGAATTGTGAACACAGAAGCTTACTCACTCACTCAGCATGGGTGCAATTCACAGAACACTTTGCATTGTCTCAGTGAATACAGAGCGTTCTGTGATTGGATGAGGTGGAGATTGTGACATCACCGCCCCACCTATCCACTTCATGCAATCAGAGAATGCTTTTCATGCAAAGCTATCTCTGACTGGAGCCAGTGCCAAGTGGGCAATCTCCCGTGTTCACAGTGCAGTAGGGCAGCCACTCGGCACGGGATTGGAGGAAAGCGGAGACTGACAATAGTGGGGTCTATCTTCTGCTTATAGAGTGTGGCAAATGTATTCACCTCATGAGAGTGGTTGACCAAAACTGCAGCAATTCTTGCACATTTAACAGTTTACATATGGTATGTGCTAGAACTGCACGATTCTGGGGAAAAATGAGAATCACAATTTTTTGCTTAGAATAAAGATCACGATTCTCGCGGCATAACATCATCTTTCACATTATACAAAAAAATTGGGCTAACTTTTTTTTAAAATAAAGTTTATTTATTTTGAACAGAACACATATAGACAGCGTTACAGTCTCCGACAATTATTATCTGTGACATGAATTAGAATTCAGCAGAATATTAGCCGTCAACAGTTCAGTGTATACAATTTAATCAATGGCTTATAGTTGAGTGAGAAGTCTTATACCAAGTAAAATGTAGTCCAATAACTAATAACAATACAACAGAGAAAGTAGTGAGTGTAGCATATTGCCCAGAGGGTATTGGGTGGGGTGGGGGGTTTGATTCCTCACTGGTTTGTATTACTGAAATTCTGTATTCAATTAAAAGATGTAATACGAGTGCACATATGGATGTAAGCCCAAAGAAATAGGTACCTGTATAGTTACCATGCTTCAGCTGCAGTATATATCAGTGGTGGGGGGAAGCCGGATCCATCATAATGGTATTCAGTAGGATCTGCATTCCATTTGAGAAGGATCGTTTTCCTCGCATAAAAGGCTGTATAAAATACAAACTGCTTTTTTAGCCGCTGCTTTTTTTAGTGTTGTCTCTAGTGTATCTGCAATACCTAGTAGTAGTGGGAATGGGTCACAAGGGACTTTGAGTTTACCTATAGAGTTGATCTCAGTCACTACCCCCTTCCAAAAGGTTTGGAGGTGTTGGCAGGACTATATAACATGAAAGAAGGAACCCCTCTCTGAGGTACATTTAGGGCATAGAGGGCTCCTGTCAGGTTATATCTCGGCCAGGCGCTCTGGCGAGTAGTAGGCACGATGAATGAATCTAATTTGGGTGAACCTATCCCTCACAGATATCATGAGAGGAAGGTATTGCTGAATACCCCCCTCCCAGTCGTCAACCGCAAGTCCGGGTATGTCCGCCTGCCATTTCAAGAACACTCGGGTAACCACAGAGGTATCCAGTCCGGTAAATTTGGCATAAAGGGCCTACAGTGGTTTTATGTCTTCAGCTAGGGCCAGCATGCTCTCAACACTACTGACCTCCAGCGTAATAGGTTGGGGGAATTGTGTCCGATAAGCATGTCGGAGCTGGATGTACCTGAAGAACATGTGATTGGGAAGCCCTCGCTCATCCTTTAAGTCGTCAAACGATCTTAGCCCACTCGACAAAACAATGTCCGCTAGTGTTCTAATACCATATCGGGCCCATATTACAGGGTCCGGGATGGATGGGAAGTGGGGTGGTCTTGGGTTTCCCCATAGTGGGGTATGTGGGGACCAGCTGTCCGCTCTCCCAACCTTGGCCTTTATCGTGTCTCAGACCCGCAACGTAACACACATTGATGGGGTAATGTTTGGGTTAGATCTGGGACCCCTGTGTATTAGATTACGCAGTTCAGAGTAGGAGCCCAGCAGTGCCGCTTCCAACGTGGCTGCAGGGTTAGCCGGTTCCTCGGACAGCCACCATCTGACCGTTACAAGGACAGCTGCCCAATAGTATTTAATAAAGCAGGGCATCGCTAGACCCCCAAAATTAACTGGGAGCTGTAGAGTAGTCTGTGCTATCCTGGGGTTACCTCCATTCCATACAAATGAGATAAGCAGGCTGTTTAGTTTCTGGAAAAACATCTGTGGAATGGGGACCGGGGTCTGTCTGAACAAATAGATACATTTGGGAAGTACAGACATTTTAACCAGATTAACCCTTCCAACAGGGGTAAGGGGCAGGGCTTTCCAGGCTGAGCATTTCCGAGTCAGGGAAGACATTACCGGTTCTAAGTTAAGAGGGATAAATTGACCCAAATCTCTATGAATGATTATCCCCAGGTATTTAAATTGGGATACTATTTGCAGTGGGGTGTCTGTTGGAATTCCACTATCAGAAGGATGCAAGGCGAATAGGACGGATTTCCCCCAGTTAATGCGGACCCCTGAATATCTACCAAATGTGTCTATAAGTGAGAGGGCCTCTGTCAGTGAGGTGGCAGCGTTCCTAAGGTACAGAAGGGTGTCGTCGATGTATAGGGAGATCTTCTCCTCTACATGACCTATGGAGATGCCACCGGCCGCAGGTGCGGAACGTAACAGGATCACCATTGGCTCTACAGCCAGCACAATAAGGGCCGGGGAGAGGCGGCACCCCTGCCTTGTTCCCCTGTGAAGGCGGAAGGGAGGGGAGAGGGTCGACCCAGTGCGTACTCTAGCACTGGGGGAGTCATATAGGGATTTTACCCAGGATATAAATTTAGGGCCGAAGCCAAAGCAGAGCAGGACCTCCCACAGATAGACCCATTCAACAGAGTCAAATGCTTTTTCAGCATCCAGGGAGGCCACCGTGTCCGCGGGGGCAAGGTATTTATCAGAACCCAAGACTTTGTACAGCCTCCGCAGATTTATATCTGTACCCTTGCCTGGCATAAAGCCAGTCTTGGTCTTCGTGGACCAGAGTAAAGATAACTTCATTCAATCTCCGCGCCAAGATCTTAGTAAGAATCTTGGCATCTGCATTGATCAGATGGATCGATAGGATGAGCACAGCTCAGGGTCCTTGCCCGATTTAGGTATAACTACTATAACCGCCTCCGCCATACAGGCTGGGATTGTCCCTTCCTTCAGAGTTTTAACTACCATCTCGTGAAGTTTGGGTGTCAATTTATCACTGTACTGCCTGTAGAATTCTGAGGGGATCCCATCTACACCCGGAGTCTTCCCCGCCTGGAGATCGCCCATAGCTTGCTGGACCTCCTCAACCGTTATGAAGCCATCAAGGTGTTCACGTGCTGTGTCAGAAAGTTTGGGGGGGTTGATCTGGTCCAGGAAGGCATTTAATTCCTCCCTAGAATAGTCCATCCTGGAAGAATATAGGTCACTGTAGTAGGAGGCGAATCGGGCATTTATGGCAAGGGGGTCAACCAGTAGTACATTGTCCACATCGTAAATGCGGGCAATAATTGAGGGTGTGTGCTGCTCCTTCGCCAACCAGGCCAGGAGCCGACCAGTCCCCCCCCCCACCGCTCAAAAATGTGCTGCGACTGTGCCAGGTGTTGTTTTTTTGCCTTGGACACCCTAAGAAGCATCAGTTCACAATATGCCGCCTGCATGTCGAACGGTGACTGGGTTTTGGGATATCACGTATTGGGACTCTAGATTCTGAGCTGCAGTTTCGGCCTCTGCAAGAGTGACAGATGCGTTCTGCCTCACTTTGGAGATAGAGGATCGCTTCATTTTGTCGTTAAGTCCCCAGGCGTTCTAGGAGATCAGCCGCATGTGAGCCATGGGGATCTATGCAAACGTCAGGGGAGTATATCGCTAGTGAACCCAAGGAGAGGCGCGCAAAATTCGCTGCACATGCAGTCCTACATAAGACCTGCTTTCTCCATAACGATATTTTGAGCTGCAGACGGGTGAACCGCCAGAGAGAAGTACCGCAAAAAACATATTTCAACACACATGAGAACGTAAAAAAAAAAACCCCACCCTGCACAACCATTGGAGAACTCTGAGTGCCCAATCCCGCATCCATAACTTAGCTCAACCGGAGCACTTTACGTGTATCTCCTATGGGGGCAAGGAGAAAGCTGAAGGCAACCCGGGGGGGCGCTAAGGCAATGTTTCTGCAGTCAATGCAAGCCTTAAGCAGCTGTCCCCAACCTGGATGTCAAGAACAGAAATCAGCAAATGTATATCATTGAGGGAGGTCTCTTGGCGCAGGCCAAGGACACATACTTGTGAGGCATAACAAAGTGTAAGCATTATTCTCCCCATCACTTGTACCATCCCACCCCTTAATAGGCAGCTGTACCATGTTGCCCCCCCCCCCCCCCCCCCCATGAATAGTCTTCCCGGTTCGGTCACAGCAACAGGGAGAGAAACAAGGAACATTAAAGCGGGGGTCCACCTATCTATAGTTTTTTTTTTTTTTTTGTTTTTTTTTTTGGAGTTCATTCACAAACTTTTCTTCTCATGATTATCTACTCACATGTTCTGTGTAATAAGTCTGCCTGTGTCCGATTTCGCTGTAAAGAATAACTTATAAAATTCACTGAAGGCGGTTTCCATCTTCATTGTGGGCATTTGAAGCCCACAAGCATGTATTTCCTGGATGCGGTGAATGCTGTGCTCCCAGGATTCACCGAGATGTTGTGATGATGCTGTTGCACAATGCATGCTGGGAAGCCTGAAAATAGCTCCCAGGGGACTGTGGGAGGTCTGGGAGAGGCTAGAAACACGCCTACTCCCATGGGAGGAAAATCAGGAAGTGCTAAGAAGATTAGAAAAAAAAGGTAATTACGGCGATTTAAATTTTTTTACACAGCATGTCAGCATCTAGGCAAGGAAGAGAATGCATAGAGATAATGTTCAAAATTTGGGTGGAACCCCTCTTTAAGTATACAGTTACCAAGGTCTAGGCAAAGTGTCCAGCCAGTGGGAGGCCTCCTCTGGCGAGGTAAAGTATTGTGTAGATTCTCCATCCACTACCCGGAGGCAGGAAACAGCATGCTATACTTCATATTTTTTGCACGTACCTGGGCCTTTACGTGGTCAAAAGTTCTGCGGAGCCTTTGGGCCTCGATCGAGTAATCCGGAAAAAGCATAAAGGCGTGTGTTGTCGTGGCGGAGCTTGGCGACCTTCCAAGCGTCCCGAAGCACCAAATCCCGATCCCGGAAATTTAATACGCGGAAAATGAAGGTGTGTGGGGGTGCCCCAGGCGGCATCCTGTGGGCTCGTTCCACTGCGTAGTGGGCATAGAACACGGCGTCAGGCAGGAGAGTGCGGAGTAGATGTTCCGTGAAGGCCACTGGGTCTTGTCCCTCAGGGAGACCCACAACCCGCAAGTTGTTCCGTCTGCTCCTGTTTTCGCTGTCCTCTGCTCTGGATTCCAGCGCCTTCACTCGTACCTGTAGTGTGTGGAGAGAGGCACGGTGTTCTCTGACTGATTACTAAGAGTCTCCCACGCGGCGCTCAACCTCCCCCAGCCTGTCTCAGAATTTGTCCATGTCCCGGCGCATTAATCCAAAATCCGTTTTGGAGAGTATCGATGGTGTAGACAATAGCATTGCCAATATAAAATTGCACATGATAGAAGTAACATTGGTACATGTAGATATCATACGGTATGCACAGGCATCAAATGACCCAACGTGTTTTGCGAGACGTAGCTCGCTTCGTTAGGGGTGGATGCATGTGTAATGTATCAATCTGCAGAGCCAAAGTGCCAAATTGCTGAATCCCAAAAGACAGCAGCGACTGATGTATGGCATGGGAGCTGAGGGGGAGAGACCAACCGCAACCACCACCAGGGGACAGATGGAAGGCAGACATGGCGTGAGTGGGAGTGTGTAATCCTAAGGGTCTCAGATTGTCCATTTGTAAATGTCAGCTAATCAAAGGATAGAATGGACATTGAGGCCCAAGGTCTGCCTTCCCTCTGTCCCCTGGTGGTGGTTGTGGTCGTTCTCTCCCCCTCAGCTCCCATGCCATACATCAGTCGCTGCTGCCTTTCGGGCTTCAGCAATTTGGGACTTTGGCTCTGCAGATTGATACATCACACTTGCACCCACTCCTAAAGAAGCAAGCTACGTCTCGCGAAACGTGTCGGATTATGCCTGTGCATACTATATGATATCTACATGTATCAATGTTACTTCTATCATGTGCAATTTTTTTGTTGGCTATGCTATTGTCTACACCATTCATGTATGTATATTATTGCTTGATTAAATGGTATTCCTATATTTACTTTTGTTATTCAGTGGCTAACTGCTCACCTCACGCAAAGTCCAAGGGCTATGCTCTGTGTATTTGCTATGTATAGGAATGGAAATGTGTCACTGGTGACACCAGACCTTTCCTCTTATCTGTACCGCTGTTATAGCACTTTGGCGCCGCTATTCAGGCGGGAGGGGGGCGCTTTTAACCCCCTAGAAAGGGTTAAAAGCACCCGTGTAACACCACTGCTGAAGTGCTTTGCAGGCGCTTCAGCAGCGCTGCCCATGCATTCCCATGGGCATGGGTGGTGGAGGAGCGGTGTATACACCGCTCGCCACCTGCCTGAAGATGCTGCTTGCAGGACTTTTTCTAATGTCCTGCAAGCGCACAGCCCCAGTGTGAAAGTACTCGGGCTTTCACACTGGGACTGCAGATGAGGCATTTTTCAGGTACTTTACAGTGACTATTTTTAGTGCTAAAGCGCCTGAAAAACGCCCCACTGTGAAAGGGGTCCAAGTCTTTAAGCGGTTACATTTCCCTCATTTACAAACCAAAGTTCATTCCTATTTTTTTTTTAATTCCATATTTTTATTAGAGTTTTAAAGAGAACATTGTACAATTAAACATTGTACGTCGTGCAACGACGTCTGTATAACAATCATAGATATGAACTTCTATCTACATACAGGGATCTAGTAGGAACATGTATATACGAATGTAAGTAATAGTCGTGTCATTTCGTATAATGCTAACAGGAATAAAATTCTGATAGGTCTTAATCGGTCCGCTTCTCAAGTGTGTCACCCCACATGGGATCTTTAGTGGCACAGGAGTGAAGCGGACCCTTCTGTGGTGGACACGAAAGTTCCAAACAGTGGAAAAAGAAAAGAAAGAAAAGAAAGTAAATTTTTCAGTCGCAAAAGTAGCATAACATTCCTAAGGAGTGATGGGTATTGCTCGGTCAAGAAGGGGGGTCAGAACAACCGTTTGTGCGCGGGGTGCGCAGCTTCCAGTCCAGTCGGTCCAAGGTTGCCATGCTGTGCGTACTTTAGTGGCTTGCCCAGTTAGTGTGGCTGTGGTGGTCTCGTAACTGTAGTGTAGGGAAACCAAGTCTGTGACTTGAGTAAGCGTCAGATGTGTGTCAGATTTCCAGTGTCTAGTTATATTGAGTCTGGCTGCCATGAGGATGTGGGTGATTGTGGATTGGAGGGGGTGAGGGAAGTCCTCAATAGTGAGATTGAGGATCGCTAGCGCCGGTGTTGAAGGGGTCATGATTTGAGTGATGGTCGAGATTAATTGGAAGGTGTCTTCCCAGTATTTGCGGAGTTTGGTGCACGACCAGAAGACATGTAGTAGGTCGCAAGTGGAAGATTTACATCTCCAGCAAGTATTAGGGATTTGAGGGTTAAAAGATGTTATGCGGGCAGGGGTCAGATACCATCTTAGTGTAATCTTCTGTGTAAGTTCCCATAGGGCTGCGCATTTGGTGGATTTGTAAATAGTCTTGAGGGCATGTTGCCATTGTGTGTCTGTAAAATTTTTGGCAAGGTCTTTTTCCCAGGTGTGGTGGGGTGGCATTTTGGTAAAGGTACGTTTTTGGTGTAGGTTATTATAAAAATATGAGATACCTTTGATTTTTGTGTCGGGGTTGGTGAGGTATTCCCAAGTCTTGGGGTGTATGTAATAGATGGGGATTGGTATAGTTTGCAGGCAGTGACGTATACGGAGGTATGTGAAGTATTCGGATGTGGGTATGTCGTATGTGGTTTGGAGTTGAGGAAATGATTTGATGTGGTTTTTTTGTATTATGTCTTGTATGTAGTTTATACCTTTAAGGGTCCAAGGTGAGAGTGAGATTTCTGGCATTAGATGGAGTAAGGATTGTATGGGGATGTGGGATTGTGGTGTGGTGGGAGAGTATTGCATTAGGGATGACGCTTTTTTCCATGCCTGTGCTGAGGCTTTCACGGTGGGAGATAGGGATTTTGGGATTGGAGCGCCTAGGGGGATGCTTAGCAGCCATGTTTGCAGGTTTGGTCTTATGAGTGAAGATTGTTCAATGTGGGCCCATAGAGTGGACGGGGATGGTTGAAACCAGCAGGGTAGTTGGGCCAGAATAGCTGCCAGGTGGTAGTCTTCAAAGTCTATTGAGCTCGAGCCTCCTACCAGTCTGTGTTTGATCAGTTTTGTGTGGGCACATCTGGGTCTTTTTCCTTTCCAGAGGAATTTATTAAACAGCGTCTGAAGGGATCTGAAGAATGTGGTGGGCAGGGGAATAGGTATGGTTCGAAAGTAATAGAGTATCTGGGGAAGGCAGATCATTTTAAAGGCCGCAAGGCGACCTGTCCAGGAGAGTTCGTGTTTCGCTATGTTTTGTGTGGTCGCTTGAATGTTTTGTAGGAGTGGCAGATAGTTACATGTATAGAGCTTTTTAGTCGTCCTCGGTAGTTGTATGCCTAGATACGATATGTCGGAGTCTGCCCAAGCGAATGAATATTGGGCTTGTAGGAGGTTTCTTATAGTAGCGTCCACCTTGATGTCTAGTATGAAGGATTTAGTCGTATTGATTTTGTAATATGATATCGAGCTAAACCAATTTAGCATCTTTTGTACCTCTGCCAGGGAAACGGTCGGGTTGGTGAGGATGAGGATAACATCATCCGCAAACAGGCTAATTTTGTGGTGATGAGGGCCAATCTTTATGCCTGAGATGGCGGCATTAGAGCGGATATGTTCTGCTAGGGGTTCCATGACCATGTTGAATATGAGGGGGGAGAGGGGGCAACCTTGGCGGGTGCCGTTTGTGATTGGGAATGGTCGGGATAGCATGCCTTCCGTGTAAACCTGAGCCCCGGGGTTGGAATATAAAGCCATAATGGCTCCGAGAATCTGGCCCTGAAATCCAAACTTTCGGAGGACCGACGCTAAGTAGGACCAGTGAACCCTATCGAACGCCTTCTCTGCATCGAGGGAAAGGAGCAGAGAAGGCGTTCCGGTGGACTCAGCGTGGTGAATAAGGTTAATCATCCTCCTGGTGGCATCTGAGGCCTGTCTGCCTTTTGTGAATCCTGTTTGGTCTTGGTTTATAATTGTGGGCATAATTTTGAGTAATCTTGTCGCTATAGATTTGGCGTATAGTTTGAGGTCGAGGTTGAGTAGGGAGATGGGACGGAAGTTTTGGGGGACATTCGACTGTTTCCCTGGTTTCGGTATCGTGATAACTAACGCTTTTAAATATTCTGGCGAGAAGGTAGAAGAGGAGGCAGCATGATTGAATAGGTCACTAAGATGTGGAATCAACTGTGAATGAAATTGTTTATAATATTCCCCGGTTATTCCGTCAGGGCCTGGTGCCTTCCCGCTGGGGAGGGAGTCTATGGTTTTTTTAATTTCTTGGTCAGTGAATGGGGCATTTAAGGAGGTCAGTTGTTTCTCAGTCAGTTTGGGTAGATTTAGTTTGCAGAGGAAGTTATCTATTTCGTCCTGGGAGGGTTGTGGGGTATGGGGGTCCTGTTTCAGGTTGTAGAGGTCTTCATAATATGTGCTGAAGGCATCAGCTATGTCTTGGGGGTTGCTTAGGGGGGTGTGGGTATGGGGGTGAATGAGTTGGGTTATTTTAGTTTTGGTACGTGTACCTTTTAGTCGTTGGGAGAGTTTCTTGCCAGCTTTGTTGGAAGTGGAGTATGAAGACGCTTTGATTTTCCTGTGGAGGAATTCGTAGGAGTGGAGAAGTAGAGTTCTAAGTTCCTGTCTGAGGTTTAGTAGTTGGTTGGCCTGTGGGTCTCGGGGGTCTTTTTTGAGTCTGTCCTCTAGGGTCGCTATCTGGGTTGTCAGTTTGTCTATCTGCTGCGTCCTCTTCCTCTTATGCTGAGAACCAAGTTTAATTAACATCCCCCGCATAAATGCTTTGTGAGCGCTCCACACCACGGCAGGGTCGGGTACCGAGCCTTTGTTCAAGGAGAAGAATTCAGTGATGTATTTTGATATTTCTGGGGCGTATGTGTCGTTTTGTATAATATAGTTGTTAGCACGCCAGAGAAACGTATTTTGTTGCAAATTGGTGTCCTGTAATGTGATAGATATGGGGGCATGGTCCGACCATGTCGTGGTGTGGATCTGAGAAGCAGATATTTTTTGCAGAATACATTTGTCGGAAAGGAACAGGTCTATTCTGGAATACGAGCGGTGCCTGGGTGAAAAAAAAAGTAAAGTCACATTCAGAGCCGTGGTGACCTCTCCAGACATCATACAGGTCCTGGGATGCGATGAATTTCTTTAAAGGGGAGTCACGGCGTTTTGTCGGTGAGGTGGAGTCCATCAAGACGTCTGGGACTAGATTGAAATCGCCACAGATGATTTGGTGGCCTTTTTGGATAGTGTTGGCGGATCGAAGAACTTTGTGGAGGAATCTCATTTGGTGTGAGTTCGGGGCGTATAGATTGATTAAGGTATAAGTTGCTTTGTTGATTTTGCAGATTAGGATAATAAACCGACCTTCTGGGTCTGATAATGAATCAAGGAGTTGGAAGTCTAACGTGTCCCGGAATGCTATCATGACCCCTCTCGATTTAGTGGGGTGAGTGGCATGGAAGATGTGTGGATATTGGTGGTTGTTGCATAAAGGTGTATCGGAATGCAGCAGGTGGGTTTCCTGGATACAAAGCACGTCGCTGTGGAGAGCCGAGGCGGTTTTCCACAGTGAGTGACGTTTGGCGGGATGGTTTAGCCCGTTGGCGTTCAGGGAGAGAATGGTGATTGGCATCTTGCGGTGTGAGTTGTGCACAACACTTACAGTTAGTTGACGGTGGGTAGGTCCGGAGGTACCTGGCGTTGGGGTTCAGCAGATGGGTAGCAGAAGTACGAGACTTGAGGGTAGATTGCAGCGGTAGTAGTCTGGTAGTGGAGGTAGGTGCAGGAGGATCCTGGGTCAAGGGATTGGTGATAACTTCGTGGCGGACTGGACGGCTGAAAAACGACTGGACTAGAATACTGCGAATAGAGCAATGTGTTAGACTGCAATAATAATGATACAAAAAAAATGATAAGGAGAAAAAAAAAAAAGAAAAAAAAAAGTCCGTGGTAGAGCAGTAACTTGTATAGTATAATACAGATGGTGTGGCTTGTCGATATGTTCCAGTAGTGGGAAGTTCGGTTCAGTTGTTGGAGGTGATGCTTCTAATGGTAGAAGGATCTCTAGAGGGGGTGAAGAACACCGTATAATCCTCTATTAGGGGGTACAGAGAGTCAGTGATACCGGAAGGAGAGGTCAAGAAATTCAGGGTGCCAGCGCTCAGGGGAGCCATAATGGATGTTAGCGGCCAAGTGTGGTAGTGGTGTATACATCCTCAGTGGGGATTGCGGTTTTGCGAGTTGCGGGACGTATTGGGTCCTCTGTCTGAAGGAGGTGGTATGGATACCTCGGGGATTATCCGCCAAGAGTGGAGAAGCTTTAGGCCCTTTTCTAGATCCCCAATGGCGTGCGTTTGGCCATTGTGTACAATAAGGATGGTTGCAGGGTAGCGCCATTTATATTGTAGCTTGTGGTTTTGCAGGCTTTTGGTGATCGGGTTAAGATGTCTTTTTGATTGGAGGGTGTACTTGGACAAGTCGGGAAAGAGTTGGATGCCGGTATAGGGGGCAGGCAAGGGTGATTTAGCCCTGAGCTCCATGAGGAGCTTCTCTTTAGTGTGGTAGAAGTGGACCCTCATTAGGATGTCTCTGGGGACCGAGGTTGCTAGGTGGGCAGGCTTGGCAATTCTGTGGATCCTATCTATGATTACATCCCGCGGGGACGCTTCAGGAATCACTATATGCATCGGTTCTTTTGTGTATCTCGACAGGTCCGCGGGGAGTATGGTTTCGGGGACACCCCTCAACTTTATGTTGTTCCTGCGGGACCTGTCTTCTAAATCGGCCAGCTTGGCCCGCATCCATGCCTGTTCTTCTTTAACTGTGTCATAGGCATCACTGATTTCATTAACTGTGGATGTGCATGCCTGTATCCCTCTCTCAGTGTTGGTCACCCTGTCATCTAGCAAATGAATATCAGAGGTAATTCTGTGGAACATGGATGAGAGGTCCGTCATGAGGGAAGTCTGGAGGGAGATCAGCATGTCCTTCAGTGTGGTATCCATGACTGGTTGCCCTGATGTAGGGAAGGATGCCATAGAGGAGTTTAGGGCCTGGTCTAGGGAGAAGGGAGTAGGAGCCTGGGCCTCAATTTGTTGGTGTTGTGACCGGTGCGGCGGCGTATCTAGCCGCATTTTAGCTTTGGCTGGGCTGCTGGGGAGGGGGTCACCCTCCAGAGTCTGGGATGGGTCAGGTACAGTACCTTGATCCGTGTACTCAGCAATGGAGGCGTCCGGGAGGTCTGTGTAAGGTCCGCGCGGCGCGGCCTGGTCGGCGCCATCTTGGATATCCCAGCCCGCCGGCTTATAGGCAAATTCGGTCAGTTTCTGGGGCCTGTGGTCGGTAAATCTCTTTCTGGATGCCTGCATCTTCGCCTCCTGAAGGTGAGGAGTGAGGATGTGTGTGGATGGCGTCGTTGTTGCGGCCGATTACGCTGGATTGTGTCCCCTGGCTGGCGAGCTGTGAGCTTAGGCGTCCATCTTCCTCTCCGGCTGGCCACGCCCCCTCAAGTTCATTCCTATTGATCTAAAGAGCAAAACGTTACAATGTTTATAGTTGGCTCAGCTGCTGAGGAATTTTGTGAAACTTGGCAGACTGCCTGGCTTTTTTTTTTTTTTTTTTTTTTTTTTTTTTTTTGACAGCTGTGGGCTTGAGCAGAGAACTCTGCATAGAATCTGGAAAATGATTTTTTAAGATCACGGGGGGAAGAATCATGATCTCAATTCTTAACGATTAATCGTGCAGCTCTAGTATGTGCCTATAAATGGCATATTCACTTCATCTTTAGGTATGTACAATGTATTGTGACCTTGTATTGATGCACAGACAGGCCTACAAAAGACCCATTTAGAAATAGAGTGCCCTGGGGCCGCTGCTCTTGTTCCTTGCTCATCAGCCCTCTGTTAACATAAATATTCTCTAGCTGGCTAAGTACTACCGAGACTAAGGATAACATCATCCCTCATATACTTGCATACTTAAAAATCCTTGTGACAATGTGGTAATCAGCCATTGATTCAGATAGCATGAATTATGAACTGATTAGCATCATCTTCTCTGTATCCTGATTGTAATCTGAATTTTAAAATGCATTCATTATCCACCTTTTTTTGTGTTAAATAGTTACAAGAGCCAAAAACTGTACTTGAAATAGAGAAATAAATTAAAGCTTTCGTAGTATATACTGACGTAACACTAACATAGGAGCCAACATAAGGGGCTAGGTAATGCTATTTGGTTAGAAGGGCTGAACCATTTATCACCCAAGACAAATGTTCAAATGAACTCACTACCAAATCTTTCCACCACACTGGTTTAAGCATATCCTGGCCACAGGATATGCTTTGCCACATATAACCAGGGATTTACATAGTGGAGTTTATTTTAGTTAAAGCACAAGTTCAGCTTTTTTCTTGGAAAGAATGTGGTGTCACAAGAACAGGAAACAAGCTGATGTTTTTTCCACAGGGGGGATCACAGACCGTAACAAAAACGTGGCAGTTTATTAAAACAAAGAATTGTTAATGCAAAAGTTTAATGTATTCACTGTGAAAAGAATTTGAGTTATTATTGCAATGGTTATCATAAGAACCCTGTTGCCAAACCATTCATTTCAACACAAATCTTCCCAGAAGATTAGAGATGTATTTTATGCATGGTATTTACCCTTTTTAAAAGGTTCCCTTGTGTAGACATCCAAAAGTCCTAAGACTACTAGAGCTCATGTCAGCAGATTCACTCAATTGATGCACTATAGCAGCCACTATAGCAGCCATTCTCAACCAGGGTTTCATGGAACCTTAGGGCTCCTCCAGAGGTGGCTAGGGTTTCTATGAGCTGTGGCTAACTGTGATGGTGCCTGCCATGTCTACCCCAACGCAGCTGGTCAGACACTATAGCTGGCTACTGCGTTTCTTCACCTATAGCAGCCCTCTTTCCCATAAGGCAAGCAGGCCTACCGGTACTCAGTTGTCCCCAGGACTTATACACAATGCTATAGTGCCTAGCCACCACGCCAGTGCAGAGCAAAGCAAACAGATAATTGCAGTTAGCAGACAGCTTGGTTCAGACAGATAGCAGGGTTCTATGACAGTCCGGGTAAAAGGCAGGCTAAGTTCAGGGAATAGTCCAAAATCCGGTCCGAGATCATATACAGGGAAATCCAATCTAGCAGGGCAGTCAGAGCTTGATCAGGAACAACACACATATCACTCTCTCTCACAAGCACCCAAATGAGGTTTTAGCTGAGGTTTAAAAGCACCCGTGTAACACCACTGCCGAAGTGCTTGGTTTCTACCCAGAGACTGACCACATCAATCACCCTGTAGATGGACAGACAGACAAGGAGAGTGCCATAGCCAAAACCCCGGATTCTGGAATGAGGAACAGGAGCACTAGATGCTCCTGACAGTGCCTGCATAGTTCCAGGTCCAACACTTTGGCAGTGCCAGAGGCATGACTATAAGGGTGGCATTCTGACCACCACTGTTCTTCCCCCTGACCACCACCATTGTAAGGGGCATTTTCCCAATGACTGCCACTGAGCTAATCTTAGATGGTGTTCCCCGAGACCTGAAAATGATTGTTCATTTGGTATAAAAAGGTTGAGAAAGACTGCTCTATAGTATTCCCCTTTGGCTTTTCCCCCAGATGATACATAATGGCTTATGCTGGGAGGTGAGGGGCGAGGCAGTTGAGCCAGCACAGATGGTAATTAGACACTCCCAGAAGAGAACGCTTTGATGTGCAAGAATGGGGGCTCTGTTATAGAATTGACTTCTCCTGGAGTAGTCAAATTTGCTAGCAAGTTCAGAGGCACATTGCAAGTGAAAACAATTATTTATGGAAAAAAGAAATACTGAAAATAACCATTTTAAACTATTTTTTTTCCTGTGCTTTTTACTTGTAAGTTTTAAAGCAGGACTTCAGTCATTTTTTCATCTATTAAATCTTCTACCCTTGTTGTTTTAACTTTGGATAGTAAAACATTTTTTTTTCTGCCAGTAAATACCTTATACAGCCCTCTTCCTGTTTCTTGTCTGGAAAAAGGCCTAGGCCTAAGACATCATGCACAGCTCTCTCTAGAGAGAGAGTTTGCCAGGGAGGGGGGATGAGTCATAAGAGGGCCAATGAGAGCTGCAGAGCTGGAGGTGTGTCTCTGTGTGTGTGTAAATTCAGGAAGTAAACAGGCAGCAGCTTCAGCTGCCCACAGTTAAAATAATTGCAGCCAGACCTAGTGGAGGGAGATTTCTGCAGCATATTTGGCAAGTACAGAATCGCAGTATATATTAAATAATATGCAAAGAAGTTGGGGGGAAGCTTAAGAATGGCAAATATTTTTTTATTACAAATTATGTGAGCAGACTGTAGTTCCTCTTTAAAGTTGTTTAAACAAATTTTTGACATCTTGTTTTTACAAGCTTGCTCTTTGATATTGTTTTTGTATTGCATAAAATAATAAATAATGAAGTTTTGTGGATTAGCCACCAAAATGAGCAAAAGTCCAACATACAATGACTCTGCGTTCTTTCTGAACCACATAAGGACCGTAAGGAGTTACCCCCTTAATTACCGGGCCATTTTTTGTGATACGGCACTGTGTCGCTTTAACTGACAATTGTGCGGTCGTGCGATGTTGTACCCAAACAAAATTTATGTCCTTCCCCCCCCCCCCCCCCACAAATAGAGCTTTTTTTTGGTGGTATTTGATCACTAATTTCTTCATCAGTTTAGGCCAATATGTATTCTTCTACGTATTTTTGATAAAAAAAAAAAAAAAAATCGCAATAATATTGATTGGTTTGCACAAAAGTTATAGCGTCTACAAAAGCTATTTTTAGCGGGACTGTGACATTGCGGTGAACAGATCGGACACTTGACACTTTTTTGGGACCAGTGACACTTCTACAGTGATCAGTGCTATAAAAATGCACAGATTACTGTATAAATGACACTGGTAGGGTAGGGATTAACACTAGTGGTGACCAAAGGGTTAAATGTGTTCTGTGGGGGGAGTGGACTGAATGGAGGAGGAGAGAGCTCGCTGTTAGTGATCACTAGGAACAGACGATCTCCCTCTACTCCCCTGACAGAACGGGGATCTGTTTGTTTACATTGACAGATCCCCGTTTTGGCTCTCTGTGGAGCGATCGCGGGTGGCCGGCAGACATCGCGGCCTCTGGTCACGCTCTCTGGCGCCGCGCAGCGGGCACACGCATGCACCCACTGTATCTATTACACAAACTGACGTACAGTTACGGCGATTCGTGTAATAGAGCCAACCTGCCACAGTAAAATGACAGCGACTGGTCGGCAAGTGGTTAAATAGACACTTGCACCTTGTAAAAAAACATCTATATTTTTTACCTTGGATTCTGAAAAAACATTTGATAGGGTACCTGTGGACTACCGTACATAAAGTATTTTTGATTATAAAGGATTATATTCCGAACCTTCCGCTCAACTGTACACATCCAGGGCTGGTGCAAGGATTTTTGACACCCTAGACGAAACCTCATTTTGCTGCCCCACCCCTTAGCTTTACCCCTGACTCCACCCCCTTTGCCCTGCCCATGTATACGGTGGAGGTGGCAGGGGTGGAGATTTTTGCTGTGCCTTTTCGCCTATTTCTTCGGCCGTGGCCCCCACCTGCGCCTCTGGACCCGGCCTGAAGACAAATGGTGTGGGCTCGCTTCCTCATATACGGGCAGCCTAGAGCAGTATACAGGCAGGCGGCCTCACCCAGAGACTGACCACATCAATCACCCTGTGATTGAAAGCTTGCTGGGGGTGCACGGGAAAGCAGCTGCAGGAGTCGGCCAGGTGATCCGAGGACCAGAGCAGGAACAGAAGGGCCACGGGGGCCAGGAGGAAACCAGGGCTGACCGCATTCTCAAAGCCGCATCATTATGTAGATCTTGGGGAGAGTAAATCAGTGTCCCGGACACTGTAGGCCTCAACTGGTGCTGGGGGGGAGGGGCGTCAGACTCCGCCTCCTCAGTGCTCCGCCAGGACTCTCCATACTCGGGAATACTGCAGCCGCTTTCATCCCAGGAGGAGGGGGAGGTGAGGATAGTCAGACACCCGGATCCGTGCAACTTCCCTTATTTTTGGGGAGACACGGAGATGGGGCCCTACAGGACTATCCATGGAGAGACAGTCTCCTTTCCTTCTCAGGCTGTCCCGCACAGCCAGCCAATGAAGAAGCACCTCCGGTGCCCCCAACTGGTAAGCGCTGTAGGCTGGCGCCTACCTTGCCTATTGGTAGTGCCGGCCCTGTACACATCATGGATTATCAGACACATTTATAATTACTAGCAGCATTTGCCAGGGATGCCTGCTTTCTCCTTTAATGATGGAGCCCCTGGCGACAGCACGCAGACCTAACCCATTTATAATGCTCACTGCTCTCACAAGATTGGATTGTTAACTCAGCCTGCTACTTTCTTGCGTGTAGTGCAGGAGGTGATTCATTTGTTTTGAAAAGTGTCTTATAACGTGAACACTACAAAATCTCCAGTCTTACCTGTTGGGGTGGACAGTTCTACACGATCAAGTGCATTCCATGTTTGGGCATTAAAGTGACACTAAAGGTTCATGTGTTGTGTGTGGGTTTTTTTTTTTTTTTTTTTTTTTTTTTTTTTTTTTTTAAATCACAAACATATCATACTTATCTCCACTGTGCAGCTCGTTTTGCACAGAGTGGTCCCAAGCCTGCTCTTCTGGGGTTCCTCGGCAGCTGTCTCAGCTCCTCCCCACATCAGATAACCCCCTGGGAGAAGCGCTCTCTCGGGGGGTTACCTTGTGGGAGCGCTCCTGAGTCCAGCATTCCAGCATTCAGCGTCTATGAACGCCGAATGCAGGACTCTGCCTGGCCCCCGGTGCGCGCGTCATTGGATTTGATAGACAGAAGCGGGAGCCAATGGCTGCACTGCTATCAATCTATCCAATCAACAGCCGAGAACCCCCTAGCAGAGAGACAGCGTGTCCCCGTGGGACAAGTTCGAGGGTTCAGGTAAGTAAAACGGGGGGCTGGGGGGGCCGTTCACTAACAGGTTTTTTTTCACCTTCATGCATAGGATGCATGAAGGTGAAAAAAACACGAACCTTTACAACCCCTTTAATTTAACCTCGCCTTTTGCTAAGATATACAGTATCTCACAAAAGTGGAGTACAACCCTCACATTTTTGTAAATATGTTATTATATCTTTTCATGTGACAACACTGAAGAAATGACACTTTGCTACAATGTAAAGTAGTGAGTGTACAGCTTGTATTACAGTGTAAATTTGTTGTCCCCTCGAAATAACTCAACACACAGCCATTAATGTCTAAACCGCTGGCAACAAAAGTGAGTACACCTCTAAGTGAAAATGTCCAAATTGGGCCCAAAGTTTCAATATTTTGTGTGGCCACCATTATTTTCCAGCACTGCCTTAACCCTCTTGGGCATGGAGTTCACCAGAGCTTCACAGGTTGTCACTGGAGTCCTCTTCTACTCCTCCATGATGAAATCACGGAGCTGGTGGATGTTAGAGACTTTGCGCTCCTCCACCTTCCGTTTGAGGATGCCCCACAGATGCTCAATAGGGTTTAGGTCTGGAGACATGCTTGGCCAGTCCATCACCTTTACCCTCTGCTTCTTTAGCAAGGCAGTGGTCTTCTTGGAGATGTGTTTGAGGTCGTTATCATATTGGAATACTGCCCTGCGTCCCAGTCTCTGAAGGGAGGGGATCATGCTCTGCTTCAGTATGTGTCAGTACACTGTAGCTCCCCAGTGCCGGCAGCACTCATGCAGCCCCAGACCATGACACTCCCACTACCATGCTTGACTGTAGGCAAGACACACTTGTCTTTGTACTCCCCGCCTGGTTGCCACCCCACAAGCTTGACACCATCTGAACCAAATAAGTTTATCTTGGTCTCATCAGACCACAGGACATGGTTCCAGTAATCCATGTCCTTGGTCTGCTTGTCTTCAGCAAACTGCGGGCTTTCTTGTGCATCATCTTTAGAAGAGGCTTCTTTCTGGGATGACAGCCATGCAAACCAATTTGATGCAGAGTGTGGCGTATGGTCTGAGCACTGACAGGCTGACCCCCCACCCTGTCAACCTCTGCAGCAAAGAATCCCATATAACATACTGTCAAAATGCAAATCTCTAGGCAGCATAGGTCCTCTGTTTTACAGGATTATTATAGGGGCATGCGTATTAGGTCAATTGAAGGCATGGTTGAACCTAAACCTGGCAAACTTTGCATCCATAGAGTGAGCGATATACAGAATTGAGATCTTAAATCCTTACTATAATCAAAAGCAACAGCTCAACAAGTGCATACACCTTCATACAAGTGTCTTTACTGGCTTGGGAATCTCTATTAAAATTAGACTCCTCAAATGTATTGAAAGTGTTGCTTAATATCCCTTTAAGAGTAAATGAGCATTCCTTTCCATCTTTAAACATCTCTCCTTCATGAGGCTCCATTCACACCTGAGCGTATTGATTTACTGGCATGTGTTTTTTTTTTTTTTGTTTTGTTTTGTTTTTTTAAGCTTCTTTGCAGCTTTTCACAAGCCCTTCTTTTTTTTTTTTTTTTTTTATTTAAAGCATTTTAGAAGTGTATTACAAGCATTTTACAGCTTCAGGCGTTTTTGTTTAGCCAATAGAAAGCACTAGGGGGTTGAGAGCTGCTATTTGAGCGTTTTACAAGTGTTTTTGCTTGTCAGGCATTTCTATTGAAGTCTATGGGGCCAAAAAACACTTTTAATCTTCCAAAACGAAGGTCATGTACTTTTTTGAGCTTCAGGCGACAGAAGGCTTATATGTGAACAGGTCCCATTGAAATTCATGGAATTTTTGCTTGTTGGGAATTTTTGGAGCTTCAGAGCTGAGCGTTTACAAGCTTATTACAGAATTTAAAGATTGATACTATATCTTATCCTTTAACTAAGGAGTACATTTCCTGGTTCCATAAAATCTACCAGAAAAGAACTCCGATGGCAGCAGTGTGGTCAAGTGGGACATATATTTCATATCCTTTGGAATTGTAAAAACATAAGAAGTTTCTGGCAGCCAGTGTTTAAATTAATACCTGCAATTGCCGGGATTCTTTCAACACCCACTCCACAACTAGCAATATTAAGTATTACTAATTTTAACTTCCCTTTAACCTATATTTTGTTTCTGCAAGATGAATTATTGCTAATAGGTGGAGACAAACGTTGGCTCCTTATATTTCTGAAATAATTCATAAAATTATTATACAATGTTTCTATGAGCCATTCCTAGCCTATAAAGAACATGGAGCTGGTAGCTTTCATTTCAAATGAAATGTGTGGTTACAAATGTTTGAAGTAGCTGGAGTACAGTAAGGCCCCTTTCACACTGCCTTGAAAGTCACGTGATTTTTCAGAAGCGATTTAGACGCAATTTTGCCGTGATTTCAGGGAATGCCTGTGTAAACTTGAGGTTTATGGACCTCAACTCGCATCAAAGTTGGACCAAAGTATGGACTACTTTTTGAAGTCGGTGCGACTTGAACAGATATGAATGGTACGCATTGCAAATCCTGGGATACGATTGTCATGCGAATTTGCAGTCCCACGTCACAGGACAAGTCACACAAGTGTGAAAGGGGCCTAAACAGTGTAATACTGTGTTTGACACCTTACCTTTTTATTAACTGTGGACTTCTAGTGCATGTTATGTCTTATGTTTCGTACATAATTTTTGTTATTTGTTCTAAAATTTTAATTCATGATCTACATTGTCTATATGTGGGCTTTGGGGAAAGTTGTTCAGATCTTTTATTATTTTATTACAGGTACTTTTTTATAGCTTTGATAGAGATGGGAAGGCCTGGGAAAAAATGGAAAAATCGGGGGGGAAAACGTGTGGAATATGTTTTTTTACAATGATAAATAATATATCATGACATGGTATCCAAACTATGGAACATGAATACCCTAATGAAAGATTTAAGACTTTATGTAAAGTCGTATATTATTGCAAGTTCTCTCAGCTAAAGACAAGCAAATCCTGGAATACAGTTCAAGTAACACTGTACTTCTCAATGCAATTCTCAAACAAGAGAAATATGCATTTCTGCCACTAGGGGGGCACTGCAGGTAAAAGCTCCAGTTTTGTTTTCTTGTGGGCTCCATCTTGAACCTCCTACAGTTGGGTTATTGGTGGGATGCAGTAGATGCTGGTTTGGCCTCTCAGGTCTTAATTGATAGGTAACAGGGGAAATTTGACACATTTAGTGTATATTTTTTAACCTTTGAATAATTCCTATTAAAGGTCTACACCATCACAGCATAATAGTCTGGTCAGTAAATAGTTTTTTCTTTTCCTCCGCTTAGTAAAATGGTGAGACCAACCAACATTATTTTCCAAATGCTACAAGGATGACAAAACACATTCTGGCATGTCAGAGGTGCCCTAATGACATACAAAATTCTTTATGGGATGAAATGATGAGGACCATAATAAAAGTGCAAGTAGCTTTTCCCTCGAGTTCTCATTCCAGAAACACACTCTTTCTGCTGATTCTGGATCATCACAAAGTATTTCTTCACCAGCAGCATCTTCGAATAAAGAAGTGTTACAAACCACAGCCTCCCAAAAATACACAATACCTTAATTTTATAGAAACATTGACACCTGAAAATCGAGAGAACATTCATATAGGTGAAATGTTCTTAACATATACTGTACAGTCCTTGTTATTTCATTTGTAATAAAAAAATGAAATTTTAAAAATCAAGTTTAGTATATTTACTGAATAAGCTGTACTTTTTATTTTTAAGTATAATACTTATTCATACAGTGCATTCACCTTCCCAGTGTAACAATTATTTCCAATTACATATTCTAAGCACCGAAAATGTATGCAGTGCTTTACATATACAGTATATTATACATTTTTATCAGTCCCTGCCCTCAATGAGCTTACAATCTATGGCCCCTAGCTCACATTCATACATACACATACTTAGGTCAATTTAGATAGGATGTGATATGGAGTATTTTCTATGCAATTCAAAATGTAAATTGGATTGCATGTTTTACCTTATGAAGATGTATGTACCTGAGCAATAATAAAAATTATTGGAAAATAAATTCCCTTTTAAACAGCATGGCCTGCCATTCCTAGCTGCAGCAGATTGCAGCATAATTTTGTTTTCATCCTGTAGGCTTCCTTTCCATTCTGTTCATTGTATATAGGCATTTGTTATACATTGTCTGATGGTTTGTTTTTTTTCTTTATTTCAGCAATGCCACCAGATGAAGAAAGAAAAAGGAAGCGATCTGCTCCAGAGGAGAACACATTACATGGTAATGTAATTTAGTAAAGACAATATGGCTCTAATTTTAGCCTCACATACAGTAAATACAATGGCTGGGGTCACAAAGGCCTAACGTGAGCTTTGGGTCGCAACTATGTGCAGCACATGCATGGAAGCTGCTGATTAGGCCTTCCTCCTCCCGTTTTCTTTCCTAAAAATTGAATTGACATTAGTATATATAATAAGGGCAGAGTAGTAGTAGGCAGGAGTTCCATAAAGTCTGGGAATCATCGAAAGTTCAAGACAGATGGATAGATATAGATGTATATTAGAGCTGCACAATTCTGGCCAAAAAGAGAATCACAATTTTTTTTTCTTAGAATAAAGATCACATCTTTCACATTATACAAAAGAATTGGGCTACCTTAACTGGTTTAGTTTTTTATTAATTCATTAAAGTTTCATTTTTTTTCCCCAAAAAATTGCATTTGAAAGACTGCTGCGCAAATACAGCATGACATAAAATATTGCAACAACCACCATTTTATATATATATATATATATATATATATATATATATATATATATATATATATATATATATATATATATATATATATATATATATATATATATATATATATATATATATATATATATATATATATATATATATATATAAAGATGTATGTATGTATGTATGTGTATATATATATATATGTGTGTGTGTGTGTGTGTGTGTGTGTGTGTGTGTGTATATATATATATATATATATATATATATATATATATATATATATATAATATAAATTAATTAATGTGTGTGTAAGTTGGGGATTCTAAGTAATTTTCTAGCAAAAACTATTTTAACTTGGAAACCAACAAATGTCAGAAAAAGTTTAAGTGGTTAAACTTTCCTCATTTACACACCAAAGTGTATTCCCTTTGATATAAAGGACAAATAGTTATAATGTTTATACTTGGTTCCACTGCTAAAGAATGTTGTGATACTTGACAGAATTCCCATTTTTTGTTTTTTATTTTGTTTTTCCCCTTCCTTTGATGGTTGTTGGCTTCAGCAGAGCAGAGAGAATTATCTGCATAGAAAGAATCGGGAAATACTTTGTCAAGATCGCAAGGGGGAAAAAAATTGCGATAACAATTCTTAACGATTTATCGTGCAGCTCTAATATGTATGATAGATGTCAAGTTGAGCAACTGTAAATTTATTCTTTAAATCTCCTTTATAACAACAAAAGGAGAATGGACAAATTGAACATTTTTATATGTGCCTATAAATCTGCTGGGAGGATTGGTAGATTTACTCTGCTCATACATATAACTGGCATTATATGCGGATTAATGCCCTTTACGGTCCTTGCACATGATACTCCTATATGAATGCCAGATCTTGCAGTAAATTCCTGCACAAGAAAAGTGAGTATGGGCCATATAGTGGACATGTATACGAGCTTAAAAATTCTAGCTCCCAGAATGCTATATTTAAGATAATATGGTAAAGTACATGCATACTTGTGTAAAAAAAAAAAATCAATGGAAAATTGATTGACTAAATCAATGGACTGCATTCAGATCAATATAATCAAAAGAGCTTGGAAAAAAGCCCAAAAATGTGGTGATTTTGGCACCAGTGTGCAAGAGTATCTGCAAATGAATGAATGTATAAATAGAAAAGTACCGTTGTACTTTGTTTAAAAGTGGGAATTAAGATATATACAATTTATATAAACACTGTGCCCAAAGGTCTGTTTTTTTGACAGCAGCAGCTATGACAGCTGTTTTATTTACACAGCAATTCTCAGGTGTCATTTGGCTGAATGGAAATTGCTGGCAAATACGGGGGTTGGGGGAGCTGCAGCGGGGCTGAAGGAATACACAAGCAGCATGTCCAGTGTCCACAACTGGTTAATAACACTTGAAAAAGCTGAAAACCTGAGCAATCTCTTCACTTTATTAAAACTGGATTATTAGTTTCCTTGCTAAGTAGTACAAAGAAGGATGTATATGAATAATATGCCTTTCAGAAAAAACACGCGCACTCTGGGAGTAATTACCAAAATCATACAGGATACACGTAACTAAACTGTATGTGTGCAGACAGGCCTATTTAATAAAGCAGTTGGGTTTATGATCAATGCAGAATTCATGGTTTTGGAAGAGCTTTATAATATTTACTGCATGATGTTTAACAGCCGAAGAGGATGAACCACAACCATTGAACAATCCTCTTGAAGTGGAAGACCAACAAGTATGTAACCATCCGAGAGAAGACCACCACCCCCCATCCAGTCTGTACCATCCTCCTGGAAATGGTAGCCTGTTGTCTCAAACAGAATCTATAAGGCATGGTTTGGAACTCAATTCCATGGTTGAGGTGAACGATCCCCCCATATATGGAGTGATCCGATGGATAGGACACACCCCGGACTCTCCCGAAACCATTGCTGGCCTTGAAATGGTAATCTTGCCTTTGTAATATTTTGTGTATTATTCCTAAAAAGTGTTAAAATAGTTATGCATGTACTAAAGGTGAATATATAAATTTGTGCCGCGCTGTATATGCCTCAAACAAATCTGATATAATATCCAGTGCTCAAAAGGCAAAATCCACAATCTAAAGTGCAAGTGCTAAAAATACCTACATACATGATTGTAAACCATAACTAAATGAATACATCTGGTGTAAATATCATAAATAATACAGTCCACATAAAATTGATATAGTGCTCCAAAGCAAAATCCACAGTGACTTGTGACAGCGAGCCCCCCCCCCCCCCCCCCGGTGTGACTGCGCCGCTCACCTCAAAGATTTTGAACGCACACCTAAGTTTGGTCAAAATGTACAGTAGATGTTAAATGCATTAATCCCGAAGCGATGGAAATCAAAGAAAATGCAGACGATAAAGGATTGGTTTAGGGAAGTAGATAAAACTAGGCTAATGGAAGAATTAATATGGGTACAAATTTTAGGGTTGGAATCTAAGGGGAGGATCTACAGTATGTAGTTATCCAACCCTGGATCCACCCTCTTAAAATTAAACTATATTCACATTTTTGATACACACGGTAAATCATGGTTTAGTAAGGGAGATTGGGAATAGAAAATTTGGTAGGGATATTTGATACATTTGGGGAAGGAATTAGGGGAAATGGGGGGTAGAGGGTTAAGACTATCATCCCCCCTTAAATAAAAGGCAAAGACAAAGATTCACTTTCCACAAATAGAAAATTTGTAAGGGGTATTTAATAACTTGGGAGGGAATAAGGGGAATGACCTACTATACACAATAGTGGAAAAATCCCCCCCCCCCCCCAAATTTTTTTGTTCACATTATGTATTAGGAAATGGGAGTGTTTTGTACAGGGGGTTGGGGATGGAGGGGGGGGATGTGAGGGGGGGGGGGGAGTGAGTTAATGGATTATGAGATTATGAGAACTTTGACATTTTTGAGGATGATATATTCTAGGAGAGATTCATTCTTGTGTTTTTGAATGATTTGTATATATGTTTTTGCAATGGTATGTAAGGTTTTATATTTGTATAATAATTTTAATAAAAAAATAATTGAAAACAAAATGTGCAGTAGAATCAACACTGGGCTCAGGGTTAGTGGACTCTGTGGAACTCCAATCCCTTCACTGTGGATGTCCTCGGTGTGTATATGCAATAGTGTAATAACGTTTAAACTCCGGTTTATTTAAAAAATTAATTGTACTCACATCTTAGAGATTCCCTTGATAGAAACACGTGACAAGCCTTGTGTCTAATCCGCGTTGGGGAGGGGCTAGGACGGAGGTGAAGCCAGCTGAGACGATCTCTCAGCGAGGCGACAAGAGGCATAACAACACACCTGTCGGATTGGGATTGTTTGATTTACCCATGCTATGTATGGAGTGGTGCGCTGGTAGAACCTCTAAGATGTGAGTACAATTCATCTATTCTTTTAATAAACCGGAGTTTAAACGTTATTACACTATTGTTGAGCCTTTCTTTGCATATACACACCGAGGGCATCCACAGTGAAGGGATTGGCGTTCCACAGAGTCCACTAACCCTGAGGCCAATGTTGGTTCTACTGCACATTTTGACCAAAATTAGGTGTGCGGTCAAAATCTTTGATGTGAGCGCAGTCAACTGGGGGGGGGGGGGGGAGGGGGGTGGAGCATGTGTGTGGAATCACTGAAAGTCACTGAAAAGTTTCCGTCTGTAAAGTATTGTCACAAGTCACCGTGGATTTAGCTTTGGAGCACTGGATACTCTATCAAATTTATTTGGACTGTATTATTATTTATGATATTTATACCAGATGTATTTATTTATGGTTTACAATCATGTATTAATATGTAGGTATTTTTTGATTAGCACTTGCACTTTAGATTGTTGATTTTGCCTTTTGAGCACTGGATATTATATCAGATTTGTTTTGAAGTAATTTATCATTTAAGATATTTGCATTATTCATTTATTGAAGGTTTATAATACATTTACGTGTTTTGATATTTATGATTTTCAATAGAGACACTTCTATATAGTGACAATATACATTTCAGTACACACATTGTCACGTCATTTTCTTTTCTTTTTATTATTTATCACCACTGGCATTTGCACTTTTTTATATATTGGCACATTTGTTAATAGTATTTTTACAGAGGCATATACAAGGTGGCACAAATTTCTATATTCATCTTTTTAGTCCAACACCGTTTATGGGAGTGTGTCTGGTGTCAGCAGTTGAATGAAATTTAGACATCTCCTTACACCTGTGTAATGTTCTTTTGAATTCATAGTAGCTCGCAAGATTTTTCAATTAATTAAGTTTTGCATGTACTGCCAAGCTGGTTGATGAATTATTCTTAATCAGACCAATTTTTTTCATGTTCCAGAAAGACTGATTTAAAAAAAAGTCAATTTTTTAGACTGCAACCTCATAAAAAAACAAAAGAATTTTTAAGCTGAAAAAAATGAATCACACATGCTTTAGCTTTGTTGTAGATATCAATAATCCAATTCAATATTCTATTGGTGACTAGATTACATCTGTTGGCACTGTTGGGTAGATTTTGCTGTAGGCGGCTAATTGGTCAATGCACAGTGGACTGACATATTCTGTCAAACAGCTGACCTAGAATATTCTGTAAGAGGATGACAGATCTTCACCTGCACGTGGTGTTCATGTACTCCTTTCCATTCATCTGCACGTAGTCCAGAACTTTGGATTGGTTGCCAAATATTTCCAATATTTAAAGCAGAAGTAATTCCATCCATTGAAAATGTTTGAATTCTTAAAGTGTTACTAAACCCACAACAGTAACATCAGTCTGTGTATGCAGTAAATCATGCTTGTTATACTCGCTGTGGAACCTAAGGGGTTAATCCTCTGCATTGTGTATAAAAGGCAGTTAGATCTTGTATGCACAGATCCTCTCTTCTTCCACTGAAACCAGAACAAGTCTGGATAAGATAGTTACAGCAGTCAGGCTGCACATTCTCAGTTTGGTGGGTATTGCTAAAGAGTTTTTTTTTTTTTTCTTGGGATGGTGCATGTGATCAGCACTGTCCAGACAGAGGGTCAGGGGTTCTGGATTCTGATAGGACGTCAGCAGCGCATGCGGTCTGAAGGTCCGGCATACCATGCCGGATCTTCAGAGCTGCTGCCGGAACCAAGGGCTCCCGTGCACATGCGCGGGAGTGACGTCATTGCGGCTCCAACCACTCACAGCGCCTCAGCCTGCGATCCCGGAAGAGTCCACTAACCCTGAGGCCAGTGTTGGCTAGTGTTCCGCGATCCCGGAAGTAGAGAAGATGTCAGCCCTCTCAGGGGTGAGCGGGTGCCGCTGGAAGAGCTTCATTCTAAGGTGAGTATTTCATAATGTGCTAGTATGCAATGAATACTAGAACATTATGCCATTGTCTCTGCAGGGTTTTTTTTTTTGTTTGTTTTGTTTTTCAGCGGTTTACAACCCCTTTACCCAGGAAATGCTAGAAGTCACAAGACTGCTATATACTGTTGATGAGAAAAGGTATTTAGCCGTTTATATTTACTAAAATAATTGCATTTCCATGTTCTGTGTAGTGTAGGAGATCAGATATAGGGAATGCAGGGTCCTGGGTTTAGTAACACTTTAAACATACCAAAATAGTTTTCTGCGGTGTCTTCATTTACATTCTACCCACTAGCACATGCACAGAGTATGCTACATTCAAGGCATGCCTCTGGTGATAACGGCCAGTGTGCTTATGTCAACTCTCAGATGAACTTTCATGCCCTAAGATCACTGGGGCTATAGCTGGTCATGAGTGCAGCACCATAGCATCTGCAGATTTAAATAGAGGCTAAAATTGAACCAACCTTGGTGGACAGGAGAGTTTAATTTGCCTTTTTCTCAAAAGGTGAACCTTACAAAGCTCCCACACTCTGTGACCGACACAGCCAGGTATGTCTCCACCAACCTATGGCAACTAAAGATCAAAGATCATTCATTGCTGTAGTGTGCCACATCATCACATCTGTATATAGAAATTAAGTGTAAAGTGTGGAGGGAACTTTAAGGCGCACACAAACAAGAATGAACTTGATTCCACACCGCAACACCAATGTGGTAAAAACACCTTTTGTTAGAGAACACTTATTGAGGGCCCGTTCACACTAGGACCTGCATTGGAACGCACAGGAATGCTATGCGGTTCCTGTGTTATTCAAATGCAGTTCTGTGCAGTGCAATTTCAGGCTATTCATTTTTAATGGGCTGAAATTGCACTGCACCAAAGGTTGTGCATGCACTACTGTTTGAAATGCACTGCAGCCTGCTCACATAGTACTTTTGCACCATACGATCCGGTGTGGGAAAACGCACTGCATTTGCAACCTGCATTTAGGGTGTTGTTAATTTTACACTGACACCCACTGTAGATCGCAAGGGCAGTGTGATTGGAATGCGGTACAGCATTCTAGTGTGAACTGGCCCTAAAATCTGGTTTCAGTGTTTAAATAAACTTTGCAGATCATATACAATATTTTTTGCTGCATGGAAATAATTTCATTCTTGTGTGCCTTGAAAGTCCCCTCCACACTTTACAGTTGTTACTTTCTATATATGTCTTCACCAACCACAAAAAGCAGTCACCTACTCACTCATCCGTTAGGGGGCCTGTGGGTGTGTAACTAAGTACGGTATATTATGAATTTGCTGTTGTCAGCCAGTCAATCATATCTTTTTCTGTTTTAATGCCATGCATTAAAATCAAACTTTTTTTGAACTGAGCGATTTGTTCACTTTGGTTCTATAGTGATGTGTTGATAACCCCACTCAGACAGCCCTCTGAATGCACCGAAAGTAATTCCTTACCCCATCTTTTATATTAATGGTTGAATTTGTTAAAGCATGTTTGTATGGCAAGTCTTTTTCTTGCTATAGTAAAATATATTGATATATACTTATGGTGCCTCTTTCTGTGCAACTACCAACTAACATAAGGTTTGTACCTTTCATAATAGAATGTGGAACAGATTTTTTTTTCTATGATTGTTTTGATAGGAGGATGAGCTCCCCTCTGCCTACACTGATGGTTTTTTCAGAGGAGTAAGATATTTTCACTGTGGACCCAACAAAGCCTTGTTTGTGAAACTGCGAAACTGCCGCCCAGACTCTCGTTTCTATTCATTGCATGGTCCATCCAATCCAATTCTTAGATGTAACTCTATTGGTAAGCATTGCAGGCTTTAGTTGGTTTTAGGTTTTAGAATTTTGAATGACAAAGTTTACAGATTTTTCAAACTTCTTGCATCTATCTGCATTACAGCATTCCAAGAGTACAGTAGCGAATGTGTTGATGAGAACACTCCACCTGCAGCTGACAAAGAAGGATTAGAACGTATGATTGGCTGGAAAAAGGGGATACAAGGACATTGCAACTCCTGTTATTTGGATGCAACATTATTCTGGTAAAAAAAAAAACATTGTTCTTATATCCCATGGAATCTGTGATATAAAAATAACGTTTTCATAACACCAAAAAGTAGTACAGTTCATGGCAGTGCTGGGACAAGGTCATCTGGTGCCCAGGGCAAAGATGGCAAACTGCGCCCCCCCCCCCCCCCCCCCCGGTTGTAAAGAAGGAGCGACTTATAGTGGGACCCAGTGACACTAAGGCTCAGTTCACACCTAGGCATTCCGGATTGCTGTGATTCTGCCTGCAATTTCCAAATTGACGCACAGACACAGACGATTTTGTGGCAATTGTCCCTCAACAAATTGCGACAAAATTGCGGGACGCTTGTTGCCCAAAAGAAGCTCTGGAATACCTAGGTCATGAATGTAGCTTTATACACTGATCAGTGCTAATAATATGCACCGACACTGTACTAATGACAACGGCTGAGAAGGGGTTAATATCTAGGAGCATCCAAGGGGTTAATTGTGTGCCCAACAATGTGTAATGTGTGTACTGATTTTTACCATTGACTGGCTTGTTTATTTTCCCTGCTTTGCAAGCGAACATTTCCTTTGTATAGAGCCCTGTGTTGATTGTCAACACAGGGCTCTGGGCTGTGACACAGCCAGTCAATAGGTCCCGGCCATGAATCACTGGTTGGGATCTGCTGACATACTCCCACTGTGTCAAATCACAGGGGAGTAGGCGGGCAGGGGCATGTACCCGAAACCCTAAGCCTAGATTCACACTATAGCAATGTGAGAACCAGTGCGATTCCAGCGCCGGTTCCCGCATCGCATCTCTCCCGCAGGCAGTTCACGCTGCCCTCTGAGAACCGCTGCGGGTGTCAATAGAATGTTAATGACACCCCCGGATCGGTTTGCAGATTGCGGTGCGAACTGTGGATTCGGACAGGAATCAGATCGAATGGGTGAGACGGGTTGGCAAGTGGTTAATTACCAATGGTATTTGTAATATGCAGCATGAAGGGGTTAATGTGTATTATCAATGCTGCATTAGTTACAAGTGGCAGTTAATTAACCCCTTTGTGTTGCATTAGTGGCATCACTGATAATTAACTGCTGCAGTATGCAGGGGTTAATTAACACTGACACTGGTGCCACTAATGCAGCCCAAAGGGGTTAAATAACTGCCACTTGTCACTAATGCAGCATTGATAATACACATTAACTACCCTTCATGCATATTAAAAAAATACCATTGGTAATATATCAACCGCCCCCCAAAAAAGGAGTTAACAAATTCATCTGCAGATGGCTTACTTACTATTGCTCGGTTCCTCCTCCTCTAGATCACACTCGCTCCTGTCGAGAAACGTCCCCTATCTGATAGTGTCCGCCCTGTACTGCGCATGCGCACAAAGGAGACGCCGAAAGTCTCCGAAGATGAACGGCTGTTCAGGGCGGACCTTTCTCGTCGGAACAGCGCTGCGCCTGCGCAGTACAGGGCGGACAGCCCAACACCAGGGACAGATTAAGAGCAACATGGGCCTGGTGCTAAGGATTTTGGTGGGCCTTTTTATGAAAATAAATAAAATGAAAAACGCAAACAATTCTTTGTTGAATTAAATTAAAGAGAGAGAGGGGTGTGAGAGAGTGGTTGAGAGAGAGAGAGGGGGGGGGGTTATAGCGCGATAGGGGGGCTGAAAGAGTGGGGATGAGAGGGAGGGGAAAAGAGAGAGAAAGGCGTTGAATGAGAGAGAGGGGACGAGAGAGGGTGAAAGAGAGAGAGAGGGTGAAAGAGAGAGAGGGTAGTAGGAAAGAGGGGGTTGAAGGGGGCAAGATAGAGAACAGGGTGAAAGAGAGGGGTTGAGAGAGAGAGAGAGGGGGGTGAGAGTGAGGGGGTGAGTCTGTGGCATAGTACATTACACGGGGGGGGGGGGAATAGCACAGTACATTACATGGTTGGCGCTACACATTACATGGTGGATACATGGATACAGCACATTTAATGGTGGGCGAAGCACAGCACATTACATGGCGGGCACAGCACATTACACTGTTGGCACTGCCCAATACAGCACATTACAAAGGTAGTCACAGTACATTATATGGTGGGCACAGCACATGACATGGTTGGTACTGCACAACACAGCACATTGCATGGTGGGCACAACACAGCACATGCACACGGTGGGCACAGGACCTTATATGGTGGGCACAGCACATGACATGGCGGGCACAGCTGAGCACATTACATGGTGGGCACTGCACATTACAAGTGGGCACTGCACAGCACATTATATGGTGGGCACAGCATACGATATGGTGGGTACTGCACATGGCATGGTGGGCACTGCACAGCACATGACAAGGTGGGCACTGCATGACACCACATGATATGGTGGGCACTGCATGACACAGCACATTACATTGTGAGCACAGCACATTAATTGGTGGACACCGCACATGACATGGTGAGCCCTGCATAGGGCATTCTATTGTGGGTACTGCACAGCACATGCCATGGTGGACAATTTACAGCACATTACATGGTAAGCACTGCATGGTGCAGCACATGACATGGTGGGCACAACACAGCACGACAGGGTGGGCACTGCACAGTAATTTACATGGTGGCCACTGCACATGACATGGTTGGCACTGCATGGCACAGCACATTACATTGTGGGTACAGTGCATTACATGGTGGGCACTGCATGGCACAGCACATGATGTGGGGGGCACAGCGCATTACATGGTGGGCCCTGAATGGCACAACACATTACATGGTGGGCACTGCATGGCATAGCACATTTCATGGGCAATGCAACTGCACATTACATGTTAGAAACTGCACATGACATGGTGGGCACTGCTGAACAGCACAGTACATTACACAGTGGTCACAACACACTACATGCTAGGCACACACATGGCAGGGTGGGCACAACACATGACATGGTGGGAACTGCACATGACATGGTGGGATCACTGCATGGCACATCACATTACATGGTGGGCACTGTACATTACTTGGTGGGATCACTGCATGGCACAGCACATGACATGGTGGGCACAGCACATTACATGGTGGGCACTGCACATGACATGGTGGGCACAGCACATGACATGGTGGGCACTGCACATGACATGGTGGGCACTGCAATGTACAGCACATGACATGGTGGGCACTGCAATGTACAGCACATTACATGGTGGGCACTGCACATTACATAGTGAGCACTGCAATGCACAGCAAATTACATAGTGGGCACAGCACATTACATGGGGGGCACTACAATAAACAGCACATGACATAGTTGGCACAGCACATCACATGGGGGCACTGCAATGCACAGCACATGACATAGTTGGCACAGCACATTACATGGGGGCACTGCAATGTACAGCACATTACATGGGGGGCACAGCACATTACATGGGGGCACTGCAATGCACAGCACATGACATAGTTGGCACAGCACAGTACATGGGGGGCACTGCAATGCACAGCACATGACATAGTTGGCACAGCACATTACATGGGGGCACTGCAATGTACAGCACATTACATGGGGGGCACAGCACATTACATGGGGGCACTGCAATGCACAGCACATGACATAGTTGGCACAGCACATTACATGGGGGCACTGCAATGCACAGCACATGACATAGTTGGCACAGCACATTAATGTGCTGTGCATTGCAGTGCCCCCATGTAATGTGCTGTGCCCCCCGTGTAATGTGCTGTACATTGCAGTGCCCCCATGTACATGGGGGGCACAGCACATTACATGGGGGCACTGCAATGCACAGCACATGACATAGTTGGCACAGCACAGTACATGGGGGGCACTGCAATGCACAGCACATGACATAGTTGGCACAGCACATTACATGGGGGGCACTGCAATGCACAGCACATGACATAGTTGGTACAGCACATTACATGGGGGGCACTGCAATGCACAGCACATGACATAGTTGGCACAGCACATTACATGGGGGGCACTGCAATGCACAGCACATGACATAGTTGGCACAGCACATTACATGGGGGCACTGCAATGCACAGCACATTACATGGGGGGCACAGCACATTACATGGGGGGCACAGCACATTACATGGGGGCACTGCAATGCACAGCACATGACATAGTTGGCACAGCACATTACATGGGGGCACTGCAATGCACAGCACATGACATAGTTGGCAAAGCACATTACATGGGGGGCACTGCAATGCACAGCACATGACATAGTTGGCACAGCACATTACATGGGGGCACTGCAATGTACAGCACATTACATGGGGGGCACAGCACATTACATGGGGGCACTGCAATGCACAGCACATGACATAGTTGGCACAGCACATTACATGGGGGCACTGCAATGCACAGCACATTACATGGGGGGCACAGCACATTACATGGGGGCACTGCAATGCACAGCACATGACATAGTTGGCACAGCACATTACATGGGGGGCACTGCAATGCACAGCACATGACATAGTTGGCACAGCACATTACATGGGGGCACTGCAATGTACAGCACATGACGTGGTGGGCACAGCACATTACATGGGGGCACTGCAAGGCACATGACATGGTGGGTACAGCACATTACATGGGGGGCAATGCACAGCACATGACATGTTTGGCACAGCACATTACATGGGGGCACTGCAATGCACAGCACATGGTGGGCACAGCACATTATATGGGGCACTGCAATGCACATGACATGCTGGGCACTGGGCACAAGAGCACATTACATGGGGGGAAGCAGCAGTCTTTCCACTAGCGCAATAAAACACCTCCCTAACAAATGTACTAACCTTATCTCCCGGGCTCCTGCTGGTTAGGACATCAGCGCCCCTCCCCCAGACAGCTCCCAGACACTGAGGACGATCTGTGTGAATGAACAGATCCTGTGATAGGAGTCAGGCATGGACAGAGACAGGACTCGGCTGCACTGACTCTTGTCTCCTCCATGTGAGCACAGAGGGCTCCTCCTCTTCCTTCAGGAAGGCACACAGATATTCATAAGCCACTGCCATGGGCCTATATTGAGGGAGGGGCCTGGAGCTGCAGCTCCACCAGCCCCTATGTTAATCCGGCCCTGCCCAACACTATCCCATAGGGGGGGGGGACTTTCTTGTCAGAACAACGGCAGTCGGGCGGAGATTGCTCTGTCTGACAGGGAAGTGAAGGGCTCGTCCTCGCTGTGCACTAGCGCATGGCACAGACATCATAGCAGCTCTGACTGGCTGTGCAGTATTCTGTGTGTACAGTCCAGCCACTTCACCTGCGCCCCCCTTCCTCTAGTAATTTGTCCCGCCCAGGGCATCCGCCCCTTCCGCCCCTGCCTTGTACCGGCCCTGGTTCATGGTCTATAGTTAAGTACTGCCCACTGCTAACACAAGAATGATTACTACAGGCCTTTGTATGTCAGTTTTGCAGCCCATTTTTTAAGGCAAATGTAATGCTTGTAAAGGATGCATCTTTTATATTATTTACCCTTCTCTGATGTGCGGTTACCAAATGAACACTTACTAGAGGATGGATCTATATAAGAAGCTGGCGCCTTGTGCTGACTTCCACTGGCTCTGTTGCTAGTGTCCCTCTGCTCTGACTTGTAGTGTAACTCATGCCCTGTACACACGGTCAGATTTTCCGACGGAAAATGTGTGATAGGACCTTGTTGTGGGAAATTCCAACCGTGTGTAGGCTCCATCAAACAAAGTTTGAGAGCTTGCTATAAAATTTTCCGACAACAAAATCCTTTGTCGTAATTTCCGATCGTGTGTACACAAATCCGACGCACAAAGTGCCACACATGCTCAGAATGAATTAAGAGACGAAAGCTATTGGCTACTGCCCCGTTTATAGTCCCGACGTACGTGTTTTACGTCACCGCGTTCAGAACGATCGGATTTTCCGACAACTTTGTGTGACCGTGTGTATGCAAGACAAGTTTGAGCCAACATCCGTCGGAAAAAATCCTAGGATTTTGTTGTTGGAATGTCCAATCAATGTCTGACCGTGTGTAACGGGGCATTAGGTGTACTGCTTTTGCATTCTGTGTTACTATAGAGGTATGTCAGATTTTGCACACATAATTGTGCCAGTTATGTCACTAAGGGGTTGATTTACTAAAGGCAAATAGACTGTGTGCTTTTGCAGCAAATAAGCAGAAGCTCTGCTGACTACCATCATCCAATCATGTGCAAGCAAAAATGCTGTTTTTTTCTTTTTTTTTTTCCAATTTTTATTTTCCCTGCAAGTGATTGGCTATTCTTTGCAAAGTAAAGCTTTACCTAAACTACTAAAGCTCTGGACCAACTTTGCAAAGTGCAGTCTATTTGCCCTTTAGTAAATTAACCGCTAAGCCACAAATAAAAAGTTAATTGAGTATATAGGCAAAGTAGGTGTGTCATTTTTTTTTTTTATGGTTGTTGAATATTTAGTTCTGAGATTCTCAATGCTGTTCTATTTATGTATGTTACTGTCATTTGGATTCCCTTGTTACCCTGACTTCTCTTTGTGTCATGACTCTGCCTGGCCTGACCAATGCTCAACTTTTGCCTAAATGCTGCCTTACCCTGACCACAGCTTTCTTACAAAGTCAATACTGTATACCCACTTATTGACTTAATGCTATCAATCCTCTACCAGCACGTCAGCTGTCAGCACAAGAGCAAAGCATCAGTAGAGCAAAGTTTCTTTGCAGGATTTCCTGGTGAAGACTTCACGCTTGCATTTATTTTTGGCACCTCAGGTGAGCTCACACTTCCCTATTGTGGCAAAGCAGATTAACAGTCACCCCTGACAATGGACAAAACTGAACTGCCCTTTCGCAATAGGGTGTTCTAACGCTGTACGTTTTTGTTTTAATATGCTAATTCGGGGGGGTCATGATGGCTGACAGGCCATATAGCTGCCAAGTAATCGCTCTGTATATTTCAATGTGTTCTCTGTGTCTTGCCTCTTCTACACATAGGGTCTGATACACTAGAATGCAAAGTAAGATACATGAACACAGATTGACTTTACTTTTTAGTATAATACAATCAGTGGCTTCATAAAGAGTGTCGTCAACTCTGTTTAGAATCCTGTTGCACCTCCGCATCACAAATGCCGGTTTTTGCTGCAGATTCATGTACCAGTTAGGAAATGGTACATGATTTTGTCACACAAAGGCCAGAATGTCCATACTGATAAAATCAGACACGGTATTGCTAACACCCTTCCACCTTCCCCAGTCACTGCTTCCCTCACACAGACATGTGCAGCGGCCAGATTTTGTTGTGGAATTGGCAGAACCTCATGGGGAACTCTAGGGAAACTAGTTCCCACTCAGGACTACCTGCCTTATGATTGAGAGTGGAAGACAGTGGGCGGATTCCATAGCTGCGTTTTGGACTGAATAGCAGCTATGGAGTCTAGACAACAAACTGAAAAAATGGACCCTCAAGATGCTGCCCCTCAATGAAAATATTATCAAAATTCTAAATTAAAGAAAAAGTGAAAGGGAGGGGACTGAACCATTATTCTCCACAAATAGAGGTGGGAGCTATCGGTAAAAAGCATATAAACTACAACTGAGAGATAAAAAAACTGATTTATGGTCACTCAGTCCTCAACAGGGGTGGACTGATAACTCATGGGGCCCCCGGGCAATAGGAGATTATGGGGCCCCCAGGCAATCAGAGATTATGGGGCCACACAGTATACACACACACAGTATACAATCACACAGTATACACATACATGTACACACAGTATACACAGACAGATGTAAAAAAAATACAGATTTATACATACTGTCCCTGGTTTTACTGAGGCTGGCAACCCTGATGGGGCCCCCTAGTGGCCCAGGGCCCTCGGGCAGTGCCCGAGTGGGTCAATGGTCAGTCCGCCCCTGGTCCTCAAACAAATCTCAAAAAGAAAAGAAAATTGTATTCAACTCGCTGATCTAAATAGGGAAAAAGTTTATTGATTGCAAAAACATTAAGTGTGTGTGTGTGTGTGTGTGTGTGTGTGTGTATGTATATATAGTATATCACAAAAGTGAGATCACCCCTTACTTTTTTGTAAATATTTTAATATATCTTTTGATGTGACAACACTGAAAAAATGACACTTGGCCACAATGTAAAGTAGTGAGTGTACAGCTTGTATAACAGTGTAAATTTGCTGTATTCTCAAAATAACTCAACACACAGCCATTAATGTCTGAACTGCTGGCAACAAAAGTGAGTACACCCCTATGTGAAAATGTGCATATTGGGCCCAAAGTGTCAATATTTTGTGTGCCCACCATTATTTCCAGCACTGCCTTAACCCTCTTGGGCATGGAGTTCACCAGAGCTTTACAGGTTGCCACAGGAGTCCTCTTCCACTCCTCCATGACGACATCATGGAGCTGGTGGAAGTTAGAGACCCTGCGCTCCTCCACCTTCCATTTGAGGATGCCCACAGATGCTCAATAGGGTTTAGGTCTGGAGACATGCTTGGCAAGTCCATCACCTTTACCCTCAGCTTCTTTAGCAAGGCAGTGGTCGTCTTGGAGGTGTGTTTGGGATCTTTATTATGTTGGAATACTGCCCTGCTGCCCAGTCTCTGAAGGGACAGGATCATGCTCTGCTTCAGTATGTCACAGTACATGTTGGCATTCATGATTCCCTCAATGAACTGTAGCTCCCCAGTGCTGACAGCACTCATGCAGCTCCAGACCATGACAATCCCACCACCATGCTTGACTGTAGGCAAGACACACTTGTCTTTGTACTCCTCACCTGATTGCCGGCACACACGCTTGACACCATCTGAACCAAATACGTTTATCTTGGTCTCATCAAACCACATTCTAGTAATGCATGTCCTTAGTCTGCTTGTCTTCAGCAAACTGTTTGCGGGCTTTCTTGTGCATCATCTTTAGAAGAGGCTTCCTTCTGGGATGACAGCTATGCAGACCAATTTGATGCAGTGTGCGGCGTATGATCTAAGCACTGACAGGCTGACCCCCCACTGCTTCAACCTCTGCACCACTCATATGTCTATTTTCAACCTCTGGCAGCACTCATATGTCTATTTCCCAAAGAAAACCTCTGAAAAGGACGCTGAGCACGTGCACTCAACTTCTTTGGTCGACCATGGCGAGGCCTGTTCTGAGTGAAACCTGTCCTGTTAAACCGCAGTATGGTCTTGGCCACCATGCTGCAGCTCAGTTTCAGGGTCTTGGCAATCTTCTTATAGCCTAGGCCATCTTTATGTAGAGCAATAATTCTTTTTTTCAGATCCTCAGAGAGTTCTTTGCCATGAGGTGAAGTTGAACTTCCAGTGACCAGTATGAGAGAGTGAGAGCGATAACACCAAATTTAACACGCCTGCTCCCCATTCACACCTGAGACCTTGTAACGAATCACATGACACCAGGGAGGGAAAAGTGCTAATTGGGCCCAATTTGGACGTTTTTACTTAGGGGTGTACTCACTTTTGTTGCCAGCTGGTTAGACATTAATGGCTGTGGGTTGAGTTATTTTCAAGAAGAGACGGTGACACACTATACCTGGAGTCGTGAGAGTCCATACCATTGTGTAGCGCTAAATCTGACTGTGATATAAGTAGAAAGGGAAAAGACCGATATGGAGAGAGAGGGTAGGGGGGGAGTGGAGAGGGAAATAGAAGATAGGGGTAAAGGGGGACCGAGGGGGACTGAGCAGACCTTGTTACATCAAACCTGCCTTATGCAGTCATGGTAACCGGATGGGTGAATTCAGGGGTCTTTTGCTGACTTTAATGGCTTTGCTGTTGAAGCACATGACCTCGAAGACGGGGTTTACCAAACTCTGTTATCCCTATGCTTTTCAAAACTAGAAAATCAACTTCTCAGAAAGTTTACCATCGCACCTGGAAAGCATATTTCTCATGGTGCTTTGTGGAAAGAATTATGTATTTTCTCCAGTCTTGCCTGGATCAGTATTTGGTTCTGAGTACTATCAAGGGTCAAATTTTGTTCCATTCAAAGACTGCTTACCTCTAGTAAAAAACGTTGCTCATGCTCTCCCCAGTATGTCCCCCAGTGATGCCATGGGATCTTAACCTGGTTCTATTGATCCTTCAAAAAAACTCTGTTTAAACCCATTAGAGACATTCTTCTGTCTACCTCAACTCACAAGGTTGCCATCCTTGTTGCCATCACCTCTGCAAGGCAAGTTTTTATGTTGGTGGCCTTTAACTTGTAAAGAACCTTTTCTTGTGCTACACAAAGACAAGATTGCCTTGAGGCATCAGGCCTCTTTTCTTCCCAAGGTAGTTTCTTCCTTCCACTTTAACCAGGACTTTGGTCTCATATCTCTCTGTCCTGCTCGGAAACCTCTTCAGGGGATTTCTCTCCCTTGTCTGGATGTGGTACATGCTGTTCCTGTCTGTCTCAGCTACAACTTTTTTTTAGACGTTCCACTATCTCTTGGTTATCAAGCCTACAAACTGAATGCACACTGGACGTTTTTACAGCTACTGTTTTTGGCATCAGATGTTTTTTTTCTGCAGCCAATAAACTCCCCAGCATGTTAAAATAAGGGAAGGGTTTCCGCGCTCACGGACCTGAAGGCTTGCAGCCTCCCCTTGCACTTACCCCCGAAGGGGTGAGTTAAATAGTAAAGAGAAATTGATTAGGGGTGGGTGGCGCTACCTTATCAGGGTACCTTGATTTATAATTTAATGAACCTCAAAGGAATCAGGAAAAATATAATAATAAATGCACCCCTTTATCCCTCATTAGGTAGTGGATCTAGATGTCCAGCGTTACCTAAGTGGACTGTACTAGCAGGTCATTCTCATACCTACATGCAGGTGTGCACCATGTGGTTAATCAACACAAATTAATTAGGTGACAATTGATAAAAAGTCAATAGTGACAAACCAAACCTAAATAAAATTAAATAAAACACCACGGTACAAACTTATATTAATCCCCAAATGTGTCCAAATGTACTTATAAGCATAAAAGTGAATTTGAATAGTCCCAACATTAGACATATAGTGCAGGGTTGCACATTAGATAATATAAAACTGGTGGAAAATTAATGAAAAAATGATGAACAGCTTAGTGGAAAAAATTGATGAGAAAAATATAGTGTAAAAAGTGTAACAAAGTCCAATAGCAGGAAGTGAAAAACGTCTGTGATAGGTGACTTTCGTGAACACAGCTGATCAGATCCAGTGACTTGCGGTGCTCCCCCTCAAAGATCCCCACTCACCAGCTCCCTGCACCCCTGCAGGGGTAGTAGGCATGTAGTAGTAGGCAGCAATAGGATGTGTATGGGTCCTCAGGGTCCACCGCTCCAGAAGAAACAGGGCTCCATAGTGTGATACTTTTTAGGTAGTTTATTTATCACAACAGTACAAAAATAAACCAAATGAATAAATAAAAAGTTTAAAAACCAAGCAAACAGTCACACAGCGTGTAAGCTGTTTCGTATGGAGAGTGCAGGGCGTCTAGAACCATCAGCTGCACGGCGTGCGCCTCAGCTGCGTTCCACACTCTCCTACTTCCGCGTGTGACGTCAGTGCGTAGATCTGGGTTACGCGTTTCGTCATCGACGTTGTCAAAGGCGCTTTATTATATTATTATATTTTTCCTGATTCCTTTTGAGGTTCATTAAATTATAAATCAAGGTACCCTGATAAGGTAGCGCCACCCACCCCTAATCAATTTCTCCCCAGCATGTTAACCTATGTGTCCATGCACACATAGGCTGTTATCAGTGGTTTTTGGCAGGAGTGTTTTCTGGCTGGAAAAAACCCCCAGAACTAGTGGGTTTTGAGAAGAGTTTTTCAGCTGTAAAAAGCTCTGACTCTGAAAAAAGCTACAAAAAAGCTTTTAAGTTTGTTAAAAAAACGATACTGCAAAAACACTGGAAAATTCATTCTACAGCTAACACTACTGGCTTTTTTATAATGTCCAGTGTGCAAGAGGCCTAAAGAATATGTACACCCAACATTTTATATTAGTGATATGTGCCTGCCTTACCATGTGCTTGTATGAGAAGTATTATGTTCTCTTTGTATTGCTTCCTTTGTGTGATATCCCTGGTGTTCCTGCTAGTCCCTCTGCTTTCCTATCAATAACTGACCACACTAAGGAGAACACACCGTGGTCAGTTCTCTAGCTGTGCTGGGAACTCTGCCTGCTCTGCTCCAATGATCAGACTTGTCGTGACATGCCCCCCTGCACAGCCTTTCACTGGGAAGATCTGTGTGTTGCTGTTTCTCATTCCTCAGCTCTTATGCAGCTGAGAACAGAGGGAATGTGATCACTTATATAAAAGGGGAAAAAAAGGCATTTGTAATGTTTTTTATCTATATACAAAATGTTTTGCTTTTTTAAACTGAATGGGTTGTTTTACAAGGTGAGGGTTTACAATCACTTTAAAGCCCCACTCTGGGCTAAAACTACATTTTTTACTACACCTCAATCCCACCCACTTCTAAGCTATGCTGACTGTCTTTGTGGCAACTTGCCTTTTGAAGCCAGCAATGTTCACCCCATTCAGGTCCCTTACTGCCTCCAGTTCTAGTGTCGGGGCCTGCTAATTCAGCGCTGCGATGCTGCCCTGAGACCCCCTGACATGGCTAAAAGCTCATAAGGTCCAATTATAAAACATTTTTTGTGAAAATGTATTTACGCTTTTAATGAAGGATTCAGTAAAAAAAAAGATTTTTGACTTGCTGCAGTAATATCCTTTTTTTGGAGTTTAGGGACACAGGTCCCTTCCTCTGTGCTTATGGTTTACCCCTAATATTGCATTTCCACAAAACTGGAGCATAATGGGAGTGGGAGGGGTTTTACCTGTCTCTCTCACAGCTTTGTTTGATAGTATCCAATCCTCCTGTAGGCAGTAGCATAACCCAGTGTTTCAGAATTGCTTCTACCTTGTATCCCTTAAAGAGAAGCGGCACCTTAAAAAAAAAATATTAAAAGCCAGCAGCTACAAATACTGCAGCAGCTGACTTTTTTAATAAATTGACACTTACCCGTCCAGGGTGCCCGCGATGTCTGCAGCAGATGACGAACAATCGCTCGGTTCTCGGCTGCCCCCGCCGCCATCCTCTGTCAGGGAATCGGGAAGTTCACTGCCCGGTTCCCTACTGCGCATGCGCGAGTCGCGCTGCTCGTCTTCACTGAACCCCGTTGTGTTGTGGCAACTGTGTGTTTCCCAGAACACAAGGGGGGGGGGGAGGCATCTGCGGCTAGCTATTCCCGGAAGTGGGTGCAAATTAGAGGTCGACCGATATATCGGCCGATATTTGGCTTTTTTTACTTAATCGGCATCGGCTGATTGTGCTGATAAAAAAAGCCGATTATAACTTCAGCAGTGACTTGCAAATGACTTCTGTAATAGAAGTTAATGCAAGTTTCCTGAGGTTATCTGTGGAGAGGATTCTCTCCTCCTCTGGGCAGCCTGCCAAGTCTGATAAGAAGATACATTGTATCTTTCAGGTTCTTTTTATCAATAGACTGAACTCCATGTGTAGAAGTTCTCAGTTTAACCATTTAAAGACTCAATCTTTTCTGACATTTGTTGCTTACAAGTAAAAATCCTGTATTTTCTGCTAGAAAATCACTTAGAACCCCCAAACATTATATATATTTTTTTAGCAGAGACTCTAGGGAATAAAATAGCGGTTGTTGCAATATTTTATGTCACACGGTATTTGCGCAGCGGTCTTTCAAGCGCATTTTTTTTTTTTTTAAATTAATGAAATAAAAAAAAATAAGCAGTAAAGTTAGCCCATTTTTTTTCCGTCAGTTTTGATTACCTGTTTTAGTGTATTTAATATCTAAGATATCGTTATTTTTTTTAAAATCTAAATTATACATACAAGTGAACTGATTGGAGGTTTGTTTTGTTTAATGTTTAAATGTAAAAAATTTTCTGTATCACTTATTAAGGTTGCTTTCACACTGGAGCGGGCATGTGATGATGGTAAAACGCTGTTAGTTTTAGCGGCACTTTACCGTCATTTTAGCGGCACTATTCGGCTGCTAGCGGGGCGCTTATAACCCAGCTAGCGGCCGAGGAAGGGGTTAATTGCGCCCATTCAGCGCTGCTGCCGAAACGCTTTGCAGGCGCTTCGGCAGCGGTGCGCATTCATTTCAATGGGCAGGAGTGGTGGAGCAGCGGTATACACCGCTCCAAAGATGCTGCTTGCAGGACTTTTTTTAACATCCTGCCAGCGCATCGCCTCAGTGTGAAAGCACTCGGGCTTTCACACTGAGACTGCACGGGAGCTGTTTTACAGGCACTTTACAGGCGCTATTTTTAGCCCAAAAGCACCTGAAAAAACGCCCCAGTGTGAAAGGGGTCTAACTGTTAGATTTTATGAGATGAAGGGAAAAAAAAATCGGCCTGATATATCGGCCCAAAAAAAATCGGCATCATATATCGGCCATCGGCCACCGCGATTTCTAATTATCGGCATCGGCCAGAGAAAAACCCATATCGGTCGACCTCTAGTGCAAATATATATATATATATATATTTGCACCCCCCCTCCCCCCTGAAAGGCGCCAATTGTGGCACCGGAGGGGGGGAGGAATCCGATTTTACAGTTTCCTATAATTTCAGCCCTTGTGCACTGATAACTAACAAATCTGAAGACTTTCTAAACTTCTCACATTAAAAAATTCTTTCTGCTTAATCTCTGGAGAGTTTGAGCTAAAAGTACAAACCCACTAAATATACTGTATATAATTTGTTGGAAGTTTAGCAGTAACTTTGCCGCTCGTTGATGCTATTAAGGGCTATGTTAGAGCTTTAAAAATCACAGAGGGTCTATAAGGCTGGTCATAAATGGCTCTAATTTTGGTCATTCAGCCTGCAAAAGACAGAGAAAATCATTTAAAAATAAATGTGTATCGAGAATAAAAAACTTCCCATGAACTGTGTAAAAAGGAAGTGGTGGTGGTGGGGTCTGTAGATAAAGTTTTAGTAGTGTTAATCCCCTACTGAGCAAAGAGGGCATAGGAATATCAGAATTACTTTACCCACTTTAGCTCTCACCTGTACAACTTCAAACCAATTTTTAAGATTGTGATATGGACCTGTATATTTTGCAATAATTTTGTCATAAGATAGCAAAGCTTTTTTTTTTTTTGACAAAGAAAGCTTTCTTTTGGTGATATTGATTGTCTTACAAAATTGATTTTATTTTCAATGCCGTCTTTAGACAAAATGTCATTAAAAAAAAATCACTTTTTCTTCTATTGTTGTTTCTGATCAGTGTTTAAAAAGTATTGTCATTGTAGACGCAACAAAAAAAAGTATTTGGTTTCAGAACATTTTTATCTATCCTTACACCTTTCTCTTCTTCCTACCAGTTTTTGGCTGATTTTTTTTTTTTTATTATTATTATTATTATTATTATTATTATTATTCTTTTTTAAAAGCATTGAAAAGCATTTAAATTAAAAAATGCATAGAATTGATTTAATTTGTAAATAATTTTGTGATGCTTTGCACCGTAATCTTAACTTTTAGGGTAATTTTTAATAATTATAGAATATAATTTATACATTTTTTAATTGAAGGTTGTTTTAACTGACATCTTATGCTGATCAAAGATAACCCTTTTGATCTTCATAAGAATAAAGAAAAGGTATTTAATCAATAATGTTACATTGTATTTCCCTGTTCTGAACCTGAACAGTGTTTACAAAGACTCTGTTTACAAGCTCTGTGTTTACTTAGTAGAGGTTGCAGCCACTGCTGTGTTAGAGAACAGGTCCCAGCTGTCAAAATGAATGGCTGTTAAAAGGTGGCAGGTTGGGAGCAGCGCAAAAACAGCAAGCCAACTAGCACTTTCAAACCCCTAAATTTGTTCTTGTGACAACTGTACTTTAAGTTTAGGAAGCAAGATGAAATGAAAGAAGAATCAACATGTCAACAGCAAGGACAGTAAGCCTATTTTGTTAGATGACAAATTCATGTTCATCTAAAAAAGCTGGAGAAAGTTTTCCCATATTACAAAAAAAAATAAAAACTGCCACTGTAAAACATACTAATTATTGTAACAAGTTTGGTTAAGGTGTAACATTAGTGTGCTCCATTTTTTTTAAATATCTTCTGTAATATATCATGACGATACTTCTTTCTTCTTCTTTTTTTTTTTTTTTTCTACCAGTATGTTTGCATGCTCCTCGGTAATGGATACCATGCTGCATCGTCCTCCAGATAAGAATGATAATGATTCATATGTTGATACCCGAGACTTGCTGCGCACTGAGATAGTTAACCCTTTACGGAAGTGAGTGAATATATTAATAAGCTGTGTGTGTGTGAGCCCCAATAATAAGATTCTGCTCCCTTTTGGTCCATCTAATAAATTACTACAAGCATTTTGCTATATCTGTTTTAATATGTGCAAAAAAACCCTGTTGATCTTGTCAGAAATGGAGAGCTGTCCTGTGTCTTCTGTTCATTTAAAGTGATTGTAAGGCTAGGTTTCCACTATTGCGACCTGTAAGGTGCAGGATTTTGCTGCAAATTCTTGAAGCAATGCCTGTGTATTCTTGAGGTCTATATACCTCAAGTCGCATCAAAGTGGGACAAAAGTAGTGCAGGGACTACGTTGAAGTCGCTGCAACTAGAAGTCACACAGATATGAGCGGTACTCAATGGAAATTATGGGGTACGATTTGTCAAAAGTCACACTAGTGGAAACCGAGCCTAAAGGCTTGTTTAAAAAAATAACAAACATGCTCCTGGCCCCTCCCTCCTGACGAGTGCCCACTTAGCTAGCAGCTCTCTATGGGGGCACCAGAGCCCAGACAGAGCTTCGTGTATCCATTTAGACACTGAGCCCCGACCTGGTCCCACCTCCTCTCTCCCCTGATTGGCTGACTGACTTTGAGTGACAGCTGTGGGAGCCAATAGTGCCGCTGCTGTGTCTCAGCCTATCAGGAGGAGCGTCCCTTAGACACTCATGGACATTATTAAAGAGAGATGGGGCTCAGGTAAGTACTTAGGGGGTGCTGGGGAGGCTGCTACACACAGAAGGTGTTTAACCCCTTCCTGACCAGTCCCTGCAGTTATACTGCGGTAGGATGGCTCCCCTGGGCGAGCCGTCGTAGCTGTACTTCGGCTCTTTAAGACGCCGCCGGAGGCACACACGCTCCCGTAGCTTGTCCCTGTAGCCGATGCGTGTGGCCAGCGGGCGCGATGACTGCCGGGCACCCGCGATCGCTTGTGACAGAGCGAGAATCGGGGATCTGTGTGTGTAAACACACAAATCCTGGTTCTGATATGGCAAAGTACTAATGCGCTACCAACAGTGTACAAATAAAGTGCATACATATAAAGTGCTAAATGAAAAAGCAGATAAACTTCTATAGTGTAACCAACACCTCTAAAAATATATATCGTGTAGTGAAGTAGCGCTAATATAGCACGTCAAAAAAAAAAAAAGGGAATTTCTTAGATGCTTATGGCAAATATAAACTCATATAAAAGTGTTCAAAGTCCTAAAAAGTGCATCACATAATATATATCTGAGCAACAATGCAATGAAATTCAGCAAAGTGTATCACATAAAACTAAACTAAAAGTAAATTGTTTCCTAGGAGTAATCGGCATCCAAAAAAATCAGGTGACTCAGAGAGATGATCAGTTCCAAAGTGAAAAATATAAATCAGAGTAGATAAGGGGGATAAGGACAGGTGAAAGAGTCCAAATTAAAGATGTAAGATGGTAAACATGTCTATCTGCAATCCTCCCCCCCCAGTAATGCTAGCCTCTCACCTTATAGATAGACCCCAATGGGTCTAATGGGGCAACAATGAACGACCAGCCTGTTGTTAAAGCTTTCCTCACAGCTTTCAAGGGATCACTACAGCTTTTGTCCGGTCTCCACAGTCTTTTCCTAGAAGAAAGTTTTCTCCGAATCCTATAGGTGGGGCAACAATAAACGACCAGCCTGTTGAAGCTTTCCTCACAAGGTCCAAGGGATCGCTGTAACTTTTTTTCTCCGATCTCCACAGTCCTTTACAATAGAAATGGCAACAGCAGGCCAGACAGCAAAAGAAGTGTCAAATGCCAGGAGAACACAGTAATTACCACCAGCGAATATAATAGCCTACAGCAATAATCGCATGTAAAATCCAACACGCTGGTTGTACCCAAGAAGGTCGACTGATGAACTTGGGTACTTTCAGCCTGTCCTTACATGGTTCGAATCTCGGCCGGTCGAGATTTGAACCAGAATGATTAGTCATTATGTTGTACGGATCTGAGAATGGCTGAATAGTTTCGTTTAGCAAAAGACACTAAATAGGGCTGACAACACATTGCTGTATCAGCCCACTATGGCGCTTGGGAGTTGAGAACATTTCTGGCAAACCAACAGGTATTTTCTGTACTTGCAGGTTCTTTAAAGGGATAAAGCAAGGGGAAATGCGCATGTGTTGCATTTTTTTTTTTTTTTTGCCTTGACATATGCTTTACATACAGAAATCTTTTATTATTATGTAACAAATCAACTGTTGCTATTGTGCTTCTTAAGAATTTGGAAAAGAACAGCCAAACTGCATATTTGTAGTATCTGCTAAGTGCACATTGGGTACTGTATATGCTTAGTTGTGCAATAGGGTGATATCATACAAGTACATTTTACATGCATTCTATGGAGGTGGATAGGATTTTGAGGCTACTTTGCCAGCACATATGAATGTAAAAACCCTCTTCATTGTTAAATGCTTGTTAAAGTGGTAGTAAACTGCTGCTGCAAAATAAAACTGTCCACTGTAAGACAAATGCCTTGCAATGCATATACTAGCACATTATGCAAGACTTGCCTTAAAACGAAGCCCTCCAGTGGCGTGGTGTCACCGCTAACAGGGCCTCCATCTTCACCCGGTCTTGCGGCCTCTGGCTACATGAGTGGCTGGGGCCGCGATGACGTCACTCCTGTGCATGCGCACGGGGGCCCTCGTCTATGGCACGGGCTCTGCATGTCCGGCACGGCATGCTTGTCCTTCAGAGAGCATGCACCAGTAACGTCCAACGGCTGCATGCAGTGTGAATATCTCCTTCTAAACAGTACAAGTTTAGGAGATATTCACTGTACCTTCAGGTAAGCCTTATTATAGGCTTTCCTGTAGGTACAAGTCAAAACACTAATGCCCTGTACACACGGTCGGATTTTCCGACGGAAAATATGTGATAGGACCTTGTTGTCGGAAATTCTGACTGTGTGTAGGCTCCATCACACATTTTCCATCGGAATTTCCGACACACAAAGTTTGAGAGCAGGCTATAAAATTTTCCGACAACAAAATCCGTTGTTGGAAATTCCGATCGTGTGTACACAAATCCGACACACAAAGTACCACGCATGCTCAGAATAAATAAAGAGACGAAAGCTATTGGCTACTGCCCCATTTATAGTCCCGACGTACGTGTTTTATGTCACCACGTATACAAGACAAGTTTGAGCCAACATTCATCAGAAAAAATCCATGGATTTTGTTGTCGGAATGTCCGACCGTGTGTACAGGGCATAAGTTTACTACCACTTTAACACAACAGTGTACAGAGTGTATCCATAGTCCCCACACTAAATGCATGTAGCATTTTTTTTAACAGGTGTTCTTTATTGCTCTTGTAGCAGTTTTTTGTTTAGTAAGCAAGTGTTATTGAAAAAATTTGCAGAATTTAATAGGGTCTTGTAAGGCTTAATGTACACGGAATGTTTTTACAACCTCTCCTGAACGATTTAACTTGACAGATAGCAGCCCACGTTTAAAACATCCGTTTTGCCGTGTTTACATGCCGCGTTTAGTGGCGTTTTGCCGCATTTGCGTTTAGAAGTGTTTGAAAATAGCCAAAAATTAAAAACGCCTGGAAACGTGGCGTTTGCCAGTGGCGTTTAGCCACGATAAGTGTTTGGCGCTTAAAATGCCTCTAAACTCAGCGTTTGAACTCATTTTTTTTTTGCTTTCTGAAAAAGGCCTCTAAACTCAACTGCCTAGAAATGACTATAAGGGCCCTTTCACACTGGGGTGGCGTCGACAGTAAAGAGCTGCTATTGTAAGCGGCGCTTTACTGTCGGTATTCTGCCGCTAGCGGGCGGTTTTACCCCCCCCCACTAGCGGCCAAGAAAGGGTTAAAAACCACCGCAAAGCGCCTCTGCAGAGGCGCTTTGCCGGCGGTATAGCTGCGCTGTCCCATTGATTTCAATGAGCAGGAGCGGTGAAGGAGCGGTATACACTCCGCTCCTTCACCGTTCCGAAGATGCTGCTAACAGGACTTTTTTTCCCGTCCTGCTAGCGTACCTCTCCAGTGTGAAAGCCCTCGGGGCTTTCACACTGGAATCAAAGCAGCGGCACTTTTGGGTCAGTTTGCAGGTGCTATTATTAGCGCAATAGCGCCTGCAAACCGCCTCAGTGTGAAAGGGCCCTAAACGACCCTGTGTACATGTTCTGATAAGATAACGTAGAGGAGAGTTCAGGAGCAGTTGAAAAGAATTCCCAACTGCTCCTAAGCGTCCGTTTAGCAGCAGCAGTGTACATGAGGCCTAAATGGTTTGGGGCAGAAAGTTTGTATAGCCGTAGCACATCTTGCTGTACAATTGCCTGTGTGATATTTCAGAGTGCTGAATTGAACAGGTGGGTGACATCCTCTTTAGAATCCACATAGATAATAATTCTCACCAGCACACCATCTGCATAAAAGATAATCCTTATTCCGTCATCAGAAAAAAAATATTATCAACCTTTATTTTAGGACATCACAGGGAAAAGACATTACCTTGAGAAATGGGCCCTGTGAGGTCCAAAAACCATGGTTGGTGGTATTCGGTTTCTAAATATGGAATGAAGATTTTCCTTCTTTATGAAGACAGTGTAATGGTGAGGATTCTTTTCTATGTGATTTGGGGTAAAATCACACGTCTTGGGGATTCTAGGGACAAGATTGATCTCCCCTCCAAAATAAATAAACATTCAAGGAGCATATCAGCTTATTAGTGTTAGAGCCAGGTCAAACCAGACTGGGCATGGAATGCGGGTTTTCTGCACCACGTTGAAAATGTCAATGTTAACTGAATGCACCACAAACGCAGTGTGTTTGCCAGCGCCAGATTGCATGGTACAGTAGTAACATACGATCCGGTTTTCTTTTAGCGTGGTCCATGGGCTGAAATTGCCCTGCACCCAGATTGCTTGTGAACTGCACAGGAACTCACAGCAAGTTCATGGTGTAAACCAGGCCCTTAAAGTGTAATATTACAATTTTTAAACATATATGGATTGGCCAATTCTTTCTCCCCCTATGCCTTACTGTCTGCAGCTTTCTCACCTTTAACACTGACTGTTTTCCTTCTGTTTTTTTCCGTCTTTTTCTCTATTTCATGCTCTCCTCTCAAGGCCACAGTAGACAGTTATCTTCATACAATCTCTGCTTAGTTGTCAGTTAATTCTTGCTTGTTCAATTGCAAAGTATTTTCACTTGCCGTACTTTGGCTCACATGGATGTACCTCCTGACAGGTAATATTGACTGTTTATTTTACTACTGAACTGAGTATTTTAAATTATTGTCTTTGCATGGCCATTAACCTCTTGGAAATCCTGTCATTTATTAATAGATGTGTGCTAAATTGTGTTTTTCTTCTTGACAGAGTAACAGAAAAGTTTATTTAACTTTTGTGTAAAATGTTAGCTCATGATTTAAAAAAAAAAAGTGTATCCATTTATCTCCACTTATTCCTTCTCTAATGCGTTCTCTTCATTTAGGAATGGCTATGTATGTGCCACTAAAATAATGGCCTTAAGGAAGATTTTGGAGGCTGCAGGGAAGAGCACAGGCTTCACCAATGAAGAAAAAGGTGACTACGGTGATATTGTAGAATACATTATACAGTGATATTTTAGAATACATTATAGTAATGCAAACTTGCACACGAAGCTGTTTTCTCATGGCATTGTGAAATGAAGTTCTACTAAAATATCTGCTGTCGGCCAGTGTTGGAGCTAACAAACGGCAATGATCACCTACTTTGTCATATGACAGTGTTTTGATTTAGTGATTGGCTACTAGGCCTGAGCATCGTCATTCTCCCATATAACATCAGGTGATTTGGAGTCGCAGCAACAGAATGAAAAGTGATGTTCAGAAGGTGACTATAACTGGGTCAGAGGTGACCTAAAAGAGATACCATCACTTTTCACAGTGGGCAACAGAATCTCTTTGAAGTGATTTGTAACGTCAGAAGGTTTTTTTATCCTAATGCGTTTTTTCTTCATTAGGATGAAAGATTTCTGTGTGTAGCCACCCCCCCCCCCCCCCAAATACTTACCTGAGCCCCATCTCTATCCGGCAATGTCCATGAGTGAATCTGCTGTCCGGGACTCTCCCTCCTGATCGGCTGAGACACAACAGCGGCGCCATTGGCTCCCGCTGCTGTCAAACGCATTTAGCCAATCTGGAGAGAGAGGGGTGGGGCCAAACCGCAGCACCGTGTCTGAATGGATAGATGGAGCTGCAGCTCAGCTTGTGTGTCCCCATAGCAAGCTGCTTGTTGTGGGGGCACTTGGCAGGATGGAGGGCCAGGAGCTCCAGCCAGGGACCCGAGAAGAGGAGGATCTGGGCTGCTCTATGCAAAACCACTGCACAGAGCAGGTAAGTATAACATGTTTGTTATTTTAATAGAAAAAAAAAACGAGACTTTACAATCACTTTAAGATACTATGGCAATACATTAAATGTCATGATTAATCACATATCATACTGTAGGTGTAATATTAAAGTCTGATATGCTTGTCTCTTCTCCCACTTTTCCCCAATTACAGATCCTGAGGAGTTTCTAAATCAGTTATTCCAGGTTCTCAGGGTAGAGCCGCTCTTTTATATTCGGTAAGTAAAGTAAGGCATTGTCCTGAAAAAACGTACCTTACTTTTCATTTAACCACTTCAGCCCCGGAAGAATTTACTCCCTTCCTGACCAGAGCACTTTTTGCGATTTGGCACTGCGTCGCTTTAATTGACAATTGGGCAGTCGTGCGACGTTGCACCCAAACAAAATTGACATCCTTTTTTTCCCACAAATAGAGCTTTCTTTTGGTGGTATTTGATCGCCTCTGCAATTTTTATTTTTTGCGCTATAAACAAAAAAAGAGCGACAATTTTGAAAAAAACACATTATTTTGTACTTTTTGCTATAATAAATATCCCCATTTTTTTTTAAAAAAAAATACATTTTTTTTCTCAATTTAGGCCGATTTATGTATTCTTCCTATTTTTGGTAAAAAAAAAAATCGCAATAAGTGTATATTGATTGGTTTGCGCAAAAGTTATAGCGTCTACAAAATGGGGGATAGATTTATAGCATTTTTATTTATTTATTTATTTACTTTTTTTTACTAGTAATGGCGGCGATCTGCGATTTTTTTTTTTTTTTTTTTTTTTTTTTTTTTTTTTTTTTTTTTTTTTTTAATCGTGACTGTCACATTATGGTGGACACATCGGACAATTTTCACACATTTTTGGGACCATTGGCATTAATACAGCGATCAATGCTATAAAAATGCATTGATTACTGTAAAAATGTCACTGGCAGTGAAGAGGTTAACACTAGGGGGCGATCTAGGGGTTAACTGTGTTCCCTGGGAGGTGATTCTAACTGAAAGGGGGAGGGGACTGACTAAAGGAAGTGACAGATGGCTAGCTAATAGGAACACACGATCTGTCACACAGAACAGGGAAGTGTGTGTTTACACACACTCATGCCCGTTCTGTGTCTCCTGCTCACAATCGCTCATGGCCGGCGGTCATTGCGACCGCCGACCACGAGCATCGGCACCCCTGCTGTGCAGCGGGTTCGCGCACGCCAGCTGTCCTGACCCCGCGAGCCGACGTATAGCTACGACCGCTCGCGCAGGAGAGCCAACCCGCTGCATTATAATTGCGGTGGTTGGTCGGGAATCGGTTAATAAGGACAATACAGTATAACCTAAAGAATTGAATTTTTCTATTGCTCTGGAAATGTTTCAGTAGTAGAAAACAAAGACGTATACAAAAGAGGTCTGTGTGCAGCACGTATAACTTTGAAGTGGTTCTAAAGCCTTATGTTTTTTTTACCTAAATGCATTCTCTTATGGTAAAAACCTGTGTCCTGGATCCCTCCCCCTCCATACTTACCTGAACCCAATCTTGATCTAGCTCTGTGCCCAAGAGCAGCAGCTGTCTCCATTCTCTCCTTCCTCACGGGGCAGATTGATAGCAGCGAAAGCCATTGGCTCCTGCTGCTGTAAATCAAATCTATGGCGAAGGAGCGGGTGGTCTGTCTGTGTTTATAGGCGCATGCAGTGGGGCTTTGGATCAAGCCTACATGAGTGCCCCCATAGGAAACGGCTTCCTATGTTGGGCAGTCACCAAAGAGGAGCCAGAAGCGCTAGCGTCAGACCCTAGAAGAGGAGAAAGGGGGCTGCTCTGTGCGAAACCATTGCTTGTGAGTATATAAAATTTAAGGTTTAGAACTAAAATCTCAATTTGGCCATCCATTGATGGATCGAATATCTGTCCAGTTTGTATTGTTGTCTGTGTGTCCTTATCACCAGGACAGGATAGGAGGGGAAAACATAACATGGTATAGTAATGAGAAAAAAAAATGTTTTTGTTTAGTATAACAGCAGAAATAAGCTACCTGGAGAAGAAATTCACAGGGATCAGTGCAGTTTTAAGTAAGACGTTTTACCTCATTACGTGTGGTGCACAAGCCAATCACCAGTTTAAAAATCGAATATCTAAATCTAGAATTGATAAGTGGCTATGTGTCCCACTGCCTTGACAAAGGAGTGTGTGGTGATAAACGTCTGCCTATTTTTAGTTGTGTACTAGTGTTCATTTCTAGAGGACAGTTAGATCTGCAGGCATCTTTTCCAGCCAGGCCATCCCTGTTGTTTTGGGTGTCCATCTGTGCTTAGGCCTGCAGGGAGGAAGTATGCTGCAGACACGTATAGTGCCTCTGCACCTCTTCCAATGAGAGAACGCTGTGTCTACCTCAGTGGTTTCCAGCTTCCAAGGGCATCAGTCAGGTATGGTATATAGACATAGAAAGTAAGGGTCTCTCTGAGGATCAAAATGTCACATCCCATACCAGAATTTAGTAGATCAAGAAATAAAATGTTTAACAAACTACACATGAAGTTTAGGTTAAAATCTTTCTCTTAATGCATGTAAACGCACATGGTTAAAACCAATAAGATATAACACCAATCATCAATAACAATCACACCCTATAAGAGGTCATACCAAGAGCCAGTTTACAAAGGTCACCATGAATGCAATATTGGGAGTCCATAGATCCAAAATTATCGATATTATGTAACTGGTCATGTGGAGGATGTGGCCTCATTTGATATGTTTTGCTTGCTGCTTCATCATGTGCAGGGTGACCAAGAAAATTTTGCTAATAAAGTTTTACTAAACCCACAACAGAAAAATCAGTCTGTATGTTTAGTAAAACATGCTTGTTGTACTCAATGTGGAACCTAAGGGGTATTCTCCGCATTGTGTAAAAAGGTCTGTTTTGATCTTGTCTTCTCTGATCCTCCCCCTCTTCCAGAGTCCCCAAACCAACTCTGGATAGTACAGAGGCTTGGGGACAAGCTGCACATGCTCAGTTTGGTGTGTATTGCTAGTTTTTTTTTTTGGGGGGGGGGGGGAGTGCATGTGATCAGCACAGGGCCAATCAGCACTGTCCAGACAGAGGGTCAGGGGTCCTGCAGCCTCATAGGACAATCATGGGAGAATAAAAAACCCTCCTATAAGCTTTAACCAGTGCTCTGCTGGACACTGATAGTAGTCATAAGACTGCTGTACACTGCTGATGAGAAAAGGTATTTAGCAGTTTAAAGTTACAAAAATAATTGCATTTCCATGTTCTGTGTACTGTTCGAGATCAGATATAGTGACTACAGGGTTTAGTAACACCTTAAGAAGCTAACTGGTGGTGTTAAGGCTCCATATATTGGTATATAGTATGAGGGCCCCCCGCATCTCTAACATACAATGAAAATAAAGACACAAATATAATACAAATGAATTGTCACAGAAGCAGGTAGATGGAAGGCCTCCCTATATAAACACATCAGTCAGTTTGATCATGTCCCATAAAAAAGGTTTTAGATTTTTATCCCATGGCATCAACAGATGAACTGCTAGTGACCTCCTGGGGGCCGTGCCACACTAAGTCCCCTATACTGGTATGCTCCACCTTTTGTGCTTCCCTCACTGGTGCCCCTTAGTGATGCGAGGATACCCTCATACCCTACATGTTTTAACCATGTGCGTTTACATGCATTAATAAAGATAATTATTTTAACCTAAACTTTGTGTGTAGTTGAAGGGCCATATCTAAAAAGTCCCCTTATACGCTTGATTCTTGATCTATGGTATATAAATGGTTACATTGGTCCAAGCCAGACTGATGTAACCATGTATAAAATACCCATACCTGGAATTCCTCTTTAAGGAATATCCAATAAAGTATTTTTGTTTTATATAATATTGTAATAGGCTCACTCTTCTAAAACCTCTTGCATACTTTTTCCCTTTGCCAGCAATAAAAAAAAAAAAAAACGATCGAGGTTTTACCATTGTGTTGTAGTTTATAGAGTACATAGGTCTATTCTGCAGTAATTTGCCATGAAATGTGATGTGTTCCTAGTCTAAGCTAGGTACACATGGACCAAAAAGTGTTCAAAAAAGGTTGGTTCAGGAGTTACTGTCCGACTTTCGGCCTGTGTGTACAACTCCTCGTCCAACAGTAATAGTCTCACAACTGGCTTCTGTAGAACAAGCATGCTGGGAAACCAGCAGCCGATCAAAATCTAATTAACACTTGCAGCCAAAACCAGTGTGTTCTGGCAGGGGGGAACACAATACCAACATCTCAAAGTGTTTAGGCATCTATCAGTCAACTGTTAGGGCCAGTTCACACTCACTCACACACTCTAGATCCATTCCGGATGAGTTTCTGCATGCGCGTTTTTGACTTGAACTTGCATTCCAGTACATTTTTGATTCGTTTCTGGATGCATTTCAGATGCTTCTCCCCCCCCCCCCCCTGTACTGGAGTCTGGTGCAATTTTTAGGCGTTTTACTGCATTTCAGTACAGTGCAGTGCAGGAAAAATGCAGCATGTTCTACTTTTTTTTTTTTTCTGGAACTGACCGCACTGGTATTAACTATGCCATTGGAAACCATATAACATATAACCTACTTCCCATGTGTTTTTTGATGCAGAAAACAATGCATTGAACTGCATGTGTGTGAACTGGCCCTGGAGACAGTTTAGCCAGCCCAACGCAGAATCCTCAATGAGGTAAAACAGAATTCATGAGTAACACCCAAAGGTTTGAAAACATTACTGAAACTGGCAAACATGCCTGTTCATAAGTCTACCATATGTAAGTCTTTGAACAGAGAGCGTGTCCATGGCAGGACACTATGGAGGAAGCCGCTGCTCTCCAAAAATACACTGCTGACATTTGCCAAAGAGCACCTTGGCAAACCGCAACGCTACTGGAAAATATTTTGTAGACTAATGAAAATTGAATTGTTTGGGAAGATTACTCAAGCACTATGTATGGTGCAAAGTGGGCACAGTCGTCGTCCCCCCCCCCCTTTTTTTTAAGGTAAAGCTCCACTTTGAGCACATTGTGTTTGTCTATTGTTGGACTTAGGTGAGGTTGAGGTCACATTTTATGACAAATTACTGTAGAAAACCTATATGCCCTGCCTTGTCTTTGCCACACTTGTACCAGCTGTAATGAAACCAACAAAGATGTTTTATTAGTGCTAACATGAAAATATTACATTGCAAGGTTTGTAGGATGCGGTTTTGTAGTGTCTCATTAAACACCTCCTATTTCTCCATTTAGGACACCCAAGAAGGAGCCACAGGGTTGTATATTTTATCAGATCTTTATGGAGAAGAGGCAGTCAGTGGATGTGCCATCAGTGCAGCAGTTGCTAGAGTGGTCCATGGTTCATGGTGATCTCAAGTTACGGAGGTAAAACAGCTTTAAAAAGCCATGTGCGCATTTAATACACACTCAAAAAAGCAATTTATTAGGGACACCTGAACTGCCTAATTAGCTAATCGAACAGAACTAAAAAGACGAATGGCTGCACTCCCTTACGATGTAAAAAGGCTTTATTAATATCCAAAAATCATTAAAATCATTAAAAGCAACAAAACACAGGCAGAGGAACAAAAAGGTTGATGCGTTTTACACAGGATTCGTGCTTTGACGGGTTTTGACAAAGCACGAATCCTATGTGAAACGCATCAACCTTTTTGTTCCCCTGCCTGTGTTTTGTTGCTTTTAATGATTTTTGGATATTAATAAAGCCTTTTTACATCGTAAGGGAGTGCAGCCATTCGTCTTTTTGATCTCTACTAGTTTTCTGCTGGCAGTGGCAGGGCGTGCACCCCACGTTTTGCAGCATGCTCTGAATATTATGGTCTGTGAGACTCACCAGGGAGCGGCGGTTTTCTTTCATTGGTTAATCAAACACTCATTTGGCAGCAGCACATTGCATAAAATAATAAAACGGATTCAGGTCAGGAGTTTCACTTTAAACACCAGAACGGCCAAAACAATTTGATCATGATATGATTGTTGGTGGCAATGTACTGGCTTGAGTATTTCTGTAACTGCTAATCTGGGTTTTTCACTGTAATCTGTAGCGTTTATTCAGAATTGTGCGAAAAACCAAAACATCCAGTGAGCTTCATTTTTGCTAAACAAAATGCCTCGATGAGACAAAGATAACCTTTTATGCTCTCTACAACTGTGGTGAGCAGAAAAGCATGTCAGAATACACAACACATTATATCAGATGGACTGCAACAGCAGAAGAGCACTTGGGGTTCCAGTCCCGTCAGCCAAGAACAGAAAGCTGAGGCCACAGTGAACACTGGGGGGGAGGGGGTATTTACTAAAACTGGTGCAAACAGAATCTGGTGCAGCTGTGCATAAAAACCAGTCAGCTTCCAGGTTTTATTGTCAAAGCTCAATTGAACAAGCTGAAGTTAGAAGATGGTTCATGGTTCACAAAACGAAGTGAAGACTGGAAAATGTAGACTTGTGTGATAAATCTTGTTTTTTTGCTGAGGCACACAGATGGTAGGCCAGTCACCAAATCTGAATCAAATAGAACACATTTGCGATGTGGTAGAAAGGATGATTTGCAGCATTGATGTGTAGCTGACAAATTTGCAGAAATTGCATAACGTAATCATGTCAACAACGACCGGAATCTCAAAGGAATATTTGTGGAATCCATGCCTGTTTTGAAAGAAAAGTGAGGCATGACCAAATATTAGTATAGTGTCCCTAATAAATTGCTCAGTGAGTGTATATCCACACCAAAAGCTATAACTTGGCTTGTTAGTATTACTGCCTTTTGGGTTCTGTTACCAAGTGGATTGATGGATGGATGGTGTCAATCATTTATGTAATTATTGCTTCTGTCTATGTGCCAGGTTCCATCTTGCCTCATCATTCAGATGCCCAGAGATGGAAAGAACAAGATGTTTCCAAAAATTATTCCAACTCTGCAATTGGACATCACTGATCTCCTTGAAGATGGTAAATAAAAATTATTATGCTATGAACTGAGAAAGAGAAGTGCCAATGTTCAAAAATTGTAGCAAAATTGTAGCGGTTACCTATATTGATCGGTTTGATTCTTTGTTTTATAGCTAAGAAAGAATAAAAACAAGAAAATTAATAGAAGCAAAATAATAAAGTTTGAGTAGTTACCGCCTCCCCTTAAAGCAGAGATTTTCATCTCTGGGTGGGGATGCGTGAGAGATGTCAGGAGGGCAAAAGTTTGGACTGTACTGTTATTGTGATTTTTTTTCTTTTTCCATTTTTTTCTGCAACCTTTTATTGAGTTTACATACGGTAAATACAAATCTAGCAATACTTCCCTAAGAACAAAGAGTGGAAAGCAGATAAATGGATCATGGAAACTGTACAAACAGCAATGGGTCAACATTTTATAGAGTGCCAATTTTATGGCTCAGAGAAGATCTTATCAGGGGTACAATTATCATAAAAGAAAAGGGGCCACAAAAAGGAAAAGGGGCCACAACGCACTTTATCAGGTCACAATGTAGCAGGATACGAAGGGGTCAGCTGTAGTGTAAGAAGAAGTGGTCCACTGTCCTCAAACTTTACCAAAAAGAGCCAGATGGCATCTGTCAACTTGTAGAGGAGGAGAACAGAGTTAAAGTCTAATGCCACTTTTTGCATCATGTTACTCTCGTATTTAGGGTGTGACGTGGGACAAATGGTGGGACCCACAGCCCCCCCCCCCCCCCCTGTGACAGTAAGAGTGGGTTCTTCACCTCCCACAGCAACTGTCACTTTTGAAATTGGCTCAGTTGTGCAAGGCAGACAGACTTGTAGTTCCCATTTGAACGCTAGTGCAGTGATCACTGTAGCCCATTGACACTTCTTCAGAGGTACATGCTTTCAGTTGGAGAGCTGGAAGAAGAGTCTGCAGGAGGCCAACATTGCACATGTGATTCATTGAATTTGTGCGCATTGCTTTGCAGTCTCCTATGCAAAATAGTAATAAATGCATTTTTTTTTCCCTTTTCTGTAAAGGATGGACTTTGCCTTTTTATTCTGACGTATTCACAAAGAAATTAATAGAGGGTGAGGAGTTCTTCCAGTTATGTGGGATATACTTTTTAGCATAAAAATACCATGTATGTAAATTCCTTTTTACAATACAATCTTAAAGGAGTTGTCCCCAAAAAGGCCCAAAAGGCATGTTTTCAGTGACAGGATATTGGGTAGGACAAATGATTTACAAATGAATGACGTAGTCAGATGGCATAAGTCAAAGATGGAGCTCTATTCCCAGACAGTGTGAAAAAATAGGCTTCTTTCAGAAGGTCCTTGACGCAGTACTGATGAGCCTGTAAACCTAGAGAATACAGTTTTAATGGAGTGTAGTAAATCCGATGAAAAGGTTTGAATTGTATTGTTGTATGTATTTTTATGTATATTTCTTTTTACCACCTTCTTTCCATTTTCGTCTCAATGTTCAGTATGTTTTTTTTTTTTCGTCTTTAATCTACATTTTTGTTTTTTGAGAACATTTTTGATTTGGACAAAGCAATAAAAATGTATTTGAGATTTAAATGGAGTTTACTGTACATGGCAGAGACAGAGATGATTACATATTCATTATTTAACATCTGAGGAAATACAAAAAAAGAACGCACGTGCATCTTCATTCAAATGCAGCTAAATGCAAGGAAAAGAGAAAATATGTTTCCAATAGGAGCTGTGAACACAATACATTCTATTGTAATGTGTTTTTTATGCTACAATTTTGGTGCATATTTATAATATTAAAGCTGGACACCAGGCAAAGGGCTAAAACCGATATAAGGCAGCTGTTTTATGAAATAAATGTATTTCTGTCTGTCCAGTTCTGAGACTTGCACAGCTATACCAACGGAGCACAGCCTGTCTGGTTGGGCAGGAGACCAGGTGCATGAATTACAGCGGCCAGGTTTTTGTTTTTGAAGCACCTGATTAGAGCCAGAGGCTCTAATAGGCTTCGAAATAGGGTGGGCTCGGGTCGCAGAGGATGCGTCCTTAGCCCACCCAGGTTTGTTACAACATGGAAAAAATATTTCTCTGTTGAAACACTGATTCTCAATCCGGCCAATCAGAAGGGGGTGTGAGGCCTGTTTTCCAATTGGCCCAAAAAAGAAGACTCCTGTTTGGCCACTGAGGAGGAGGGAGGAAACGGAAGCCGTCGCCGTGATGACCAGGAGAGCAGGAGGCCGCCACCTCCGCTGAGCAGGGGATGCCGCCGGTGATGGAGTAAGTGCTACCTATGCCAACTGTATGCCAGTTGGCATACTGTTTGCTGCCCCCCCCCCCCCCCCCAAAAAAAAAAAATTCTACTGGCACCCACAATCTGCTGATCGCAGGTGCAATGCTTTACAGGCTCCTAAAAAAATGAATAAATGCATATTTTCTTACCTGCAAAAAAATGTGCATTTTATTTTATTTTTTTTTAAAAGGTGAACTTTAACACATACAGGTCTTGTCCCTCCTCCTGCCTGTGATTGGACAATGAGAGGAGAAGCAGCACACTGGTATGTTCATCTCTCTATCAATCTGCTGTCTCTTCCTTGTTGACACCACAGTTTAAAATGCTGCTCCTCCCTGTCTCAGTCTGAGGTTGGCTGTACAATGGTTTGCAAGAGGTTGATGCCACGTTGAATGTAGGTACTTACTGTACATTGTTTAAATTAACAAATACATTTAAAAATCTTTTAATAAATACAGGGCTGTATTAACCTTTTTGCTGCCACCGATATAAGGCTTACATCAGCAGCAGCGGCTGGTGTTCCATGTGTTCCCCCCGCTGCTACAGCCAGATAGAGGGAAAGAGACCAATGAATGTATGTTCACTCACCTCCCCAAGCTAGTAAGAACTCAGAAGTGACAAGGATTACATTATTTCCAGTTTCAAGTGCACTTTCTCCAGCTGCTGTGGCCAAGGAAGAAACCTAACCTTTATCCCTCCCAAAAAATGTGCACTTGCAACTACCACCATATTTTTCAGGATCCCCGATTTCAGAAAATGTATAATGTTTGGGGTGTTAACTAATCTTCAAGCCTAAAATGATCGCTTTTACTATGTGTGGGGGGGGGGACCCTGCAAAAAACACTCTAGTAGTGAAAAAGGGTTAATTTGAGTCTTTTGTTTTTGCTTGGTGTTCAGCTTGCTCATATCACATGTTGCTACTGGCAAGAAAGTTGCAGTGTTGCAAAATCCTCACGCTCTTGTTTACCAGCCTTGTTAGTGTTTGCTTGGCATTCAGATTCTGGTAATAAAATGTCTTGACATGCTGTGCATATTTTTAAAGCTCAAAATAACATTACGAAATCCCGAATTCTAATATCAGTTTCCTTCTCTTATCCACAGCCCCAAGGCAATGCTGTATTTGTCAGTCCCTGGCAGTAGTGGAGTGTCTGGACTGTTATGAGGACACAGGGATCACACCAGGTCACATAAAACAATACTGTGCAATCTGCAGTCGACAGGTATAACATTCATGATCTCCTGTCAGGAAAAGTTTTGTTTCTAGAAGTGTCTGGAGTTCATAGCAACCACTTCAGGTTTTCTTTTCAAGATCCAGAAAATGACATTCTGAACCTGATTGGTTGCTTGTGTGACAGAGTTCTTTATTTCAGACCCTAATGCCCCGTACACACGATCAGAAATTCCGCCAGCAAAAATCGGATGAGAGCTTTTGGTCAGAAATTCTGACAGTGTGTATGCTCCATCGTACTTTTGGTGGCGGAATTCCAGCCAGCAAAATATTGAGAGCAGGTTCTCTATTTTTTGGTCAGGAAAAAATTGTCGTAGTGTTGACGGTCGAAAGTTCAGAGAACTTCTGTGTGACCGTGTGTATGCAAGCCAAGCTTGAACGGAATTCCGTCGGAAAAACCATCCAAGTTTTTTCTGACGGAAATTCCGCTTGTGTGTATGCGGCATAAGAGGCACAGTTTTGGTTGTTTGTCCTTCTGGCTTTTTGGTGTTCTAACATGACATTTTCTTTTGAACAGGTTCATCTTCACAAAAAGCGCTGCAGCCATCATCCCAGGGAGCTTTGTTTACCTAAAAATCTGAATGAACAGGCTGTGTTCCAGAGACAGTATTTGCAGCTCTTTGCTGTCTTATGTATAGAAACGAGCCATTATGTTGCCTTTATTAAACTGAATTCCCAGAAACTGCCCCTGTGGGCTTTCTTTGACAGCATGGCTGACAGAGAAGGTGGGTTATATTTGTTTGTTTGTGATTTCTGTTTTCAGTCCCTGTATTTGTTTATTCATTTGATTTATTTTATTTTTTATTTATTTAAAAAAAAAGGTAAGTAAAAGTATATGTGAACCCTATAAAACAACCCATTCAGTTTAAAATAGAAATAGAAAGACAAAACATTTGTGCATAGCATAGCTTCCAATTGTCCCTGATTTCAAGGGACTGTCCCTGATTTGGAGCCATGTCCCTCATGTGTACCTCATTTTGGTCTGATCTATAACGTTATATATAAAATGCACTTTTTAATTTATCAAAAAGTGTTTCCCAGCACTATACCTTTCATCTGATTTCTAAATTGCTGCATTTGTAAATTCCAAACTGATCTTCCCAGTGAAGTGCTGTGCAGGGGGCATGTCAGAAGAAGTCTGATCATTAGAGCATTGACAGGCTGTTTTTCCAGCACAGCCAGAAAACGGACTATGCTGGGAAGGTTGTGGCTATAATACCTAGCTTGGTCAGATTGAAATAGGAAAGAGGACCAGGTATTTCACGCACAGGAAGAAATCCAAAGAGAACATGACACTTTTTAACACAAGTACATGGTACAACGGGTACATATCAGGAGTAGGAAATGTTGGGGTAACATATTCTTTAATGCAAGCAAAGGTGTTTATCACATACGTTCAAATCTAATAATATTAAAGTGTAATGAAATCTACTGATTTAACGGTTTCCTCAAACAGCTACATTTAAGATGTGCTGTGAATGATAACTGTCACCCTGGACTGTCAAGTCATCAAATGGCTGATGTCATAGCTGATCACATGTGCAGCACTAGGGTTACTACAGATCTAACAGAGGCATACATGACGACTTCTTTTACTGTAAGGCATCATTCCCACGAGGCGGATCCACTGCCTCGGAGTCCACCTCTGTCCGCCAGCTCAGCGGGAGATCTCTCCGTTGATCTCCACTAAGCCGGCGGATGACGGGTCCCTCTCTGCTCACTGAGCGGGGAGGGGCCTGTCAAGCGCCGCTGCTTCCTTTTGGAGAGATTGGACGAAAACGGACAGCATGTCTGTTTTCATCAGATCTCATCCGATCTGCCAGGGACAGATGCGAACGTAGGGGCATCCGTCTGCTTTTAGCGGATTGGACCAGGTCGGATGTCAGCGGACATGTCACCGCTGACATCCGTCGCTCCATAGACTAACATAGAGCGCCCGTTCAGGTCCGCCGTCAAAACTGACAGGTGGACCTGAACGGTCCGACAGTGTGAAAGAGGTCTAAGGGATAGAAGAGTTTAGTTAGAAGAGCAGGCTTGTGAGATTCCTTGGAGACGAAAATCTGTTACTGCAGAAAGTAGATTAATACATACTAATATGTACAGTGCCTTGCAAAAGTATTCACCCCCTTGGCTTTTTACCTATTTTGTTACATTACAGCCTTTAGTACAATAACCCCAAACACACTGCTAAAGCAACACTTAAGTGGTTTAAAGATTGCTGTTCACAAGCGCAAACCATCCAACTTGAAGGAGCTGGAGCAGTTTTGCAAGGAGGAATGGGCAAAAATCCCAGTGGCAAGATGTGGCAAGCTCATAGAGACTTATCCAAAGTGACTTGGAGCTGTGATAGCTTCAAAAGGTGGCTCTACAAAGTATTTACTTTAGGGGGGTGAATAGTTATGCACATTGACCTTTTCTGTTATTTTGTCCTATTTGTTGTTTGCTTCACAATAAAAAAAAAAAAAAAACATTGTCAAAGTTGTGGGCATGTTCTGTAAATTAAATGATGCAAATCCTCAAACAATCCATGTTAATTTCAGGTTGTGAGGCAACAAACCATGAAAAATGCCAAGGGGGGGGGGGGGGGGGGGAGAGATATATTTGCAAGGCACTGTAGCTGTTACGGAGGGAAAGAAACGTACCCTTTTACTTTAATCCTCTATAGAATCTGCTATGGATTCAACTACCCCCTGCTCATCATGCATGGACTATGTGCATATAAGCTACTCCACTGCTTATAATGGTGTAGTCTTGTCATTCATGAGCCTGGCTTACCCATTCCACTATTTTGTAGCTTACTGGTTACACCTGTAAGATTCAGAGATATTTTGGGTCACTGCTTGTTTCCTCTTTCACTGCTCTCACATCACATTTTTGGTTTACTGAACTATGTGATGTAGTTGTTAAGCATAGACATTTAAGCCGGTTTCACACTGATTAGTTGCGGTTTGGCTGCATTGTAGGTAGAGGAGTATGTCACTAAAGATGTAGAGCAAAAAAATGCTTCAGCTTTAATTTCGGGCACTGTGTCTGCCTTTTTAAAGCGTTTGTAAACCCTTATACATAAGTTGTACTCTTCTCCTTCACCTTCTCCTTCTCTTCTCTTGTCCTGAATTGATAAAACGTCTGAGAGTTCAGAGAATGAGTGGACAGAGCTGAAGTTACACTCTGCAGAGCTCAGTGAGGAGTGCTGATTGGAGGGAAGGGACACCCCCCACCCCCTTCATACAGGAACAGAGCTGAGGCTGCCAATCAGTTGGAGGTCCCTCCCTGTCACCTTTTTTTTTCTTGGTGTCAGAAAGACTTGTGATTCATGCTGATGAAGCAGCAGACAGAAATAATACTCAGTGCGCTAGAATGAGAGAATTACAAACTATACAGAGATATGCGTTGTTCATATTTCGTGTCTGAGGCTTACAACCACTTTTTAATTTCAGCCACTGTGTCTGCTCTTAACCATGCCCAATACTCATTGCAAACTGCTCTATACTGATTGAACATGAACTCTGTGCTCCCCCCACAGCCTTTACTGCAGTCTGGGCCAAAAGAACATGATACAACATTTCCATTGGCCAATCGGCTTTTGACTTCAGATTGTTCAATTAAACTTTGAAAAAAAAAAAACCTGGAAGGGGATTAGTTTCTATGTAGAGCTGCACCAGATTTGTTACCCTCTAGTTTTAGTAAATCAACCCCACTGTATGTAAAATGACTTTATGCCAGCCTTTTTATTTTAGTAAGAAAAATTGGTAAATCTTATCTCTGCCACATCAAGTATTTGTTCCTTCTCTGACTACTCCTCTTCTGCACCTGTAGAAGTTCTCTTCCCTGATATCCTGAGTGTGTGTGTGTGTATATATGTATATATATATATATATATATATATATAATATATATATATATATACATATATATACACATATACATATATATACACATATACATATATATACACATATACATATATATACACACAGACACATACATACATATATACACAGACACATATATACAGACACATACATACACATATATACAGACACATACATACACATATATATATATATATATATATATATATATATATATATGTGTATGTATGTGTCTGTATATATGTGTATGTATGTGTCTGTGTATATATGTATGTATGTGTCTGTGTGTATATATATATATGTGTATATATATGTGTATATATATATAAATATATATATATATATATATATATATATATATATATATATATATATATATATATATATATATATATATATATAACCCCTATACAAAGTATCTGTAAATCTCAGATTTGTACAGAAATAGAACACTCGCATATTATTCAGTACATACTCTTGTATAAAGAACATACCACATTTTCAGTATACATTTACTAAGTAAAAATATATAACTAGGGTTATTGGTTCGAATCCCAACCACGGCACTACCTGCACAGTGTTTTCATGTTCTCCCTGTGGCTGTGTGGGTTTCCTCTGGGTGATCTGGTTTCCTCCCACACTCCAAAGACTTGAAGTAGGTTAATTGGCTCCTGTCTAAAATTGGCCCTATTATGTATATGAATGTAACTTGGGGAACTTAGATTGTCAGCTTCTTGAGGGCAGGGACTGATGGGAATGTATAATAAATAAGTAAAGCACTGCATAAATGTATCCCGCTATAGAAGTACCTGTAGTAATAATAATATAATACTTTATCAAAGTATATGTGACGCTCATACAGATATAATACACACAGAAACACATGTACAGTACCTTATGAATGCAAGTAGTACTTTTTTTTTTTTTTTAGCCTGGTTTTATACACATTTAACAATTTACCTGTCTTGTGGACTTTAACAGGAGGACAGAATGGATTTAACATTCCCAGGGTGATTCCCTGCCCAAAGGTGACAGAGTACCTGGAAATGAGCCCTGAAGAGCTCCAGCGGGAAGACCCAAGGATCATGCCAGCATATGTCCACCGGCTACTTTGCGATTCTTATATGTGTTTATATTACAGTCCTGACCTTAGCCTTTACAAATAACAGAACAGCAAGGTCTGATGACTGATTTATTAAAGGTTTCTAGATTGATGCCAGTGAAAATGTCAGAGAAACTTAGTAAATCAGTTATGTTTTATAATAATATATTGTACACGGGTACTAAATATGTGCACTTTAGCTACCTCTAGGCAATACTGGTAATTAGCAGTGCCCCACAGCAATATATTTATATATCTCCCTATGTGCATTTTAAAAAGGGGTTTCAGCATCACCAAGAAAGCCCTCTGGCAGCCTCTAAGCTGAGCAAAAGCCCCTATGAAAAACTCCTTATAAAAGGGATCTATAGTTTTTTTTTTTTTTTTTTTTCCAAGCAAATGTGCATTTTAACTTTATTCGTAAAATATTTACTGGAAAGTTTGTTTTCGTGTAGCTTAGAGTAGATGTAAATCCTAAATGAATGACATTTAGGGGTGGCTTTACTAAAGGCCAATAGACTGCCCACTTTCAAGTGCAGTTGCGCCAAAGCTTAGTAAAGGAAGGTAAACTTTGCTGACTTACATCATCCAATCATATGCAAGCAAAAAATTTTTTTTTTTTTAATTATTCTTTGCAAAGTAGAGCTCCCTCTCATTTGCTAAGCTCCGGAGCAACTTCACTTGCAGAGTGCATAGTTTTTCTTTAGTAAATCCAACCCCTTTGTCTGCTAAAGCCACCATTTATCCTAAAAAAAAAAAGTTTATTTTAACCTTTCTTTTTTATCCACTGTTGCATCTCAGTGCTGCTGGTTTCCTGCAGGCTTTTTGCATGAAATTCCTGTTTACATGCATGTGCTGCATTTCTCCTGGTGGGTTCTCTGATTGTGACAACAGTGGACCATGCCTACCTAATGTGTCTCAAACAGCCACTTGTAGTCTCCATCAGAATTCTATGTAATAGGATGACCACCCTGGAGCACAATTGGGAGACGGGTAACTACCACTGCACCCCTTAACAGGAAAGGCCTAAGCAATCATCTTCATGGCAGAATTACCAGGTATTCTTTTAATAAAAATGGTATATTTCAAAATATTGAAAGTTTCTTTTAAAATTACATTAATATGCTAAAGCATATGTCAGGTTTTAGGGGTTGGGTTTACATACGATATACTTTAATTGTTTATTTCTAAAATAACGTTTCATGCAAATTTAATGTATAGTAAATACATACTTAATGGTGATATATGTATATCACTAAATGTTGTTGGCAAAATCCAGATATAAGGATTAAAAGTGTTCAGACCATAGCAAATATGGCTGTCATATGTACATAGGTATTTACAAATTTTATTAAATTTGATTTTTTTAAAACCTTGGCACTTATTGATTTAATTATTATCATAATAGCTTTTTTACCACATTGTTAACCAGGTTTGCTTATTTATGTTAAATACCATAAAAAGGTTATGGCTTCCCCTAAAAGGACAACCCTATCAGAAGAACAATGCTACCATTACATAATCCGTGCAAGAAATGTAGCAGGAGGTAGTATGTGCTACCAGGTACATGGTTTTTATATGGTGTAGGTGCTATAAATAATAAAGGGTTATTAGGGCTGGTTCATTGGGGGTCCTTTTACACCTATGTGCTTACTAAAATGCGGTATGATAATGGACTGTGCATTGGCATTCATTTTTAATAGCACGCTAACATACATTCATGGAGTAAATAAACACACCTGCCCTTCAACTAGAAAGAAAGTAAAAAAATTTTTGGCCCATGTACATATGTTGAGGGCCCACAAAAATGTATGGCTAATTGTGAATGTGCTCTAAAACCAGGGAAAGAAATGGGGCCACCAAATTCATATTGATGTATATATGTTTTTTAAGCTAAGAAAAGTAAAACCCTATGGATTGTGTTGGTGACGGCTTCCTTGGAACCACAATGTGGTTCACACCACAGATGAACAAGGATCCTATTTGGCATTAGCACCCATAATGGTTTAGCTAGGACCTTGTGTAGAAATAAATGTTTTCAGTATCATCTGACAGAGCATTGACGTCAAGGTATACCTATTGTATCTCAACGTTTTGTCTGTTGCTCCTTTCCATCTGTGGGGCTGATTTTATTTGATTTTTTTTTCTGGTTAAGACATATTTTCTGTGTACATAGTCTGCTCTGCTCCTGGGCTTTGAATCCTACAGGCTGATATTGCAATATTTCTGCCCTTTTAGGAAACATCTCAGTGGATGACTTTGGGCTGGTTCCCATTTTTGTACATTCCTTGTGTTTCTGACCAGTCTCCAGGCTTTGCAAAGTATACATATTCAGAAAATAAATTTCATCATGCTAGTATAATATACTGTATGTATTAAGGATGCTTTCTGAATAAATCAACACCATGCCTTCCTTAAAAAATAATAAAATATTAATTATGTTGTGTTGAAGTGAAGTATGGAATTTCACAAACGGCATAATATAAATATATTCTGTAAAAGTGGTGCAGAGATTTCATATTACATGAACATGCTCAACAGTTCTTGCAGCTGGATTATTAATACATGTACAGACCTCATACATTTATGTTTACTAGGTCCATACCTAGTAATGAAAAATATATGTAGTGAAGAGACCTAATTAATCTATTAAATACCTAATAATAAAAGTGCAAATTACAAACCACCGGATTCACTCCAATGGGACATATACAACAATTAAAATAATACCAAACATAACATCTGCTATGCAAAGTAAAATATATAAAGTGAATTGAATAAGTGCAATTGAACAAAAGTCCTGTATCAAAAATCTCAATCAATCAAAAACACTACAACACAAGTCCAAAAAAAGTAAAAGAAAAAGTCCAATATGTTCAAATATTCAAGGTGACTTTTCCAATGCTTGAGTGAATAATCCTCCACCAACACCGAGCAAACAGCCTACTCACCAGATCCAGATGATCCCCATTACAGAGATCATAAACGCCTTTAGGTTATCAAACTGCTTCCAGGAATCCATCACTGCCGATCCAGATAGTATCTCCAATAAAAGGGAAGGCCACGCATATCCAGGTTAGACATAGGATGAAACATAATCTCCCATGGTGAAGTATGTCAAAAAATGTGGTTTATTGGCCACCCCTGATCCATACCTAGTAATATCTTGTAAGTACTTTTGATATGTGAATGCATATGGCCCTACTGGCCTCTCTCTGCCGCTAGGAAAAAATGTATGTTCTAAATAGTGTATTTGTTTAGTTGGCTGCCAAGGTAAAATCTATTTATTAAGCTGGAAATCACAATGTCAACATACAGTATCTGGGAGTATTACTTGTGATCATAGCTTACTGCTGAACATTACAACCACATACAGTAGATTATAAATCGTACATACATGTGCAAGCCAGAAAACGGCTCACCACTAACAGCTTGGACAAACAAAAGGAAAATCATGTATATATACACGCATCGGCCACTTTATTAGGTACACCTGTTCAATTGCTTGGTAACACAAATTGCTAATCAGCCAATCACATGGCAGCAACTCAATGCATTTAGGCATCTAGACGTGGTGTAGACAACTTGCTGAAATTCAAATCGAGCATCAGAAAGGGGATTTAAGTGACTTTGAACGTGGCATGGTTGTTGGTGCCTGATGGGCTGTTCTGAGTATTTCAAAAACTGCTGATCTACTGTGATTTTTCATGCATAACCGTCTCTAGGGTTTTCAGAGAATTGTCTGAAAAAGAGAAAATATCCAGTGAGCAGCAGTTGTGTGGACGAAAATGCCTTGTTGAGGTCTGGGGAGACTAGGCAGACTGGTTTGAGATGATAGAAAGGCAACAGTAACTCAAATAACAACTCGTTACAACTAGGGTATGCAGAATACCATCTCTGAACGCACAAAACATTGAACCTTAACGCAGATGAGCTACAGCAGCAGAAGACCACACAGGGTGCCACTCCTGTCAGCTAAGAACAGGAAACTGAGGCTACAATTCACACAGGCTCACCAAAGTTGGACAATAGAAGATTAGAAAAACAGAGCAGAATTCATCTCTAGCTGATCCATTAGCTGAAATCGAATTTATCTTCTTTTCTCTTTGTGCATCAGTATATATTATTATGTTAGGCTGGGTTTACACCTGTGTGATGTGATAACACGCGGGTTGCAGTGCGTTATGTTATCGCAGCCAATTCATTTGGATGGGCTGCCTGCCACATCTAAAATGACACCAAAGAAGTGCATAATCCTTTTTTTGAAAATTAACGCTGCACTAAAAAGCATGATAAGCTGGTACCATGCGTTGTGGTGCAATGCAACACATGTGTGATGACTAGGTGCGTTGGGGTGCCATTAAGAAAAAAATGGTATTGCATTGATTTACTAAAACTAGAGTGTGCAAAATCTGGTGCAGCTGTGCATGGTAGCCAATCAGCTTCTAACTTTATCTAGTTCAGTTAAGCTTTGACAAGAAAACCTGGAAGCTGATTGGTTTCTGTGCAGAGCTGCACCAGATTTTGCACTCTCCAGTTTTAGTAAATCCACCCCAATACATTGCAAGTATAAATAATATTCAGCCATGTGCACTTGGTGGGTCTTTTTTTTTATTGTGAGCCACAGCCAGACCTTTGCATTTGAATGCTATAGATCCTTTAGCAGTAAAACTGCTTCCATTCAAGTCTTCAGAGTAAGCACTAGGTATAATATACACTCACCGGCAACTTTGTTAGTTACACCTTCAGAACTGCCCTAATTCTTCGTGGCATCGATTCGACAAGGTGTTAGAAACATTCCTCAGAGATTTTGGTCCATAGTGACATGATAGCATCACACAGTTGCTGCAGCTTTGTTGGCTGCACATCCATGAGGCGAATCTCTCATTTCACCACATCCCAAAGGTGCTCTATTGGATTGAGATCTGGTGAGTGTGGAGGCCATTGGAGTACAGTGAACTCATTGTCATGTTCAAGAAACCAGTGGTGAGGTGATTTGAGCTTTGTGACATGGTGCATTATCCTGCTGGAAGTAGCCATCAGAAGATGGGTACACTGTAGTCATAAAGGGATGGACATGGTCAGCAACAATACTCAGGTAGGCCATGGCATTTAAATGATGCTCAATTGGTACTAAAGGGGCCCAAAGTGTGCCAATAAAATATCCCCCCACACCATTACACCACCAGCCTGAACCGTTGATACACGGCAGGATGGATCCATGCTTTCATGTTGTTTACACCAAATTCTGACCCTACCATCTGAATATCACAGCTGAAATCGAGACTCATCAGACATCTGCTGCTGTGGTTTTCTCTCCTTTTGTTCTGTGGTTAAGCTCAAGTTGCAATACACACAAGAGCTGTTTTTAACTGCCAAAGGATCTGTCTAGCCTGTTTTAAGCTTTACATAGTCCTGCCAGGCTGTACAGTCAGGTTGATGACCTTTTTTTTTTTTATTTACTGCCTTTAAGCAATAAAGCTATGTTGCCTTCCTGCCCCCAGCTTAAAGTTAAATAATTCGAAAGAAGCAGTCTATTTCACTGCTCATTCTGCTCTCTCCTCCTTTCAGCTTGCTCACGGTTAGGGATGAGCTTCGAGTTCGAGTCGAACTCATGTTCGACTCGAACATCGACTGTTCGCAAGTTCACCGAACAGCGAACAATTTGGGGTGTTCGCTGCAAATTGGAATGCCGCGGAACACCCTTTAAAAGTCTATGGGAGAAATCAAAAGTGCTAATTTTAAAGGCTTATATTCATGGTATTGTCAAAAAAGGGTTTGGGGACCTGGGTCCTTCCCCAGGGGACATGGATCAATGCAAAATTTTTTTTTAAAAACGACCGTTTTTTCGGGAGCAGTGATTTTAAGAATGCCTAAAGTGAAACAATAAAAGTGTAATATCCCTTTAAATTTCGTACCTGGGGGGTGTCTATAGTATGCCTTTAAAGGGGCGCATGTTTCCCGTGTTTAGAACAGTCTGACCGCAAAATGACATTTCAAAGGAGAAAAAGTCATTTAAACTACTCGCGGCTATTAATGAATTGCCGGTCCGACAATACACATAAAAGTTCATTGATAAAAACGGTGTGGGAATTCCCCACAGGGGAACCCCAAACCATAATTAAAAAAAAAAAAAAATGACGTGGGGGTCCCACTAAATTCCATACCAGGCCCTTCAGGTCTGGTATGGATATTAAGGGGAACCCCGGCCAAGATTAAAAAAAAAAAAATGGTGTGGGGTCCCCGTCAAAATCTATACCAGACCCTTCAGGTCTGGTATGGATTTTAAGGGGAACCCCGCGCCAAAATTTTAAAAAAAACAGCGTGGGGTCCCCCCCCAAAAATCCATACCAGACCCTTATCCGAGCACATAACCTGGCAGGCCGCAGGAAAAGAGGGGGGGACGAGAGAACGCCCCCCCACCTCCTGAACCGTACCAGGCCACATGCCCTCAACATTGGGAGGATGCTTTGGGGTAGCCCCCCAAAACACCTTGTCCCCATGTTGATGAGGACAAGGGCCTCATCCCCACAACCCTGGCCAGTGGTTGTGGGGGTCTGCGGGCGGGGGGCTTATCGGAATCTGGAAGCCCTCTTTAACAAGGGGACCCCCAGATCCCGGCCCTCCCCCCTGTGTGAAATGGTAAGGGGGTACAAAAAAGTACCCCTACCATTTCACCAAAAAACTGTCAAAAAGGTTAAAAATGACAAGAGACAGTTTTTGACAATTCCTTTATTTAAATGCTTTTCTTTCTTCTATCTTACTTCGGTTTCTTCCTCCATCTTCTTCTTCTTCTGGTTTTTCTGGTTCTTCTGGTTCTTCCTCCGGTGTTCTCGTCCGGCATATCCGCGGCGTCGGCGTCTTCTTCCCTTCTTCTCCTCGGGCCGCTCCGCATCCATGATGGCATGGAGGGAGGCTCCCCCTGTGTGACGCTTCTCCTCTTCTGACGGTTCTTAAATAAAGGGGGTGGGGCCACCCGGTGACCCCGCCCCCTCTGACGCACAGTGACTTGATGGGACTTCCCTGTGGCATTCCCCGTGATGCCACAGGGAAGCCCCGTCAAGTCACGTGCGTCAGAGGGGGCGGGGTCACCGGGGGCCCCGGCCCCCCTTATTTAAGAACCGTCAGAAGAGAAGCGTCACACAGCGGGAGCCTCCCTCCATGCCATCATGGATGCGGAGCGGCCCAAAAAGAAGATGAAGAGAAGAGCGGGAGCCTCCCTCCATGCCATCATGGATGCGGAGCGGCCCGGAGAAGAAGGGAAGAAGACGCCGCGGATATGTCGGACGAGAACATCGGAGGAAGAACCAGAAGAAGAAGAAGATGTAGGAAGAAACCGAAGGAAGATAGAAGAAAGAAGAAGCATTTAAAGGAATTGTCAAAAACTGTCTCTTGTCATTTTTAACATTTTTGACAGTTTTTTAGTGAAATGGTAGGGGTACCCCCTTACCATTTCACACACGGGGAGGGCCGGGATCTGGGGGTCTCCTTGTTAAAGGGGGCTTCCATATTCCGATAAGCCCCCCGCCCGTAGACCCCCACAACCACCGGCCAGGGTTGTGGGGATGAGGCCCTTGTCCTCATCAACATGGGGACAAGGTGTTTTGGGGGGCTACCCCAAAGCACCCTCCCAATGTTGAGGGCATGTGGCCTGGTACGGTTCAGGAGGGGGGGCGCTCTCTCGTCCCCCCCCCTCTTTTCCTGCGGCCTGCCAGGTTGCGTGCTCCGATAAGGGTCTGGTATGGATCTTTAGGGGGACCCCACGCCGTTTTTTTTTTTTTAATTTTGGAGCGTGGGGTTCCCCTTAAAATCCATACCAGACCTGGAGGGTCTGGTATAGATTTTGAGGGGGACCCCACGCCAATTTTTTTTTTTTTGGCCGGGGTTCCCCTTAAATATCCATACCAGACCTGAAGGGCCTGGAATGGAATTTAGGGGGACCCCCCACGTCTTTTTTTTTTTTTTTTTCTTTAATCTTGGTTCGGGGTTCCCCTGTGGGGAATTCCCATGCTGTTTTTATCAATGAACTTCTATGTGTATTGTCGGACCGGCAATGCATTAATAGCCGCGAGTAGTTTTAAATGACTTTTTTTCCTTTGAAATATCATTTTGCTGTCAGACTGTTCTAAACACAGGAAACATGCGCCCCTTTACAGGCATACTATAGACACCCCCAGGTACGAAATTTAAAGGGATATTACACTTTTATTGTTTCACTTTAAGCATTATTAAAATCACTGCTCCCGAAAAAACGGCTGTTTTTAAAACTTTTTTTTTCATTGATCCATGTCCACTGGGGCAAGACCCAGGTACCCAAACACTTTTTATGACAATAACTTGCATATAAGCCTTTAAAATTAGCACTTTTGATTATTCATGTTCGTGTCTCGTAGACTTTAACGGTGTTCGCACTAATTTTTTGCCTGTTCGCATGTTCTGGGGGGTGTTCGGCTCATCCCTACTCACGGTCAATACATGTACATTTTACACACCAGATTGGTTCCTTGAGCTGCAACTCACTCTTCCAGTCTGAGTTCTGCTATACAAAGCATATCAAATTCAACTACGTAAGACAACCATACATGGATCAAAGTTTTGCTGGTTCGGCAGGGATCGGCCAAATTTCGATTCATATATGGACAGGTTGGTTATACAGAAGTCAGTCTACCGATCGGCTTCTTACAACTGCCCTGTCAGATTTTTGTCCCTCGATCAGTGCTGCCAGCTATACCCAGCGGTGGTGATCAGTGTATTCTGACAGCAGGGAAGTCTCCTCACTGTCAAAATACAAAGGCACAGCGGGAGGATTACCCTATCCACCTTGAATGTGCAGTTTGGAAAAAAAAAAAAATACTCAATTTAACATTCAACCCGGTCATGAATCATCTGTGGGCTGCCTTTCGTTATTTTCATTCAAAATGCATTTTATCTTTTAAGAAATACTGTACATAACTGCAATAATTGGTGTTTTGTTTTTATATATGCAGTTCAGCTTTAACTGTGAGTTTTAGTAAGTATATGCCCTGAGCAGGTCATTTTATTGTTGCTTAAAGATAATATTATTTGCTTATGGTCTGTGTTGCATTATTTCTGCTTGTTATAACATGGACTTCATAGCTATAATGACAGGACAGGAAGCACTATTATATTTATGCCACACTGCTGTTTATTTTTAAACACGCTGTTAATGCACATTGCAGATGGCAGCTATTTGTTCAAATACAGACAACCTGCTGTATTCTGACAAGCCGCGGGTTTGAAAGTGGTTCGCGTTTGCTTTTATTTTGTGTAGGCTGGGAGCCAGACCCCTGCTTGGTAAAGTGGGATCTCTTTTAAGTGTTGGCAGACCCAAGCAGGGATAGAAATTAATTTAAAGGTATTTTTATTTTGTAGTTTTTGTGGCCCATAACCTGAGATATAAAAAGCAACTGTGAGTTGTTCGTGGGTGTTTGGCAGCTGTGTCCCACTGTAATAATGCTAGTCTGTTTAAAGGTAAATTTATTTAGGTACTTAATTTAAGCAAATGACTACATTTTTAAAAAGGAATAAAAACAAGTTTGTATAGTGGTTGATCAATACTTAAAAGAGCAGTATAGCTAAAAAAAGTTGGCAACTCTTATCTTGTGGGTCACATGGGGTGCACTTACTTTTGCTCTCCTGTGACCCAGAATTGGCTGACAGCAGACTATAGCCTCTTTCAGCTGAAGTGGAACCACTCCAGGCTCTGGAAAGATCCCAACAAATTTGTCAGGGTCCACCCAGCTTCCTGATTGACAGCTGGCTCAGATGATGTTGTGTAGACAAAACCTGTAGGGCAGAGCTACACGGGTAGAGGAGAGAGAATCACAATACTGATGACCCCTGCAATACTCACAGGATTTCAGCTTTGTACATTGCTTTATGGAGACCAGAGTGGAGGTGGTGGCTAAGTAACGTACTTTGTGATGAGTCCTTGATTTTTAATGTTTCTTAATCTCATGTGAGTGCAACTAATTTTACAATAAAAATAGCTTTTATATGGTTCACACTATGAGGCTCCATGCACAGTAGCATTTTTTTAAGCTCCTAGAAACTGTTATTAGCATTTTTTTTGTCCATGCACATTACTTTAGGCTACTAGTGTTTTTGAGCTTCAGCGTCTAGTAGCAGAACTAAAAAAAAGTTTCTTGGAGCCGTTTTCCAGCAGAAACGCCACTAATATCGCTTTTTGAGCTTTTTTTTCCCATTTACTGCAAAAATGCTAACGCTCCTAAAACGCTACTACAAAAAGCTATTGCTAGCATTTTTTATCCAGTGTTTTTTCAAGAATTTTTTTTAGCTTTTGTAGCCAAGTCCTGGGCCGCTCCAGGCCTAATGGTGACCTCCAGCGTTAGGGACAGCTGACATCCTTCTGTGTAGAGTAGGTTACAAGGCGTGGAGGGTGCGATGCAAGGTATATTAATGGGCGCCAGACACTTCTTGAATGCAAATATACATCGGTAAAGTGGCGCAGGTGCGCAAAATCACGTACCCGTACACCGCTCGCGCCCGGGGGTGTGTGCCCCCGCCATGCCCGTGGCAATCAGATTCGTAGCAGAACTGATCAGTCTTCAGGTCCAGGCCAATGATTTCTGGCGAATGAAAATGCGTCCCCTGTCTGTAAGTGTAAACACAGACGGGAAGTGATGTCATCTCTCTCTGGAATTCTTTTCCATTCCAGAGAAGAGAGAGATCATCATACCATGAGTTGCACAACACTACACTGACACCAGTACACGTAGGTACACTTGTCACCCCCCGATCGCCCCCCCCCCCAGTTAACCCCTTCACTCCCTGTCACTGTTTCACCAATTGCAGTTTTCCTATTTTTCATGGATTGTGACTCTAATCAGTGTTTGGGCAATTAGTAGTAGGCCTCGTTAGGTCTAGAGTACCCCCCAAACCCCCTAATAAAGGTTTAACCCCTTGATCGCCCCCCCAGTTAACCCTTTCACCTCGTCTCAGTGTCACTAATAGATCTTTTTTCTGATCGCCATATTAGTGTCATGGGTGATGCTAGTTAGCCAGGTAGTTGATTAGTTTCACCGTCAGGTTTTTATAGCGTCAGATACCCCCATATATTACCTAATAAAGGTTTTAACCCCCGATTGCCCCCTAGTTAACCCTTTTACCGCATGTCATGTTAGGGTTCACAAAAACGCAGCGTTAGCAGGATCAGCCCAGTTACCTGCTAGCACCTGCGTTTAGCCCCTCCGCCCAGCCCACCCAAGTGCAGTATCAATCGATCACTGTCACTTACAAAATAGATAACTGCAGCGTTCGCAGAGACAGGCCTGATCTCTGCGAACGCTAACAGTTTTTTGGTAGCTTTTGAAGCAATCGCTGACGGTCAGGTGCTCTTCTTTTTTCCTGTGAGTTTCACTAGTTGTACCAGTAAATTTAAAGGCCACAATGTCCAATCAAAGGTACACTAGTGAAGAGGCCTAAATGTTTCCGAACCTGTAGACAGCAGCAGCACTCTGACAGATAGCTCTGACGACGTGGCGTGGATATAGGCATGACACCCGCTATTATTGTCTCTCCTGTCCTGACCATCCTAGTCTTTGCACTGGTGACTGTTTCGTACGCTAACACACACTAGTGTTAGTAGTAAGTATTAGCGTAGGGTACAGCACTGCACAGACTAGGACACACTTTCACAGGGTCTCCAAAGATGCCATCGCATTTTGAGAGACCCGAACCTGGAACCGTTACAGTTACAAATAAATGTAAAAAATAAAAATATTAAATAAAAAAGCCAAAAATAGTTGTCGTTTTATTGCTCTCTCTCTCTACTCTCTCTCTATTGTTCTGCTCTTTTTACTATGTTTTATCATGTATTTTTTCAGGTATGTAATTATTTTATACTTTACTGTTTACTGTGTTTTATTGTTAACCATTACTTTGTTTTCAGGTATGCCATTCAGCTTCAGCACTGATTTATTTATCTTGACAGCAACAGCGTTTGCTCTCACGATACGTAAATCAGCAACTCCAGCACTGTGGGAGGTTATTTCACCATCACAAAAAAAAAAAAAAGGAGCATATACAGTCACGGAGTTGTTGTGAAGCCACTCCTTCGTTATTTTAGCTGTGTGCTTAGGGTCATTGTCTTGTTGGAAGGTAAACCTTCGGCCCAGTCTGAGGTCCTGAGCACTCTGGAGAAGGTTTTCGTCCAGGATATCCCTGTACTTGGCATGCAGGGAAGGGCATCCAGCAAGATACCACATCTGCATGAGTAGGAGGACTGCTGTCTACTATGAGAACAATCTTGAAACCGTTTCTAACAAAGGTTTTGCTGAACTTTTTCACTTCTTCTACAATCTCCTGATGTAGATCTTCACTCAACTGAGCTCCCAGTCTTTCACTAGGTTTGCTGATCCACTGCCATTGGATCCCCTGAGTTCTTCCAATCTTCTCATTCGGTATCTTCCTCAAGCGTCACCCCCGCGTCCCTGATGGGTCCCTAGCTTGGCACTCACAGATACTCCTCAAGCGCCATCCCACTTGCCTGCTTGGTCCCTGGCTTGGCAAACAATATTGCTCTGCAAGTGTCGCCTTCACTGGCTGGGTCCCTGGCTTGACATCTGCTGAAGTTTGCCAATTCTTCACCATCCCCGGTTGGTGAGAATACTGCTCTGGTACTTGCTTCAGCTACTCACAGTAGTCCCTGGTAGTAAGGTGGATGGTCCCTCCATGTCGACAGCTTCCTCTCTACCTCAGACCACGACAGGTTCTCCGGCCGGCAGAACCGTACTTCTGGTTGGACTGCAAGTCGCAATCCCAAACCCTACGATGCTTCTGGATAGGCCCTCAGACAGCCTAGTAGCAAGACGTCCCTGGGATAGGCCTCAGGCTTTGGCCTAGCAGCCCGGGGCAGCACAACACACGTCCACCCAGACAGCCGTCCAGATGGCGCCGAACCTCAATCACCTGACTCCACCCAAATAAATAGGCTCTCCCAGCAGGCCAAGGGACTCAAGAAAATCCCTGCCCATTGGCTGAGATACCCCATATACTCCTAATCTGTCCTTGCAATGCCCTTGTCTTATCTAATGGCACCAGGTACCCGGCCACCTAGAGACAGACGAGAGAAGTGCAGGAATTCCAGAATGAGGGCGAAGTCAGTTGACCTCCTAGCAATTGGCCAAGGCAACTATTACTTGGCAAATAATTTTGGGAGCAACTCTGCCTAAATCAGGGTGCTAGACTTTTTTTTAGACTACAGTGCATGCATCCTTTATGAGCAGCCATTGGCGTGGGGAAAAAAAGCCGAGCCGGCCTGAACCCGCGCTGTGCCATACTCACACAGGTACTCGTTGATGGCCCTCTGCTGCATGTGCAGCCGCTGCAGCATTGCCAAAGTCGAGTTCCACCTGGTGGGCATGTCACAAATCAGGCGGTTTACGGGCAGCTGGAATTCCCGCTGAATGTTAGCCAACTGAGCACTGGATGTGTATCATCGCCTGAAATGGCTACAGACTCTTCAGGCCTGCTTTAGTAGATCTTCCAACCCTGGGTACCTATTTAGGAAATGCTGCACTACCAAATTGAGTCTTGCCAATCTTCTTATAGCCTAGGCCAGTGATGGCAAACCTTGGCACCCCAGATGTTTTGGAACTACATTTCCCATGATACTCAACTATACTGTAGAGTGCATGAGCATCATGGGAAATGTAGTTCCAAAACATCTGGGGTGCCAAGGTTGGCCATCACTGGCCTAGGCCATCTTTATGTAGAGCAGCAATTTTTTTTTTAGATCTTTAGAGAGTTCTTTGGCATGAGGTGCCATGTTCAACTTCCAGTGACCAGTATGAGAGAGTGAGAGCGATAACACCAAATTTAACACACCTGCTCCCTATACACACCTGAGACCTTGTAACACTAACGAGTCACCTGACACCGGGGAGGAAAAATGGCTAATTGGGCCGAATTTGGACATATTCACTTAGGGGTGTACTCGGTTTTGTTGCCAGCAGTTTAGACATGAATGGCTGTGTGTTGAGTTATTTTGAGGGGACAGCAAATTTACACTGTTATACAAGCTATGCACTCACTACTTTACATTGTAGCAAAGTGTCATTTCTGCAGTGTTGTCACATGAAAATATATAATAAAATATTTACAAAAATGTGAGGGGTGTACTCACTTTTGTGAGATACTGTATGTAGTCCTGAACCCAGCACTCTGTGTATTATGTAGTCCTGTGCCCAGAGCTTTGTGTATTATGTAGTCCTGTGCCCAGAGCTCTGTGTATTATGCAGCCCTGTGCTGAGAGCTCTGTGCCTAGAGCTCTATGTATTAAGCAGTCCTGTGCCCAGCTCTCTGTGTATTATGCAGCCCTGTGCTGAGAGCTCTGTGCCCAGAGCTCTATGTATTAAGCAGTCCTGTGCCCAGCTCTCTGTGTATTATGTAGTCCTGTGCCCAGAGCTCTGTGTATTATGTAGTCCTGTGCCCAGAGCTCTGTGTATTATGCAGTCCTGTGCCTAGCTCTCTGTGTATTATGTAGTCCCGTGCCCAGAGCTCTGTATATTATGTAGTCCCGTGCCCAGGGCTCTGTGTATTATGCAGTCCCGTGCCCAGTGCTCTTTGTATTATGCAGTCCTGTGTACAGTGCTCTGTGTATTATGCAGTCCTGTGCCTAGTGCTGTGTATTATGCAGTCCTGTGCCCAGAGCTCTGTGTATTATGTAGTCCTGTTTCCAGCGCTCTGTGTATTATGCAGTCCTGTGTCCAGCGCTCTGTGTATTATGCAGCCCTGTGCCCAGAGCTCTGAGTATTATGCAGTCCTGTGCCCAGAGCTCTGTTTAATATGCAGTCCTGTACCCAGAGCTCTGTGTATTATGCAGTCCTGTGCCCAGAGCTCTGTGTATTATGCAGCCCTGTGCCCAGAGCTCTGTGTATTATGCAGCCCTGTGCCCAGAGCTCTGTGTATTATGCAGCCCTGTGCCTTTATTTAACCAGGGTGCCCAGGCATCCTGGGGTGCCTTGATGGTTCTTCAGGGGTGCCTTGGCAAATTGCCCAAAAATTGCCAAAAAATGTTATACAAGCCGGTGGATGGATGAAACCTGCCTTTTAGTTACACAAAGCCACAGGTTTTCATTGTGCACAATTATGACCTTCTAGCTGCCAACCTCCTAACAACCAATGGCATCATCAGTTGATATGGACAATGTCAGTCAACTGTATAGTATCCTTGTTTCACCCTCCCTTGTCTCTCTCCATCAGCTTTGGGGTCACATTAGCTGAGTGATTGAGAAAAGCTTAGGAAGAAGAGAAACCTTGGAATACTAGTCAGTACCAGTTTGCACCTCTACCGTTGGGTCTCCTATGTGTGTGTATGTGCATTGACTTCTTTTACAGAAGTCGTTTGCAAGCCAAGCTGAGGTCGCGCTGTGCGGGGCGGCTTCAGAGTCAGATGTCTTTGAAGCCGCCCCAGTGTGAACCAGCAGTAAATCTTCAGTTTTTTTTTTTTTTAATAATAATACCTTATAAACATGTTATACTTACCTGCTCTGTGCAATGGTATTACACAGAGCGGCCCTGAACCTCCTCTGCTGGGGTCTCCCACCAGCACTTGAGGCTCCTCCTCCTCTTCTCAGTGTGCCACTAAAGAAAACCGGTTCCTATGCGGTACACCTACGGGCTCGCTCCTGAGGGCATCTATAGACACACACACTTAGCCCCACCCTCCACTCTCTGCTTACAGGATTTGATTGACAGCAGCAGGCAGGGCTTTTTTTTCAGGGGGAACTTGGTGGAACTCAGTTCCACCACCTCTGGCTCAGACCCTTTGGTGCCTGCTCACCACAATCACTTGTAAAACACAGAAGTCTGGTTTCTGTGTTTACAAGTGACAGCTCTGCACTCTGTATGTAATGCAATCCTGGTATTTAATGCCCCTTTAAGACCCTCCTACTGTTTTCGTGAAATTTGACTGAACACACCCACTATTTGATGTGATTTGGAGGGTGTGTGTGGGGGGAGGGGTTTTGTGGGGCCGCGGCTAAGTTCCAGCACCTATTGTTTGAGAAAAAAAGCCCTGGCAGCAGGAGTCCTGTAAGGAGAGACAGACCAGCAGACGGGCAGAGCTCAGGATTGAGATAGGACTCAGGTAAGTATGGGGGGGGGGGGTGTAATGGGGGAAATCCTTTAACAGGAGGGATGAATAGAAGGAGATACCAAAACACAAAAGTAAACAAGTTGCAGTGACCCTAAACCACTACCAGATGTCAGCATACATGAAAGCAATAGTAACCTGGTTCAATATAACAGAAAAAATACAAATACCCTTTTTCCCCAAAAATAAGACCTAGCGTGATTGACGGTGAAGGCTGCAATATAAGCCCTACCCCCCAAATAAGCCCTTGTAGGTCTTATTTTCAGGCTAGGGCTTATTTTCGGGGAAACAGGGTAGGGCTTATTTGGGGGGTAGGGCTTATATTGCAGCCATCACCGACAATCACGCTAGGTCTTATTTTCGGGGAAACAGGGTAGGTGGGACAAAATGTTTTAGTTGACCAATCAAGAAAAATAAATTAATTTAAAAAACTGTATACACACAAAACTAAAACTGCAGTTGATCCAGAAAAAAAACCCATTATAATAGCAGCTTTTTGTGTGTGTGTGCTAAGGGTACAGTGAGTGAATTTAGCCAACCCATAATGCACCTCAGCGTTCAAAAATGTTAATCCTGTTGCAATTTTTTAGAGGACTACGTTACATTGTAGTAAAATGTCATTTCTTCAGTGTTGCCACATGAAAAGATAGAATAAAATATTTACAAAAATGTGAGGGGTGCGTGTATTCACGTCTGTGAGATACTGTATGTACTATAACGCCCATCCTTGTGTTTTTAGGCTGGATCCGTTGGACGGACTCTGCTAGCTCAGCAGGGGATCGCTTTGTTGATCCCCGCTGAGCAGGTGGATGACAGGTCCGTCTCAGCTTACTTTGCAGCGATGGACCTGTCAGAGCCCCGCTGTTCTCTCTGGGGAGATCGGATGAAAACAGACAGCCTGTCCGTTTTCATCTGATCCAACCTGCTGGACCTGCGAACGTATTGCCATCTGTCTGTTTTGAGCAGATCTTGTTGGATCGGATGGCAGGCGGGTGTCAGCGGACACATCTCCACTGTCATCATCCCTGAACATAGATGGCTGGCCCGCTCGGATCCGCCTGAAAAACGGACAGGCAGATCGGAGCGGGCCGATCGTGTGAAAGGGACCTAACGCAGAAACTTTATACCAGGATATATTATTTGTATACATCAGTGAGTGTGTAAGAACCCATAGGATTCATTTATACAGGCAGTAAAAAAAAAAAAAAAAAAAAAAAAAGGGCATGTACGAGCGCTTTTTATTTACCGATCTGAATGCAGCTGCATTATTTATAATTAAGACATTCACACAGTCATTAAAAAAAAAAAAAACATTTACAAGCGCTTTTAATTTACCGATCTGAATGCAGCTGCATTATTTTCAATTAAGACATTCACACAGTCATTAAAAAAAATAAATAAATAAAAAAATGCATTTACAAGCGCTTTTAATTTACCGATCTGAACGCAGCTGCATTATTTTCAATTAAGACATTCACACAGTCATTAAAAAAAAAAAAAAAACGCATTTACAAGCGCTTTTAATTTACCGATCTGAACGCAGCTGCATTATTTTCAATTAAGACATTCACACAGTCATTAAAAAAAAAAAAAAAACGCATTTACAAGCGCTTTTAATTTACCGATCTGAACGCAGCTGCATTATTTTCAATTAAGACATTCACACAGATACGCAAACATGCACTGCGTTCAGTTCCGTACCACAACTTTAAAAAAATTTCCGTCTGAGGAAATACGTATACAAGTAAGTACAGTATGCCAGATTGCAGGAAAAAAAACTGTATTTACTGAACGTTACACAGGAGCTTTTGCACTAGAAAAAAAAACAAAAAACACATGCGTAATAAGAGCAATATTTATTATGCTCATGTGAATGCAACCTTTAGAAATATTCGTAGCAAGTTATATCCTGTGCATTTAGAATCACATCCAGCCCTTATTTTGAAACCCTCTTCAGCGCTGGCTAGAACTATTAATAGCCTGTGGAACATTTTATATTTTCCTTCACGAGTCCTAAAATACAAAAATTTCCTGCACGACGTAAACTGAAAGCGCTGAGCAACAGCAAACAGTTTTGGTCCTAGCAAAGATGGCGTCACACTTGCTACAGAGACATAGGAGCAAACATGGATTTCGCCTCTGTTAACACAAGAAAAAAAAAAAAAAAAGAGCCTGCCACTTGCTCCTCCTCTGTGTGAGCAAAATGTGGAATTCCCCGCAATCTGACACACACAGGAACTTCCCACCAGTCATCAGGAAGGGTGAGAAGGTGTCTATTTACAGATACACATTTTTTTTTTTAAAGATATCTTTAGTAAGAGTTGGTTATTTCTAGTGCCGAAGACAGACATGCTGTAGCCACAGAATAGCTAGTCCTAATGGCAGCCTGTTAAAGGGGGAACAGACTAGGAGAGCAGCTTAGGTTGGTGATATTTACAAAGAGCCAAGAAAAGAAACTGAGCACCCAGGACACCTCTAAAGGGCAGCCGTGTGACCCTGAGTATCATATGTGTCACATGTCGGTGAATGCAGCCCTGCAGACGTGTTCAGGTATTGGTAAAGTAACACAGACACAAACATACTCATGGGGCGGGGATAAAAGCAAGGCCTGAACTCTTACAGAATGAGGAAGAAGATGAAAGAAGGCTCGGAATATTGCTTCACTTCAAAAAACACAAACCTGTGCAGCACGTCTCTAACTATTATCTAAGAAGGAGGGCAAGTATGCGGAGACAGGTGAGCTGAGCGACGCTGCAAGCAAAACAGCCTGGGCCAAAGAGCTAGCAATCCCCTACTGACATTTAAAAAGGAGAATCCCTCTATACCCTCTCATTACAAAGTCTTTCATATCAAGGACTAGCTATTCTACCTAAAATGCTGATGGCAGTGGGTGAATATGAGACTGTGCAAGATGACGAGAGCGTGGACGAGTTTGCCGTGCCGCAGGAATCGGAGAAAGCACTGCGAAAGCAGGAAGCGTGCATCGAAAGACTGTTTGGAGTCACCGTGAATGTCATCGGAGTGCTTATGCAGGATCCCTTACCCCTGCAATCTACGGGACACCAGCAGATATGGGTTCAACTTAGAGGAGAAAGAAGGAGCATCGTCAAATCTAAGGTAAGGCTGTGGAAAGATCTAGATTAACATGTTGTGATATACATATTTTTAAAGTACTTGTAATGGAAAAAAAATTGTATTTAAAACAAATAACAAACATGTCATACTTGCAAAACAAAGAGAGAGCAGCGCCATCTAAGTGCAGCAATTTATTCCAAAGATGACAATTAAAAACTCACAGGATAAAAAGGTAACAGCGCATGTGGAGTTGTATGGTGGTTCATCCACTCCTAGGGAGGACGAGCTGCAATCAGGAGAAGAGACAGTCACTGGTTCCGGCTACGCTGGTGGCTCCCAGCTAGAGTTGCCACCTCATCCCTTTAAACTCGAACACATATAAATTACACACGTTCGGAGGCTAATTAAATGCAGATGAGGCACCAAGTGAGTTTAATTACCACCTTAATCAGCCATAGAACCTGTGTAATTAATATGTGTTCAGTTTTAAAGGGATGAGGTGGCAACCCTACTCCCAGCGCTTCCAGGGTCTCAGATGAGCTCATATGCAGTCGCTGACGTCACATCCGGATGGAAGGTGGAGTGGGGAGGTGCGCGCGTTAGGAGTCAGACTGCCTGATGAAGGAGCATGCATGCTCCAAATGCGCGCACCTCCCCACTCCACCTTCCATCCCGATGTGACGTCAGCGACTGCATATGAGCTCATCTGAGTCCCTGGAAGGGCTGTTAGTAGAGTTGCCACCTCATCCCTTTAAACCCGAACACATATAAATTACACACGTTCTGAGGCTAATTTAATGCAGATGAGGCACCAAGTGAGTTTAATTACCACCTTAATCAGTCACAGAACTTGTGTAATTCATATGTGTTCGGTAAGGATGAGCTCCGGCGAGTTCGCAAGCTGCACATGCAGAGCCCGCCAGGAAGTCGGCACTGCACATCGCTAATCACAAGCAGTGAGACATTTCCCGATGTGCGGCTGCAGAGATCGGGAAATGTCTCACTGCCTGTGATTAGCGCAGCGCATTGCCGACTTCCTGGCGGGCTCGTCACGTGCAGCTTGCGAACACGCCGGAGCTAATCCTTACTGTTCGGTTTTAAAGGGATGAGGTGGCAACCCTACTCCCAGCGCTTCCAAGGACTCAGATGAGCTCATATGCAGTCGATGATGGAGTGGGGAGGTGCGCGCATTCGGAGCATGCATGCTCCTTCATCAGGCAGTCTGACTCCTAACGCGCGCACCTCCCCACTCCACCTTCCATCTGGATGTGACGTCAGGGACTGCATCTGAGCTCATCTGAGTCCCTGGAACCAGTGACTGTCTCTTCCCCTGATTGCAGCTTATCCTCCCTGGGAGTGGATGAACCACCATACAACTCCACATGCGCTGTTACCTTTTTATCCTGTGAGTTTTTAATTGTCATCTTTGGAATAAATGTCATCACATTGCTGCACTTAGATGGCGCTGCTCTCGTTTTGTTTTGCATTTTCACAGAGTTCCTTCTAGCTTGTATCCGAGCCTGTTGCCGTCCAATGTCAGCACCCCCTGGGATTGCCACTTGCTCCTGACATAAACCACTATCTTACGGATTTTTTGTGACAGAGAGTTTAATTGCCCACTCTCTTTCCACTCAGCTGACAGTGCGCACATGAGTGTGTGTTATTGCTAACATGTCATACTTACCTGCTCTGTGCAGTGGTTTTGCACAGTGCAGACCTGACCTTCCTCTTTTCGGGTCCCCCGCCAGCGCTGTGGGCCCCTCCCCCTTGCCGAGTGCCCCATTGCAATCCGCTTGCTGTGGGGGCACTGGTGCAAGCTCGCTCCGCAAACCTGCTCTCTGCATCCATAAAACACAGCGAGCATGGCTCAGCCCTGCCCCCCCCCCCCCCCCCCCCCGTTCCCGCCTCATTGGCTGTGATTGACAGCAGCAGGAGCCTGCTGCTGCATCTCAGCCAGTCAGGAGGGAGAGACCTGGGAGAGCCTCAGGTCTCGTGCACATCGCTGGATCGAGATCGGGCTCGGGTAAGAATTAGGGGGGCTGAGGGGGGAGCTGCACACTGAAGGTTTTTTACCTTCATGCATAGAATGCATGAAGGTAAAAAAAACCCTCAGCCTTTACAACCACTTTGAATAGCAATAAGATATTCCCAGCCAAAACATTTTTTCCTGGTTCTAAATAGAATGGGAAAAGTTAAAACCCTTGTTGGTCTTTTATTGATGTCTGTGTCTCCACTGGTGGGATTTTCTCTCACTTCCTGGGTGGTCACCCTGACAGGAAGTAAGCACAATAGTTTGCAATGTGGACGTGAACAGCTATTTTTTTTTCTCCTTGCAGGGGAAAAGTTGGAACAATTGTTTTTATTGTGGTCTGTGGCCGCATTGCAAAGTCCACCATACATTCTATGTGGTTACAGGGATAAGAAGTGAGAGAAAATTTCCACAAGGAAAGAGACAGTATTAAAAACCTTACAGAGGTTCCATGGGCATATTTATTAATCATTCTTTAGGATATTTGTCAGCGAATGATTAATAGTTAATTTCTTTATTTGTTAAACGGGTTGATTTACTAAAACTGGAGTGAAAAATCGAGTACAGCTCTGCATAGAAACCAATCAGCTTCCAGGTTTTTTGTCAAAGCCTAATTGAACAAACAGAAGTTATGCCGCGTACACACGACTGGACTTTACGGCATACTTGGTTCGGCGGACCGTAGTCCGTCGGACAATTCGATCGTGTGTGGGCTCCAGCGGACTTTTTTTCCCCAAAAGTTCGATGGACCTATAAATGAAACATGTTTCAAATCTTTTCGACGGACTCGAGTCCACTCGTCTGTATGCTAGTCCAACGGACAAAAACCGACGCTAGGGCAGCTATTGGCTACTGGCTATGAACTTCCTTGTTTTAGTCCGGTCGTACGTCATCACGTACAAATCCGTCGGACTTTGGTTGATCGTGTGTAGGCAAGTCCGTTCATTCGGAAAGTTTGTCGTAAAGTCAGTCGAAAAGTCCGCAGGACAAAGTCTGCCGTAAAGTCCGCTCGTGTGTATGCGGCATTAGAAGCTGATTGGCTACCATGCACAACTACACCAGATTTTGCACTCTCTAGTGTTAGAAAATCAACCCCACAGTTTGCCTTAACACTCTCTCAGAACCCTCACTCTTTTGCTCTAACAAATCAGGGCTTTCAGATGTAGGGAAGAATGCTCCAGGCAAGAGCACTGTCACATGGAAGGTGTTGGGCCTCTTTTACATGGGAGACAAATTTAACTTGGTATGTTGAGTATCACATGCAGCACAGCCTGTCAAACCTAGCCATTGAGGTCAATTGGACTACATAGCAACCACAAGCCAAATACTTGGCTTGCAGTTGCGGTGCGATATTTCAATGCAAAATCCCACTTCAGCCAAGAAGAAAAAAAAGCAGCCAAAATAAAAAAAAGGAGGCATTCAGGAGGCAGCAGTATCACCTTCTGAATGGCTGCAAACTGTCTCTGAAAAGTCATCCACCATGAATCACTTTTCAGAGAGATGGCAGGGACGGCTGGTCTTGTGAAAGAGGCCTTAGTGGGATCATCCACCCAAGTAAGCTCTGACACTACCCGACACTGGAGCTTACCCAGGGTGGATTCCTACAACAGGCAGCTAGAGGGAATAGGTAGGTGAGTATACCTGGTGCTGGGAAGGGTATTCGTTATCAAGAGAAGCTGTCACTATGCCCTAACAAGGCAGATGACAGGTGCTGACAAGGGTATGCGTTATCAAGAGAAGCTGTCACTATGCCCTAACAAGGCAATGTCTATTAAGTTACTATAGCAGAGGCAGCGAACGCTTGCTGTGGCTGCTATAGCAACATGTACACAAAAGGCTTGAAGCGCATGCACGTTAAGGGTTCCTGCCTGTGCAATAGAGATACAGCACTTCCAGCCCTTTGTGTACATGTTGCTATAGCAGTGGCAGGGGAAGTTCGCTGCCCCTGTTATAGCAACTTCACGCAAAGGGCTGCTGTTATTCTTAGGGGCTAAAATCTCCATAGAACCAAAGAAAAGGAATCCTCCTTTCACTGGACAAAATTCTCTCCTCTCTGGATAAATACACATGGATCCTCACATGTCTCCTCCTATCGCCTTCCTCATCCGGCCCACTTCAGCCCTACAGCCCTCCTCGGCTCTTCTGTGACTTCTGTCAGCCCTCCTCCACACTCCCTGCCCTTCCTCCCCTGACAGCAAACTAACGAAAGTCAGGGATACCTGACGAATATATCCCAGGAGTCAGCACGAAGGAAGGAGACCATGTCACTCGCCTGGGCAAATTACAAGCAATTACATTTTTGCTTTCCAATGATAACACAGCAAGGGCAGAAGTTTTAATAGAAGAAAAGATTAAAAAAAGAAGGTATAAGTAATGCCTTCAAAGTTTCTAGGGTTTTCTCTAGGGCAGGATCCCAAACCTTTGGTTAAGAAATTATGGAGCTCCCAGTACTGATGGGTTCAGGGAACTCCTTGGAGGTGTCTTCCCACAGTTCCATATGACATCACTGAAGGTGTCTTCCTACAGTTCCCTGTGACATCACTAGCTGTAAGTCCATGTTTGGTACTAGTCCAAATTTGGAGAGCATACCCTGCAACTCTAAAACCATTGTAGGGCCATGATTGCCTTTCACTTTTCCTGTGTTTGCATCCTGCACTGAGCGAGACTCATGGTGGAGGACATTGGATGCTGCTGAGTGTAAAGGATGAGTTAAAGCAGATGTTGCTTAAAAATGCAAGGTTCGATTTACTGACAGTTCCCACTCATCCCTGAAATAAAAAATGCTGTCACCACAAGTCACTTCCAAAAAAACACCTGCTGTAATTATAAAAGACACTATTCTTACCTTTCAAGCATCTTGTGTCTTAAGATGCCATCATATAACTGCTTTCCAGCTGCAGCATGTATTCACCTAGCCAGATGGGTTGAATATCTTCTAACCCCCCCCCCCTCCCTTCTCATCCTGCACACAATTGTTCCTACCGCCAGTGTGTACGTCCCATAGTGAAGTACAAGCTGGCGGGAGGAGCAGGTATTCACCTAGAAATGTGCAATCTGTAAGCTGTAAACTATGGTTTCTTGCATGAAAAGGTAGCAAAAATAAAAGCTTTTGGTGAGTATGGTTTTAAGAATAATATACAATAATCCTCTTCTGTTCCTTTAGGATTATATTAAAGGACTATGCACCCCAGAGTTAACTGAGGACTTTAACTACCCACGTGAGATGCACTGCATCTTTGTTGGGGCTGGGGGTCTCTTCCTTGACTGCCTAATTAGAGCTACTTCAGCGTGCGTCAAACCTCAAAGTCATGGACTGATTACAATCTCTGGCTTGGCCGAGGGAGTAGTAATGGCCCAAAGTCAAATTCATGCATTTTTAGATGTTTGTAACAACAAGCCAGAAGACCAAGAGACCTCTATTAAAAGGAATTTTAAGGCTTTGGTAGAAGAACATAATGACCCTCATGCACTGGATCTTCTTATTCTTCCAACTTCCACCAAGGAACAGTTACTAACACTTGTAGAGGAGGACAAAGAGAGTAGACAAAAACAATCCACAAGCCACCAGAGGGAATGTACTGCAATGAGAAAGCTTCCTCTCCTTCCTGCAGCAATGGAATATCCAAATCAGAGACTTGACAAACCTGTATTATCACAGCCAGTAGATATAACAAAGACTAGGCCTGTAAAAGGAGTTTTGCGTGAGAGGGCTTCTGAACCCCGTGAACCAGGTAGGAACAAAATATGGGATCTGAAAAAACAGCCAGTACCACTTGGTGTACAGGAAAGTCCAGGGATGGGGTTAGATGAATGTGAGTCTTCAGGTTCTTATCTTAATGAAGGAATTGAACTGAATCAAGGGATGGAACCGCTAGTAAAAGATGATGAGGAATTCCAGCAAATATCTGGGCTACTGGATACTATTATGAGGTGGGATGATGGTGAACCAGGCTCTCATCACAATTTTTCTTTAGCAACACAAAAAGAGTTTAACATGCTTTTAGACTTTTTCAAGACAATGGGTTATCAGGAATCTATTGTGCTTAAGGTGTTGTCAGAAAATGGGATCCAGGAGCCTTCTCAGATTCTGGACAAAGTTAAACGGGAACAATCTAGTCATAACCATAGTGACAGTAACCAAGTACAAAGGCCTTCTACGCTAAAAGGTATGTCACGTGCTCCTTCTATTAATGATGATGACTACCTTTTAGAAGTAATGAAATCAGCTGCCAAAAATTGTGGCTATTCTCCCAGTGAAATTGTGGACATCGGAGATGGTTCTGTGGCTGGATTCCTAAGGAAACTCAATGAAAAAAATGATTCTGAAGATGATATTTTTCAAAGTGAGCCTCAAAGAAAAGGACACGAAGAGAATGATTTACAAATCCTGGAAAATCTTGTTCCAGCAAGGCCTGAGATAAACAATGTTAACCCAACTATGGGAATGGGTGATCTGCCGAGGAACAAACCAGTGGCTAATAATCACCCAGTTGAGGATATATTTCATGGTGGCCTCGAGCCAGAAAATATGGGCATAGAACAACCCAAAGGTACAACTGGTAAGGAAGAATCCAATGTACCTATTGTGACTGGAGCGCAGCGATTTAAAGAAGCAATGCAGACTCCTTTCCAGCTTAACCTAAGAAATGAAAAAGGAAATGACCAACTGAGACATATCATTATAGATGGAAGTAATGTGGCCATGATGTAAGTAATGATTTCAATTCCAGTTCAATTCTATAAAATAAACATATAATTGGGCGGATGTGTACTCAGGGCACCACATCCCTTATTTCTATAGAGAGCCAAATGGTACAGTATATGTATATGGGGCTTTTTTGGTGCCTGGAAATCAAAAAGCAACACGTTTTTTTGAATGTGCATAAATATATGGTACCTTATTCGACAAATACTGTGGATACTGTATATGAAAAAGTTCATATGCATTATTAGGATTTCATCAGTTGTGGTAAACTTCCATCTAGATGGGTTTTAATTGCCATAATACCTCCAAACACTACATCATTTACAACCTGTGAAATATTTCCATATGCATATTTTTATGTGTATCACTACCCCCAAAGAAGCTGCTTTGTAATATGGATTCTCTGTTTTGCGCCTCAAATCCAAGAACAGCCTCAGCCCCTCTGGCACACTTGGTTGAATGAAAATCACTGCAAGCACTTAGAAGAACACGAGATACCTTTAATTTGGCTGTGAGTTAGTACCATGAAATAGACACAAGACTGTTTAGTGGTAAATTAACTCAATGTATTGGTAAATGGTGGCTTGAACATAAATGATCATACAGAAGGTGGGTTCAGACACAGTCCACTAGACAGTATAATCACTATGCCAAAGTAAGTTAGAATAGAGTTCTGCACCGCTAGACTGGAATTAACTCATGAATCAGCAAAGTCTGAAATAGTGCATAAAAGCCTTAATTGCAATATAAATAATAGTACTATAACTGGTGCAGCGTGCACACTAGGAGAATGGCTAGGTTAGATTGCAATGTCCCCTGAGAGGTACCTTTTAGCATAGGCAATAGGTAGTGGTCTCTATTTAGCAGCTGTACAGGGGCAGTCTTTAGCCCTAACTCTTCAGCTGGCTAGGATTGGGGTCCCAGTTGTACTGTTGGTGCACGTGAGAATAGTCCCAGCCGAGCTTGCAGGCAGAAATAAGGCTACTAGATTACTGTATGGTCAGTTCCTAAAGGGCTCAGTCTCTCTAGCAGCAGATAGTAAATCTGCACAGCAGCAGCTTACCAGTCCCAACAATACCGCAGCTTACCATCCATCTTAAGGTCTTCCAAGTAGCTCAGGACTTTGAGTGCTGGCTATCAGCACACCTGAACTCAGCACTCGAGTTCCTGCTCACCATTATGCAATAAAATAGGCCACCCAGGCAAATACACCATACGAATAAAACCAGCGCTTATAAAGTCCTTAGCAGAATCTTAATGCTTGTAAACTTGTTTTCCCTCTTATATATTAAAAATGCGGGTCAAAATAAAGCTGTGTTTCCAGATCGGTTATGGTGTCTATTTTTTCATTTATTTAGTATCGTTCTTCACATCTCCAAGTTGGTAATCCAAAAGTGAAAGAAAAACTAGTGTAGTATGCGCGAAGTCACCACATAATCAAAACTTAATAAAGTATTATGATCACATATATATGAAAGTACATTCCATACATCACCTGGTGCTCTATTCCTCCTCACACCCACATGTCAATGTACTTTTACGAAACTATGTTATCTTCCTATCATTTATCAATTAAACATTGGTCTTCCTCCATTTTCAATAACTTCCCAGTGTTCCAATCCTTGTGATGTATGTATCCAAAGCAAAACCATTTTTAATAGTGTAATACATTTACAACAAATAAATATCAAATTTATAAAATATAAACCAAATAAATAACCTTGAGAATTCCCGTTCGCATATCTGCGTGCATTAGTGCAAATACAACTGTGCCGAGAGCGTACACCTTGCACGCTCCCCGCACAGTTACCGGCGACTAACGGAAAGCTCCCAATTGCTGCTTGCGTTCGGGAGCTTTCCAATCATGTGACCGCCGTGACAGCCAATCATGGCGGTCACATGATCATAAAACCCGCCCCGCCTAAACCCCTTTAAAGGGCCAGGAGGCACCAGCTCCAAGAGGTTAAAAAGCCATCTAGATATGGAAGCTTACCACAGTTGATGAAATCTTAATAGTTCACATGAACTTCCAAATGTTTTAATATATATTATTTGTACAATATGAAAATGTGTTGCTCTTTGATGCCAAGGCACCTATAAAGTCCCATATACAAATACTATTTGGTATAACAGTTCAATTCTGTGCTATGCTTAGCTCACCACAGAACTTATCATCTTACAAATAGTTTTCTTGGTGTTTACATTATCCAAACAATTTAAAATTGTATGACATTTTTATGGTATCATATGATGAAAAGAGAGGTTATCTATACTTTTCAGTATTTTTCAGAAAGTAAACTGACACGTACTGTGTGATGAAGAAATTGCACCAACATGCATTGTTTCTCCTGCCCTTAGCAGAAGTGAACACTGATGGCTCTAGATAAGCCAATGAGCAACTGATGTTAATACAGTACAAAGCATCAGGTTCCAGTGCTTATAATGTGATTGTATGCCAGAAGCATAGGGCCTAACACTATATTGCAGAATATTAAAGCACAGTTGTATAAATAAACACACTTAGATCATGCACACTAAAGCACTGACATATTCAACACACTTTCTAGCAAGCCCTCATTAGGGTTGCCACTCTTTCTTCAAGCCAAACCCGAACAATTTAGCGGCAAACAGCAAATTTTTTTTTCTTCTAGTATACACTATGGGATTGTAACAGACTGGGACACCTTTGGGCGTTCCAAAGAGAATAGTTATGCGGAGCACATAGTGCCCCCTCAACCTCCTGTCAGGCCCTGTTCTGAGCCACATTCCTGTCTGAATGATGTGTCCAGGTTTGAAGCGGAGTAAAACATGGACACATTATTCAAAACCCGTACTGTCTGGGTGAATCCCGGACAGGTGGCAACCCTAGCCTTCATTCATCTCTGTATCTGTAAGCATTGTGGAAATATTTAATTTTCAGAACAGTTCACAACACATTTAGGCCCCATTCATACTTTTCTAAGAGGGTCACGCAATCCTGATTTTGTTGATCAATTTGCACACAATTTTGCGTCTCATATAGGGCCAGCCTATTCACTTAAATGGGGTGCCCTATGCACCGTTGTCGCCCAAAAAGAAGCTCCTGCTCCTTTTCGGGCATCAAGCTTCACGCGATTTTGAAAGGCGCGATTGCTGCACAACATTTACTGAATAATCACATCGCGTTTGCGGTGCCATTAAGGGATAATGGCACCCAAATGCATGTTAAGCATTGTGTAACAATTGCACACGATTTGGAATTGCGGGCAGAATTCTTCCCACATTTCCAAATCGCAATGTGTGAATGGAGCATAAGGCCTCATGCATACGGACGTTTGCAGGCATTTGTGGATGCAAAACTTCTGCATTTGGGAAAATACATTGTGCGCAGGTAAACGCTGATGCACAAAAGCATCAGCATTTACGTGAGTACAGAGTTATACAGTCATTTGCTTCTATGGCCGGCTGTATGCCCCACCTGCACCTTCCGTGGTGTGGGAAAGGGCATGTCACATATCCCAGGAGGCATAACGCTTCATTCAGAAAGAAGCAGGGGGTGTGCCTAGTGCCGCATCATCGGGAGGCATGCCTAGTGCCGCATCATCGGGAGGCATGCCTAGTGCCGCATCATCGGGAGGTGTGCCTAGTGCCGCATCATCAGGAAACGCGCCGGCTGAACCAGGAAGATCTTAAAGGGCTCACAATGATGTCACAATCAACATGGTGGTGCAGGACCGAGAGGTGGCAGAATACAAGAGGATCTCAGCGGGACAATGCTGGATCCACTGGGTGGGTGAGTATCGGAACTGTGCACAACAGACCACCGGGTAAGCAGGGGAAAAAAAGGGGGGGGCGAAGATCAACTTTAGTGTATGTTAAGCCGAAAGATTTTTTAGTGCTACATGGGGCTCTATTAAAGAGATCCCACTTTCTATGCTGGTGACAATGGCTTCACCAGACAGGAAGTGAGGGAAAAATCTACAACAGTGACACAGACAGGAATAAAAAGCTGATATCTGTGTATCTGTTCCCCTCATTTACAGACTGGTAAGATGTCAGCAGGACAGGAAGTGCAAATCTCTGTAACAGAGCTCTGCATAGCTATCCAAACCCGAAAGAGGTCCTAATTTTTCCTCACTTTATCAAAAACTAAAAAATAATATTGTCTGGATCTGTCAAGAGCAGACATAAACGTTCAGATGTGCTTTGATAATGGTATTGGGCATTTCAGGGACTGGTGTCTGAAAATCTGAGCCATATTATATTGTTGCTGAATGTTTCCGGTCACTTTAGTAAAATCTGATTGTTAGGGCCAGCATCACTTTGCACCATTAATTAAAAATTACACCCAGAAATCTACAGATAAGAAACATTTGAAACTACATTGTTTGAGCCATCATCAATCAAGCATAGTATCTCAGAGCCATAGTCCTTGGTAATGGGATTTTTTACATCTGACTGCTGAAAAGTCTGCTTCCCCAGCAGTTTGTGTGCAGAGATGAAGCGTTCTTGGATACCTATCAATGCATTCTTTGTCAATCATACCTAAACTGCTGCATGCATGTTCCTACAAGTCAGGGGACACACAGGGGGAGTTCAGTAAAGCCAAAGCTCCCAACTGTCCCTGATTTCGAGGGACTATCTTTCATTCGAAACAAAGGCCCTCTGTCCCTCTTTCCTCCTCATTTGTCCCACATTTTTGTCTGATCAATGTAATTGTATATAAAATGCACTATTTATCTATTAAAATGTATCTATTAAAAAGTGTTTTACAGTTCTAAACCTTTCATCCAATTTCTAAATTGCTGCATTTGTAAACTCCAAAAGCCAACATAAAGCAATAGTAGTGGTGAAAAAAATGCACTTGTAGGTTTAACGGCAATTCTACTTTAAGGGGGTGTGGCGGGGGTGTGTCCTATGCCTACATACTTTTGCTAATAGGTGTCCCTCATTCCCATCTCAGAAAGTTGGCAGGTATGGCAAAGCATAGCATGTGGTCTCTTAAAAACAACTTGCCCCTAAGACCCCTTTCCCACTGAGCCGCACCGGGCGTCAGCGGTAAAGCGGCGCTATTTTAAGCACCGCTTTACAGTAGTATTAGCAGCGCTATTCGGCCACTAGCGGGGCGATTTTAACCCCCCGCTGGCGGCTGAAAAGGTGTTAAATCCGCTGCATCGGCGCTTTGCCGGCGTTATAGCAGCGCTTTCCCATTGTTTTCAATGGGCAGGAGCGGTGTAGGAGCGGTGTATTCACTGCTCCTACACTGCTGCAAAGAAGCAGCTGGCAGGACTTTTTGTGACGCCCTGCCAGCGCAGCGCCCCAGTGTGAAAGCACTCAGGCTTTCACACTGGGTTTGCAGCTGAGGCTTTTTTCAGGTGCTATGCAGGCGCTATTTTTAGCGCTGTAGCGCCTGAAAAAAGCCTCAGTGTGAAAGGGGTCTAACTCAGGAAAGCTTTGCGCCTATTTTGTTATGGTTTCCACAGAATGAGGTTGCAACAGATTCAAAAAGAACTATCGCTAGTTTCTTAGATTAAGAATATTTTGTGCTGACAAGTTGTCATTAAAGTGACACAGGGCTCGTGGGTTGCAAGGATGATAGCTGCCACTGGTGTCCTAGCAACCAGTCACTCATTCCTGGCCCCCAGGGTTGCTAGGATAAACGGCAGCCGCTGGTGTCCTAGCAACCACTGCCTTATCTTCAGCAATGGCCATTTTTGGATAATGACAGGAATCTCTCGACCAACAAGTGAATAAGCCAGGGGTGAGTCATTAGTTGTTATGTCACATTGACAGTGGATGAAGCCCGATGGGGGAACTCTGAATGACCAGTTCCCCATCAGGATCCCCTTGGCTTGTTATTGATAACAGTGGGTGGATTCCATAATTGCTATTTAGTTTAATAGTGGCTATGGAATCCGTCCACGGTCTTCTGCTGTCAATCACACGGGAGGCTGACATGATGGGGAAGTAGTCTGAGTTCCCTATCAGGCGCTGCTCACCTCAGAACAAAACCTCTGATTTTCTCAGACTCAGCGTCAGTGAGCTGTACTGAGGACAGGTGTCCAGTATCAACACTCTGGCATCTGTGTGGGCCACATCCTGCCATAAATGAATGTACTTGTTCGGGACAGGTACATGAATCTGTAAAACATTTGTGGTGTGGAGGTGCAAGGATTTCTGAAGAGTGTCTACAACAATTCATGAATTCAACCAACCATCAGAGAGCACTGCACATAACCGCATAGATTTCACAATGAATAAAATGTTCCAGAATTTGTTCATGGTTATCATGAAGTGCAACTTTGCATTGAATTGCTCGCATCTAAATGGGATCGGTGGTCGTCAGTAGCCTTTTGTGTTTTTGGATTGAGGAGGTGATATTAGAGAATTTTCTGGACTGATGGATACAGATTACATACATATGAATACAAAATATTAGCCAAGCAGTTTTAGACATTTCCTGCCTTCATCTTCCTTTCTCTCTAGAGCTAACCTAGTTCAGGCATTATCTAGGACAACATATTTTTCTTTCTATAAAAAGATGCTGTTCCTGACCTGTATATACAGGTTGTCGCACAGAACTCAGTTCTTCTGCTGTGGTCTCTCACTTTATGACAAATTTTAAAACTGAAAGGGCACAGTCACACACAGCTCAGTTCTTTTGCTGCCTCATACTATGTGGTCTGCTAGAAAATTGTAATGAACATTCAGAGCCTCTGAGGAAAGGCTTAGGACATGCTTTCCTCCTGCCTCAGGAAGATCTTGAGAGACTGTGCCTAGGCACAATCACTTGACTGAAGCCTAGGGTGGCTTTTTAACCATTTGCCGACTGCCCTATAGCAGTTTTACTGCAATAATGCCGCATACACACGAGTGGACTTTACGGCAGACTTTGCCCGGCAGACGGGATTTAGTTGGACAATTCGATCGTGTGTGGGTACCAGCGGACTTTGTTTTCTCAAAAGTTGGACGGACTTAGATTTGAAACATGTTTTAAATCTATCCGTCGAACTTGAGTCCGGTCGAAAAGTCCGCTCGTCTGTATGCTAGTTCGACGGACAAAAAGCCACGCTAGGGCAGCTATTGGCTACTGGCTATGAACTTCCTTGTTTTAGTCCGGTCGTACGTCATCACGTACGAATCCGACGGACTTTGGTGGATTGTGTGTAGGCAAGTCCATTCATTCGGAAAGTCCGTCATAAAGTCTGTCGAAAAGTCCGCCTGGCAAAGTCTGCCGTAAAGTCCGCTCGTGTGTACGCGGCATAAGGCGGTGGCGCTGCGCAGGCTCACATATGTAGCGGCACCCCCATAGGTGCTGCTGGATATTGTGGTCCACTTGTCACCCTGATCAGCCCGGCATTCACTTCCCAGTCACTCTTGAGACAATGAACAGTTGGTATTTTTGTTTTGTGTTTTTATTGAGGGGTTTTGAACTTGGATAGGGTAAGGGAAAATTATGGGATGCCCAGAATCAATTATGGAATTAATAAGATGATCAGTTGGAACCTCTATTTACACTTCTAGAATTCCAGTCGACCTCCAGCACAAAGCTTATTTGTAGACTGTTCTTTTCTCTCCTTTACAATACTTGGTTCCTGGTACAGCTAGCACATGGTTAGGCCCGACTATGGTTCCAGCCAGGCCTTAGCAACTGACATTTGCAGGCAGGGACAGCGGCCCCCTTAGTGTAGCAACAAAAATAGCAAAGTCTTTGGTGCTAGCTGATCTTGGTGAACTACTGCTCCCAGTCAGTCCTCTTCTCCTCAGGCCTTGCCAGCCCTCCCGGCTGCAGCTGCCCAACTCCACTGCCCATGACATCACAGTCTCTCCTGCTGGCTTTACATCCATCTCAGACTGCACACTCCCAGTCCACTCCGGCATGCCTCCCCAGCTCTCCCAACTGTGCCTGTCACTCACCAGCCCTCTTGGCTGCACAAACGTGGATCCCTCCTGGAGACGTGCCTGGCAACACTAGCTCCCGCTGTCTTTCCCGGTTCCTATTTGTGCCTCCTGTCCAGATCCTGCTTATGTTTCCCAGCAAGGCTCTGACTTGCACCTGAACCCCTCAGGCCCAAGGTCAGCCCCCCCCCCCGACTGCCCCAACTGAGCCCTAGTGCTCCATCTCCAGCTTCTTCCACCTGACAACTCCTCCCCAGCTAGACTGACTCCAGGTTGGGGATTGGTCAGGGCTCCTTAGAACACCCCAGACAGCTTCACCTCTCTTTCCCTCCTTCCTCCTTCCTTCTAGAATCCTCTAGAAGCAGAAGGGAGGTAACTGAAAGATGATGCTATCTGTGATTCACCAGCCTACTCTGAGCCGCTCCCAGCCCACACAGATCAAAACAAACAGGCTGATTAAATTTACCTGCACTTACAAAAACCTACTTCTAGCACTTACCTAAGGTAGATGGTGATCCTGCATTTGCAGGGAGTGGGTGCGAGTGCATGCCACTGGCAGGTCTCTCCCGCAGTGATTCTACACAGACCCAATGTCTGCTGGCACCCTCTGTTTGTTCAGGACACAGGCTGAACAGCGGTCTGCCTATGTAAACAAGGCAGATTGCCATTTTGTCTGTAAAGAAAGCATGGATCCTGTGTTCCCGCAAAGCAGGGGCATGAATCCATGCCTTCCCCTAGTAAAAGCACCTTTCCCACAGTAGGGAAACCCCAGCTAGGAACACAATTAACCCTTTGATCGCCCCTGATGTTAACCCCTTCCCAACCAGTGTCATTAGTACAGTGTATATTTTTAGCACCGATCACTGTATGTCACTGGTCCCCACAAAAGTGTCAATTAGTGTCCAATTTGTGTGCCGCAATATCGCAGTCTCGCTATAAGTCGCTGATCGCTGCCAATACTAGTAAAAAAAAAAATAAAAATAAAAACATTCCATAAATATACCCCATAGTTTGTAGACACTATAACTTTTGCGCAAACCAATCAATATACGCTTATTGGGATTTTTTTTACCAAAAATATGTAGCAGAATACAGATTTTTACACATTTTGTTTTTTTATTGGATATAATCTATAGCAGAAAGTAAAAAAAAAAATTTTTCACAATTGTCGGTTGTTTTTTGTTCATAGCGCAAAAATAAAAACTGCAGAGGTGATCAAATACCACTAAGAGAAAGCTCTATTTGTGGGAAAAAAGGACAACAATTTTATGTGTCGCACGACCGCACAATTGTCAGTTAAAGTAACACAGTGCCGTATGGCAAAAAACAGCCTGGTCAGGAAGGGGGCTAAATCTTCCGGAGGTCAGATGCTACACACCAGGAGGAGGAAGCCTGGCTACACACTGTCATGTTGGTGCTTTCAGTGGTCCTGAAAGTGTTATTAGGTATTACTATTTCCTCTAAAAAGAGGGAAGAATTGACTTAGATACTGTTCTCTCTGTGTATGCTATATAAAGCAGCAGGCTTCCTCCTTCTGGTGTGTAAAAGAAGATGCTATAAAGACTTCCCTTTCTGAATGCTCATTAAAACGCTGCCACTTTTCTGTTCCGTCACTGCTGTTCTGACACTTTAGGTAGGGTGTGTCAAATACCTGTCCCCTCTGCAGGGGGGGGGGGGGGCATTGATGTAAAATATGTAGTGACCTGTCCCATATACAAATCACACTTCTATTCTCTCAGGGGTTCTTTGGTATCACATTAATAACTGGCGCAGCACATAGTCTTGACTACATTGATGACAAATAAGATAAAACAGTGGGAGGGAGGGAAGAGTGCTCAGAAATGGGTCATGCTGCTTTGGTGAATGACATATTTGGGTAGTATTTAATAATGTGAAATTTCCAGGACACTTCACAGTGGCACCCTAGGGCCCAGGTAACCTTGTGAGGCAATGCACATTAATTTGAGTGCATATAGGGAAATGCTTGTGTTATTGTATAAGGGCCAGTTCACACCAGAGGCAGTCCAGTGCATTTTTGTTCTGCATCAAAAACACATCGAAAGTAGGTTATATGGTTTCCAATGGCATAGTTCACGCCAGTGCTTGCAGTTCCAGTGTGTTCCAGTTCCAGAAAAAAAAAAATAGAACAGGCTGCCTTTTTCCTGCACTGGACTGTACTGGAACGCACTAAAAACGCACCGGATTGCACCTAAATGCACCGAAAACGCACTGGAACACACATGCCCTTATTTAAGGTTAAGAAAAAGAGGGGGAAAAATTGCTCTGGACTGCATCAAAAACGCATTAAAAACACACTGGAACGCATCAAACATGCAGAAAAGCATCTGGAACGCATCCGGAGTGTGTTTCTATGGTGTGAACTGACCCTCGGAGCCTGGAAAAAATCAAAACTAAAATTCACCTAATTATTTGGAAAACTAGGAGTGTAACAAACAGACGTTACACAGTTGCCTAGCAACAAACCACTAGTGGAAAAAAAATGATATGCCAAAGAGCAACCTGATCAACACCAGACAGATATGCAATGCATATTTGTTTAATTGCATATTTGTTTAACGTCTCTTGTGCTTCACAAGGACAAAGTTACCTTGAGGTCTAGAGGTGGTGACTTTGTTCCACCTTAACTAGAGCATTGTACCTCCATCCCTCTGTCCCACTTTGGTACATCCCAAAAAAAAGCGAGCAAGGGGAAAAGAAGGGGGGGGGGGGGGGTGGGAAACAAAAAAAAAGAAAAAGAAAAAGGGACTTTTGAGGCACAACATACAGTAGGGAAAATAATTATCTGATTTCCTGGAGATTTTGGAAGTTTGCCCACTTACAAAGAAATGAAGGGTCTATAATTTTTTTTATCATAGGTGTATATTAAAACAGAATATCAACCAAAAATCCAGAAAAAACACCTGATACAAATGTTATAAATTGAGTTGCAGTTCAGTGAGTAAAATAAGTATTTGATCCCCTACCAACCAACAATAATTCTGGCTCCCACAGACTGGCTACTGTATGTGATCATGTGGTACACAGATTAGTCCTGTCAATTTAAGAAGGTGCTCCAAATGACAACTCGTGATGTGTGTAAAAGACACCTGTCCACAGAATCTCTTCCATTCAATCCTCATCATCATGGGCAAGACCAAAAAGTTGTCAAAGGATGTCAGGGACAAGATTGTAGACCTGCACAAGGCTGGAATGGGCTACAAGACCATCTATATACGTGATTCTGCACTTACGCCTGTATCTGTCAATATAAAGGGATGTGGTCTTATCTTTTTTAATCCATTTAGGATCATTGTTTGGATGTAATATGGGCTCTTACAGATTATCTCTCCACCACATCTTTTAGATTACCTGGCTCCCTCTTTGTACTTTTGGTGGACTACTGGTGTCAACCTGCTTCTTGCTTGACCATTTCTAGGTGGCTTAGGCATCTCATCATTCAAGCCTATCTTGGGATTTACAGCATTGCCAACTGTTTCCCAGATTTGCAAGGCTGTTGTTCCCATGCTCTCTAAAGCTGGTCTTACACTGATCTAAATTCAGCAGGCACTGATCAAATTTTGATTAGTGTGTGGCTGTCCGTACTCAACAGAAATCGATCATTTGCAGTCATAAGACACGGAGGGCGCAGCTCAGCCCCACCTCCCACTCCCGCCTCACTGGCTGTGATAGACAGCATCGGGAGCCAATGGGTCCTGCAGCTACATCTCAGCCAATCAGGAGGGAGAGACTCGGGAGAGCCTCGGGTCTTGTGCACATCGCTGGATCAAAATCGGGCTTAGGTAAGTATTAGAGGGGTGCTGTGCACAGAAGGCTTTTTACCATGGGATGCATGAAGGTAAAAAAACCTTCAGCCTTTACAACCACTTTATAGGTAGCATGCCCCATTCCTCTTTCGGCTGCTCTTTTCATAAAGACAGCAGGGACTTGCTGAGTAATATAGCCATGGATGTGAAAACTGAACCTTTTGAACACTGTTCAAATGCGATTTAGAAATACAATGTAACATTAAAGTGGTTGTTAAGCCATTGTACTACAAACATCCCATCCCCTCTGTTAGCTATCATTATCTATCCTAGTGCCTGTGCTGCAAAAAAAAAATGCTGATTATACCTTATAACTGAGCGTCTCCCAGCGCTCGCGTGACTCTGGGGAGGAGGGAGGGCCGAGGAGTCATGTGATCACCAGGAGACGCTTGGATTATAAGGCATATTCAGCATTTTTTTTTTTTTGCAGCACAGGCACTAGGAAAATGTTAGCTAACAGAGGGGATGGGATGTTTGTTGTACAGTTATGATAGCAGCAGGAAGGAAATGGGCGAGGAGCATAGTGGCATGGACTAGCTGACAGGAAGGGAAGGGAGGGGGAGAGGAGGACAGATCAGGGCTGAGGATGACGGAGGCACGTAAACTGACCACGGTGTCAGGACTCAGCAGCCATGATAAACCGTGGTCAGTTTACAGAGGGGAGGGTATAGCCAGGCAGGATCAGCCAGGTTTTTTAGGTGATAGAAGGGGCCAAATTACACAGCACAAGCACTGTGCTGTTATTCATGCTTTAAGGGAACAGGATACACTTTTTTTTGGGGGGGGGGGGGGGGGTTACAGACTCTTTAATGTATTTATTACTATTAAGTGGTGACCTTTTGTCTGCATATGATGTCCAAAGTAACCTTACAAGTTGAAACAAAATAAAGTTCCTATTTAACCCCTTAAAAACCCTGATCTAACCCTAATCAGCCTTCTATATCTCCCTCCCGTGAAAGGTAAAGATTATAAGGGTTTTTTTTTGTATACAGCACCAAACACAATAGTTATGATTAATGGTGTGTATCCCCTAATCTGAAGGTTTCTGTTTCTTCCTTTCAGAGCTTCTTTCACAAAACTTGTATTACTATTCTCTTCTGTCACTGGGTGGTGGAGTTCATGTCATTCAACTGCTCCATTCACAGAGAAAGTGATGTACATGTTTGCATGTTCTCCCTGTGCCTGCGTGGGTTTCCTCCGGGTACTCCAGTTTCCTCCCACACTCCAAAGACATGCTGGTAGGTTAATTGACTTCTGTCTAAATTGGCCCTAGTATATAAATGTGAGTTAGGGACCTTAGATTGTAAGCTCCTTGAGGGTAGGGGCCGATGTGAATGTACAATGTATATGTAAAGCGCTGCGTAAATTGACGGCGCTATATAAGTATCTTAAATAATAATAATAAAAGTACACATTTTCTGAATCTACCTCTCATGGCACCAGTAGATAGTCACTCAGCACAACATCAGGAGGCTACGAAGGAGGCATTGAAAGGAAGACTTTAACAAGAAGCAGCTGCCCCCCTTTTCAGGTAATGGGAAAAATATGCACACCATCACATATAACTTTTAATGTGTTTGATTCTGTATCCCCCACCTCCGTAAAAAAAAAAAAAAACTTCAGCTTTAAAGAGGAAGTAAACCCTGATGGGTATTACTTCCTCTTTGTTTCCCTGCAAAGGTAAAGCATAATGGGCTACTATGCATTGCATAGTAGCCCATTATGTGACACTTACCTGCAGGAGAAGCCCGCGATTTCCCCGTCTTCCTCGCTTGTAGCAAATGTCCATTCTTCACCCCTCTTCCTTCTGGGGCCGCGAACTCCGGCTCTGTGACTGGCCGAAGTCGCGTGACGTCACTCCCGCGCATGCATGCGGGAGCCGCCTTTAACGGCATGGCCCGAGCTAGAAACGGCACAGCGTGCCCTTTCTAACTCCGGCACATGCGCAGAAGAAATCGCCCTACGGCGATTTGCAAATATCTCCTAGACCGTGCAGGTCTGGGAGATATTTCAAGCACCTACAGGTAAGCCTTAATCTAGGCTTACCTGTAGGTTAAAGTGGTTGTAAAGGGTGTACAACCACTTTAATTGTTATTTATTTACCATAGGTATTTATGTAGTGCCAACAATGTACGCAGTGCTTTACATACTGTACAATCACACTAGTCTCTGCCCTTTGGGAACTTTCGATCTAAGGTCCTTGCCTCACATGTATACATATACAAACTGGGGCCAATTTGGACAGGACAAATTAACCTGCCAGCAAGTCTTTGGTGTGTGACAGGAAACCCACAAGGCAAGGCAGAAGTGCTAACCACTAAGCCACTGTGCTGCCATTAATATCTATTTATTCATTTTGTTCATGTCTTTAACTGAAACTGAAAAAAAGTATTTTGTTTATTTTGGAAATAAGTTTGCAACACTTTTAATATCATTTTAAAGGGACAAAACATAGGATAAAATGTTTTTCTCTACCGTATTTTTTTAAAGCTACCACTGATCAAGATGTGGTAGGTAGTCATAGCCCCCCCCCCCCTCCTCTTCACATCGAAGCATCATTCACATGAGAGCCTCCCTTCTATCAGAATCCTCCCCTTCACATCAAAGCCCCCCATACATCAGAGGCCCCCTATACTTTAGAGTCCCCCCCCTCACATCTGGAGCCTGCTTTACATTACAAACCACCATTCTCAACCTTCTACCTCTTTTTTCAGTTGTCCTGCTCAGCTCACATTCCTCGGAGTACAGGATCAGATCACATGGTACAGTCTCAGTGCAGCCCTGGTGACATGACTGAACTGTCGTCTCTCTCACAGGCATCCACCCTTTGTAGTGCCTGCTCCTGTCCCAGATAGGACATTCACTAAATAGGCTGTCACTATATTCTTTAGAGGCAGGCCCTGCTGACCTGACAGGCCCCAGGCCTGGCATGGGAAGGGTTTCATGTACCCACTATTAATAACTTTCACAACAGAAACAATCCATGCTAATATTGAGCTAAAGTGGAAGTAAACCCTCCTATTGTTTTCAGCCAAGGAAGCTGCCATCTTAGCCACTGTTTAACTGCTTCAGATCCGGGCCATTGCCAAATGACGGCAACAGCGCGGATCTGAATTGCCGGGACTACGTCCATTGACGTCGTCCCGTGCACGAGCGGCCTGCGCGCCCCCTGCAGGGCGCGCGCGGCGCGCTCGGTGATCAGCGAGTCTATGAGACTCGCCTGATCACAGATCAGAGTAAGGGGTTGGTCCCAACCCCTTACCACATGATCAGCTGTCAGCCAATGACAGCTGATCATGTGATGTAAACAGAGCCGGTAATCGGCTATTTTTCCTCCTCGCGCTGACAGCGTGAGGAGGAAAAAAAAACCCGATCACCGGCGGCCGTGATCGGGACATCAGTCCCGATCACGGCGATCTTACAACAAAAAGCAATAGGCAGCAGTGCTGCCTACCAGTGCCCACCATATTAACCCATCAGTGCCCACAGTGCCATCAATCAGCGCCACCCATCAGTGCCCACAGTGCCACCCATCAGTGCCCACAGTGCCACCCATCAGTGCCCACAGTGCCACCCATCAGCACCCACATCAGTGCCACCCATCAGCACCCACATTAGTGCCACCCATCAGCACCCACATCAGTGCAACCTATCAGTGCCCATCAGTGTCACCTACCAGTGCCCATAAGTGCCCATCAGTGCCACCCATCACTGCCCATCAGTGCCACCCATCACTGCCCATCAGTGCCACCCATCAGTGCCCCTCATCAGTGCCCCCCCCATCAGTGCCACCTATCAGTGCCACCTATCTGTGCCACCTATCTGTGCCACCTATCTGTGCCACCTATCTGTGCCACCTATCCGTGCCGCCCATCTGTGGCCATCAGTGCCGCCTTATCTGTGCCCATCAGTACCGCCTTAACTGTCCCCATCAGTGCCGCCTTAACTGTGCCTATCAGTGCCGCCTTAACTGTGCCTATCAGTGCCGCCTTAACTGTGCCTATCAGTGCCGCCTTATCTGTGCCTATCCGTGCCCATCAGTGCAGCCTATCAGTGCCCACCAGTGCCGCCTCATCAGTGCATATCAATGAAGGAGAAAAATTACCTGTTTGCAAAATTTTATAACAAACTATTAAACATGATTTTTTTTTTTTTCAAAATTTTCCATCTTTTTTTGTTTGTTTAGCAAAAAATAAAAACCCCAGCTGTGATTAAATACCACCAAAAGAAAGCTCTATTTGTGGGAAAAAAATGATAAAAATTTCATTTGGGTACAGTGTTGTATGACCGCGCAATTGTCATTCAAAGTGCGACAGCGCTGGAAGCTCAAAATTGGTCTGGGCAGGAGGGGGGTTTAAGTGCCCAGTAAGCAAGTGGTTAATCTTCAACTGCCATGGTGCTGCACATGTGATGAGTTATGACACCAGCCATTGGACAGTTTGACAGTGTGGTTGAGAGCACATCCAATGCGACAGTTACATTCCCGGCATGTGCTGAAAATGTAGCTGTTTTTTGAAATGGTTAAATCAATGGGTTTCCTTTCACTTTAATAAAATAGAAATGTAAATTGCAATACAACTCTCCATTTGCAAATTCCACCACCAGTGTCCACTTCCAGAAAGAATCAGAAAATGTACAATTGTAAGTTGGAAAGCAGGATCCAAGCAGTTCAAACAATTGATGCAAAAGGAGCACACCAACGCCACCATAAAACACAAGGTGAACACTCAGCAAACGGCAGGACCTCATAAAAGAGATCAATACATTTGCAAATGTGTCAAACTCCTCGGTTCTCGTTCATCCACTGCTCCCAACTTGAAAATGTTGCAGCCATTTTCCCATTTTAATAAAGTACAAAAAGTGAGCTCTGATAGTTTAAGAAAGTTTGATATAGTATAATAAAACCATCCACATAAAAGCTGGCTAATGCAGCGTACACATGAGCGGACTTTTCTATCGGACTGGTCCGACGGACCGAGTCTGGCGGACAATCCGATCGTGTGTGGGCTTCATCGGACCTTCAGCTGACTTTTTCTGTCAAAAGTCTGATGGACTTTAGATTTGGAACATGCTTCAAATCTTTACGTCGTAACTCCGCCGGACCCAGAAATCCGCTGGTCTGTATGCTAGTCCGACGGACAAAAATCGACGCTAGGGCAGCTATTGGCTACTGGCTATCAACTTCCTTATTTTAGTCCAGTGTACGTCATCACGTATGAATCCATCGGACTTTGGTGTGATTGTGTGTTGGCAAGTCCGTTTGTTAAAAAGTCAGTCGGAAGTCCGTCAAAAGTCCGTTGAAATTCCGTCGGACGAGTCCGGTCGAAAAGTCCGCTCGTTTGTACGCTGCATAAATCTCACCAAAAAAAAGCTGTTGGCACTTCCTAACAGACAGCGTATGATGTCAGTGCCATAACTACTCCCCTCTTGTTGGCTGGGCAGACCTGATCATCTCTACTGCTTAGCAATGCCCCCCTTCTTGGGGCACCCGGGGCATGAGTCATATGTGGCATACCCTAAATATACAACTGCTTTCAGTTTAAGGACAGCGACATTGTTACCTAACAAAATGTGAAACTTTTTTATCAAGGGAAAGTCTGTTCTATTTTTACTATATAAGAGGTGTTTTCAGTACTGTTCCTTCAGTATTCCCCGCATTTTCTCATGTCTTCTTTCATGCTTGTATGACATCCTTTCCATGACTCATAATACCCTTTCACATAGCATGATGCAACCAACTAATGAACATCTGCGCCCATTAGGTTAAAGTTTACAAGTGTGCCTAGTTTTTTCTATGCCGTTTATATATTTATAATCATTATTTCTAGGTTACGAATAAGTCAAGGTGTTATTTTGCAGCAGAAATTTTTGCAAATCAGATAATCTCGGGAAACCGTGAGTATTGAGGGCTAGTGTCAGTGGGCTATTGTTCACTTCAGAACTGCTTCTCTACCTATACAAGTGGTGGTGGTATTTGATCACCACTGAGTTTTTTTTAATTTTTTATTATATAAATCAAAAAAGACTAAAAATTTAGAAGAAAAAAAAACTATTTTTTTTTTACTTTCTGCTATAAAACATATCCAAAAAAATAAAGCCACATTTCTTCATAAATTTAATCCAAAGTGTATTCTGCTACATGTCTTTGGTAAAAAAAAAAAAAAATCCCAATACGTGTATATTGATTGGTTTGCATGAAAGGTATAACATCTACAAATTATGGTATATATATACTGGAATTTTTATTAATTTATTATTTTAATTATTTATTTATTTTATATTAGTAAGTGACTTAAAGTGGGACTGTGAAAGTGCGGCAAGTAATCTGACACTAACTGACACTGGGTGGGAACTGACTAACTGACACTGACATCACCAGTGACACTAATACAGTGATCAGTGCTAATACTACACACAGTCACTGTACTTATGACACTGGCTGGGAAGGGGTTAACATCCAGGGGCAATCAAAGGGTTAACTGCATGCCTAAGCATGTGTAATATGTGCTGCTTTTACTAAGAGATGTGTTTTTTTTTCTTCCTGCTTTGCAGGGAGAAAAAACAGTCAAGTCTCTGATTTGTGTACAGAGCCCTGTGTTGTTAGTAAACACAGGGCACTGTATTGTGATTTGGTAAGCTGATCAGCAGGTCCTGCTCATAAATTATTGTCCGGGACTGCTGGCTGACTTGTGCTATACCGAATCACAGCACAGATGAGGTGGCTGGCTCATGGGCACCCCCACCTGGAAATGCCAGATCATATACATGGTGGGCGGTCCGCAAGCGCTTAATTCCTTTTATTTTCCTTATCTGAGAACTGACCGTAATTCTTTAGGAAACTATCACGGCCATTGTGACAGGTTCTTAAAGTAGCTGTAGTTAGAACTACCTGAATTTGCCACACAAGTCTGTAATGTTAGTGAAACTGCTGCAAATGCCTGCCTGAATTAAGCACAGGTAGTTCTTAAAGGGAGCTACAGCCAAAAATTTGTTGTTAGGACTTTTTTCAACTCCTCTGATTATTTCATAGTTGTTTTTTGACTTGTAAGCTTGCTGGTAACGAGGTAACGAGGGAAGGCATGGCAGCAAGTGAATTCCCATAATGCTTGACATGTCAGGCACAGGTTACTGTCCCACCACTGTGCACTTACAGCTAACGAACTGCAATCCAAAAAGTGGTGGTAAATCTAAAAGCAAACATTTATTATAGTGCAGCTTACTCATTCTAATGCCCTGTACACATGGTCGGATTTTCCGACGGAAAATGTGTGATAGGACCTTGTTGTCGGAAATTCCGACCGTGTGTGGGCTCCATTACACATTTTCCATCGGAATTTCCGACACACAAAGTTTGAGAGCAGGCTATAAAATTTTCCGACAACAAAATCCGTTGTCGGAAATTCCGATCGTGTGTACACAAATCCGACGCGCAAAGTGCCACGCATGCTCAGAATAAATTAAGAAACTAAAGCTATTGGCTACTGCCCCGTTTATAGTCCCGACGTACGTGTTTTACGTCACCGCGTTCAGAACGATCAGATTTTCTGACAACTTTGTGTGACCGTGTGTATGCAAGACAAGTTTGAGCCAACATCCGTCGGAAAAAATCCTAGGATTTTGTTGTCAGAATGTCCGATCAATGTCCGACCGTGTGTACAGGGCATTAGATGTGATGGCTGCATTTGTTTTCTTTTTTTAAGCTTTCTTTCTTCTATTTTAACTTTACGATCCTGCCAGTAAGTCGGTTGTTTTTCAACTGAACAAGCTGTCCTGGTGATGTAGCAGGGATGGGACAAACCATTTACCACTAAAAAAGGCTGCTTACAATGATCCCAAAAGGGAAAAAAAAGGCTTTGCTGTAACTGCTTATCAGATGTTAGCTGGAGTTTGGCTTCAATTTGTTAGTGTATTGAAATCTGCTAGTCCGTCCAACACTCCCCTCCCCCAAGACTGACAATTTTGCTAACCAAAGGTACCCCTGTGCTCATTCATCCAAAATGGGGGCTCTTTAATACAGGAGGTATGTTACTGGCCAGATCACCAGGTGAAAACAGAGGGGAAAAGCCTAAAGAAAACTAATGCTGCCACCACATCTAATGATTGGCAAACTGCAATATATTACATTGTTGGTTTGCGGTTTTAATACTGATTTAATATCTGTAAAGCCAATTTTAGTTGTTAAGAGAAAGCTGCATCTGGCAGTTTTACAAGCCAGCAAGATGCACAGAAGATGCTGGAAGATGTTTATTGCATATTAATGGGATTAAATGTTTGATACTTCCCAAAGTTACCAGTGTCTCCTAATTTTTCCTGCAGACATGGTCTTCATCGTTTTTTCTCTTGCCGTGGCATTGCGTTGGCTGTACAGTACTTTTGGGACAGAGGACATCGCAATATCACCGTCTTTGTCCCCCAATGGAGGATGAAGAAGGACAGTAAAGCTAAAGGTATACTTACTTTGTTTACCAGCTGTTCACCTGTAACACCATTTTCAAGCCTTAGGAATGTCATATTTTCAAGTCGTTTACTAAACAGTGCATAAGTGTAATGCCCCGTACACACGGTTGGATTTTCCGATGGAAAATGTCCGATCGGAGCGTGTTGTCGGACATTCCGACCGTGTGTGGGCTCCATCGGACATTTTCCATCGGATTTTCCGACACACAAAGTTTGAGAGCAGGCTATAAAATTTTCCGGCAACAAAATCCGTTGTGGGAATTTCCGATCGTGTGTACACAAATCCGACGCACAAAGTGCCACACATGCTCAGAATAAATAAAGAGATGAAAGCTATTGGCTACTGCCCCGTTTATAGTCCCGACGTACGTATTTTACGTCACCGCGTTCAGAATGATCGGATTTTCCGACAACTTTGTGTGACCGTGTGTATGCAAGACAAGTTTGAGCCAACATCCGTCGGAAAAAATCCTAGGATTTTGTTGTCGGAATGTCCGATCAATGTCCGACCGTGTGTACGGGGCATTGGAAGCCTGTCTCTTGATACACCCTATACCAGGTAAGTACCTTTTTCTAATGTGTACAAGTCACCAACCGAGGCCATTGGCTGAGGCTTGTTGGAGGAGGGGGGGAGATATCGGATAGGTTGGAAATCCTCATCTGATCACAATTGCTTTCTCTCTGGTAAGCTAGAACCAGAGGTTTCTGCAGCATGTCTTCTCCACTTTCCTCCACAGCCTGAACATGAATGGTCTCAATATGTCCACATTTAGGGACCTGGTGGACAGCATAAATACTTTAGTGCCTACATGTCCAACTGCCCACTGATGTCCAGGGTGTTTACTCTGAAGACCCACTGGCAGGGGTATTAATATAATCAAGTTCTAGAAATAATTCTTACCATCTACTATATCATTTATTTTGGGGTTTATTGCAGGCTTTTAAGCACACTGTGGGTGCACATTTATCCCCTTTCCGCCGAGCGTACGCAGATGTGCGTACTCGGCTTTCCGGGGTTATACCGGGATAATGCCCGCAGCTGCAGGCATTATCCCGGTACTGTTTTTTAGAGGCGGCGATTGGCTATCCAGTTATAACAACCGATGCGGCTAAAAGCCACTCGGCTGTTATACCGGAAGAGCGGGAGGGGACGCCCCTGCCTCCCGACGCTCTTACCGGGTCTCCGGTTCCATCGGGAGGCCCAATGACCAATCGGTCGCCTCCAGCGGCTAGGGACGGGCTGGAACGAAGCCGTGAGTGGCTTAGTTCCAGCCTCCTAATCGTAAACATGGAAGCAACGTCATGACGTCACTTCCCGTTTACTCGGCTGCCAATGGCGCCGGTTTTAAAAAAATACACAGTATTGAGAATCACTGTTTTCGGGAGGGAGGAGGGATCAGGGGAGTACCTCTTACCACCTATTACTGTCACAGGGGATGTTTACATTCCTTGTGACAGCAATAAAAGTTATCAAAGTTTTTTTTTTAAAACACGATTTATAAATATAAAAATAAATAAGAAACCATTTTTTTTAAGTGCCCCCGTCCCCGTCCCCGCGAGCTCGCGCAGCAAAGAAAACGCATACGGAAGTCGCGCCCGCATATGTAAACGGTGTTCAAATCACACATGTGAGGTATCACCGTGATCATCAGAGCGAGAGAAATAATTCTAGCACTAGACCTCCTCTGTAACTCTAACCTGGTAACCGTAAAAAAAATTTAAAGCGTCGCCTATGGAGATTTTTTGATACCGTAGTTTGTCGCCATTCCACGAGTGCGTGCAACTATAAAGCGTGACATGTTTGGTATCTATTTATTCGGCGTAACATCATCTTTCACATTATACAAAAAAATTGGGGTAACTTTACTGTTTGGTTTTTTTAAAATTCATGAAAGTGTCCCTTTTCCCAAAAAGTTGCGTTTTAAAACACTGCTGCACAAATACAGTGTGACATAAAATATTGCATTAATAGCCATTTTATTCTCTAGATTCTCTGCTAAAAAAAAATATATATATATAATGATTGGGGGCTTTAAGTGATTTTCTAGCAAAAAATACGGATTTTAACTTGTAAACACCAAATTTCAAAAATAGGCTTAGTCATGAAAGGGTTAAACTACATTTACTGCAGGTGAATTGTTCCCTGTAATTTTAAACACATGCACCGCTGCTTTATGTGTATAATCCAATGGTGTTTAGAAAAAAAATGTCCTTATTCTTCTACCAAATTTCTTGCCATTTATCTTATTTTATTGTACTTGACCCTTGGATTTAGGAAAAAAAATGCTGGTGCAGATGTAAATAGTGTGCATGATTCAAAGGTCAATTCTTGAGTTGTATGTGTACAAATGACACGTCTCACTGGATCAGACATGTCATTAAACAGCAGGCTGAATCAGGGCTGTCTTAAGGCACGGGCACCCCTGGGCAGTGCCTAGCAGAGCTGCACAACTAGATTGTGATCTCCATTTGTCTGCCAAACCAGGCAGTTAGCCAAGTTTTTAACAGCATTGTAACTCTTCTGTCTTAGATCAAAGAGATAAAACTTTTGTGTGAATATGCAGGAAGTTTAACCACTTAAAGTCTAAACCTTTTCCTGACACTTGTTTCTTACAGTTAAAATTAGATTTTTTTGCTAGAAAATTACTTGGAATCCCCAAACATTATATATATTTTTTTTAACAGAGGCCCTAGGGAATAAAATGGCGATTGTTGCAATATTTTATGTCACACTGTATTTGCACAGTGGTCTTTCAAACGCAATTCTTTGGGAAAAATACACTTCAATGAATTTAAAAAAAAAACGAAACAGTAAAGTTAGCCCAATTATTTTGTTTAATGTGAAAGATGATGTTACGTCGTGAGAATTGTGATCTATCGTCTAAGCAAAAAAAATTGCGATTCTCATTTTAGCCAGAATCGTGCAGCTCTAGTGCCTAGGTACCCCAGGTGCATGGGGGGCCCCTGCAGTTTCTGGCACTTCTCTGGTACTTTGCAGGAGACAAGGATGAACACCTGAGGCCAAGCATTTTACCACTGCTGCTTCATATGTGGGCAGGAAATGCTCCAATCACATGGGATGAATAGAAGAGGAGGGCCACCGGGGATCAGAGCAGTACACACCACACCCACCCAGCAGTGGTAAGGTCATGGCTGGCTCTGGGGGGGGAGGGGGGTACTGAGGTGATTTCAGTTGCGCTCCCTTAACCACTTGCCGACCGCCTAACGCAGATATACTGCGGCAGAATGGCACGGGCAGGCAGAATCACGTACCCGTACGTGATCTGCCTCCCGCGGGCGGGGGGTCCAATCAGACACCCCCCCCCCCCGGTGCAAGCGGCGGTCGGCTTGTGACTGGAAGCGATGAGAGGCGAGGGGGAGACCATCCGATCGTGGCCCCCCCTCGCGATCGCTACCACACACACAGTAGAACATGCCAGGCATACTTTACACCCCCGACCCCCCCCCCCGATCGCCCCCCGATCCCCCCCAATCACCCCCCCCTGTCACAAACTGACACCAAGCAGTATTTATTTATTTTTTTTCTGATTACTGCATGGTGTCAGTTTGTGACAGTTAGAAGTGTTAGGGCAGTGAGTATTAGCCCCCTGTAGGTCTAGGGTACCCCCCCTAACCCCCCCTAATAAAGTTTTAACCCCTTGATCACCCCCCGTCACCAGTGTCACTAAGCGATCATTTTTCTGATCGCTGTATTAGTGTCGCTGGTGACGCTAGTTAGGGAGGTAAATATTTAGGTTCGCCGTCAGCGTTTTATATCGACAGAGACCCCCATATACTATCTAATAAATGTTTTAACCCCTTGATTGCCCCCTAGTTAACCCTTTCACCCCTGATCACCGTATAACTGTTACGGGTGACGCTGGTTAGTTTGTTTATTTTTTATAGTGTCAAGGCACCCGCCGTTTATTACCGAATAAAGGTTTAGCCCCCTGATTGCCTGGCGGTGATATGCATCGCCCCAGGCAGCGTCAGATTAGCGCCAGTACCGCTAACACCCACGCACGCAGCATACGCCTCCCTTAGTGGTATAGTATCTGAACGGATCAATATCTGATCCGATCAGATCTATACTAGCGTCCCCAGCAGTTTAGGGTTCCCAAAAACGCAGTGTTAGCGGGATCAGCCCAGATACCTGCTAGCACCTGCGTTTTTCCCCTCCGCCCGACCCAGCCCAGCCCACCCAAGTGCAGTATCGATCGATCACTGTCACTTACAAAACACTAAACGCATAACTGCAGCGTTCGCAGAGTCAAGCCTGATCCCTGCGATCGCTAACAGTTTTTTTGGTAGCGTTTTGGTGAACTGGCAAGCACCTGCCCCAGGCAGCGTCAGGTTAGCGCCAGTACCGCTAACACCCACGCACGCACCGTACACCTCCCTTAGTGGTATAGTATCTGAACGGATCAATATCTGATCCGATCAGATCTATACTAGCGTCCCCAGCAGTTTAGGGTTCCCAAAAACGCAGTGTTAGCGGGATCAGCCCAGATACCCGCTAGCACCTGTGTTTTGCCCCTCCGCCCGGCCCAGCCCACCCAAGTGCAGTATCGATCGATCACTGTCACTTACAAAACACTAAACGCATAACTGCAGCGTTCGCAGAGTCAAGCCTGATCCCTGCGATCGCTAACAGTTTTCTTGGTAGCGTTTTGGTGAACTGGCAAGCACCAGCCCCAGGCAGCGTCAGGTTAGCGCCAGTACCACTAACACCCACGCACGCACCGTACACCTCCCTTAGTGGTATAGTATCTGAACGGATCAATATCTGATCCGATCAGATCTATACTAGCGTCCCCAGCAGTTTAGGGTTCCCAAAAACGCAGTGTTAGCGGGATCAGCACAGATACCTGCTAGCACCTGCGTTTTGCCCCTCCACCCGGCCCAGCCCAGCCCACCTAAGTGCAGTATCGATCGATCACTGTCACTTACAAAACACTAAACGCATAACTGCAGCGTTCGCAGAGTCAGGCCTGATCCCTGCGATCGCTAACAGTTTTTTTGGTAGCGTTTTGGTGAACTGGCAAGCACCAGTGGCCTAGTACACCCCGGTCGTAGTCAAACCCGCACTGCAGTAACACTTGGTGACGTGGCGAGTCCCATAAGTGCAGTTCAAGCTGGTGAGGTGGCAAGCACAAGTAGTGTCCCGCTGCCACCAGAAAGACAAACACAGGCCCGTCGTGCCCATAATGCCCTTCCTGCTGCATTCGCCAATCCTAATTGGTAACCCACCACTTCTGCAGCGCCCGTACTTCCCCCATTCACATCCCCAACCAAAAGCAGTCGGCTGCATGAGAGGCATTTTCTTTATGTCCTCCCGAGTACCCCTACCCAACAAACCCCCCCAAAAAAGATGTCGTGTCTGCAGCAAGTGCGGATATAGGCGTGACACCCGGTATTATTGTCCCTCCTGTCCTGACAATCCTGGTCTTTGCATTGGTGAATGTTTTGAACGCTACCATTCACTAGTTGAGTATTAGCGTAGGGTACAGCATTGCACAGACTAGGCACACTTTCACAGGGTCTCCCAAGATGCCATCGCATTTTGAGAGACCCGAACCTGGAACCGGTTACAGTTATAAAAGTTACAGTTACAAAAAAAAGTGTAAAAAAAAAACACAAACAAAAATATAAAATAAAAAAAAATAGTTGTCGTTTTATTGTTCTCTCTCTCTCTCTCTCTCTCTCTCTCTCTATTCTCTCTATTGTTCTGCTCTTTTTTACTGTATTCTATTCTGCAATGTTTTATTGTTATTATGTTTTATCATGTTTGTTTTTCAGGTATGCAATTTTTTATACTTTACCGTTTACTGTGCTTTATTGTTAACCATTTTTTTGTCTTCAGGTACGCCATTCACGACTTTGAGTGATTATACCAGAATGATGCCTGCAGGTTTAGGTATCATCTTGGTATCATTCTTTTCAGCCAGCGGTCGGCTTTCATGTAAAAGCAATCCTTGCGGCTAATTAGGGAATGCCCCCCTCCCCCCAACGTCTTCCGTGTTTTTCTCTGGCTCTCCTGTCTCAACAGGGAACCTGAGAATGCAGCCGGTGATTCAGCCAGCTGACCATAGAGGTGATCAGAGACCAGAGTGGCTCCAAACATCTCTATGGCCTAAGAAACCGGAAGCTACGAGCATTTTATGACTTTCGCCGGATGTAAACAGCGCCATTGGGAAATTGGGAAAGCATTTTATCACACCGATCTTGGTGTGGTCAGATGCTTTGAGGGCAGAGGAGAAATCTAGGGTCTAATAGACCCCAATTGTTTCAAAAAAGAGTACCTGTCACTACCTATTGCTATGATAGGGGATATTTACATTCCCTGAGATAACAATAAAAATGATTTAAAAAAAAAAAAATGAAAGGAACAGTTTAAAAATAAGATAAAAAAAAAATAATAATAAAGAAAAAAAAAAAAAGAAAAAAAAAGCACCCCTGTCCCCCCTGCTCTCGCGCTAAGGCGAACGCAAGCGTCGGTCTGGCGTCAAATGTAAAAAGCAATTGCACCATGCATGTGAGGTATCACCGCGAAGGTCAGATCGAGGGCAGTAATTTTAGCAGTAGACCTCCTCTGTAAATCTAAAGTGGTAACCTGTAAAGGCTTTTAAAGGCTTTTAAAAATGTATTTAGTTTGTCGCCACTGCACGTTTGTGCACAATTTTAAAGCATATCATGTTTGGTATCCATGTACTCGGCCTAAGATCATCTTTTTTATTTCATCAAACATTTGGGCAATATAATTTGTTTTAGTGCATTAAAATTTAAAAAAGTGTGTTCTTTCCCCAAAAAATGCGTTTGAAAAATCGCAAGCACATACTGTGTAAAAAAAAAAAAATGAAACACCCACCATTTTAATCTGTAGGGCATTTGCTTTAAAGAAAATATATAATGTTTGGGGGTTCAAAGTAATTTTCTTGCAAAAAAAAATTATTTTTTTATGTAATCAAAAAGTGTCAGAAAGGGCTTTGTCTTCAAGTGGTTAGAAGAGTGGGTGATGTGTGACATAAGCTTCTAGATGTTGTGCATAAAATGCCAGGACAGTTCAAAACCCCCCCAAATGACCCCATTTTGGAAAGTAGACACCCCAAGCTATTTGCTGAGAGGCATGTCGAGTCCATGGAATATTTTATATTGTGACACAAGTTGCGGGAAAGAGACAATTTTTTTAAATTTTGTTTTTTTTTTTTTGCGCAAAGTTGTCACTAAATGATATATTGCTCAAACATGCCATGGGAATATGTGAAATTACACCCCAAAATACATTCTGCTGCTTCTCCTGAGTACGGGGACACCACATGTGTGAGACTTTTTGGGAGCCTAGCCGCGTACGGGACCCCGAAAACCAAGCACCGCCTTCAGGCTTTCTAAGGGCGTAAATTTTTGATTTCACTCTTCACTGCCTATCACAGTTTCGGAGGCCATGGAATGCCCAGGTGGCAAAAACCCCCCACCCAAATGACCCCATTTTGGAAAGTAGACACCCCAAGCTATTTGCTGAGAGGTATAGTGAGTATTTTGCAGACCTTACTTTTTGTCACAAAGTTTTAAAAATTGAAAAAAGAAAAAAAAACATTTTTTTCTTGTCTTTCTTTATTTTCAAAAACAAATGAGAGCTGCAAAATACTCACCATGCCGCTCAGCAAATAGCTTGGGCTGTCTACTTTCCAAAATAGGGTCATTGGGGGGGGGGGTTTGTGCCACCTGGGCATTCCATGGCCTCCGAAACTGTGATAGGCAGTGAAGAGTGAAATCAAAATTTTCACCCTTAGAAATCCTGAAGGCGGTGATTGGTTTTCGGGGCCCCGTACGCGGCTAGGCTCCCAAAAAGTCCCACACATGTGGTATCCCCGTACTCAGGAGAAGTAGCTAAATGTATTTTGGGGTGCAATTCCACATATGCCCATGGCCTGTGTGAGCAATATATCATTTAGTGACAACTTTGTGCAAAAAAAAAAAAAAAATTGTCACTTTCCCGCAACTTGTGTCAAAATATAAAACATTCCATGGACTCAACATGCCTCAAAGCAAATAGCTTGGGGTGTCTACTTTCCAAAATGGGGTCATTTGGGGGGGGGGGGGTTATGCCATCTGGGCATTTTATGGCCTTCAAAACTGTGATAGGTAGTGAGGAGTAAAATCAAAAATGTACGCCCTTAGAAATCCTGAAGGCAGTGATTGGTTTTCGGGGCCCCGTACGCGGCTAGGCTCCCAAAAAAGTCCCACACATGAGGTATCCCCATACTCAGGAGAAGCAGCTAAATGTATTTTGGGTTGCAATTCCACATATGCCCATGGCCTGTGTGAGCAATATATCATTTAGTGACAACTTTTTGTAATTTTTTTTTTTGTCATTATTCAATCACTTGGGACAAAAAAAATGAATATTCAATGGGCTCAACATGCCTCTCAGCAATTTCCTTGGGGTGTCTACTTTCCAAAATGGGGTCATTTGTAGGGGTTTTGTACTGCCCTGCCATTTTAGCACCTCAAGAAACGACATAGGCAGTCATAAATTAAAGGCTGTGTAAATTCCAGAAAATGTACCCTAGTTTGTAGGCGCTATAACGTTTGCGCAAACCAATAAATATACACTTATTGACATTTTTTTACCAAAGACATGTGGCCGAATACATTTTGGCCTAAATGTATGACTAAAATTGAGTTTATTGGATTTTTTTAGAACAAAAAGTAGAAAATATCATTTTTTTTCAAAATTTTCGGTCTTTTTCCGTGTATAGCGCAAAAAATAAAAACGGCAGAGCTGATCAAATAACATCAAAATAAAGCTCTATTTGTGGGAAGAAAAGGACGTAAATTTCGTTTGGGTACAGCATTGCATGACCGCGCAATTAGCAGTTAAAGCGACGCAGTGCCAAATTGTAAAAAGTGCTCTGGTCAGGAAGGGGGTAAAATCTTCCGGGGCTGAAGTGGTTAAAGCCCCCCACCACCCCTGACGCTGTGCCAGCTGTCTCCCATCCCTGCATGGTACACAGCCTGAGCACAGGCACTTAGATCTTCTCCTCCACACACAGTAGCCAGCTACACACTGTGCAGATCTTAACCGTGTGTAAGAGAATCAGATGTCCTCTCTCCTGCCAGCAGAGACCCCTGTCCTTTCTCCTGCCAATGATGATCCCTGTCCACTACCCTGCTGTCCTACTGACCTCACATCGTCTGCCCCCCTGACATTTGTTTACTGCACCACCACATCAGACAGGCTAGATCCAGCCCTGAGTAAGATGCTCCATCTCATGGGGTCTTTCCCAACCCCTACAATGTGTTGGATGAGCATCAAAAACTGCGAGTGGGGGGTAGAGAGGGGAGAGATGTCGTTAGATTGTAGATTTAGCCCAGTGACAGGTGCCAAAACAGGTAAGATCTGTGACAGCAGCTTCCCTGCTCTGCTCTGCTTAAGGGGAACATATCTGTATTATACATTACTGCACCCTATACTGCGGGGGTCAGCAACCTGTAGATTGCAATTTACCAGTAGATCTTGGACAGGCGACTGGTAGATCACAGTCTGGGCTTACTAACAAGCCATTCCAGAGCATTAAACAGAGTGCAATGCAGAGGGACTACTTGTAAAGATGGAGCTGTAGTAGGGAGCAAGAACCCCATAAGCTGATGCCTCCTCTGTAGTGATAACTCCTGTCCCATGCAGAGTAATACCAACTGCACTCCACCTCTTATTCCTGGCTAGCGGTCTCCAGAGTGGTGCCAGCAGCACGAAAGAAGAGATCTTCAGGTCAGTGTGAAAAAATACACTGGGCATAATAGTATAGGGCTGCTTTCACACGGATGTGCTGTGGTTTACCCACTCCATGGGTGCAGCGCAGTGCATCTGCAAGTTTCCTGGGTTTGCTGCTCTTAGCCATTTCTATTATACCCTGCGGTTTTGGTGCATTTTCTGAAAGCGCACCAAAACACCCGAATGCAGTTTTGGTGTACTTTCAGAAAGTTCACCACATCTGCAGGATAGAACAGAAGTCAATGGCAAAGTGCAGTTAACCCAGGAAAGTTGCAGATGCACTCTGCTGCACCCACAGTGTGGGTAAACGACAGCACATCAGTGTGAAAGCAGCCTTATAGGAGACCCAGAACAGTAAGGGTTAATTTACATTTGCAGTTTGGGGGTAGTAAAACTCCATAGTTAAGACATGTTTTTATCACCCCTGCCCTAACCGCACCCCCTTTAGCTTTAGTGGCCATAGTTATATGCCCTGTCATGGTTGGTAGGTGTAGCACCTGCCAAGCATCACCCATTCAAGTGAACGAGGCCACTCTGCAAGTGCCCTGCAACCTTGTGCACTACAGCAAACAAGGGGTTAAAGCAGGCAGTGTTGTTTTGCTTTCTTACCAGCTGCTTTAACCCCTTGGACCCCGCAGAAGCATGCAATTACAGGGTACTTGCAGAGTAGCCCCATTTACTTGAATAGGTCGCTATTGGCAGCCGTTAGCACTCATCAAAAGCAACAGGGGGCTTAATTCTTGCTGTGCCTTGTGTACATCTTTGGCAGCTGCTTCAGCAGCTAAAGGGTGTAGGGATCAGGGGTGGTAAAACCGCTACTCAACCGCAGGATTTTACCACCCCTCAAATTACGTGTGAACAAGCCCTAAGGGTGCCGCTGCCAAACTAAGGCCTCATTCACAAGTGCAGCAGGCACTCCTGCTCCTCTGAAAAGTGATCTGGGTGTGTTTGACAGATGGGGAGGAGGCAATATGTTGCCTTCTCACCACCTATTTTAAACCCATGATTGTCGTGCAATGCACGTAATTGCACCTCAGTAGTACAGCCATTTGAGGTTTAAATCAGGTGCGAGGAGGCAACACTGTGCCCGGTGATCTTTGGCTTCTCTTATGTTGCTCAGGTAGATCTCAACTTCTTTAAGGTTGCCTACCCCTGCTATACTGTATCCTCCTGACCTCCCCTGTACTGTGTCTTCTAACCCACCTATACTGCGTCTTCTACCGCCACCCCCCCCCCTACTGTGCCGTTCTGCTCACCCTGTATTGTGTACAGACATACACATATACAGGCAGCTCCCTGGTAGGGGCCCCAGTGTGTTACTTTGCCCAGGGGCCCGTAATGCTTTTCAGATGGCACTGGGTTAAATTGAATGTAATAAATGGGACATATTGTGTGAGGGTCACATCTACTTAAAGCGGTTATAAACCCCAGATGAAATATGAACAAAGCACAACCTTCTACACTGTGTACATTCCTCTATCCAAAGCACTGAGTGTGATTTGTCTCTGCTGCCTCGTTCGTCTGTTTCCTTGTCAAAGTATTTTATTGAATATTCACAGATAATTTATACAGATGTAAGATATAATCGATTCTTAAACAAATCAATGAAGCTCAATTATATAAATTCAAAGCATAGTTTAGATTACTACTATATGTTATTAATTAAAAGTAATAATACTACAATCATCTTTTGATCCGTATTTAAGTAAGATATTTAAACCTCTATAGTTATGATATGAACAAAAAACAGTTATTTTTGTAAAAACTCTATATAAGAATAAATATCATGCATGGGAGCTTCAAAAATCACAGGATAGATATGGATAAAGTAAAGATAGGAGGGGAGAGGAGAAAGAAAGGAATGGGCAAAGAAAGGGGTAATGAGGTCCGCAGAGTTCAGTCGGGAGCCACCTTAACGACCTGAAGCATCAATATTTGAAACAAATCCTATCAAGAAAGTACTTTTACCATGGTAATATTCTAATCAAATGCTGAGGGCATAAAATTATCCATCAACGGAAAGCCAGTCACAACTTTTCATATCTAGTGATCCTGTCCGTTTCAATAGCTAGCGTTTTCGCTTGTATCATTGTATTATAAATTCTATGTATGGTTTTGTTTGCTACCAGAGTCAGGGATTGCCAAGCTTTCGCTAGTGTTTGTTTTGCTGCCGTGAAAAGCTGTATCAGTAATTTGAATCGTGTATGTGATAAAAATTCTGGTTTTAAGTTAAGTAGCGCCATTGTAGGGTCCAGAGATAAATTTGTATGTAGTAGTTTAGATGCAATATGAAATATTTCCTTCCAATAGTTTTGTGCAATAGGGCAAGTCCACCAAACATGAAAGTATGTACCCAATTCTGTACACCCGCGAAAACACTGAGCCGAATAGTTCTGTGTATATTTAGCCAGCCTGACCACTACCAGGTACCATCTTGTTAATACCTTGTAGTTGGCCTCTACAGCCAGCACATTAGGAGATGCTGATTTGGTTACTGACCATATTAAATTCCAGTCTGCACTCTTAAGTGTTTTCCTTAGATCCTCTTCCCATTTTTGCACATAAGATGGATTTTCTGAGTTGGGTTGGGTCAAGCCTTGAAAGTAAAGAAGGGATATCAATCCTCTGGTATGTGGTTCATCTTTACAGATAACTTTGAAATTAGGTTATTTGTTTAGGGGAGTGTTCGTGCTTAAAAAGGGCGAGAAAAAGTTTTTAATTTGGAGATATCTGAAAATCTCTGAATTGGGTAAGCCATATATGTCACAAAGAGTGGAAAAGGGAATGAAGGATGAGGAGTCCACAAACTTATGCATGGTAAGAATATTTAATGATACCCATTCTTTAAAAGATTTGGGAGAAACCCATGCAGGGTAGAATGCTGGATTTCTATAGAAAGACAATAGAGGCTTATGAGTAGATTGCAAACGATTTCCTGTTTTAATATATATAGTGTATATAGTGTATAGTATATATAGTATATAGATATATAGTGTTTAGTGACAGGTTTTCGCAAATTTCTACGATCTCTAGGCGAGATTCAAAGACGGTTTGATATTGATATAGGGTCACACTCAGCCGCTTCAATGGGATTTCTTTCTGTGCATGGTATTTAGTTAGACTAGCTAAGTGTGCTGCCCTATAATAACACGCAAAATTAGGACATCCCAATCCTCGTTCTTCTGTTTTTTGCATGAATCACTTCTGGCAGCTTTTTCTGACACCAAGTGATAATAAAAGTGATGGAGAGAGCTCCAGCACACAACTTGTGACTGATATCCACAGCTCTGCATGTTCTCTGTGTACTGTTTAAAAGGGGGTGAGTCCCTTCCCTACAACCAGGGCTCAGAACTCCCCTCACTGAGATCTGAAGTGTGAACTTCAGATCCCTGCCCCCTGCTGCTGGAATGGAGGAAAAATCTTTTGATCTGTGTGGTTTTAGAACAATCCAAGGAAGAAACGCAGCTTGATGGCAGAGGACATGCTTTCCTACTCCTGTTGAGGCTGATTTTTAATACAGTAATGCCCCGTACACATGATCGGATTTTCCGACAAATGTTGAATGAGAGCTTGTTGGCTGAAAGTCCAACCATGTGTATGCTCCATCGAACATTTGTTGTCGGACTTTCCGCCAACAAATGTTGGCTAGCAGGTTCTCAAATTTTCCGCCAACAAAACTTTGTTTTGGAATTTCCGATCGTGTGTACACAAGTTCAACGCACAAAAGTTTACGCATGCTCGGAATCAAGCAGAAGGAGCCACACTGGCTATTGAACTTCCTTTTTCTCAGCTCGTCATACGTCTTGTACGTTCCCACGTTCGTAATTGTTGGTCAACATTTGTGTGACCGTGTGTATGCAAGACAAGTTGGCGCCAACATCCTTCAAACAAAAATCCACAGTTTTGTTGTCGGAAAGTCCGATCGTGTGTACGGGGCATAAGACTTTGCACATCTATTGATTTAACCACTTACGGACCACCCACCGCAGTTTTACGTTGGCTGTTTGAAGGAGGATATCGTTGTTATGGCAGCAGCTAGCTGCCATAACCCCAGTATCCCCTTCTTCAGCGGGCGGTCCGCTACAAGATAAAAGTGGTCTCTGCGACGAATTTGCTGTGAGATCACTTTTATCGGGAGAGGAGCCCTCCCTCCGCGATCTGGTGCTCTCCACCGCTTACCGGAGCCGTCGGCAGCGGCGGAGGCGATTGCGTCCAGTCACTAGCTGGGTATGGAGACGAGTGAGGGGAAGATGGCCCCCACCCGTCTCCATACAATTGCTGGGCGGAAGTGACGTCAAAACGTTACTTCCGCCCACAGCTTTTAAAAGGGACTTTTTTAAAATAATTTTTTTAAATTACAAATTTTTTACAAAAAAATTTTATTGCATTTTAGTCTAATTTATGAGATCTGAGGTCTTTTTAACCCCAGATCTCATATTTAAGAGGTCCTGTCATGCTTTTATCTATTACAAGGGATGTTTACATTCCTTGTAATAGGAATAAAAGTGACTATTTTTTATTTTTTTTTAAAAACAGTGTAAAAATAAAAACTAAAAGGTAAAATAAATAAGAATTTTTTTTTTTTTTTAATGCGCCCCGTCCCGACGAGCTTGCGTGCAGAAGCGAACGAATACGTGAGTAGCGTCCGCATATGAAAACAGTGTTCAAACCACACATGTGAGGTATTGCTGCGATTGGTACAGCGAGAGCAATAATTCTAGCCCTAGACCTCCTCTGTAACTGAAAACATGCAACCTGTAGAATTTTTTAAACGTCGACTATGGAGATTTTTAAGGGTAAAAGTTTGTCGCCATTCCACGAGCGGGCGCAATTTTGAAGCGTGACATGTTGGGTATCAATTTACTCGGCGTAACATTATCTTTCACAATATAAAAAAAAATTGGGCTACCTTTACTGTTGTCTTATTTTTTAATTCAAAAAAGTTTTTTCCAAAAAAAGTGCTCTTGTAAGACCGCTGCGCAAATATGATGTGACAGAAAGTATTGCAACGACCGCCATTTTTGTTTTCTAGGTTGTTAGAAAAAAAATGTATAATGTTTGGGTGTTCTAAGTAATTTTCTAGCAAAAAAAAACTGTTTTTAACTTGTAAACAACAAATCTCAGAAAGAGGCTTGGTCCTTAAGTGGTTAAAGTGCATGGAATATATTTAGCTAATTTGAACTGAAGGTTCAATTGCGCTTTAATTCTGCTGCTTATTCACCTTTCTCACCATTGCTGAAATGATGCCTCTCACTCAGGTTTCCAATGGCTACCAATTACTTGGGGAGTTCAGTTCAAACTACTAATTGTCACCTACAAAGCCCACTACAAAATAGTCCCTCTATATAGTTCCTTAGTAATTGAATTACCCTACCTTGTATACTCTATTCCTCCAACACTTAGGCCAGCTTTCTGTTAAACATTGTTCTGCTTCATATTGCTAAACAGATGTATGTACTTGCCTTTAAACATTTTATAAGCCTTCATTGTACAACGCAACATAAGATGTTGCTGAATAAAGACACTGGGGTTGATTTACTAAAGAAAATAGATTGTGCATTTGCTCCAGAGCTTAGTAAATGAGATAAAGCTTCACTTTGCAAAGAATACTCAATCACATGCAAGGAAAATAGAAAAAACTGTATTTTTGCTTGCACATGATGGAAGTCAGCAGAGCTCCTCCTCATTTACTAAGCTCTGGAGCAACTGCTCTTGCAAAGTGCACAGTCTATTTGCCTTTAGTAAATCCACTTTATTGGGTGATTCCATCTGCCAATATCCACCCATTATCAATAAATCAATATTGGGTGGACCCAAATCAAAGTACAGATATACTCCACCAAAATGTTTGCAATCTGAATAAAAAAAAATAACGCTAATAGCAAAAGGTGTGGGTAATACTTTATACCTTTTCTAGGCACAGAATTGTATCACTTAAAGCGGAGTTCCAGTCCCCCAAACATTTTTTTTCTTAACCACTTCAGCCCCGGAAGATTTTCTCCCTTAATGACCAGGCCATTTTTTGTGATACGGCACTGCGTCTCTTTAACTGACAATTGCGCAGTCGTACGACGCTGTACGCAAACAAAATTGACGTCCTTTTTTTTCCCACAAATAGAGCTTTCTTTTGGTAGTATTGAATCACCTCTGTGGTTTTTATTTTCATCAGTTTAGGCCAATATGTATTCTCCTACATATTTTTGACAAAAAAAATTGCAATAAGCGTATAAAAAAGTTATAGCGCCTACAAAATAGGGGATAGATTTATGGCATTTTTATTATTATTTTTTTTACTAGTAATGGCGGTGATCTGCGATTTTAAGCGGGCCTGCGACATTGTGGTGGACAGATCAGACAATTTTGACACTTTTTTTGAGACTATTGACATTTATTCAGTGATCAGTGCTATAAAAGTGCTCTGAACACTGTGTAAATGTCACTGGCAGGGAAGGGGTTAACACTAGGGGGCGATTAAGGGGTTAAATGTGTGCTCCTCATGTGTGTTTCTAACGGTGGGGGGATGGGACTGACTGGAGGAGGAGACAGATCGCTGTTCCTAATTACTAGGAACAACAATCTGTCTCTCCTCTCCTGTCAGAACGGGGATTTGTGTGTTTACACACACAAATCCCTGTTCTGGCTCTCGTGCCTGTGATCGTGGATGGCTAGAGGACATCACGGCCGCCGGCTACACGCATCAGGTTCCCCGCCGTGCAGCAGGCGCGCCCCTCCATGCAGCGGGTGTGCGCTTCCGCGCGCACCTGCTATGGCTCTTAAAGGAGCTAACGTACCAGTACGGCAATTCGCGGGAACGAGCTGACCCGCCGCCGTATAATGACAGGGGCTGGTCAACAAGTGGTTAAAGACTGCTCTGTAGGTGTCTAAACCTGTACATGAACATTTCTAACGTCATATCTTTAGCGCTTTTTACTTTCTTTAAAAATACTTTATTACTCACAGATCTCAGAAGCAGGCAGGTTTCATTTTAGCTGTGGGCATCTGAAGCCCTCCTGTGTTCATTTCCTTCCTGGATTTCTGTGCAGCTGACTACCCAGCATTCACCTCCCAATCTCACACATGTCCAGTAATGCCGCTGCGCGGTTCTCCTTCTTCCAATAACGCGAGATTTCAGCAGTAGGCGATTCGCAAGGGATCCTGGGATACATGACGCCGCTATCCTAGGAACCCTTGCGAATCGCTTAGTGACGTAATCGCCTAGGCGGGGACGGCGGAAGTAAAGGAGGAATAACACAGGAAAAGGTAGTTCTAAGTAGAAAAAAAAAATTGCTTTTGGAAACGGATGAGCTTAGGGGATAAAATAGGGAATAAGTTCAGAAAATGGGTGGAACTCCGCTTTAAATAAGCATGTCAATTTAAATGTATTAGCAAGGCATGAAAACACTACTTTTTTCAATCTGAGCTATAAATAATATACAGTTGTACAGAGAAGGAAGTGGTAAGGTATACACAAATAGTTAAATTTTTCTTTATTTCTTTTTTTTTTTTTTTTTTAATAGAGCAACATTTCTTGGCAGACCTAAACGATCTAGGTCTTCTATCTTTCACCCCCTCAAGGACTGTGGAAGGCAAAAGAATAACATCTTATGATGACAGGTAACAGCATTGTCACAAGAACATGATAATCTCGTAAATAAATTCTGTTTGGCACCATTTTATTCCAGATGATTAGCTCGCCATTCTCTTTCCCTGAGGTCAAATAAGCGGAATTTGCCATATAACTAAAGTAATGCCTTCTATTCAATAACTGAATTCAGTAGGTTTGGGAGACAATTACCGTAAGTCCTCTGTGGGGGTTATTATCATTGATTAGGGCAAAAAAAAAAATCCTGTCCTTTTGGTACCCCGGGAATTTCCAAGCAACAGCTCATTGTTCTTGATTTTCGGTAAGAAGATGGATTTGTCATTCACAACAGCCAGTTTTAGTGGTTGGATCATTTCCTACAACCAAGTATTTATTGTAGATGGGTAATGTAATGCAGACCAAAAGTGTAAAGTGCAAAGAAACTATGACACTGTGAAGATAATATGCATAATCCGATTCCTGACACTTCCTGGTCACAAAAAGCCCAGCCAGTTTATCTAATCTTTTAGGAGAAATTTCTGTAAAGGCATCAGTCTCCCAAAGTGCTGGGGACACCAATTTTGTTTTTCTTTATCTTAAAGTTTCACTAAGGCCCCATTCACACTTGTGCAACTTGTCCTGCGACTTGGGACTGCAAAGTCGCATGACAAGACGTACCCCATGATTTCCAATATACCGTTTATATCTGTGTGACTTTACTACTTTGGTTCGACTTTGATGCGACTTGAGGTCCATATACTTCAAGATTACATAGGCATTGCTTCAAGTTGCGTCAAAGTTGCGGAAAAATTTTGTCAAAGTCACGGCAAAATCACAGAAAAAAATTGAGGCAAAGTCGCGTGACTTTTAGGTCGCACAAGTGTGAAAGGGGCCTAAGCTCACATCATAAAAAACTATCAAATAATGCTATATTACATGCTGTTCAAACTCACTCAGTCCCTGTCTGTATTTTGCAAAAAAACCCTGGTTGATCCTGCTGCTCTCTCTCGCCACCTTTTGTCCATGTCCCCAATTCAGCTAGGGATTTTGCAGCTGTGTTGGCAACCCTGCACATGCTCAGTTTTCAGTGAGTTTCTGTGCTGAGCATTTCCTCCATATCACATCTGAGAAGCCCATGTGACTATAGAGTCAAACATTTAGGTGTATACACAGTGGTAAATGACAGCCCACTCTCTCCCTCCTCCTCCATGCCCACTAACCAGCTAAACACAGTGGGTGGGGGGGGGGGTGGAATATTACATGTAGATTGATGGAGACACCACCTACTTCTTATTATAAGACACAGGCGGGAGGGGCATGACACAGCCTGTGACTGGCAGAAATCCGCTCACACGTGTTATTTCCACAAAATAATACATATTAATTTCAAATATATATTTGTATGGCAAATTAAAACAGTTTATTGATATTAATTATTTATTTTGACTGTATTCCAAAGGCTGTTTTTTTTTTTTTAACATGTGACCAGCAGAAGAGGACTAGAAGCTCCTCCTGCTTATGTTTCCCTGCAAACAGGCTGGGAAAGAGCTGGGTCATGTGACAGCTGTATATCGATTAGGAAAAAGGTACTTCGATTTTTTTTTTAAATTAAAATAATTACAGGGTCATCAGCCATATACAGAAATAGACGGGACAGTGTAAATTAAACTGGGTGTGTTCAGTTAAAACCATAACACTTTGCTATCTAGTATTTACTTATTCACTCACATTACAATAAGGAAACCTTGTTTGTACCAAGACAATGGCTATAATTCTATGAGGGGCCACAAACACTGTGTGGGTCACCACTTGCACCTCGTTAATTCTACTTATTGAGCCCATCAAACCTTATGGAGGACCAACAGAACCTGCATCCAATCAGATGCAGGCACTGTAAAGGTATTCTGCAAACCAGCAGCTCCATCTGTTAGAATAAAATAGCTCAACACATCGTGAATGGAGGAATTTGTTAGATTTCTTTTATTCAGCTCACAGGTTGAGTGAGGTAGAACTGTAAGTATAGCGTTAACATTTGTGCCCCAGCCCTATTAACTGCAAACTTCAAGCTCCCCATGTTGGAGCTTTTCCTACAACTATCACCTCAATCTCTTTCTGCAACTTGTTGACTCATAGAACTATATAAATTAAAATGATCTATAACACTCAGAGAACCTGAAATGCAGGATGCAGTAGCCAGAGGAATACTGAACCATAGACGCCGCAGAGGAGCAGGAAACTGGTGATAGTAACTTATAGACTGCACTTATCTCCTGTTTTTGTTGATTAGCTGTCACTGAACTATTGAAATTAGGTCAAACTTATTTTTCAGTAACATTTTGTTTGTCTAACTCTACACAGGTTCATGCTGCAGCTGGCCGAGAGGACAGATGGTGTCATAGTCACAAATGATCAGTTACGGGACATATTTGCAGAATCTCAGGCTTGGCAAAATATAATAAAGGACAGGTACATAAAAATTCAATTAAAAGTACTAATCTCTCTAATATAGTAAACCTTTTATAACTGTTATATTTCTTTTCTTGTCTTTGGGGAATGTTACAGAGTGCTACAATTCACCTTTGTTGGGGACATATTTATGGTACCAGATGATCCCTTGGGGAGAAACGGGCCACCACTGGACCAGTTCCTGACCAAGAACTCGCTACCCAAGTAAGTCTCATTGAACAAAATTTTTGATATTTCTCTTTTTTATACATTCTGCTTAACCGGTTCAATACCGGGCATTTTCACCCCCTTCCTTCCCAGACCAATTTTTAGTTTTCAGCGCTGTCGCGCTTTTAACGACAATTGCGCGGTCGTGCGACGTTGTACCCAAACAAATTCGACGTCCTTTTTTCCCCCACAAATAGAGCTTTCTTTTGGTGGTATTTGATCACCTCTGCGGTTTTTATTTTTTGCGCTATAAACAAAAGAAGAGCGACAATTTTGAAAAAAACACATTATTTTTTAATTTTTGCTATAATAAATATCCCAATTTTTTTTTTAAAAAACACATTTTTTCCTCTGTTTTGGCCGATACGTATTCTTCTACATATTTTTGGTAAAAAAATCGCAATAAGCGTATGTTGATTGGTTTGCGCAAAAGTTGTAGCGTCTATAAAATACGGGATAGATTTATGGCATTTTTAAAAAAAATATATATATTTTTTTTTTTTACTAGTAATAGCGGCGATCGCAATTTTTTTTCGTGACTGCGACATTATGGCGGACACATCGGACACTTTTGACACATTTTTGGGACCATTCACATTTATACAGCGATCAATGCTATAAAATTGCATTGATTACTGTGTAAATGTGACAGGCAGTGAAGGGGTTAACCACTAGGGAGCGGGGAGGGGTTAAATGTGTTTCCTAGGGAATGCTTCTAACTGTAGGGGGTGGGGATGTACAAGGGGAGGAGACCGATCAGTGTTCCTCCATCCTGGGAACAGAGATCGCTCTCCTCTGAGCTGACAGGACGTGGATCTCTGTGTTTACACACAGAGATCCACGGTCCGGCCCGGTTAACGGGCAATCGCGGGTGCCCGGCGGACATCGCAGCCGCCGGGCACACGTACTGGGTCCCGAGCAACACGCCGGCGCGCGCGCGCCCCCTAGGCGGCCGGGAACCCGAGGCCGTCATAAGACATCCACCCAGGATGGGAGATCCCATCTGTGGACGTCATATTACTATGGCTGGGTAGGGAAGTGGTTAAAGTGGTTCTAAAGACTCAAAGTTTTTTACCTTCATGCATTCTATACATGAAGGTAGAAAACCTTCCTTGTGCAGCAGCCCCCCTAATACTTACCTGAGCCCCATCAGTATACATCAAGGTGCAGGAGAGCCTTGGCTCTCTGGGGACTCTCCCTCCTCATTGGTCATTGGTTCCCAAGCAAACTGCTTTCTCTAGAGGCGCTTGGCAGGAGGGAGGGACCAGGAGCACTGGCTGGGGACAGAAGAAAAGAAGGATCAGGGCTGCTCTGTGCAAAACCACTGTACATAATAGGTAAGTATGACATGATATTTAAAAAAAATGCCTTTAATCTTACTTTAACACTAACATGTTTTCATTTAGATTGAAGACAAAAGGTCACTCATTTGCTGGTAGAAAATCTCCTCACACATCCCAAAGTCCACCAAGGCCATCAGCTCAGACAGAGGTCCTCAACCTCAGAGACAGAAAGCCAGGTGGACATAAGGGCAAAGAAGAACCAGAACTACGCTCCCACAGGGAAACTGAGAGACTAAGGAATGAGCTTCTAAGTATCTTTCCCCAACAAGATACCAAAGTGGACTTTGTCCTGCACAGGGAGCCATGTCTTAAAGATCTCAACCAGCTCTCCGACCTCATGATTAACCTAAAGTTTTGATCTGTATGAAGCTGCAAATGGGAGAAGAAACACATGTATTATCAGAGACTGCATAAACCACAGGCTGGTGTCTATGCATATTGTTTATAAAATGTTGAACACAAACTCTTTTAGAGTATTTCATATTTAAAAGCAATTATTTGCAGATTTTTTTTTATATTTTTTAAAGATGTATGTATATGTTGCATTATTTAAATATGATTTTTTTAAATGCTTTGTGTTGATGAAATTAAATTCCTTTTATTGCTGCTTGGCTTTTCCACTGCTTTAATTGTAATGTAGCATTTAGGAAATGACAAGCTAGAACTGAATTTTTTTTTTTTAATCACCAGCTACTACTATAAAACTTCTAGTCTGTATGATATCACCCCACAACATTCTGTAAAGGAAATGCATACAAACAGTCCAGCAAGAAGACAGCTGTATTTAAAGTAGGGTTCCGCTTACATTCGTGGACAGTAATCTGCTGTTTGAGCACAGCTGCGGAGGCTATATATGTTGAGAACTGATAATTTATCATGTTTTAAAGGTTCTAGTTCACCACCATAAACTGTAATGTGTGTAAATGTATGTATTTTCCTACAGGCTTATTGAATTCAAAATAAAAATACATTTTTAAGTTGTCAGTTTTTATATCTGATCCTGGCAGTCTGTTTAAGGTCACATACCTGAAGAGACACACTTTCACAGACTTTGAATTATTGACTATTGCACATGCTCACTCTGAGAAAAATCAGAACAAGCATATGTAAGATGTTGTCTTGCTTGGTCTAGGGCAGTGATGGTGAACCTTGGCACCCCAGATGTTTTGGAACTACATTTCCCATGATGCTCATGCACTCTGCAGTGTAGATGAGCATCATGGGAAATGTAGTTCTAAAACATCTGGAGTGCCAAGGTTCACCATCACTGGTCTAGGGGAATGGGATTCTATACACTACCTGGGACAGACCACCTGGCACCAAGCCTGGGTGCTTCTGCCAAAATACAGCTTCCTCAACTCTGGAACCAGGAGCATGGTATTATAGCTGATCATTGCACCCAAGAACTAGACAACATAGCTTAGGTGCAAACTGGAACTGACCCTTATTGTAAACTCACACACAATATATACCACACAAAATCGGGTAAGGACTTGATCACATTATCCTAAACAATGCAAACTGTAAACAGTAATATCAGTACATCTAATGAACAGCTAACATAAACATCCCACAATGGTTCGGTAACAAAGTAAAGTGGACACAATGCTAGTTATATCTCCAAGAGGATTTGCAGACAGACAGAAACAATCGGTGACTCAATTAACAATGTGAATTCACACCTAGGAGGCACACAATGGGTATATTATACCATGAGAGAAAGACACCCTAGTATACAGATTATACTTAACAGCAGGAGACCCCAGCATCTAGTTGTTTAAAGCTGATTATAATCTTCTGTTTAGAGTCTCTAAATCTAGAAAGGGGGTTGAAGTAATCAATGTTGGTTTGGGCACAGAGGCCCCAAATCTGTATCCAGGTCCTAGGTTCCCACAGTCTGTGTGTTTTCAGGGAGACATGATGGAAATATTTGCCAGCACACCATGGAACAGCGTAGATAGCGTCCAAACGTGTAGTTTAATGCATGATCACAACCCACAGAGAGTGCAACGTTTCGGAGTCACGCAGGACCCCTTCGTCAGGCATGTGATGACGAAGGGGTCCTGCGTGACTCCGAAACGTTGCACTCTCTGTGTGTTGTGATCATGCAATAAACTACACGTTTGGACGCTATCTACACTGTTCCATGGTGTGCTGGCAAATATTTCCATTTTGACTTGAACCAGTATCCAGCTGGTTGTTGCTGCAGCACCCATATTTCATGAGCTTATCCAGGAAAGTGTGCGATGGAAATATGAAGTACTTCAGGGAGACATGGACCCGAATCTGAAGCAAAACTACTCCAAAGGTCCCCCAGACACACACCACCCAAAGAATAGAGCCCCTTCAAAAGCCAGGGCCCATAGTAGGCAAAAGGCTATCCTGCAGTCCCCTCCAAAAGCCCCTGTCCCGATTGGGTCTGTCATGTTACCCTTCTGAAAATCAGGGATTCTCAAGAGAGAAAAAGTGGGTGACTGCTATTCTGCTTTATATCACCAAATGTTTACAGAAAGTAAAGGCTAAAGAAACCACAAAAATTAAAATTAAAATAGGAGAAGGGGAAATTGGATCTAGCTAAACTTAAAACTGCTCCCACCCCCCTTCTAACTCCTATACTAACTGCCCGGTAGAAGCTATTCTCAGGGCACTCTGGTCCAGTCACAAGATCAGCTCCCAGTGGCTGGCTTCAGGGGAAAAGAGAGAGTGCCGACAAGGGCTGAAGTGCCTGGGCGGTTACATCACACACAGGCTTACTATGGGGCATCCAATGTCCACTGTCCCTCTTCTCCCCTGCAGCCAGCCACTGGGAGCTGATCACATGACTGGACCAGAGCGCCCTGAGAATAGGTAACTACAAACATCTTCCTTATACAGGGTTAGGAATAATAATAAGCGTTAGGAAGGCGTGGGAGCTATTTTAAGCTTGGTAAGATCTAGCCTCGACTTCCACTTTAGGCCTGGAACAAACAGCAGACTTTATATGTAAACAGAGGCTTGAAAAGATTTTGTGCATGCCAGATTACACAGTATTTACACAAGGGCATTCTAGACTAATAAACTAAGTGCAGACAGGTTCTGTTTAACCTACAATGGATGTAACAAGTGGGGAATATTTAAGTGATATTTTCTTTCCGTTTGCACAGGTACCGATGAAACTTTACCCCTCACCGTACATGTACTGTAGACAGATGCCACCAAGTTAAGGATAGGAGTCATGGTGAGTTCTGAAGTTTCTTGAATGCTGCAAGTATTGCCAAATCTGACTGCCCTTCATTCTGCTCAGGACTGTTGATCCTTTATCAGTACTGAAAATATGGGGTGCCTACATGTTGTTTGAGAGATTACAGTACCTACCATTGCTTTTACAGTGTTATATACGTCTCAGACAACACTCAAGTGCATATACAGATTAAAAGAAGTATTTTGAATATTTGGGTTTTTAAATTTACAATTTTGTAACGTATATGAATTTTTGTCATATTTTGTTGCATCCTATTGCTTCTAAACCTTGTGTACATAGAGTCCATGCAGCCCAGTGATGGTTGCATTGCATTTCTTAGGGCAGGGTTCCTCATGGTGTCAACAGTGGACCATGCCTGTATAGTGAAATTTCAATGATTTAGCACTGCACTATAGCCAACAATATATAGTGAAAGTCCAAGAAGTCTATCAAATAGACCATGTCTGTTTGATGAGTGTTCAAATAGCCGTTTATTATGAGTCAATGTAGGGGTACAAGCAGAAGACAGGGATAGAATGTTGTCACCCTATAACAGGTAGTGCCTGAACAAGGACCTTCATGGCAGGGTCATCAGGTATTACATTAACAGACGCTATAGATTATTAACACAATAAAGCTTCTATGAGGTTTACACATACTGTAAAAGGCAACTATCACAAAACATATCAGAGCATTCCTTTGATTCTTGGAACATGTGTGAATATACACAATTAGCCAAGCAAATAGGGACATGAATGAAGAGATGCACTTGAACATGCAAACTGTAATGAAGATGAATAAGAGCCCTTAAAGATGCAAATTGAGACGTGCATAACTGGGAGCTCTTGACCATGCAATTTCCATTTTTGTAGACAAATACAATCCAATTATTAAAAATCCACTAGAATGTAAATGGTAATCTACTGATCAGTGCTATGACCAGTGGTGATTGAAACTTTAATAGGGGCTCTCCACTCTGTAATAAGTAATATTTCATTTCCAACTGCTGTCTAAGGGAGGCCATACATAAATCTTTTTTTTTTTCCATTCAACCGTTGAACCAATTCCCCAATCCACATATTTGATGTGGATGGGTTAAGCCTCCTGTTGAGCTATTGTATTTAGCTGGCAGGGATTCTTCCCCGCCGGCAAAATACAATGATCAGTGTTGCCAGCTATAGCTATAACTGATCATTTTGGAAAAAAACCTACGGTAGATAGATCAACTTGTGTACAATTAGATAGTCCATACATGGTTTGAAATTTGGCCAGCCCCTCCTGAACCCGCTGAATTTCGATCCATGTGAGAAAATAGAATAAAGCCAGAAAAGACAAGAGTGTAACCCTGCGCTTACCCAACGAGAAAGCAGCTCACACAACAAATAAGGATTTTGTCAAGATTTCAAATGCATATACAAGTGTAGCGCTGTAGGTTTAAAAAACTTATAAAGATATAAGAATAAAGAAAACGTCTATAACAAACAGCAAACATTATAAAATGTGGTAGCTTGACAAATAAACAAATAAAGTCTCTGATGTTCTTCAGATGTTTTAAGAGCTGAAAGGGACTGATGTTAGTCCAAAGGTATGTATAGTTCCTTATTCACCACGTGGATAACACATGCAAAAGTGTGATGGACCCTCCACATAAAGACAAAGTGAAGGCTTACCAGAAGGATTGAACTCATAGGAACGTACGTTCAATGAGTCAATCAAGCTTGTAACCCCAACGGGTAATCAAAAGGAGGAACCTCACGACTGGATGGCAGCAAAGCTTCAGAACATGTCCACACTTCTGACGGAACTTAAAATGAATGGCAAACCTTCCCACGGATCATCTCAGATGGACAGTCCATATAAGAATAAAGAAGGAGGGCCACATAGCATAATACCGTTTGGAAAAACAGATTTATTAAAATAAGTAAACAACTTACATTTCGGTAGTAAAAAAGCGCTTCAAATAAAATTATGGCAAGCAGTGGAGTCTCCCGACGCGTTTCGTCTTTCGACCCCAGAAGAAGTCTTTTAAGACGAAACGCGTCGGAAGACTCCACTGCTTGCCATAATTTTATTTGAAGCGCTTTTTTACTACCGAAATGTAAGTTGTTTACTTATTTTAATAAATCTGTTTTTCCAAACGGTATTATGCTATGTGGCCCTCCTTCTTTATTCTTATATGGACTGTCCATCTGAGATGATCCGTGGGAAGGTTTGCCATTCATTTTAAGTTCCGTCAGAAATGTGGACATGTTCTGAAGCTTTGCTGCCATCCAGTCGTGAGGTTCCTCCTTTTGATTACCCGTTGGGGTTACAAGCTTGATTGACTCATTGAACGTACGTTCCTATGAGTTCAATCCTTCTGGTAAGCCTTCACTTTGTCTTTATGTGAAGGGTCCATCACACTTTTGCATGTGTTATCCACGTGGTGAATAAGGAACTATATATACCTTTGGACTAACATCAGTCCCTTTCAGCTCTTAAAACATCTGAAGAACATCAGAGACTTTATTTGTTTATTTGTCAAGCTACCACATTTTATAATTTTTGCTGTTTGTTATAGACGTTTTCTTTATTAAAATAGAATAAAGCACAGACAACAAGAGTTAAAGAAAAAGGGTAACCGTTAAATGTAAACAAAAGCAATGGTGAATTAGTGAATGATATTAAGCCAATTTGTTAAACGTTCTAAATAACGGCCTTGCCAGGAAATCCTTTCCCAAAGCAGACCTATATGAGGGGATGGGAGGCGATTTTGGGACAGGAATCGACGCTAGATATGTGGAGGATCTGGACTCAGGCCCCCAGGATTTCTTATTGCACGCATTATAAAGAAAATGCTTATTCAATTGTCATTAACCACTTAAGCCCCGGACCATTTGGCTGCCCAAAGACAAGAGCACTTTTTGCGATTCGGCACTGCGTCGCTTTAACTGACAATTGCGCGGTCGTGCGACGTGGCTCCCAAACAAAATTGACGTCCTTTTTCCCCCACGAATAGAGCTTTCTTTTGGTGGTATTTGATCACCTCTGCGGTTTTTATTTTTTGCGCTATAAACAAAAAAATAGCGTCAATTTTGAAAAAAACACATTATTTTTTACTTTTTGCTAATAAATAATAATAAATTATTAATTAATAAATATCCCCAAAAAATATATAAAAAAACATTTTTCCCTTCAGTTTAGGCCAATACGTATTCTTCTACATATTTTTGATAAAAAAATCGCAATAATCGTTTATTGATTGGTTTGCGCAAAACTTATAGCGTCTACAAAATAGGGGATAGTTTTATGGCATTTTTATTAATAATTTTTTTTTTTACTAGTAATGGCAGCAATCTGCGATTTTTATCATAACTGCGACATTATGACGGACAGATCGGACACTTTTGTCGCGATTTTGGGACCAATCACATTTATACAATTAAAAATGCATTGATTACTGTGTAAATGTGACTGGCAGTGAAGGGGTTAACCACTAGGGGGCAGTGTAGGGGTTAAGTGTATCCTAGGGAGTGATTCTAACTGTGGGGGGGGGGCGTGGCTATGTGTGACACGACACTGATCACCGCTCCCGATTACAGGGAGCTGTGATCAGTGTCCTGTCACTAGGCAGAACGGGGAAATGATTGTTTACATTAGCATTTCCCAGCGGGTTGAACGAAAAAAAAAAAGAAGAGCTCGGGAGGAATCGCTGTACTATGCGATGTTAATACAGTGATCTCTCCCGCCCAGTGATGTATTTTGGCTTTGCTGGTTTTTGCTGCCCTAGGCAAGCCTAAAATCGGGCGCCGCCCCCAGTTTTGCGCTGAATCCCTCTCGCACTGACTGTATGTGTGGCAGTTTGAATGTCTGCACATAGAGTAGTACAGAGCAGGAATACACCTGTTGCGGAGACTCACACAGGACTTCATAGATCCCAGCGGCACAGAGAGAATAGGAATATAGCGGCATGGCCAGGGGGACAATTGAAAAAGGACATTCCAAGGAACACATTAAAAAAATCTAATGCTTGTGAGTTACTTTTTTTTTCTTTACATTATTTCGAATAACATGCCTTTTGGAGTGAAGGGAGTTCACTGTTTCCATTTAGGAAGAAATTTAGAAAAAATCAGTTACATTATTTTTATCTGATTTAGGAAAAATACCACTGAAAGAGTAACTCCACTTTTGTTGAGAAAAAAACGCTCCCCTCTGGGTGATCTATGTACATTGCAGGGAATTTAACAAACTTAGAAAAAATAGCTGTTTCTCTGTGTCACATTCAAAGTGAATGTTAATGGGAATGACTTTATAGTTATCAGCTGATGCACTTGCAGGGTTCTATTGAGGAAAGTGTCAGGGACTGCATTGCTTTAGATGTGATTAATTATTTGGTAGTAATCTATCCAAAACTAAAATGTTTGTTGCACAGGATACGAGTATGGTCAAAATCGGACTTGTATCATAGGGCAATCGGTAAGCCTATCACACAAGTAGGAAATTCCATTTCTGGGGGGCGTTCCATAGACCATCTGTGTGCAGAATGCTTCCAGATTGCCATATTGTATTGCATTTTACAGAAAATTACAGTGCTGTAAATTGAAAAGGAAAGGTATTTGTTAACAGTGTTATATTACAATTAGGCTTGTGTTGCAATTGTATAAGCTATATTACTATTTTTTAAAAAATGTTATTTGTGATATTTGTTTTCAAAAAAAGTGGAGTTTCCTTTTGACTGAAGCTCGAATTATGGAAAAACTGACTACAAAAGTCATAATATGTTAAATAAATGCAATGCAGTCTGGAGTTTCTGGGACACGTATCTGCTAAAATGTCGCTGATACATCCCCAGGTCTTTGGCTGGAGACATTGACAGCAGATGGCTTGCTCTTCCGTCTTTACCTTTTTTTCCCTTTTATTCCCCATCTTTTTTTCTGACAACCTTATTCTTTATTTGTATTGTCTCTACACAGGGTTCTCTAGCACTACTTAACTGAATGCAGAGAAAACACTGCAGTACTGTGACTCTGCTGTGGAACTCTGCAACTCCTCCAGGGTTACCTTAGGTCTCTGTGCTGCCTCTCTGATTAATGCCCTCCTTGCCCGGTCCGTGAGTTTTGGTGTGCGGCCGTCTCTTGGCAGGTTTGCTGTTGTGCCATGTTCTTTCCATTTGGTTATGATAGATTTGATGGTGCTCCTAGGGATCATCAAAGATTTGGATATTTTTTTATAACCTAACCCTGACTTGTACTTCTCAACAACATTGTCCCTTACTTGTTTGGAGAGTTCCTTGGTCTTCATGGAAGTGTTTGGTTAGTGGTGCCTCTTGCTTAGGTGTTGCTGCCTCTGGGGCCTTTAAAAAAGGTGTGTATATGTAATGACAGATCATGTGACACTTAGATTGCACACAGGTGGACATCATTTCACTAATTATGTGACTTCTGAAGGTAATTGGTTGCACCAGAGCTTTTTTTGGGCTTCATAACAAAGGGGGTGAATACATACGCACATGCCAATTATCAGTTTTTTATTTCTGAAAAATAGGTTTATGTATATTTTTTTCTATTTTTACTTCACCAACTTAGACTATTGTGTTGTGATCCATCACATATAATTCAGATTAAAAAAACATTGAACTAAAGGTTGTAATGTAACAAAATAGGTAAAAAGCCAAGGGGGTGAATACTTTTGCAAGGCACTGTATGTATTAAATCAGCGGGGGATTTTGGGCATCTTGGAGAATCCGGGGAATCGCGCCAACCCCACTTAAATAAACTTTAGCGGTGTTCTATATACCCTGTATATTATGAATAATTGCGTCAAACATTGTGCCGGTGATAATGAGACTAAAGGTACCCTTTCCAAACTTGTCTACCAGGTAATATATGAAATGTCCCCTAGGTCTGTCTCCCACCCTCTTCTACCCGGGCTGACACCATTATCTCGATATGGCCTCGTTTTGCTTTTAGGCCAAAAAATTCAATTTTGATCTCATCTGACCAAGGCACCTGCTTCCACATGTTTGCTGTGTCCCCCACATGGCTTCTCACAAACTGCAAATGGGACTTCTTATGGCTTTCTTTCAACAATGGCTTTCGTTTTGCCACTCTTCCATAAAGGCCATATTTCTAGAGTGCACAACTAATAATTGTCCTGTGGGCAGATTCTCCCACCTGAATAGTGGATGACTGCAGCTTCCTCAGAGTTACCATGGGCCTCTTGGCTGCTTCTCTGATTAATGCTTTTCTTGCCCAGCCTGTCAGTTTAGGTGGACAGCCATGTCTTGGTAGGTTTGCAGTTGTGCCATACTCTTTCCATTTTCGGATAATGAATTGAACAGTGCTCTGTGAGATGTTCAAAGCTTGGGAGATTTTTTTTTAACCTAACCCTGCTTTAAACTTCTCCACAACTTTATCCCTGACCTGTCTGGTGTGTTCCTTGGCCTTCATGATGCTGTTTATTACATAGTACATAGAAGGCGAGGTTGAAAAAGTCCATCAAGTCCAACCTATGTGTGTGATTTTATGTCAGTATTACATTGTATATCCCTGAATGTTGTGGTCATTCAGGTGCTTATCTAATAGTTTTTTTAAATTATCGATGCTCCCCGCTGAAACCACTGCCTGTGGAAGAGAATTCTACACCCTAACTGATCTTACAGTAAAGAACCCTCTACGCAGGTTAAGGTTAAACCGCTTATCTTCTAATTTTAGTAAATGGCCGCGTGTCTTATAAAATTCCTTTTCGCGGAAAAGTTTTATCCCTATTGTGGGGTCACCAGTACAGTATTTGTACATTGAAATCATATGCCCTCTCAAGCATCTCCTCTCCAGAGAGAACAAGTTCAGTGCTCGTAACCTTTCCTCATAACTAAGGTCCTCCAGTCACTTATTAGTTTTGTTGCCCTCCTCTGGACTCTCTTCAGTTCTAGCACATCCTTCCTGAGGACTGGTGCCCAGAACTGGACAGCATACTCCAGGTGCGGCCGGACCAGAGTCTCGTAGCGTGGGAGAATTATCGTTTTATCTCTGGAGTTAATCCCCTTTATAATGCAGGCCAATATTCTGTTTGCTTTGCTTGCAGCAGCTTGGCTTTGCATACCATTGCTGAGCCTGCCATCTACTAGGACCCCCAGGTCCTTTTCCATCCTAGATTCCCCCAGAGGTTCTCCCCCTAGTGAGTAGATTGCATTCATATTTTTGCCACCCAAATGCATTATTTAATTTATTTTAAAATTTTCTACATTAAACCTCATTTGCCATGTAGTTGCCCATCCCATTAATTTGTTCAAATCTTCTTGCAAGGTTTCCACATCCTGTGGAGAAGTTATTGCCCTGCTTAGCTTAGTATTCTCTGCAAATACAGAGATTGTGCTGTTTATCCCATCCTTCAGGTCGTTTATGAATAAATTAAATAGGATTGGTCCCAGGACAGAACCCTGGGGGACCCCACTTTCCACCCCGGACCATTCTGAGTACTCCCCTTCTATCCCTACCCTCTGAACTCGCCCCTGTAGCCACTTTTCAATCCATGTACTTATTTTGTACAGTAAACGTTTATGGGGAACTGTATCAAATGCTTTTGCAAAATCCAGATACGCCACGTCTACAGGCCTTCTTTTATCTAGATGGCAGCTCACCTCCTCATTGAAGGTTAATAGATTGGTTTGGCAAGAACGATTCTTCATGAATTCATGTTGATCACTGCTAATGATACCGTTGTCATTACTAAAGTCTTGTATATAGTCCCTTATCATCCCCTCCAGGAGCTTGCATAAATATAATGTTAGGCTAACTGGTCTGTAATTCCCAGGGATGTATCTTGGCCCTTTTTTAAATATTGGTGCTACATTGGCTTTTCTCCAATCAGCTGGTACCATTCCAGTCAGTAGACTGTTGTTGGGAACAATGATCTGGCAATTACTAGACTTGTGACATGTCCACCAGGTGGAACTCAACTTTGGCAATGCTGCAGTGCCATCAATGAGTACCTGTGTGAGTATGGCACATGGATAGGCTCAGAGGAGCTCATATTTTTTTCCCCATGTCAAAGGCTGCTGATAAAGGATGCATGCTTGTACTGTCACCATTTGAGGAGGCGACAAGGAGGGTGAGCCGTGACAATGCATGCATCAGTGACAATATCCCTCTTGTGTTCCTGCTGGAGCATACTCTGTGTGGTATTATGGACAGGCCACTCGAGGCAGAGCAGCAGGAGGAAGAGGACTTCCTTTCCTCTCAAGGCCCACTTTATGCAGACACTATTTTTGCAACGACACAGAACATACAAGAGGAGAGGGAGGAGGAGGAGGATTCTGGCAGTTTTAGAGGCATTGAAGCAAAGGATGACATACGTCAATCTTTAAGAGATGGTTTTCATCCCCCAGAAACTTAGGGAGTAGTACGTGGCTGGAAGGAGGCAGTTCCAGATAGTGTAATCTTCAGTGACCCAGAGGACTCTGCTTCTCATGCCTCCGCAAACTTGTGGTACATGGGCTCCCTTATTCTTCAAAGCCTGTGAAAGGACCCAAGAATTTGTGAAATCAAGGAGAAGGATCATTATTGATTGGCAGCCCTCCTTGACCACCGTTACAAGGGGAAAGTCTCTGAACTTATCTTGCCCTCGCAGAGGGAGCACAGGATGATATATCTTAAGGACACCTTAAAGAGGAGTTTATATAACACCTTTGCAGACTCTAGTAGGTTACAGTCTCATGGAAAAGGTATTTTTGAAGGTTGTGTGAGTCAAAGGAGGAGTGGTGGAGAAGGTGGCCGCCTAAGTGATGCACTTAAAAAATGTTTTAGTCCTCGGCGCCCAGAGATGTCAGCTTCAACATCCCATTGGCAGCATCTTCATCATATGGTGGGAGATTATCTAGGGGTGAAAACAGACACGGAGAGCTTTTCAGTAGATTATCCAATAGGTTACTGGGTCATGAGAATAGACCACTGGACAGAATTTTCCCAGTATGCAATTGAGCTGCTGGGCTGCCCTGCATCCAGTGTGCTTTCCAAAAGGGCATTTAGTGCTGTCAGAGGTTTTGTGACAGATAAAAGAGTGTGTCTGTCCACAGACTCTGTTGACCGGCTGACATTTCTCAAAATAAATCAGACCTGGATTAGCAGCAGCTATCAAGCCCCTGATGCCAATGTCGCTGATTGAATATGTTTGGGATCTGGAATCTCTGCAGGACTGTCTAGGCTGCCTAGCTTTGTGGGTTTTGATTTTATCTAGAAGAAATTTTTTGGTATAGGTTTCATGGGCACAATTAACACCCAGGGACCAATTTTTCCACACCTGTTTGACAGGTGCATATAATTTAAATTTTTTTACAGCAAGGCCAATTCTTTCTTTTAATCAAGACAACCTCTATAGCGTTATGGTGTGAAGGCACCACCAACACCCAAAGCCCAATTTTTTCCCACCTGTTTGACAGGTGCATATAATTTAACATTTTTGCAGCATGGCCAATCCTTGCTTTCATCAAGACTACCTCTATAGGGTTACGGTGTGAAGGCACCACCAACACCCAAAGCCCATTTTTTCTGCACCTTCTAACCATAGTCAGCGAAAAAGACAGCAGACTTTATCTAAAAAAATCGTTAATCTTGGCCTTAGTGTACTATAATTTGGCTTCTTCACATAAGGCTTGCTCACTGTGGTGCAAAACTTTGTTATTTCCATCCAAAGTCTACCAAAGAGATACCAGAATGTATCCAAAAAATCTCTAATCTTGTTCCGAGTGCACTAAAATGTGGCCTCATCATACAGACTGGCTCCCCAAGCCATTGCTTACAAAATAAAGAACGCTTGCAGGGAAAATCAATTTAAATATCATTTTTTTTCTTTATATATGTCCGTTTTGCTTCAGCATGTTGTATAAATGGTACAGATGCGCCACTTTACAGGCAGACTAAGGGGACCCCCAGGCACTATATTTAAAGGATTTTTTTACTTTTATTGTAAGCATCATTAAAATCACTTCTTCTTTAAAAACCAATCTTTCTTTAAGAAAAATGTCCCCCAGGGCAGTATCCAGGCCCCTATACCCTTTTTATGTCCAATAACTTGCATAAAAGCCTTAAAAATGGGGACTTTTGATCAGGGTGGATAAAAATCAACGTTTTTTTTTTTTAAAAATCATATTTTTTTAATTAAAATAAGATTTTTTTGATTTTTATCAAATTTATTTTAACACGATTCTTTTGGAGTAAAAAATCTATTTAAAGATAGTTTTCTATTTAAGATACATTAATAATTTAGTTTATTCAGCATGAAATGGAGCTTAGTTATTTGGCATGAGGCTGTATATTCTGCAATATTTACATTTTTGGTAAACTCATTCAATGAATCCAAGCCCTGTAAGCTGAAAAAACATGCACTACATTAATGCATTCACACAATTTCACAGTAACCATGAGATAAAACATAAAACAACAGGAATATTCCTTTTTGTCCCATTGTTTTGCAAATCTATGTACACTTTAAACTGAATGATTGAATCGGTTCTGATATCGCTGTTTTACTAACCTAAATAGGAAACCTTAGTTTTGTTTGCAAATATTAAAGATTCTAACTATCAGCAAGAATAAGTCCTTACATTTAAAGAGTACCTGTCATTTCAGATCCATTAAGGTAACGCCTGTTAGCAGGCATCCACTCACCTGCTGTCGCCATGTCCCTCACCTTGTTGTGTCACTGGCAGATCATCAGCCATCCCATTAAAGTGAATGGGACTGTCGGTGAGTCAACAGCAGGTCAGAGGAGGAGCCGCTGCGGTACAGAGATGACAGTTGCTCTTTAAAAATTATGATTTAAATCAAGCCTTTTTACTAGTGATTTAAATCGTGATTTAAATCATCTTGATTTAAATCAAATCCACCCTGCTTTTGATTTTTTTAAGTTGGGGTCCCAAAGACTTTAATAGGGTTCGCGGGTCTGAACTTTCCATGTTTGGGAGTTCTGCTACAAATCGAACCAGGGGGTGTTCAGCTCAACAATACAGGAAAGACAAATACAGTAAAAAGATCAAATGTAAATAGCTGTATGTTTTTTTTATTTGTAGTAAAGCCATATCTTTTTCTACACAAAAATATGAATAAAAATATTTAAGTGTACAATGGTCATTATAAGGTAAAATGAGTAATGTTTTTGACCATGTGACGTTGTCTTAGAAAAAATAATTTTTTTCCTTGAAAAGCCAACAAAGACATCAAGGCCAATAATTAGCTTTAACACCCCCAAATGTATAGCAAGTAAAAAGCTTGAATGAATCCCATGTGTAAAGATTTATTATGGGCTATTATTATTGTTGTTAAAGAAGGTAAATTATGTACAGGTTTGATTTCCCAGGACCTAAATTAAAATCATATAACTAAGCATAGGTAGAAGGTAATCAGAATATGCTTTCACATTATAAATACTAGCAAAGGTGGGAACAAGAGAAGCCATCAAGATTAAGTGTTAGTGTATGTAAAAGTGAGATTTTAGATGAGGAGAGAATTGGTTGGTGGGAGGGAGAAGTAAGAGAGCAGGGAGAGTAGTTAGTATAAATCAGGTCTGGATTCATGCTACATGTAGTCCTAGGCAAAGCAATAGCTTTGGGATCTCCATGAATAACTAATTATTAAAAATAATAGTAGATTAATGCCCATTTCACATGGGGCGGACTCTTTCCTTTTACAATGGTAGTTCAGTGGCATGATGAGCTTATGACAACCCCTCAATCAGCAAACCCCAGAACTGGTGAACAGCACAGTGGCACCAATGCAACCTTTCGTCTCCACTTGGGCAGTTCCTGTCAGAGTAATGACACTACATATAGGATCCCCCAAAATTATGACAGTAGATGAAAGTGAAAGTGGAGTGCATATCCTGCTGTGCTTGTCATTTGATTTCTGTCTGCTAGTCTGTCCTCCCCAGCACAATTTCAAGCACACAGGCTCCCAGGTATGTTGAATGGAAACTAAAATTGTAAGAAATCTGTGCTTAGTGCAATGAAATAACCTCAAACCAATAAATAAGTCACGCAGCAGCACTCAAAATTAGCTGAATACAATATTCTTTCCTACGCGTTTCATGATAAAAAGCATTGTCTCAGGACTAGCCGCATGCTTGTTTGAGCGGCACTGTATTTTTTGCTTATTCTTCCTTCAGTGTTTGTGTGTACCAGTTACAATAATAAATAGCGCTGTTTTTATATACACTACACTATGCCGGACCCTTTGTTCTTTTCCCTTATGTTTGATAAGCTGATAGTGTGTCTCCTTTCTGGTGGTGGAACACTGAAGCTGGTTCATGTATCCTTTGGATTTTCACTTTGTGGTCACTGATTTATAGGGACTTTTTTTTAAAATAGATTTGCACATTTATTTTAATTGCACTTTTAGATTCAGTTAATGTCACTTGTTATTGATTTTCCCTATTGACAGCACAATAAAATGTAAAATGGAAAGACAAAAAAGTGGTAGTAACTATTTATTACCAGGTTAGCCCTTATAAGCTTTTCATTCTCTTTGTCCAAATGAGGTGGGGGACCCAACACAATATTTTACAGAGGAGCCCAAACCTTAATGGGCATGTGGTTGGAAGGGATGCAATACAAGCTGGGTTTTACATGATTTGGAGGATAAGCATAGAGCCCTTTGTAGAGATGCTGTGAGGAGGAGAAGAGTGGGACTGTGCTCAGTGAAAGACAAGACTCTAAACTGACCATACATGGATTAAAATCCCCTTCTGTACTGGCTAAATTTTGATCCATGTATGGGCTATCTGGTTGTACAGAAGTTGATCTATTGATCGACTTCTGTACTACCAGCCTATCTGTTTTTTCCCCAATGATCTGGGTGGCTGGCTATAGCCAGCCACCCTGATCATTGTATCCTGCCGGCAGGGAAGGCTCTCCGCTGTCAGAATACAATAGCTCAGCGGGAGTTATTCCCCCATCCACATCAAATGTGTGGAAGGGGAAATCAGTTCTTTTTTTTTTCATTCAACCTGCTGGTAGAACGAAAAAAAAAATGAATCATGTATGGCCTTCCTAAGCTTTGCATGCATTGTCTATAAAACCCAGGATACAGGACTAAGATCTCTTATAGGAGTGGTGCAGCTAAAAAGTATTTCTGCTACTAATACATTTCTATTTATAATTTGACAGGATGTTAGCAGGCTGTTAGCTACAAAGACTGCAAAGCATACCCTTTATTTTTTTATTTTTTTTTCTTATTTTAAACAAGCTCTATCTATGTTTGATTTCAGAGAACGTAACATGTTAGAATTTGATGCTTTTTTCTTCACTGCAGGACTACATTGTCATTCAGCTGATCATGCTGCCCATTTATGCATTACAAGGCCTTTCTAAAACTGAGTTTGTTTTATCGGATAAAAGAAATATGACTCTGGTGACAGAATTTATCTTGTTGGGTTTTATGTTTTCCTCCCACCGAGCAGAAAGTTACTTTTTCTTTGTAATTCTATTTATCTACTTCTGCACAATGGCTGGGAATCTTCTGATCCTCGCTTTGGTCTTCTCTGATCAGCGTCTACGCAGCCCTATGTATTTCTTTTTAAGTAACCTGTCTATTCTGGATATTTGTTTTATCAATATCACTGTCCCTAAAATGCTCCAAGGTTTGCTGCCTGGTGGAAAAACCATCTCATTGGTGGCTTGCCTTGCACAGTCCTTTTTATTCTTCTTAGTGGGAGTAAGCAATTTCCTTCTCTTGGCTGTTATGTCTTTTGACCGCTATGTAGCTATATGCCACCCCTTGCGTTACTCTATTATCATGCACCAACAACTATGTGTAAGGCTTATGTTTGGCGTATGGATGGGAGCTTTTTTCTCCATAGTAACCTCGGCTATTGGAATGATGCGATTATCATATTGCTCCAGTGTGTTGAATCATTTCTTCTGTGATGTCATGCCTCTACTCATGAATGCTTGTGTAAATACTGATGCTATCCAGCTGCAGGAAGTCATCACATCTTCTATTATGTTGCTAACCTCTTTATTCGTCGTGTTTGTATCCTATGCAAAGATAATGAAAGCAATTTTAAAGATTCACTCAGCTCAGGGAAGACAAAAGGCTTTCTCCACATGTTCCTCTCATGCCCTGGTGGTGTTGCTGGCTTATGGAAGTTGCATTTTTACATATGTAAGGCCAGCTCAAGGCCAGTCCTCTGATTATAATAAAAAGGTGGCAATACTGACCACTGTGGTTGTTCCACTTCTTAATCCTTACATATACACATTGAGGAACCAAAGAGTAAGAGAGATATTGAGAGAGAACTTAACAAAATCTGCCATTCTAAAGAAACTGTGAAATATAGATGTATCTCATACCCTAGGACACATTTTGTAAGGCAAATGACCCAGCTGTCTTCCGATGGGATCTTCTATTGTTGTCAGCACTCCCAAGGACCCAGCTGTCACATTTTACAGCTGAGTTCCACTCAATGTATCAGGAGTGCTAACAGCATTCTGTATGGGAAATTGGCAGCTATGCCCTACAAATTAGGGCCTGCGTCAATGGGCTTTGAGCTTGTGTCATTGGCAACAGTTTGAGATGCTTCTTAAATCATTCAGAATTCATTTATAGGTGCATTTGACCTGCCTCAAGTAGGCTTTTCATTCCCGTAGACTTGTACGAGAATGCGAAACTCACTGGAAGCTGTAGAAAAACAAAACAAAATAAACAAAAGCTAACAACCACTCTCCTTGTGTAATCTGTGGGTTTTGACAGCCAGGTCCCGCTTTGTATATTGCAAGCACAGAAAAAAAATGGCTCAGTTTCACAGTGCTCATTATGACAAATGTACACTGCTTTAAATGAGTTGTAAAGGCAGAATGTTTGTTGTCTTAATGCATTCTATACATTAAGATAACAAACCTTCTGTGTGTAGCAGCCTCCCCAGCACCCCCTAATACATACCTGAGCCCCATCTCTCTCCAGTGATGTCCACAAGTGTCTGAGCCATCCAGGACTCTCCTCCCGGTTGACTGAGACACAGCAGCGGCGCCATTGGCTCAATCAAAGTCAGTTAGTTAATTAGAAGAGAGAGGGGCGGGGCTCCGTGTCTGAATGGACACACGGAGTTGTGACTCGGCTCGGGTGCTCACATAGAAGGCCGCTTGCTGTAGGGGCACTCGACAGGAGGGGCCAGAAGCAGTGAAGAGGAACCCGAGAAGAAGAGGATCTGAGCTGCTCTGTGCAAAACCAACTGCACAGAAGAGGTAAATATAACATGTTTGTTATTTTTTTTTTTTTTTTTAAACAAGACTTTACAATCACTTTATATCACAAACCCCACCCTCTCCCATCACCCCATCTATCTTTTTTATCAGTTCTTTATTTAAAAAACAACATTAGATATGTAGGGATGTAGTGATTACCTAAATTATTTTTGCTGTGTATTGTGATCTGTTAGTTTATGGGTAGTCAGCTTAGCTGTGTGCTGGCTGTGAACTCTAATGCCCCGTACACACTGTCGGATTTTCCGACGGAAAATGTTCGATGGGAGCTTGTTGTCGGAAATTCTGTGTGTAGGCTCCATCGGACATTTTTCATTGGAATTTCCATCACACAAAATTTGAGATCTGGATCTCAAATTTTCTGACAACAAAATCCGTTGTCGTAAATTCCAATCGTGTGTACACAATTCCGACACACAAAGTTCCATGCATGCTCACAATCAAGCAGAAGAGCCGCACTGGCTATTGAACTTCATTTCTCTCGGCTCGTCGTACACGTTGTACGTCACCACGTTCTTGACGCTTGACGTTCTTGACAGAATTTCTAAAAAGATTTGTGTGACCGTGTTTGCAAGACAAGTTTGAGCCAACATCCGTTGGAAAGAATACATGGATTTTGTTGTTGGAATGTCCGATCGTATGTACGTGGCAATAGTGTCCAGTGATTATTCTCAGTCACATGCTGTGTGAGTGTTCTCCAGCAGGGTGTGCTAGAGATATTACTGCACATTATAGATATTTAATACCTGGCCAATCAGCAGGACTGGGGAGCTTGCTGTGCATGCTGGGAGAGCTATTAAATATTTGAGTCACTTCCTGCTCTTTCTCTTTCCCTCCAGGGATTTCCCATGAGGGGATGTCTGTGTGATCCACTTATCTAGGCCTCAGGCCTTAGGGCCCAGAGGTATGGAGTGTTGAGGGATCTCCTGTCATGGGAGGTGTCCCTAAGCTGCTGGCTGAGATGAAGTACTACTGGTCGTTGGGGAAGCAAAGCTGCGGTTGTCCTACCACAGGGATGGCGAGTGACGATCGAGCTGGGAAGCACCACATGAACCTTCCTACTGCTGTCCTGCCTTGTACCCTAAGACTGAGAATACACAGGAACCTCAGTTGACAAGGAGCCACATTTATAAGATGTATTCCATCCAGCAGAGTTATGTGACAGAAGGATTGATATTAATGAGAAGACCATGTATGGGACCAGAGACTGTGTATTGTTAATGGAACCCTCAGGTATTCTGTGTTCCCTCCACCCTTCTTCCCACTCCTCATGCATGTTCATTATTAAAACATCTAAAATGTATTCAAAGTGACTGGCGCCCTTAATTAATCCGCCACCACCCGGAAAAAGGACTTTCACCCTGAGAAGGAATGTGTCTGGGACATTTATCACCAAGTAAGTGGGTCTGGGACATTCACATGAACCTATTGGGCATCAGTGGAGCCAAATGTGCCAGGACTGGTTACTGATAGCGTTACACATAGTAAAGTGCAGGCAGACATAATTGAGAGGTGCATAGAGAGGTCATGGAGCTATAAGTCAATGCATGATGACAAAGACATACAGTAGCTATATAATACTTATACATTAAATGTACAAAGTAGAAAATGCAAACAATTGCAGTACAAAACAATAAACACACATTTCAGGGTATATTAACTTTAAAGAAACAGATATAGGGAAGGTAGATAGCATAACTGTCTGTCAGATGACACCAGACCCACCCCCTTTTCTATTTGCCAAGCATATGACTAGCAGAGAGCAGGTGCCATTTCTGCATACTGGGCTGGGCTGGCCACTTTTTGTGCAAATGTGCAAGCATTGTCTGTCTCAATTTGAGGGATGGGGCGCAATTTGGTCTTTTTGCCCGTGTCCACCTCCATCCATCCTCTCAAACATATGTTGAAGTATGCTTGCCTACTGAATATGTCTGCAATCTTCGGCATGTTGCTTGTGATCTAGAACGACTACTTAAACCCAAAGGGCATGCACTAACAATATGTTGCGTTTTGCAGCTGGATCAAGTAAGTCATCTCTTCAGTTCATCAAAAGCTTGCTGTTTAATGGCAATCCACTTCCACTCCACAAAACAGAACTATCTTGTGGGTCAACTGTTGCAGGGGTTCAATAACAGTTGTCATAGTTGGCGCAAAACATTCTAAATCCAAGAAAACAACGCAGAAAAGTGATGGCAGGAAAAAGACAGATTACCGTAGTCAATCGAGGCTGCCTGTTTTTTTTTTTTTTTTACTTTTTTTATACGTTTTGTATTTTTTTTTTTTTTTGTCTAAGTATAGATCTATGTTTGTCCCAAACATGTTTGAAGCCATTTTCTGTTGACTGTCTCACTACCTCTGCTGGTAGTTTATTCCAAGCATCAACTACTCTTTCAGTAAAATAATACTTTCTAAGATTAGTTTTGAACTTTCCTCCAGTTAGTTTGAGGTCATGTCCCTGTGTTCTTGATTTTGGTTTCATATTGAAAAAAACTGCCTTCCTGAGCTTTATTCACTCATTTGATGTATTTAAGAGCACACTGAGGCACTGGGGCATTTTTACCGTCGTTTTAGCAGCGCTTTTCAGCCTCTAGCGGGGCACTTTTAACCCCCGCTAGCGGCTGAAAAAGGGTTAAAAGCACAGCTGCGGCAGCACCGCCCATTGATTTCAATGGGCATGGGTGCTTTATGGAGCGGTGTATACACCGCTCCTAAAGCACCTCAAAGTTGCTGCTTGCAGGGATCCGTAATGGCATTACCAGGGAAAGTGTTTCACATATGCTCTAAGCGGAGGAAGGATGATCCATACATCTGTGGTGTAATAAGACCCTTGCAGAGTTTTTGAAATTGCCTGATGGGCATAAGTCTTGGGCTAGACATGGCATAAAATACCTATACCACATATATCAGGATAATCACTTCTGTACATTTGCACACCTGAGAGAGAATTTTGGAATACCGAAGAACTGGTACTTTCAGTATGTCCAGCTGCGTCATGCAGCGCTCGCGCAGTTTGGCGTTGATGAAATTATAGTCCAGAATACTGACTTGGAGAAGGTTCTGATAGATCCGGATCCGGAAAAAAGAATTTCTAGATACTATGGAGCAGTGGGTCCGGGGGTGGTGACTACAACCTCTAGAGCCATGGAACGCTGGGTCACGATTATCCCTGAGTTGTCGGAAGAAATGTGGCAGGAGGTGTTAGATACATATCTGATATCTGTTGTCTCTTCTACGGATAAAATGATTCAATTCCGGTTCCTCCATCAGCAGTATTATACGCCTACTAGACTTTATTGAATGCATAGACGAGAATCGGCTGTATGCCATAAGTGTAGGGGGCGGAGGGTACTTTTCTACACATGACTTGGGAGTGTGAAAAGGTGAGACCACTATGATCACAGGTGACCGAATTCATTTCAGAACAGTTTGACTTGCCAAATATTTGCTCTCCCTTAAGGTGTCTCCTCGGGGTATTTGGACAAGAAGAAATGAGCACACACACAAAGTTATTTCTAAGGATTTTATTTTTTGGAGTAAGGAAGCTTATTGCCAGAAGATGGATACATGACGAACTGTTGACGCTGGGGATGTGGAAAAAAAATAATTAACGCTGATGTTTTGATGTATAAAATGACTTATGAAGCTAGGGGGGCCTCTAAGAAGTTTCGAAAAGTATGGTTTCGGTGGGTTGACTCTGCTAATACCCTGGAAGGTGAGGGATACATTTTTTTGGGGATATTAGTGTTTTTTTATTCCAGGAAGTGACTAACCAGAGGGTTGACAATGACGCTGAGTCTCCTGTTTGATGTGAAGAAGGCTTTCTAGTTTTTGTCTCTATCCTTCTGAATCCTTCTACCAAGGACAGACTTTTTAAGGGGGAGGGCGGGAAGGGAGAAGTTACTGGTTCAAATATACAGACTTTGTTTTTTTTGGTTACTGTAAAAAAAAAGTACATATACCAAATAGGTGATAAAGATGGAGAGTTGATTAGCCTAAATGCCGGTGCATTGAATATGTACGTTATTATTGCTGGTCAAATGTCAGATGTACACTTTTACTTTGACTTGAATGTCACTTTGCTATCGGCTGTATTGTATAAATAATGACTTTGTGCGCAATAAAAACTTTTGGAAAAAAAAAGTTGCTGCTTGCAGGACTTTTTTAGCGTCCTCCCAGCGCGCCACTCCAGTGTGAAAGCCCTCAGGCTTTCACACTGGAGTGACAGGAGAGGCGCTTTGCAGGCGCCATTTTTAGCGCTATAGCGCCTGTAAAGCGCCTCAGTGTGAAAGTAAAGTCTAATGGGGCGTACACACGGTCGGACTTTTCAGCTACAAAAGTCCAACGGACTAAAGCTGGCTGGTAATCCGATCGTGTGTGGGCTTCTCAGGACTTTCAACTGACTTTTTCAGCCTCAAATCCGACGGACTTTAGATTTGAAACATGCTTCAAATCTTTACGTCGTAACTACGACGGACCCCGAAATCCGCTCGTCTGTGTGCTAGTCCGACGGACAAAAAAACGACGCATGCTCATAAGCAAAAACTAAACGGAAGCACTCGGTCTAGTAAAACTAGTGTTCGTATTGTAGGTAGCACATTCCTCACGCTGCAAAATCTGTGATCGTTGAATGCAGCGCATTTAATGTCTTCTTTACGAATGCTAGAAAGAACAAAGGTGTTTTGCTGTTCATATTCAAACAGAGTTCTCCCAAACTGATTTCTGGATTCTTTTTCTCTTTGATCTCATGAATGATATAGTATGCTTTTTAAAACCAATGTTTCCATACTAATAATACTTTTTACACTTTTTTTTTTTTTTTTGGTGGAGTCATCTTTTCTTGTAATTTTTATCCAGATATTTATTTTATGATTGTTGTGGAACATTTTTTCTGTTTATCTCTAGATTTTTTTTTTTTTTTGTGTTTGTAAAGTTACCACAAAGAACCCATTTTTTTAAATTTTTTATTTTATTTATTTTTTTATGTTTGTAAAGTTACCACAAAGAACCCTTTATTAGTTTTGTTTTTATAGTGATTTTTTAATTTTTTTATATAAAGTTAACCCAAAGAACCGTTTTTGGTTATGTATCTTTATTTTTTTAAAGACTTACCACTCGAACATTATTAACATTATTAATGTATTTTTGGTGTGTTTTTGCAAACTCAATGAGATTGTTGTCCCTTGTTAATTTAACATTGTGTGTAAAATCAATGATTTAAAAGAAAACACATAAAGTCTTTTCATAAACTCAAAAAAGATCCATTTATTCATGGTCAAAATAAAATAAAGAGGAAGTCAACGCTGGAAAAAGTCAGTGGACAAGAAAATTGGGATCTTGAGGAGTCCATATAAGAGGGAGCACAATCTGGTCCAAGAATCCCAGAGATCAACAGCACCAGCAGATGATATAGATGTCCCCAGACTGTGGTACTACAACAGCCTGCGTCTTCTGTCAGACCAGACTGAACCCAGGTCATCACTTTCTTCTCTTCCCTGCAGCCTTTCCTCCACGCTGCCCTGCAGCCTTCCCTGCAGCCTTCCCTGTAGCCTTCTTTCGAGGCTGTGGCTCTGGTGTTTCAGTTGTGGCAGGAGGAGGAGGAGGGGGGGCTGCCTCATGTAGTTGGGCGTTTCGTGTTAGCGTGCCCTGCAGCCCCTTCTGGATTGTTTCCCCAAATAGTCGCTCGCAAATGAGGCGCTGCTCCCAATCCATTTGAAGAAGCCTGCTGGCTAAGTAGCAGCCATAGGACTCTTCCGCTTCGGGGGGGCTCCTCAAAAAATGGGTGGCCTCTTGCATGAGGCGCAGGGATGCCTCCTGTGTGACCGTCCCCTTCCTGGCCCTTTTTTTGGGAAGGCGGAGGGGAGGCACTTGGGATTCGGTCAGGCTCCTACTGGGCCCAGCCACCTCACTGGGACCAGCCACCTCACTTGGCCCAGCCACCTCACTGGGACCAGCCACCTCCTGCCTGACACTGGGCCCAGCCTCCTCCAGGATGATGGAGAATCCGGCCTCCTCCAGGCTGTCCATGGGCCCGGTCTCCTCCTGCCTGCCACTTTCCACACATTCCTCCTGGATGGACTCATCCTGTGTATAAAAAAAGGACATAGTTTTAGTATATTTTTTGGGGTTCATCAATGACACACAATTTGCTTTTCATGACTAGCAAATTCAATGTGAATACATCTCTTTAATAAAAGAGTCTAATCAGACACCCTAATTTTTTCAAGCAGGTGCCAAACATATTTAGCCACTACTGTCAATTGATATGTATACCCAATTTTGAGGGCAAAATTCTTTGAGACAATTATAACATCCAGTTAACATCATTAATATTAGTACAGTAAATATTGGTTAAAATAATTTACCTGACTCCAGATGGTCATATCCGGTTCATCCAGGATGGAAGACCCAGCTTGCTCCTCATCAGCCTCTGCTGGGGTGGAGGGAAGGGTGGAGGGAAGGGTTGAAAGTGATGCCCTGGCTTCAGTCTGGTCATCAAGAAAACGGAGTTGATTGTAGTACCACAGCCTGGGTACATAAACATCATCTGCTGATGCTCCTGATCTCATTGATTCCTGGATCTTCTTATGTTCCCTCTTATACATGTTCCTCAAGACCCCAATTTTCTTGAGCAATGTCTCCATTGTTGCTTCCGGGATGGTCGCCTGGACAAAGGACAGAAGTCTCTCCAGCGTTGACTTCCTCACATGCTTTGCATAATACTGAGGGTGTTTCACCTCCCACAAATTCCTCATCTCTCTATATTTAGAAATAAAAGCAGTAAGGAACTCTGGATCCTTAAATAGGGGATTCATAATGTCTGTAAAAGATAAAGTCACAAGACAAAAAACACTTATTAGGTTTCTGCTAAACCCTCATCATCTTCTCCCTATGTAGGCCTCATCAATCTGTCAAGCCATATAGGCTGCTTGCTACAAAGTCTTGACCAAAAATATAAATTTAAAATTACCTTCGTTTAGTAGCGTCCCGGTCCACTATCACCTACGCACAGAACGTACGTACGACACGTGCACAAGGCCCCTCTTTATACACTGCACATGGGTAATACTACGCCTACTTGGGCCGCCCCTGACGTTCTTTTTGTTTACGCATATAACCCGCCCTTGACTCTACGCACAGAACGTACGTACGACACGTGCACAAGGCTCCTCTTTATACACTACGCATGTGTGAAACTCCGCCTGCGTCGCCCGCCCCTGACGTTCAATTTTAACTCATGTTCTCCGCCCCTTAATTCTACGCACAGAACGTACGTACGACACGTGCGCAAGGCCCCTCTTTATACACTACGCATGTGTGAAACTCCGCCTGCGTCGCCCGCCCCTGACGTCCGATTTTAACTCATGTTCTCCGCCCATTTTTATTTACGGCGCGTAGTGGGGTGAATAATGGCGGAGACACATCAGGTGCGTACTACCTCAGGTAGCGAAGAAAGCCCGGAGGCCGGAACGTCAAGATCTGTGATGCCTAGATTTAAGGCCTCCAATATGTCCTTTAAAGAGATGGTGGAAATGGTGGCCATTCTTAAAAAAAAGGATTATGATGGGAAGTATGGGCCGTACGCCCGGCCAAATTTGCGCAAAGCCAAAATAATGGCGAAGGTGGTGAAGACTTTACAGGCTTATTTTGGGATACAGCGCTCCAAGGATCAAATTAGAAAAAGATGGTCCGACCTCAAACTCAGGAAGCCGGATCAGTACAGACGGATCCGTAAAGTGCTGAAAAAAAGTAAGTACTTGTCGTGTTTTTATCTTGTGTTTATTACCTTGTATACTGCTCCATGTGCTTTTCATTCCTATACGATTTTTTTCTCATCGTTTGAAACGATCTTTTAATAAACCTCGTTACATATCTATAGATATATTTATATATATATATATATATATATGTATGTATATATATATATATATATATATATATATATATATATATGTATATGTATATATGTATAGAGGTAGATATAGATATAGATAGATATAGAAATTTATTTAATTGTTTTTTAATATTTAAATTTATATATATTTTTTTCTTTAGATTTTGTTTGATATTTAGATTTATATTTAGTTATAGATATAGAGAGAGAGAGAGAGATCAAAAGATTTGTAACTATATTTAGATATTGATATCTAGATATCTATCTATCCGATATGTCTTTATAAATTTTAATATTTATGTCAACTAGGAACTCTACACAAACAGACCATTTGTACACCACTTCACTACAAATGTTTGAAGATTACTATATACTAAAATATCTGTGTGCTAAGTATATTAATTTTTTGCTTCACATAGGGGAAAAATCACTCAGCCAACAAGAAGAACACAGTCCCCCCCAAGCAAAAGAACATACTTGGGAAATCAGCCCAAGCCCCACTGAGGATGTGGAGGAAGGAGAGGTGGGCGACATGGGCACCCCACCAGGTGAGTGTCTGACACACCAGCTTACGGTAATCTATGCATGGCTGCCTTTTCTTTTATGTAATTTTTCTACTCTATTTTAGGTGATCTGGTTGTGCTTGAGTCAAGCAACAGCGCCACCCCCGAGGATGTTCAGGAATTATGCGACATGGGCACCCCACCAGGTCAGTGTCTGAGACACCAGCTTTATGGTAAGGTAAACTATGTATGTGTGCATATTTCTAAACACATCTTTTTTTTCATTCAACTTTAGGTCCAACAAGTTACTATTTCACCACAGACAGTGCCCAACGGCTAATTGCTCAAATAATGGCCTGGAATGGGGAGATCGATCAAATGCGTAATCGGCTGGATCGTATGCAGCAGGAAATGAAGGACATGATTGATGTTTTGGGTGGAATCTAAATGCCCTTTTTGAAACCCCAAAACATCGATCATGTCCTTCATTTCCTGGTTTGCTGACCCCATTCTGGGCCTTCTCTTTATTATTTTCTGTTAAATGATATGCCTGTTTAACATAATTTAAAAAAGGAGGCCTGTTTTGAGAAAATACCAAAAAAAATCAAAAAAAAAATTCAAAAAATGTTTTAAAAAAAACAAAAAGAAAAAGAAGTGATTAAAAAAAAAAAATGATTTACAAAAAAAAAAAAAAAAGGATTTTAAAAAACACAAAAAAAAACAAAAAGGCCTGTTTGCTAAAATCAAAATGCCCAACAAATTTTATTTTTGATTATCTAAAAATATTTAACTATAATTATATTATTCTAAATTTATTAATATATCATTATATTTTTGGCTAGGAACATTTTATACTAAATGCATAACTGAATGGATACCAAAGATTAAAAACATCTGCTTAGGAATTAAATAAATGTGTGGTTTGTTATTTCAATGCTCAGTATCAGTTTGGTTATAAATTGAAAAAAGTTGTTTACAGTGGCAATGGAGCTTATTTAGAAATTTACAAGGAAAATACAGTTGGCACTACAACTGCTCGACCATAACCTAGGAGAAAGCCCAAAAGAAACGCAAGCAATAAATATAATTCAAGATTTCATCAAGATTTTTTTTATTTTAAATATTTAGATATCCTGGCCCATTGCAATGGCCCCCCTACCCATAAAATAATTAACATATTGCTGTCTAACTTGACGGGCACTTTGGGGGGCCAAGCCAGTACGGACAGTATCCAGGCCCGTAAGATTGTCACCGATAAGTCCGGCCTCAGGCCCAACTGGCACCATATAATTTGGAGAATGTTTGTGTAAAAAGTTGTGCAGGATGCAGCACGATAAAATGATAAAATTAAGTTTGTATTCCGCCAAATTAATGGAGGTTTGAAACAGGCGGAACCGGCTGGCCAGAATCCCAAACGCATTCTCAACCACTCTTCTAGCTCTGGCCAGCCGGAAATTAAAAACCCTCCTCTCCGGGGTGAGGGTTCTTTGGGGGAATGGCCTCATGAGGTGCTTGCTCAGAGCGAAGGCTTCATCGGCAATGAAGACAAAGGGGAGTCCTTCCACGTTATCCGCATCAGGTGGCAATCCCAGGCCACCACTCTGGAGACGCTGGCAGAACTCCGTCTGGGCAAATACTCCTCCATCCGACATCCGACCATTCTTCCCCACGTCCACATATAGAAATTCATAGTGTGCCGACACCACCGCCATTAAAACAATACTGTGGAACCCCTTATAATTAAAATAGTATGACCCCGAATGGGGTGGTGGCACGATGTGGACATGTTTCCCATCTATAGCCCCTCCACAATTGGGAAAGTCCCAATGGGTGGCAAAATGGGATGCCACAGTCTGCCATTCCTGTGGCGTTGAAGGAAACTGGGGAATCAAACAAGAAAACAAAAATCAGTAATTTTGAAGATAACATTGCAAGAAAATTATACAATTAAAAACATTATTCCCCAGCATCAGTATAACATTAAATAATTTAAATCTTCTGGAAGAAATAATATGGAAAGGCACACTTATCAGATTGCTCACCCTCTCTGATGGAACATTGATTACATTTTAGGGGGTGGTGAATTACCTAAAAAATATTACTTTTAGGACACGCAGGGATTTATGGACTAAAAAGGCTACAAGACTGCAGTTGTCGCACTCTGCAAGTGCAGTTGCTCCCCAGCTTAGAGTAAATGAGGTAAGGTAAAAAGGCTTTCATGTTGCAAGGAGTACACAATCACATGCAAGGGCAATTAATGAAAACACTTTGTGGCTTGCATATGATTTGATGATGGAAATCAGCAGAGCTTCTGCTCATTTACTAAAGTACTGGAGCAAATGCACTTGTAGAGTGCACATGCATTTTGCAAAGTGCAACATATATTAGCTTTTTACAAATCAACACCACAGAACATTCTAGCAAATTATTACGGGGGTGTGGGGGGGGGGGTTGGGAAATCAAGCTAATTGCTTATTCTAAGCACACTATTTGGATTGAGTTTAGGTGGGGGGGTTGGGAAATCAAGCTAATTGCTAATTATAAGCACACTATTTGGATTGAGTTTAGGTGGGGGGGTTGGGAAATCAAGCTAATTGCTAATTATAAGCACACTATTTGGATTGAGTTTAGGTGGGGGGGGTGGGAAATCAAGCTAATTGCTAATTATAAGCACACTATTTGGATTGAGTTTAGGTGGGGGGGGGGTTGGGAAATCAAATTAATTACATGCACACTATTTGGATGGAGTTTAGGGGAAACTAAATACAATGCAGCTGACTAAATACATTCAAACTGAGTAGACTAGGTGAATATGTGACCAGCATTGTATGCTGGGGAGGTTATTGAAGGCAGATATACATGCATGACAAAAAAGAACATGAAAAAAATCAAGCATGCGTGAGGAGAAAAAGGGGACATTCCCACTATATTGCAATGATGTTAAGTAGTGTTTGAGCTAAGAAATACATTACATTATCAAAGATTAAATAAAAGAACATGTGATGCTAATAAAAGCAAAAAATCTTACCTTAATATAGTCCTTCTGCAGGACCTGGATGATGGCAGAACAGGTCTCTGGGATAATGATCCCTAGAGCCTGGGGGGAGATGCCTGTCGAGAACTTGAGGTCCTGCAGGCTTCTCCCTGTCGCCAAGTACCACAACGTGGCAACTAGCCTCTGCTCCGGAGTGATGGCTTGCCTCATGCAGGTATCCTGCCTGCTGATATAGGGGGTCAGCAAAGCCACCAAACGGTCAAAAACGGGGTCCGTCATCCGGAGAAAGTTCCTGAAATCCTCAGGATTATTCTCACGGATCTCACGGAGCAATGGCATGTGACAGAACTGGTCACGCTGGAGCAACCAATTCTTGGTCCATGAACTCCTCCTCGCCCTGTTCATGGACTGGTCTTGGTCTGAAGAATAAACTACAGCACCAAACACATACAATGCACGAGCTCGACGACGAGTACGTACAGGTAACATGGCTTCAAAACGGTCGGCTGGTCAGAACGCACTTAACAGAACGCACTGAAGAACAGCAAGGCCTGTGAAGAGCGACCTGAAAATCAGGAACGAGCGGACAATAAAACAAAGATTTCTCAATGCCAACTGACCAAACGCACTGAAAAGCAGATACAAACCTCACAAGCACAGACTGAACAACAGTTAAAACAAACTGAAAAATACGAGTCTCACAAGCGCGAATCGTCTCTCACCAAACTTCTACTAACACGAGATAAACACGAGATTAGCAGAAGGAGCCCAAAGGGTGTCGTACGGGCTATTGAACTTCCGTTTTATAGTCTCGCCGGACTTGGTGTACGTCACCGCGTACTAGGCTGTCGAACTTTTGTGTGGTCGTGTGTAGGCAAGTCCGTTCGTTAGAAAGTCTGCCGCAAGTCCGCCGGAAGTCTGTCGGACTTTTGTAGACGAAAAGTCCGACCGTGTGTACGCCCCATAAAGGTTTCAGTCATGTCTCTTCTCTCCATTCTTTCCTCCAGACTGTACATATTAAGTTCCTGAAATCGCTCTTGATATGTTTTATCCCCCAAACTTTTCAATATTTTTGTTACCTATCTCTTGCCTTTTTCTATCTTATCAATATCTTTTTTTAAGTGAGAACTGGACACAGTATTCTAAATGAGGCTTCACTAAAGATATTGATATAGGGAAATCAGAACCTCCTTCCTCCTGCTGGTGATCCCTTCAGTGCTACACCCTAGAATTCTATTAAAGCGTTTCTTAACCCAAAAAAAAAAATGGATCCTGTTCCCTTTAGCCTAAGTTCACACTTGTGCGATTGCGGGAACCAACGCGATTACAGTGTCGGTTCCTGCATCTCATCTCTCCTGCAGATAGTTCACACTGCCCTCTGCGAACCACTGCAGGTGTCAATACATTGTTAATGACACCCCCAGATCAGTTCACAGATCACAAACTGTGCGAACTGCGAACTCGCACAGGAATCAGATCGCATAGGTGAGAACACCCATGCAATCCGATTTTAGTGCGGGGGGGGGGGGAAGGTCCTGCACTTTTTCTTTCTGCACATCTAATGCGAGTTCAGCCATACAACTGTGCATCACACAGACATCGCATGTGATCAGCACCTGCGGTGCGGGTGCGAATCACATGTGATGTCTGAGATCACATATGTTTGAACCTAGTCTAAAGCATGTTATACAGCACAGTGCTTGTACTGTCATTTAGCCCCCTGTATCACCTGAAATACCTGGCGGATCCTGCCAGTTTCTACCCTCCCCTCTGTACACTGACCACGATATATCAGGGCTGCTGAGCCCTGAGGCCGTGGTCAGAGGACGTGCCTCCATCATACGCTGCTATATGCATCTCTCCCTTTGTCTCCCTCTGGCCTCCTCCCCCCTCCGCTACCTGCCTGTCAGCTCTCACTAGCGCCTCTCTGCTCCTCTCCCCACTGCTTCAAAACAATCTAATCTTTATATCATCCCCTCTGTCACATAAAAAGTTGTGTCCTAGTACCTGTGCTTTATAAAAAAATAAAAGACGATTTCTACTTGTTTTAACAGTGTCTTCCAGTGATCGCATGACTCCAGGCTCTATGCTCCTCTCCTCCCCGCCTCCCTGGCTGACGTCAGCAGGGGAATCTCGGCCCCGCCCACTCTAGATATCACGCAGGGAGAGCAGACAGCCTGAAGTCATGTGATCGCTGGAAGACACTGTTAAAACAGGTAGAAATCAGCTTTTTTTTTTTATAAAGCACAGGCACTAGGATACAGCATTTTATGTGACAAAGGGGATGGTATAATGATCAATTAGTGGCTTAACAAACACTTTAACTTTCCCCCCTGTTTGGACCAGTGTTTCTCAACTCCAGTCCTCAAGGGGCCTCAACAGGTCATGTTTTCAGGATTTCCCTCAGATGAAACAGCTGTGGTAATTACTAAGGCAGTGAAACTGATCAAATCACCTGTGCAAAATAATGGATATCCTGAAAACATGACCTGTTGGGGCCCCTTGAGGACTGGAGTTGAGAAACACTGGTCTGGACACACTGTTTGCTCATTTTGCAATCATCTGAAATAACTACCCCCAAATTGTTTTCCTCTGTACTGCTGATCAACACTGTATCCTCAATGTTGTACTCTGTCAGGGGATTCTTTTTCCCTAGGTGCATTATTTTACATTTAGAAACATTAAACTGCAGTTTCCACTGCTTTGACCAATCTTCCAGCAATGCCAAATCATATTCCATGTTGCAGACACCTCCAGGGATATCAACCCTATTACACACCTTTGTGTCATCAGCAAAAAGACATGCCTTGCAGTGTTGCCAACTTACCAGATTGAAATTTACTGACACAACACCCAACATTTACTGGCACTGCCACGTTTTTACTGACATTTTACAATTGTTACAAAATTATAGTTTTAAGTGCAAATTTCAGTATTTAAGCTACAAACAAGTGCAATATGCAAATAGCAATTTGATTTAAGGTAGATATTAAAGCAAAAAAAAAAATCCTGTTTTTTTCAATATAGTAACAGCAAATTATTTGGACTACCATTTTTTGTCACCTATGTCCAACTGGAGAGATTTCCCCTTAATTTCTGTTCCATAGCCACCACAGAAAGTGAGGGGAAATCCCTGGTAGCCACTAGGATCACCAGAATTTATGTCCCCAATTCTAAAGACCTTCTGTCTCCATCACACCATCCCTTCATCACTTCCTGTCTCCATCTCTCCATCACCTCCTGTTGCCATCACACCATTCCTCCATCACCTCCAGTCTTCATCCCTCCATCACCTCCTGTCTCCATCACACCATCCCTCCATCACCCCCTGTCTCCATCACATCATCCCTCCATCACTCCCTGTCTCCATTACACCATCCCTCCATCACCTCCTGTCTCCATTACACCACCCCTCCTGTCTCCATCACACCATCACCTCCTGTCTACCATTACACCATCCCTCCATCACCTCCTGTCTCCATCACACCATCCCTACTTCACCCCCTGTCTCCATTACACCATCCCTCCATCACCTCCTGTCTCCATTACACCACCCTTCCATCACCTTCTATCTCCATCCCTCCATCACCCCTTGTCTCCATTACACCATCCCTCCATCACCTCATGTCTCCATCACACCATCACCTCCTGTCTACCATTACACCATCCCTCCATCACCTCCTGTCTCCATCACACCATCACCTCCTGTCTCCATCCCACCATCACCTCTTGTCTACCATTACACCATCCCTCCGTCACCTCCTGTCTCCATCACTTCCTTTCTCCGTCACACCATCCCTCTAAAACCCCCTATCTCCATTACACCATCCCTCTATCACCTCCTGTCTCTATCACACCATCCCTCTATCACCCCCTGTCTCCATTACACCATCCCTTCATCACCTCCTGTCTCTATCACACCATCCCTCCTTCACCCCCTGTCTCCATTACACCATCCCTCCATCACCTCCTGTCTCTATTACACCACCCCTCCATCACCTTCTATCTCCATCCCTCCATCACCCCTTGTCTTCATTACACCATCCCTCCATCACACCATCACCTCTTTTCTACCATTACACCATCCCTTCATCACACCATCCCTCCATCACCCCCTGTTTCCATTACACCATTTCTCTATTACCCCCTGTCTCCATTACACCATCCCTCTATCACCCCCTGTCTCCATTACACTATGCCTCCATCACCTCCTGTCTCTATCACATCATCCCTTTATCACCCCCTGTCTCCATTACACCATCGCTTCATCACTTCCTGTCTCTATCACACCATCCCTCCTTCACCCCCTATCTTCATTACACTATCCATCCATCACCTCCTGTCTCCATTACACCATCCCTCCATCACCTTCTATCTCCATCCCTCCATCACCCCTTGTCTCCATTACACCATCCTTCCATCACCTCCTGTCTCCATCACACCATCACCTCCTGTCTACCATTACACCATCCATCCATCACCTCCTGTCTCCATTACACCATCCCTCCATCACCTTCTATCTCCATCCCTCCATCACCCCTTGTCTCCATTACACCATGCCACCATCATCTTCTGTCTCCATCCCACCATCACCTCTTGTCTACTATTACACCATCCCTCCATCACACCATCCCTCCATCACCCCCTGTCTCCATTACACCATCCCTCCATCACCTCCTGTCTCCCTCAGCTCCTGTCTCCATCCCTTCACCGCCTCCTGTCTCCATCACACCATCCCTCCATCACCTCCTGTCTCAATTACACCATCCCTCCATCAACTCCGGTCTCGACCTCTCCATCACCTCCTGTCTCCATTACACCATCCCTCCATCACCTCCTGTCTCCATCACACCATCCCTGCATCACCTCCCGTCTCCATCCCTCCATAAACTCCTTATTCCATCTACTACCCTGGTCTATTTCTCCATCAATACACCCCACCATCCTTCTGTCCTTTGTTGCTCCATCATTCCTTCATCCGTTCTATCCAAAACTACTCCAAAAAAAAACTCTATCCCCTCATCACCTCCTCTCTTCATTACCCCATCCCTTTATTACTTTCTCCCTCCATATCTTCATTATACTGTCCATCCAGCCACCCCTCTCTTGTAGATCCCTCCAACCTCTTCACCCTCCTTCACTTTCATCCCTCTGTTACGCTATCCCTCCCTCCATCTTTCCGTAACTCCATCCTTCTATCTGCTACCTGGGGCGGGGGGGAGGGGTTGGGAGGGTTAATAGGTTTATTCATACAAATTATATATTTGTGATATGGTGTTTATACAATTGTACTACGTATGGTCTAGATTTCTAATTTAAGGGCACAGCTGTTTAGGCAACACCTTAGAGTTCATATGTCCTGTCCTAGTTCTACTTTGGTCCAATCAATCTATAAGGTGGGGCTTTAGAAACTGGAACACTGTATGGCAATATTTCTAATGTTATGTGAGTGACACCAGGAGAAAATTCTGCAAATCAATTAAGGTGATTGCAAGCAAGACTGCATGTACATCATCTGATATCTTAAGGTAAGGAAGTCTCAAGTCTGAGAACGATGGCTTGCCTGTGTGCCTGACTGTCTTGGGCTGGTCTGTCCATGCTGTGGATACCTGGGCAGCTGCTGGGCTGATCTGCGACTCTGTCCCCATGGAATCTTGATGGTCCAGACTCTCCATCAGAGACTCCTCCATTCCGGCCACTCAGCTCCTGCTGTTTTTAAAGACTTGCGTGCCTGGCGGGATGCGCCATGACATCACTCACCGCCTCGCCAGTGGTGTGCCGCACAGCCTCTGTTAGATCTGCCCCTCGGCCCGCCCTCCGGCCGAATAGAGAATCGGATCATGTTGGGGAGATCCAAAACTGTGCATGCGCAGTTCCAAGCCGAGCACAGCTATTTTTTACTGGCACTTTTCTCCTGCTATGGACATTTATGGGCAGGAGAAAAGTGCCCTGTTTTTACGGGCTACCCGTAAAAATACGGGCGGTTGGCAACACTGATACCTTGCCCAACAAACGTTTAGTTATATCACTTACATAGAGATGAAATAGAACAGGACCCAGTACAGAGCCTTGTTGTACACCACTAGTGACTGTTCCCTGTTCTGAGTGAACCCCATTAACAACCACACTCTGGTATCTATCCTTTAGCCAACTGCATATTCACTGGACCACCCAAGGGTTAAGTCCTAATTTGTACAATGTTTGAATTAGAACTGTATCAAATGCCTTGCTGAAATCAAGATAGATGTCTACAGCACCACCCTGATCCAAAACATTGGTAATATAGTCAAAAAATGCAATCAGATTAGTCTGCCATGATCTGCCCTCAGTAAATCATTTTTAAGTGATCAATGATCATCCTTTTATTATTATTATACAGGATTTATATAGTGCCAACAGTTTACGCAGTGCTTTACAATATAAAAGGGAGACAATACAGTTCTAATACAATAAAATACAAGAGGATTAAGAGGGCCCTGCTCAGAAGAGCTTACAATCTAATAGAATGATTCCAGTAACTTGACTACAACCAATGGAAAACTCACTGACCAGTAATTGCCAGCTTCTACCTTGCTGCCCTTCTTGTGGATACGATAGGTACAATATTAGCTGTCTGCCAGTCATAGGGAACTTCTCCTGTTAGAAGAGATTGATTAAAAAGATGGCCCAACAACTATGCCTTGAAGTTCTCTTAGAACTCTGGGATTAATACCATCAGGGCCCATTGCTTTATTTTATTTTAACCAAGACAGTTTCTCTGCTACCTCTGTCTCCAGAAATCCTAAAAATGAACTGTCACTACTAGAACCAATATGATTCCCCAACTTGGTAGTTAGTACAATTTATTTCTGAGAAGACTGAACAGATGTAATTGTTTAAATAGTTTGCTACATCCAGATCTTACTCAGCTTTAGTGTTGTGGCCCGTTTTCATTTTAGTGATCCCATTTTATTTTATCCTTCGATCATTCTCTCTATAATTCTCAGCTTTCCGCACTGTCACAATTTGAATGACAATTGCGCGGTCATGCAACACTGTACCAAATGACATTTTTAAAATATTTTTATAATTTTTTACACACAAATAGAGCTTTCCTTTGGTGGTATTTAATCACCAATGTTTTTTTTTATTTTTTGCTAAGCAAATGAAAAAAATAAGAAAATTTTGCAAAAAGGTAATTTTTCTCTTTCATTGATGTGCACTGATGAGGCGGCACTGATGAGGAGGTACTGGTGGGCACTGATTGGCAGCACTGGTGGGTACTGTTGGGGCTGCACTGATAATCAGTGCCCTGATTATCAGTGTAGATGTACCTTTAACACAAGTCAGTAATCGGCTCTCTTCTCCCCTCCTCACGCTGTCAGCATGAAGAAAGGAAAGCGGATAAGTGGCTTGTGTTTACATCGTGATTAGCCGTCATTGGACACAGCTGATCACGTGGTAAAGGGCCGCTGTGATTGTCCCTTTACCCCAATCTGTGATTAGAGTCCGAAGGACAGGCAGCGCGATCATGGATGGACATCAGCCTTCCGGCTCACTAATCCCATGCTGTAGCCGTCGGGGTTAATGTACTAAAAAAGGTTTTATCTCCTTTTTTAACCACTTCAATGCCAGGCACTTAGACACCTTCCTGCCCAAGCCAATTTTCAGCTTTCAGCGCTGTCGCAATTTGAATAACAATTGTGCGGTCATGCAACACTGTACCCAAACAAATTTTTTTATCATTTTGTTCCCACAAATAGAGCTTTCTTTTGGTGGTATTTGATCACCTCTCTGTTTTTTATTTTTTGCGCAACAAATAAAAAAAGACCAAAAATTTTGAAAAAAAAACACGTTTTTCTTTGTTTCTGTTAAAAATTTTTGTAAATAAGTACGTTTTCTTCTTCAATGATGGGCACTGATACGGCGGTACTGATGGGCACCGATGAAGTGGCACTGATGGGCACTGAGAGGTGGCACTGGTATGCGGCAATGATGGGCACTCGTAGGTGGCACTGATGGGCACTCGTAGGTGGCACTGATGGGTACTTATGGGTGGCACTGATAGGTGGCACGGATGGGCACTGACAGGTGGCAGCAATGGACTCTGATGGGTGGCACTGATGACACTAACAGGTGGCATTGCTGGACATCACTGAAATATAATGGTGCAAGTCAGTGCCCATTTGTGGGCACTGATTGGGCACAGACTGGGCACATGTGGATGGCCATGGGGTACATACCTGGCCATCCACATGTTGCCCCCTTCCCTGGTGGTCCTGGTAGCTTCCCTGGTGGTCTAGTGTGGGCATCCGAGGGGGGGGGGGGCTGCGCTGATAAACAATCAGCGCAGACCCCCCCCTCCGTCAGGAGGGCCGCCGATCGGCTCTCGTCTACTCGCGTCTGTAGAACGTGAGTGAGGAAAAGCCGATCAACGGCTTTTCATATTGACATCGTGATCAGTCGTGATTGGACATGGCTGATCACGTGGTAAAGAGCCTCCGCCGGAGACTGACACACCGCTCCACCGATCGCCGCGATGCGCGCCCCACGGGCACACAGCGGCATGTTATCCTGCTGGACGTCATATGATGCCCAGTCAGGATAACTGAACCACCGCCCGGCCGTCAATCTGCTATAGGCCAGGCGGGAAGTGGTTAATAGATTTAGCCATTTCCTCCTCTTTGTGCTTTGGCAGCACTGATAATGTGTTTGGCCTCCTTATGTCTTTTTTTATATTCCTCTCTGTCAGCTCCCATTTCCTTGAGCCCCCGTTCACACCTATGCGAATTAGATGCGGCTTACACCGCATCTAATGCGCAGGACATTTTAAAATACATTCATATGAATGCATCTGGTTCACATATGTGCGTTGCATTCGAACTGCGCATTGCACAAAAAACATGTGCGTTTTCTGGGCATTGCGGTGCGAATTACGAGCCCCTTATCTTCTATGGGAATGCATCTGCTTCGCAGATGCATTGCGTTCTGAACATGGATATTCTCCTTCTCCTCACTACACCTCCCCCTCCCCCCCTCTCCCTGCTCACTAATCCGGAGCTAAAACGCAGATGAGCCTTTGAACAGGAGATTTTTATCTTCCCAGTGAAACCTGAGCTTCAATTCGCACCGCACATGTGTGAACCCAGGCTTAATCTTCTATATGCTGCTTTGTTTTCTTTTACTATCCTACTTACCTCTTTAGTGAACCATATTGTTTTTTTTCTTCTGTTTATGCTTGCTAACTTGCCTGTAATATAATCCAGTTGCCTCTACGATGGTATACTTTAATCGTGCCCACGAATTACTTACTCCTATCATTTTACTCCAACTTTTCAATGAATTTTTTAGAAATTTCACCATTTCAGAAAAATTTGTCCTATTGAAACCTAAAACTTTTGTTTTTGTATATGATTTTTCAGTTCTGTTTAAATTGGCTGTGTTACAGGCATTAGCAATAGCTTTGATTTTACTATCCTCCAGACCTCGCTGACAGCTGAATGTAAAAAAAAAAAAAAAAAAAAAAAAAAAAAAAAGAAGATTTGAAAGCTAAAAGAAAAAAAAAAAAAAAAAAAATCATGAAAAATAACAGCATGGGGTCCAACCATGAATCCATACAGAGGGGACCTTCCAGGCCAATTTTTTTTTTTTTTTTTAAATGGCATGGGGTCCCCCAAAATCCATACCAGACCCTTATCCAAGCATGCAGCCCAGGCAGGTCAGAAAAGGGAGGGGACGAGCAAGCGCCCCCCCCCGAAACATACCAAAGCGCATACCCTCAACATGGGGCCCGTGGCATGATGTGTCCGTGAGATCATGAGGGGACGAGGCCTTGTTAAAGGGGGCTTCTGATAAGCCCCCATCCACAGACCCTGACAACCACCAGTCAGGTTTGTCGGGAAGAGGCCCTTGTCCCCATCAACATGGGGGCAAGGTGCTTTGGGGTGGAGGGGGCACAGAGCCCCCCCTGCCCCAAAGCACCCCCCCCTATGTTAAGGGTATGCGGTCTGGTATGGTCCGGGGGGGGGCACTTGCTAGGTGTCTGGTTAGGATTCTGGGGGGACCCCACGCCATTTTTTTTAAATGTTGGCGTGGGGGTCCCCCCCGAATCTGTAGTATACCCAAGAGCGTGGTATGAACCCCACACTGTTTTTTGAATGTTTTTTTTTTAGCCGGCAATTCCTTTTTTTTTTTACATTCAGCTGTCAGTGGGGAAACCTGCTGACAGCTGATGACTCATCGGTTATTAAGGACGCGGCAGCCGGCTTCCTGGCCCTCTTCTTAGCAACCAGCTATATACAGTGTAAAAAAAAAATGTAAATTGTGGCAAAATCATGGTAAAAACACAGTACTTGCGTTTTGGATGCGGTCCATTGAAGTCTATTCCATGCAAAACGCTGCATTTTGTGGGAAAAAAAAAAGTCCCCAAACCTTCTCAAAAACACAGAGGCACAAAAATGCATTAATGTGAACATTTTCCATAGGAACCCATGTTAAAAAAAAATTCCCTGCATTTCTGCAAAATGCATCAAAAAACGCATTAGTGTAAAATCGAGCCTTAAGCACTCTAGTAATGCTCAGGGGCCTCGATTATTGAAAACATTAGTCGTTTATGACTCTAGAAGCTGGGGTTAACTCAGACTGACGATAGCCCAATTAAAATTCTTATTTAGTGAAAACCTTTGCTTTATTTATCTCATGTACAAACCCTCAAGACCAGGATTTGGACGCCTTCCTCTAATCACTGCTTGATTAAAAAAAATCTCACAGCCACACAGGCACATTAAAACACATTGCTAAGAAATACCACAGCTGCTAAGCAGGTCAATCCCTTTACTAGTTTACAAAGCATTTTGTGTAAATTGTGATTATCTGTTCAGTGGACTGGATATCAGTGCCAATTACAGGCATGAAAGTGTAATAGAACAGGAGCACTGCCCTTGGCCTCTAGATATTTTAAAAGAGTGAGATCTAAAATACATGAACTTGAATTCTCATTTTGGTTAAAACATGTTCTGTGCACCAGGGACAATGAACAAGCAATAAATATACTAAATTGTAGGAGTAACACCCAGAAAACTGAGAAAAAACCCTGAACAATGTAGGTTGTTAATGCTGACCTTACCTTCTTAATATGCTAATTACTTGGCCCAGTAAACACGCCCTTGAATTTAAGTATAGTAAGGATCAGGCCATGGGAGACCTGACCCTCTTCGCATCCAGCTCTATAGAAATAGATCACTTCTAACAGTAGTAATAATGGTAACCCATTGCTGGCTAGATCTGCTCCAACCTAGCCAACACATCACGTCAGGGCTGCCTTTAAGGCAGGGCAAAAGGGGCAGCTGCCCTGGGCCCTGGGCCCTGTCATTGTTGTGGGGCCCAAAGCAGCTGCCTCATACTTGCCAACTATCCCAGTTTAAATTCCCTTGTCTCAGTGTGAAGTGCTGCTACTAATGCTGCCCAGCTCTGCCCTTTAGTTGTGTACAGATGACTCAGCTGCAGACCCTGTGTTTACATGCAAATAACCGGCATTCATATGTAAAATAGCTGCACCCGGCGGTATAGATATGTAAATAAAGGCGGCATTCAGATCTATATCATGCCCCCCTGCAGTGAGGAGATGATGTGCTGTAACCTCTAGCAACCAATCAGTTAGTATTACTGTACAGTAATCTCTAGCAACCAATCGACAAGCAGAAATCATGTGCTGTAACATCTAGCAACTAATCAGTGAGCTGTAATGTATACTGTAACCTCTAGCAACCAGTCAGTAAGCGGTAATGATACACTGTAACCTCTGGCAACCAATCACAAACGCTGCCCGATCTGATACAGTAAACCGATTTTAAGTCTAGCTGCTATTTATTGTATGTGTCAGAGCAGGTGGAGGGCGAAATTGTATGGGGGGGGGGGGCCCAAGAAAACGTTTGCCCAGGGTCCAATCAATGTTAAAGACGGCCCTGCATCACGTCACTGCCTCTTTAAACACAACTGTCAAGTCCAGTTGCCATTTGAACCCAGGGATTCAGATGGCTATAATACAGTAATTGCAGGGAGCAGTTTTCGATTTTCGTATAGGGTGTACACAACTTTTGACATCGGATTCCGATTTTGCAAACGAAAATTTCCAAAGGGACAAAACACTTTTGTCATAAGTGAACAGAATGGATGATTTTTGTTTAACCACATAAGGACCGGGCCTATTTTTCAGACTCAGTGTTTACAAGTTAAAATCATTTTTTTTGCTAAGAAATTACTTAGAACCCCCAAACATTATATATATTTTTTTCTAACCCCCTAGAGAATAGAATGGCGGTCGTTGCAATACTTTATGTCACACCGTATTTGCGCATCGGTCTTACAAGCGCACTTTTTTGGGAAAAAATACACTTTTTTTTTTACTTAAAAATAAGACAAGAGTAGGGTTAGCCCAATTTTTTTTTATATTTTCTAAGATAATGTTACGTAGAGTAAATTAATACCCAACATGTCACGCTTCAGAATTGTCCCTGCTTGTGGAATGGCGACAAACTTTTACCCTTTAAAATTTCCCTAGGCGACGTTTAAAATTTCTACAGGTTACATGTTTAGAGTTACAGAGGAGGTCTAGGGCTAGAATTATTGCTCTCACTCTAACGATCACGGCAATACCTCACATGTGTGGTTTGAACACAGTTTTCATTTGCGGGCGCAACTTATGTATACATTCGCTTCTGTGCGTGAGCTCGGCGGGACGGGGCACTTTATTTTTTTTTTTCTTATTTTTACTTTTTATTTTCACACTGTCCTTTTAAAAAAAAAAAGTTTGGGTCACTCTTACTCCTATTACAAGGAATGTAAACATCCCTTGTAATAGAAAAAAAGCATGAAAGGACCTCTTAAATATGAGATCTGGGGTCAAAAAGACCTCAGATCTCATATTTACACTACATTGCAATAATAAAAAAAAAAATTACATTTAAAATTTTTTTTTTTAACAGAAGTAATTTTTTTTTTTACCAAAAAAAAAAAATTAAAAAAAAAATTTCCCCTTTAAGAGCATTGGGCAGAAGTGACATTTGATGTCGCTTCTGCCCTCCAGTGCTATGGAACCGAGCCGGGGCCATCTTTCCCTCACTAAGCAACCAGGCAGTGAGGGGAAAGGACCCGATCATCTTCGCCGCTTCCAACGGCTCCGGGAAGCGTCAGAGACGACTGGAGCGTGGCGGGGGGGGGGGGGGGGGCATGGGGGGTTGTGCGGGGGCGGATGACGACGACCCTGTCCCACCCCGATAAAAGTAATCTCGCAACGAATCCACTTTTATTCGAAAGAGGATCGCCGCCCTTTTTTAAAAATGCCAATGTTATGGCAGCTAGCTGCTGTCATAACAACAGTATTTAACGTCAAAGTAGTGACGTATAATGACGGCGGGTGATCCTTAAGTGGTTAATGTGTACTGCTTTCGTACAAGAAATATCAGATACGAAAGACTGCACATTAACAGAAACAACAAAAAAAAAAGCCTTTGTCATACGAGAATTTTCTATCCTCGGTTCCGACTTGCTGTCAAACATCAAGGAAAACCGGATAATCTTTCGCCGAATTTTCTTATACTGTGTACCCCACTTTACACTCACATTAATTTGTATTTTCTTACACTCTTAAAGCGGAGGTCCATCTGCATCTTTAAAAATTAAAAGTCAGCAGCTACACATACTGTAGCTGCTGACTTTTAATAGTAGGACACTTACCTGTCCTGGAGTCCAGCGATGTTGGCACCGCAGCTAAAGTGTTCATTCAGCTGTCAGGTGCTTCTGCCACCATTGTCGGTAAGGGAACCCAGCAGTGTAGCCTTACAGCTTCACAGCCGAGCCCCTACTGCGCATGCGCAAAGCAAGCACTCTTTCACTGGCCCGACAGAAGGGGAGGAGGAGGGGGGCCAAGCTGCTGACGTACTTCGATGCGGCCCTGTCTCCCAGAAGTGGTGTCTGCTCCCCCCCCCGAAAGGTGCCAAATGTGGCCCTGGAAGGGGGGGGGGGGAATCAGATAATCGGTAGTTCCACTTTTGGGTGGAACTCCGATTTTAGCTCTCTATTTCTCGTTTGGCACAGTTGTAGAGGAAGTATAATTAGCCATACATTAATATGTAGCCAATACATCAGCAAATTCATGTACCTGACACTTTGGGCTCTGCGAGTGCTCCAGGTGGCTAGCCAGTCCAAAACACTGCAGGCTGCATGTAGATGTGGCGCTCTGGGGACTGGATATGATCACCCAGGTGCTGGTGACTAGGGATTAGCTGCTGGCATGAAGGTTTGTCAAACAGCCAAACTACATTGGTGTTTGGTCAAGTCATAACTCAAGCACAAGAGGGAGGTGAAATAATTATCAACAGTATTACTACTGTTGCTCAATGTCACCGCTTTGCCCCAGGCTGGTTGTAAAAAGCTGGAGTCCTAACAACTATGTCTCTTTCCTGCCTGTCCCCTTCAGCTGTCAGAGAACTCGACAGTTGACAGTGAAATATAAACAAAGGGGCAGGGATTTCTTTGGGTCTGGTATGGAATTTGGGGGAGCATGTTGGGGTCTGCCTTAGCATTCATATCAGATCCTCATCAAGGATAGGAGTCTGGTATGTATTTTTTAGGTGGAACCCCATTTTTTGCGTGAAGGTCCCATATTAACACCTATACCAGACCCTCATCTAGGATAAGGGTATAGATCAAGGAAACCCATGGCTGTTTGCTGTCATTTAAATTGAAACAACATTCTTCCTGTAAACGTCACTTTTTCTGTAGTAGGTTGTAAACACCAATAGAGATGTGCCACTTTACAGGCATATTAAGGGCATCCTTAGCCATGTTATTTAGAAAAAAAAAATTGAATGTTAAAACGCATAATTTAAGCATGTTCTCCAAAAAATAGAGCTTTTTTGCTTTGGTACAAGTTCCCCAGGGCAATGCCCAGCCCCCCCCCCCCCCCGTGTTATTTATTTGACAAACCCTTGTCCATTAGCTTAGAAAATGCACATCACGGTTTAACATTTGTCTCCCATTAATTTTAATGGGGTTCTGATTCGGCACCTGAAATTATGTGAAGCAATATTTGCTGAACCTGCCTCAAACTGAACTTGAATACATTAAGCTCATTGCTGCTGGCAACCCTGCTATAGTCATCATTGCGTCTTTGTTTGCAAGCAGAGGTCCTAGGTAAGTATCACAAAATCTTAGAAAATCTGGCTGTCTAAAATGGGAACAAGACCTGCAAGTGGAGTTGGATCTTGAGGATTGGCACAAATTAGCGGGGAATACATCCAGAACATATATTAATACTTTCTTTATAGAGGCAAATTACAAAGTGCTACTTTGATGGTATATGACCCCAATGAGATTGGCCTCCTACATCCCACACTGCTTTAGAGGCAGTTCCCAAGATGGTTCCTCCATATTTTGAGAATGCCCAAAAGTCCTTAGATTCTGGATTCGGGTCTACAATTTTCTCTACTCATGAACAGGCACAGACCTTCAAAAGAATACACAAGAGGCCGTACTGGGCTGCCCAATTTAGCTCTGCTGTGCGTGAGGAAACGGACCTCTTTTCTTTTTGGTGGCCCACATCGCGATAGCTAAGATGTAGAAATCTCCCGTGATACCATTTGACCTGTTTGATTAAGGACAAGCTTTCCTGGATAATGATCAACGAGAAACTCTCAGCTATCCTCAATGATAAAATTCCAGTTTGAAAAGATTTGGGAGCCTTGGATTAACCACCTGGTAGGGCATCTGTAGAGCCTGAAGGCGTTTCTGGAGTTCAAGTTTAGAGTATTATCATCGCACCAAACACCTTGCTTACTGTTTACTTTTCCTTTTTTCCTTCTTCGACTACACCCCAAGACTGGTTATCTGGAGCCTGGGAATTCTTCTATTTAAGGGGGGGGGGGGGGGGGGTTAGGTGTAAAGGACTACTCTCAGTCCTCCTGCTGATTTGTTTTTGATCATTGGTTGATCTAGATGGATAATCAGTCTCTCAATTAAAACATTTGTATTTGTTTGATATGCATTACTTGAAATTTAGCAATAAAAATCTATTGGAAACGAAAATCGGATTTTCCAATAAAGTAAACCTGGGACATTTAAAACTGATGAATAAAATGTGTAGACAGCCATTACCTTTCGTGGAAGCCAATAGAAATCAGTAGCTAAAGCAGCAGTAAATATGGGCAACTAAATTTAATTGCAAATCTGGACTTTTACTGTAACACAGCTGACAATAGGACCAACTGCTGACACTTTCATTTTGTCACTGTTGCAAATTCTGCAAAGCATGGTGCATTGCCACATGCTTTACAATCTAACACCTTTTAAAGAAAGCTAAAAGGGAACAGTCACATCCAGGAGAAAAATCCTGCTGGCAAGTTTATGATTGCTTTTTTCTTTGGTATCTTCTGCCATTTCTGGCATTCTATTTCTGACAATATAGCACTGTCCATTGTCATAGAAGAATTCTTTATCTTTACCTTCACTAATCACAATTTTTGATAAACACTATACAGCAGGGGTGGGCAATAATTTTCCCAAGGGGCCACATAAGAAACTGGTACTATTTTTGTTGGACTTGGGAAGGTCTGTAATTACATAAACATATAGTAAACAAAAAACACCTGGCATTAGGAATAAAAGGTACAACTGCTGTACCACAGTTTTACGGCCCCCCACCCATACTGTAAAATAACAGCTGGACAGGGCTGTTCACATGCCATGGCTTTGATGCTTTGCGGCCGTGGCATTCTTAACTTGGGCTGCAGTGTTTGACAAGCAGCACCACTCGTCATGATCATCCATTTAATATACATGATTTATATAGCGCCAACAGTTTACGCAGCGCTTTACAATGTACATCAATTTACATTCGTATCCATCAACATCTGTTTTTTGAAATGGATCAAAGCTCTATTTTTCTTCCGTTAAAAAAACAAGTTGGACGAAAGACGGATGTAAACTGACAAACGGTCCATTCCTTATCCGTTTTGGCATTGGTAGTGGATATATATGGATATATATTAAAAAAAAAAAAAAAAAAAAAAAAAAAACTGATGAGAAATGGATGAGCAGCTGATGAAAAACTGATGGACTACATCATCCGTTTTGACGTGACTGAACTTATGAAATTGGTTGGTCCACATGTGTGAAAAGGGCCTTACACCGGAAGAACTTGGCCAGGTAGCAGAGTGGCAGGAGAGAAAATCAAGATGTCTTCTAGGCAATGCTCTCCCACCAGAACTGAGCCTCACTACTGTACCATTCAGCTCCTCAGGCTCTCTACTTTCAGTTCTTGAAGCTCCCCACATGGACATCTGTCAGCATGCAAGCTGACAGGTTCAGACAGGCATGCTGACAGTGGCGGCAGTGAGGGCCAGATAGAGACAGCCAAAGGGCCCGATGAGGCCTTGGGGCCACAATTTACCCAGCTCTGCTATACAGTATTTGCAATGCCATGTGCAATAGATTTTACAAACACCTATATATGGGTTGTGTTAACCTGGGGGGACATTTTTTATTTCGCTCTATGACAATACAGTTGAGAAAACAGCAGAACTTGAAAGCTTGTCCCAAATAAATAAATGTTGGTAATACTTTATCTGCACTAACAGTACACGGCTGTGTTGTAAATCCACTAGCAAGGCTACAATTGCTTTTCTTTTTGTGAAAATACACATGGCAAGCAATACCTGGCAAAAAGACAGTGGAGTCAGCTTCTTCTATTTGACTTCTCTTTGTAACCAAAAATTGGCCACTGTTCAATTAGGCTATTGAAAACAGTCTCCAGTGTGTTTTATGGATAATAAACAGGTTACACCATTCCACTTGGCAGCCTTGATTAGAAATTATTTGTGCAGGAAGTAGTTTGGTGAAGCTACATTAACAATAATTTGGGAAAATGGAGAAATGGTATTACCTAGTCCATTCCACTATACGGATAGAAATGTTATTTCATTGTAATGTAGTTATCAAATTATCACAATGGTAAAGTGCAATAGTGCCTCCTCGAAGTAAAATATTTATTCTATGTGGGAGTGTGTATATGCCTATCATTGACAATCTGTAATTGTGATTTCATAATTATGGGCCTAAGTGAAGGAGTACATGGGATGGAAAGAAGAGTTATGAATTTACATATTTTATTTAAGTAATAAACATGTACAAACACACACATTGTCAGACAAAGAAAGCCAGAATGCACTCAGTATGTAAAGAGCTGGAATGAACATGGAAGCCAACTCGCCCTTTTTTTAACCAGACATAGGATTAATTGTAGAAATAATATCTTTAAAGGAAATAAAATGACTGCTTTAGCAGGCAATTACTATAATATAAAATTACATACGTCTTGCAGAATACAGCTGACGGCCAATTCTAGGCAATTTTTTTCATTTGTTTTGAATAAATTGGCACAGGGTAGGAATCTCAAATTTTAATGTTAAAAGGTATCTTCCAGTTCGACGCTCGCAAACCTCATTTTTTTCTTGTGACATCTTTTTTAAATCTGCAGCTTCGCTTCTTTGCGCATGGAATTAGAGGGCAATCGCCAGCTGACAGTCTCCAAAATAACCAAGAAAGGACATAGACCTAGAGAAGTAAAAATGTGATCTCAAGTCATGTAAAGCCACTAGCCACCCTTTATATGCACAGTACAGCTCCCGTTTTAATAAATTTGTGATCACAAGCCACAGTTCGATATTGCACAGTATGACTGTTTAATCAACAAATGTAAATATTCTTTCAGCTCAGGAGTTCAGCAAGTGCAGAGTCAAGATCTGGATATAGGAAGGTAAATCCACTTTGTAGAGTCCTCTCTGGGACAACTCTCTGCCCTTCGAGTAACATTGGAGCTCTATCGTTTCCCAGTAGCAGCTGCACAGCAAAGGCTGGTGTGAAGAACAATGCAGGACGTCTCAATGCCTTACCTAGGGCTCGAGTGAAATCAGCATTAGTATCGTTAACTGAGGAGGGAGACACTGCATTCAAAACTCCACCAACACCTTCTTCTTGCTCGACTGCGTGACATAACAATCTGCATAGGTCATCAATGTGAATCCAAGGGAATGGCTGCCTTCCAGAACCCACAGTACCACCAAGACACAACCGGAAAGGCCATAGCATGGTGGGAAGGGCACCCCCATTGCGACCGAGCACAACACCTTGTAAAAAAATAAAAAAAAAATGATTATATATATATATATATATATATATATATATATATATATATATATATATATATATATATATACATACATATATATATATATATATATATATATATATATATATATATATATATATATATACATATACATACATATACACACACACACACGAATAAGCAGTACTTAATCAACTGACAACAATGAAACACTGAAACATTTCTCATCAAAACTTCTGTTTAGAATCTCAGAGAGTCCAGGGCATAAAAGATAAATGAAGTAAAAAATAGCAAGCAGATAAATTGTGTGTTTTAATAAAATGAATTATCACTTATTACCATAAACCAAACAACAATGCTACTTAAGCTTCGAAAATGGTATTTAAATAGGATGCATTGTCTTGAGAGATTTTAAAAACTCATCATAATTTAAAAAAAGATTTAAAATGTTTTCTCATAATAAACATCTAGTAATGTGATAAAATGATAATATGCAGGGGGACAGTGTCATCTGCTGTTAATAAGGTATACTGCACACAGTTTTGACTAGTGTGCTTTTTTTGTCTTGTATAAGTCTGCACATTTCTAAGGTCCAACTTTTTTTTTTTTTTTAGATCAAACTTGTTTTATGAAAACACACTGTAAATGTGAATATCTATTACATATCAAGTTATCTTAAAATGGGACTACAATTATAGTAGAAGTATTATTATTATTATTATTATTATAGTATTATTTAAGACTTCTAAAACAACTTTTTTTTCTTGCCCTTTTAAATACAATATACAGCGCCTTAAAAAAAAGTATTCATACTTATTGAAATTTTCCACGTTTTGGCATGTTACAACCAAAAATGTAAATGTATTTTATTGGGATTTTATGTGATAGACCAACACAAAGCACCACATAATTGTGACGTGAAAGGAAAATGATAAATGGTTTTCAACATTTTTTACAAATAAATCTCTGGAAAGTGTGGTGTGCATTTGTATTCAGCCCCCCTGAGTCAATACTTTGTTGAACCACCTTTCTGTGCAATTACAGCTGCAAGTCTTTTTGGGCATGTCTCTACCGGCTTTACACTTCTAGACGGTGACATTTTTGCCCATTCTTTTTTGCAAAATAGCTCAAGTTCTGTCAAATTGGACGGAGAGCGTCTGAAAACCTACGTTAGACGTAACGGTATTTCTACGAACTTTCCAGGACGGCACACCCGAGAGATGAGGGGCACCTCCCTACAGGAAACACAATCAATTTATAGCTTGTTATAAGTCCCCACCCTTCCCCTTGCTCCTCAGTTTGTAATAAAGTACTCCTGAAACCAGTTACCAAGGGCAATCATTCCTCCTAGGTACTCACCACCTAGTGTTCAACAATTTTCCCTCCTCCAATGGGCTGGAAGTAGTCCTGCCGTCCCCAGAAGGTTCGTAGAAATACCGTTACCGGTAAGTCTAACGTAGATTTTCTCCCATCACCTTCCAGGACATCACACCTGAGAGGATAATAAAGTAACCTCAGGCCTACCTTAGGGTGGGACCCCTGCCTGCAAGGCCTTCTGACAAATGCCAGGTTTTGAACTGAGTTTTACCTCCACTCCATAGTGCACGATGAAGGTATTCTAGCTGGATCATGTAACTGATTTGCAGGTCTACTACACCGAAGTCCTTGCCTTCTCTTCGGATGCAGGATCTAGGTGGAATGGGCTCTTAAAGATGGAATCTGAGAGCCTGTGAATTTTGTAAGTTAGAAGGATTGACCGTCTCAACCTTTTAGCAATCGTGGTCTATCATGTCTGTAACTGCTTCTTAGGACCACTAAAAAAAGACTAATCAGAGACTTGTTCTGTGAAAGAAGGAAATAGTTTGGTCAACAAAGAGGATCTGGTTTTAAACCACTAGTCTGTTCAGGAGAATGATTTAGAAAAGGGCTCCCTGACAGACTATCCTTGCGGGTCCCCTTTTATTTATTTGCCATAGCTATGGTCAAAAGGAAAAACCCACTTAAGGATAATAGATTAAGAGAAGCTTATTCCCTGGGCTCAGAGAACTGGACAGGCACGTAGCCAAGCATACCCAACTTCTGGTTTTCCTCCCATCTGAATGCCGCCATGTCAGATGTGAAAGTGTTCTATCTCCCCAGGCTCCTTATACCCCTGCAGGAAGATGCATTAAAATTCAGCAGAAAGGAGTCTGGTAAGAACTGATAGTAGCTAATCCATAAATATCAGGTGTCTGAGATGTGTTAAATTAAGCAGATCCCTACTACAGGGGATTAAGTCTATAGTAGGAGTAGAAGACTCATATTGGCTAACTACATCCAGTTCATCCAAGGGGGCGACAGGAAAGATACCTACCGAGCCATAAACTTATTGAGTTGGGTAAACAGGTCAGATAAGTTCTGATGCTGCATCTTCAAGCCATAATACTCCTATGAACATAACTCCTAAGTTCTTACTAAAAAAAAAAAAAAAAAAATGATAGGTGATTTTATGACCCTCTTCCAGTGTCCTATAACACTACTGGGTTCAAAAGTCCAGGGAATGCCTCTGGCATGCCTGAATGTAAAAGGTACTCAATTTTTTGACATCTGGAGTTTTTTGCAGTCAAAACTCCTGTTCCCTCCATGTGCATGGAAAATAAGGTGACAAAAAATATATAAAATATCACAGATATACAGGCCATAAATTTTGCATTTCTGAAGTGCAGCAAACTCAAGCTTTATAAGGGATACAAAAACAGGAAGACACACACTGTCTTCACTGTTGCATTTTCTGATGTATAGTCACCTGTAGAGCAGAGAAGACAAACAAAACTTAAAATGTTGTGTATTTCGAATGCGTATTAAGACGCCTTCATATAACCTAAGCAAAGAGAAAGGACACAAACTTCAAGTGTGTGCTTCTGATGCTCAACAAGGTACGGTCACATATCCAACAGAAAGGACACTAACAAACGTCAATGTGAAGTTTTTATGAGCAACCAAGATGAAAAACAGAGACGACACAGACACCTTTCACTGTTGTGTATTCCTGATACTGAACATGGTACGGTCATATAACCAACAGAACTGATACTAACGCATGTTGTGTATTTCTGATGATCAAGAAAGTGCAGTCGTATAGCCAGTATGACAACAGAAAAAGACACATGCGACCTACAGTGTTTTGTATTCCTGGTGCTGGACCAGGTACAGTCATATAACCGGCAGAGAATGACACTAACACACTTCAACATTTCTGATTAGCAACACACAGCCCACAGAAATGTCACTAATAATAATTCAATGTTGTGCATTTCTAGAGAGCCATAAGATAATCATATCACATATCAAATTTAAAATCACCTTTAACACCACCCTCCAAAAACAGAAGCACGCAACAACACACTGGAACAGATCTCAGAAAAGGCTGTACTCTGAACTCTTCAAAACCACATTATCAAACAAAATACAATCGCTAAACTCAAACCTCTCAACGGAACAAACACTCAACTCCCTAAACAAGGTACTACTACAAACAGCAGACTCAGTAGCGCCTAAACGCAGAACACTCATCCGCAAAAAAACTCAAGATGGTTTAATGGCACCCTCACCCTACTCAAGCAGGAACGTAGAAGAGCTGAAAGAGTGTGGAGAAGGAATCCTACCAAGGAAAACCACACAAACTATAAAGTACTCACGGTGAAATACCACAAAGCAATCTTCATAGCCAAAAAAGAACATTTTTCGAATATCATCTCAACTGCCATAAACCGGCCGCGGGAACTCTTCAAAATAGTCGCCCAGTCAATGAACCCGTCCTGCTTAGAGCCCCCAGCAAACGATACCCAAGAATTCTGCAATGAGTTATCAAATTTCTTCATCAACAAAATCGACATCAGGAAATCTATCCAACAGAAAAAAACAACCAACCTCACCCAACCAAAGCAAAAAGAGGACATGAACACGAACATCACACAACCGCCGGACTTCTTCTTGACCCCGATCACCACTGACACCACTAAAACCATTATGAGAAGCCTTCGAGACAGCACATCACCAAATGACATCATTTGACATCAAATCAAATGACATCAAACCCCTGCTAAAGAAACCCAATGTCGACCCCAAGGACCCTAACCACCGCAGACCGATAACAAGCCTCAACACCATCTCCAAGATTATGGAGAAAAGTGGTAGTACAGCAGTTACACCACCTGGACACACATCAACTTCTGGACACTCTACAAATCAGGCTTCCGCCCAGGCCATGGCACAGAAACGGCACTTCTAAAAATATGGGATGATGCCCTCGAAGCTGCAGATGACGGAGAATCATGTCTCCGGATACTGCTTAAGGATAATAGATTAAGAGAAGCTTATTCCCTGGGCTCAGAGAACTGGACAGGCACGTAGCCAAGCATACCCAACTTCTGGTTTTCCTCCCATCTGAATGCCGCCATGTCAGATGTGAAAGTGTTCTATCTCCCCAGGCTCCTTATACCCCTGCAGGAAGATGCATTAAAATTCAGCAGAAAGGAGTCTGGTAAGAACTGATAGTAGCTAATCCATAAATATCAGGTGTCTGAGATGTGTTAAATTAAGCAGATCCCTACTACAGGGGATTAAGTCTATAGTAGGAGTAGAAGACTCATATTGGCTAACTACATCCAGTTCATCCAAGGGGGCGACAGGAAAGATACCTACCGAGCCATAAACTTATTGAGTTGGGTAAACAGGTCAGATAAGTTCTGATGCTGCATCTTCAAGCCATAATACTCCTATGAACATAACTCCTAAGTTCTTACTAAAAAAAAAAAAAAAAAAAAAAAAAAAAAAAAATGATAGGTGATTTTATGACCCTCTTCCAGTGTCCTATAACACTACTGGGTTCAAAAGTCCAGGGAATGCCTCTGGCATGCCTGAATGTAAAAGGTACTCAATTTTTTGACATCTGGAGTTTTTTGCAGTCAAAACTCCTGTTCCCTCCATGTGCATGGAAAATAAAGGTGACAAAAAATATATATAAAATATCACAGATATACAGGCCATAAATTTTGCATTTCTGAAGTGCAGCAAACGCAAGCTTTATAAGGGATACAAAAACAGGAAGACACACCCTGTCTAAAAATATGGGATGATGCCCTCGAAGCTGCAGATGACGGAGAATCATGTCTCCGGATACTGCTAGACTTAAGTGCAGCATTTGATACAGTGGACCACAATACTCTACTTGTCCGCCTCACTGAAGTTGTAGGAGCCACAGATTTGAGTCTACAATGGTTTGCATCCTTCTTAGAGAATCGCTCTCAGACAGTGAAACTTGGAGCATTCACCTCCGACACCCAGACAATTTGCTGTGGAGTCCCACCGGGTTCACCTTTGTGGCCATTGCTATTCAACATCTACATCCGCCCACTCCTCAAAATCATCAAAAAATCAGACCTCTGCTTCCACTCATACGCTGACGATACCCAAATCTACTTTTGCATCACCGGACAAAAAGACCACCATCATCAACTAGAGCAATGTCTCACTTTCATAGATGACTGGATGACCATCAGTTCCCTCAAACTCAAAGGGTCAAAAACAGAACTTCTCCTCCTAAACGCTAACCAAAATCCCAAAACCAAGTCTCCATGGATACCTCCCACCATCTTTGGACAGACCATCTCCCCGAGCACCAAAGCCAAGAGTCTCGGAGTTATCTTTGACTCAGAAATGACAATGGATGCCCAAATAGGATCAGTAGTCAGCGGATCTCACCATCTCCTCCGCCTGCTACGCAGACTCATTCCCTTCATCCCAGAAAAGGACAAAGCAGCAGTAGTTGGAACAATCATCAATTCCCGTCTTGACTACGCAAACTCACTCTACATAGGCTTACCCCAATATCAGCTTGCGCGCCTACAGGCCATTCAAAACGCGGCGGCATGACTGCTAACGGGGAAAAAAACCCTGGGAGTCCATCTCCCCATCACTGAGGAGCTTACACTGGCTAACGATAAAGAATCAGATCATATTCAAGACCCTCTGCCTCACCCACAAATGCATACAAGGAAACACCCCTCAATACCTCCGAGAGAACATAAAACACTACACACCCAATCGCAATCTGCGATCATCCAACCAAAACCTCCTCCTCGTTCCCAAATACCGCTACAAAGCAAGGGGAGAACGCAGATTCGCAGTCCAGGGACCTCAGCTATGGATTACTCTTCCGACTCACATCCGCATGGAAAAAAAACCATCTGGCCTTTAGGAAAAAACTAAAAACCTTCCTCTTCGAACAAGCTGCTCAGACACAAAACGCATTAGCGCCTTGAGGCGATTAAGTTCGCATTTGCAGCGCTTTACAAATCATTCATTCATTCATATAACAGAAAAGACACAAAACAAGCTTCCAATGTTGTGTATTTCTGATGCTCAACCATGCACAGTCAAACAGAAAAAAGGACACAGACAACTAATTGTTGTGCATTTCTGATGAGCAGCAAAACCAGAAAAATACACAAACTTCCACGTTGTGAGTTTCTGATGTGTGGCTAGACAAGCATAATCTAGCCTAGGCATGGCCTGAACTCCAGATACTAACCCTTCACACCCACCAGTGAAGCAACAGGGTAGTTCCAAATAATGAAAGCCTGAGGTGTATGACTATACCACAGTAGTGGTAGCGGTTACCCTACTACTGCATAAGTATGAGTAGGTGTAGTTAGCCCACACACAGGTGGGAGCGAGTCCAAGCCTCCCAAGCATCGAAGGTCTTAACGGACACAGACCCAGAGATCAATTAATTCATCCTCAGGAAGAGGTGATCACAATCTAAAGCCCCGTACACACGAACCGAGCATCCGATTTTTGTCCAAAGGGCGTGTGCCAGGAACTTGTCTTGCATACTAACGGGATACAATTGTTGGCCAACAAACACGAACATCGTGACGTACTACGAGGAATTTCAGCTCTTGAGCGCCACCCTTTGAGCACCTTCAGCTAATTTCGTGTTTGGCGAGCATTGATTCTGAGCGTGCGTGTTTGTACTTTCAACTTTTGTGTAACGGACTTGTATACTGACGATACAAAAATCTGACAACAGATCGTTGTCCGCCTGTTTACTAGCCTGCCATCCAACATTTGTTTGCTGAAAGTTGGACAACATTTGTCAGAAGGAGCGTACAAACGGTCAGATTTTAGGCCAACAGTCTGTCAACAGACAATCCCCTGCCAACAATCTGATCGTGTGTACGAGGCTTTAGCCTGGAGGCAATCAGATACCTGTAGGGCTTCACACTAAATACAGGCTAATCTATGTAGCTCTAGTATAGAGGTTTGCACCAGGAACCCATCAATTAAGGGTTGCAGGATAGCATTTTATGCTTCTCGTTCAGCCAACGGGTGGGCTGTAGCCCAAACTACAAGAAGTCTTGATTAACTCTTACACACTGATAGATATAGCAGCAGTGTAAGGGGGAAATATTAGGTTGGAAAATGTTGGGATGTTACACATAACAAGCAACCCACACAAGGATAATATGTTCACAAGGGCACCCCTTGCTATGCCTTCCCACCCTATGGGTAAAATTTAGGAGGCAGGCTTTTAAGAGCAAAAAAACGCTAAATTAACCATCTTCAACCACTTCACAATCCTTCCAATTAGCTCTTTAGGAATGTTTAGTGGCAGGAACAACATGTAAGAGACTCTGTGTCTAACGGGTCACCCCTCTTCACTAGATTCACCCATATTGATGTATTATATTAGGGCGTATAGTGAGAGGTTGGTAAGATAATTTTGCAATAACCACAGCATCTGAGTTACAATGAAGCTGTGTACATTGGTCTAGCTGAAGCTTCTGGGCCATTTGTTCCCAGACACAAGGGAAAGGCCTTACCTGTGCCCAGTTAAAACAGGCGCAGTAACAGTCAGGCTCGTAGGCTTACTTCTCCTCACAACGCCTCCGTGTATCTTAACACTGGGGTGACGTCACTGGCTCCTCCCGACGTGTTGCGTCACAGGTCACGTGACTTTGTCAAGGGAATCACCCCTTGAAAAAGTCACGTGACCTGTGACGCAATGCGTCGGGAGGAGGAGCCATTGACGTCACCCCAGTGTTGAGATACACGGAGGTGCTGTGAGTTTTACCTGGGCACATGTGAGTGTATCCATCTTAGTCTTGCTCAGCTCAGTTATTTTCAGCAATATTGCGCTATTCATTTTTTTTTTTTTTGAGAACCGGCATCCATGGTGAAAGGATTAGTTTGTATCGAGGATTACGGACATGCAAAAGGGTTTGAAGATCCCCACTGCGTTCACCGGAGATTGGAGTCAATCTGATCGTCATATGTATGTGAGAATTACAGTGACTTTTTGCGTTTAGTTTGTTGGAAGGTGACTGGGTATTGCACAGGAGGTCTGCACTATTGGATTATTATATTTCGACATAAAGATTCATATAGTATTTTTATTGATTGATTTATTATTTTTGGTATACACGGTCACTTCTTTCATGTATATCAGGTGGCACTGTGCATTTGTCAAAGGTTGATATTAGCGCACCAATTGTTCATAGATGCTGCATTTGCAGCGCTACACCGATTTCAAAAAGTAGTTTCTGTACTACTTTTTGCAATTTCAGGCTGCGATTTATATTGACATCTGTGCAGGAATCTGCACAGATGTCTTTGAAATCGTGGCCAAAATCGGGACGGACATGCGGGAGTGAAATCATTCCCGCAGCTCAGTGTGAACCTGGGCTAAAAGTAAGAAAATTCTGATTTAAATGTCAGATGTGGAAGACAAAAATAATCTACATTATCTGAGAACACTAATTGTAGGTTTTTATTTAACCTGTAGTTTGTCAGGGCGTTTTGGATAGAGTGAAGAAAACTTAAATCCACCGATTTTTATTGCGGTGTCCCTACTGGGCAGATTTTCCTGCCCTACTAGGGGTTTTAACCATTCCCCACTCAAAACAAAAAACGTTATGTATACTTTTTTAGTGTTCCTTTCTGATAACCAAAGGTTAAGATAAGCTTTTATTTAGCTTATCACATTTAGGTACAAAATGGAGTTTAACAGAATTTAAATTTTTTCCAAATAGGAGTACAGTTTACTTACAGACAAATGATGTTTTCCAAGATTAACTTTACGGACTTTCAACTTTGGTGTATTTTAGAAACTTCTGTTTACATACCTGATCGCACTTTTGTCAGCTGTGTCACAGATTTGCCATCAACTAGTGGAGGCTCTGCTACACCCTCCCAATCCTTTACCAGACGAGAGAGAAAGTCGGCATCTCCTCCAGGGCTATTCTCTGTATACTGTTGTGTCTGATTTGGAGGATAATACCCTGTAAACAAAGTACAGAAGATCAGATTTGCCAAGGATTCTAGAAGACCCGATCAATGAGAGGTTTCTACACCACTGTTCCACTAAAAACAGCACTGCAATGCTGCCATTGTGCCCAATGCACTGCTTTCTTAGGGTCAACAGAGGAAGTAAATGGCTATGGTGCCATAAAAAAGTATGCATACCCCTTTTCACATTTTGTCATGTTACAACCAAAAACGTAAATGTATTTTATTGGGATTTTAAGTGGCACATAATTGTGAAGTGGAAGGAAAACGATAAACGGTTTTCAACATTTTTTACAAATAAATATGTGAAAAGTGTGGCGTGCATTTGTACTCAGACCCCCTGAATCAATACTTTGTAGAACCACCTTTCACTGCAATTACAGGTACAAGTCTTATTGGGGATGTCTCTACCAGCTTTGCACATCTAGAGTGACATTTTTGCCCATTCCTCTTTGCAAAATAGCTCAAGCTCTGTCAGATTGGATGGAGAGCGTCTGTAAACAGCAATTCTCAAGTCTTGCCACAGATTCTCAATTGGATTTAGGTCTGGGCTTTGACTGGATCATTCTAGCACATGAATATGCTTTGATCTAAACCATTCCATTGTAGCTCTGGCTGTATGTTTAGGGTCGTTGTCTTGCTGGAAGGTGAACCTCCGCCCCAGTCTCAAGTCTTTTGCAGACTCGTCCTGTGGACATATTCTTCTACCTGAGATGTTGATCTCTGCAGCTCCTCCAGAGTTACCATGGGCTTCTTGGCTGCTTCTCTGATTAATGCTGTCCTTGTCCGGCCTGTCAGATTAGGTGGACCGCCATGTCTTGGCAATTATGTGCCACTTTGTGTTGGTCTATCACAAAACCCTCCAAAAAATACATTTACGTTTTTTGGATGTAACATGACAAAATGTGGAAAATTTCAAGGGGTATGAATACTTTTTCAAGGCGCTGTAAAGAACAGTCATAAAACCTGAACTCACATAATGCCCATTCCTAGATGACACAACCTACTGATTCTCATCTTGTGTTTGAGAAGGCGAATACACAGCAAACTGTCTTAGTGTCCTGTATGTTTCAGATGCACTGACATGAAAAATCAAAAGGCGATTGCATTTGACTGTATTGTGTTTATGGCCATGCGGTAAACGAAATGGTGGCTGTAAACTAAAAACATACTTATTTACCCACTCCAGTGACTACCACCCAAGAGCGAGGGGGGCTTTCTGACTTGGCAATAGCTTCACTGAGGGTACGTGTCGTTTCAATTCTACTGGCAATAACTTCCTGTTTAAACTGTTCTGTCCACCTAGTAGAAAGAAGAAAAAATAAAAAAATAAATATCACACCGTGCGTTTATCAACACATATAATTTACGTGTATTTGGAGTATTAGGACAAGATAGACACAACTAAAATTAAATAATCGCTGAGGTAGACACAAAGAACATTATTGTGTTTGCTACTTTTTGAGCTTAAAGTTTAATGCCGCGTACACACGGTCGGACTTTTCGTCTACAAAAGTCCGACAGCCTGTCTGACAGACTTCCGGCGGACTTTCGGCGGACTTGCGGCAGACTTTCTAACGAACGGACTTGCCTACACACGACCACACAAAAGTCCGACGGATTCGTACGTGATGACGTACACCGGACTAAAATAAGGAAGTTGATAGCCAGTAGCCAATAGCTGCCCTAGCGTGGGTTTTTGTCCGTCGGACTAGCACACAGACGAGCGGATTTCGGGGTCCGGCGTAGTTACGACGTAAAGATTTGAAGCATGTTTCAAATCTAAAGTACGTCGGATTTGAGGCTAAAAAAGTACGTTGAAAGTCCGGAGAAGCCCACACACGATCGGATTACCAGCCAGCTTTAGTCCGTCAGCGTCCGTTGGACTTTTGTAGACGAAAAGTCCGACCGTGTGTACGCGGCATAAGACATTACTGCAATACTGATAAAAATACTACATGAATGTAATAATACACTCCCTGATTTAATGAAGTGAAGAGTGTGTCTAATAAAATAATTTTAACTCAACATTTATAAACATGTAGGTGTTCCAGCTGGTGTGTTAAAGAGAAATTTCAGGTATAGATATTTTATACAGATTTTAGTTGTTCTAGCTTGGACCAGTGCAATTTTGTATATTTCATACCTGGCTGATGCCCCTGGGAATCACTGAAGTAGCGGTGTCTACTTCAGTGATTTCCAGCTTTCCAAGGCATCAGCCAGGTATAGTATTTGCACATTGGGTCAAGCTAGACCAATGTAACCACATATAAAATATCCATACCTGAAATTTCTCTTTAAAGGATAAGTTCACCTTTGTTAACATATGCATTAAAGGAAAACTGAACCGAGAAAATATGGAAGATACCATTACGGACATCACCCAAAAATGGGAGAAAGTATGAATGCAATACTTTTAGGCACTGACCTTGCCTAAATATGCAGATCAGAAGTTCTGACATCACTTATTTAAATAGTTTTTGTTCAAGGAACAAAACTATGGCACATGAAAAGGTGAAAACATCACAAGTCTCAGGTGAAAAAGATCAAATTTAGAAACTATAGCAGCGATAGCTCACTGTTAAAATATCGCCAGCTGACTTGATTCTTCCATTAATTAAAAAATTTTATTTTTGAAAGGCCTGACCCTTTGAGTTATGCTAAAAGTATAAACTATTATGCGCTAGCTTAAAAGTCCCTGACACAAGGAAGCACAATGACAGGGCATAAGGATTGATAAAATCACTAAGGTAACACTTTATTGAACAAAACACACTTACATGGTAAAAATTTATAGTTCAACCCAGAGTGGTGGTATAAGATGGAACAGACAGACAGTGTGATCATCAAAGGAGCCGATCAGACAGCAGCACAGTTCCACTTTAAATCACGTTAGGAGAGCTGAGTTAAGCTCAGTACACACAATTTGTATTTTTGTTGTGAAAAGTCACTGCTATCCAAACTTATAATTTAGACTCGGAGTGGTTGTTGTCAAGCTGCATCACAAAATGTTGACGTACTTTTGAATGACATTCGTCAAGCCATAGAATACACTGAGAATTTTTGTATGAAAATCTGCTAGTGTGTAACCAGCTTTAGATACTACAAACAGAATTCTCAGTTCTATGATGGCTTCTTCATAAGGTACAATACATACATTACTGTGAAGTCCAGCTTGAAGGCAATGACAGCTTTATTAATTGAAGATGATGGAAACAACTACCGTATTTATCGGCGTATAACACGCACCGGCGTATAACACGCACCCCAATTTAGGAGGGCATTTTAAGGAAAAAAAACTTTTAGGAGGGAAGTTGAAGGGAAAAAAAAACTTACATTTAAATGCCCATCATTGCAGCCTTCTCAGTGCAGCCTTCCCCAGTGCAGCCTTGTCAGTGCAGCCTTGTCAGTGCAGCCTTCCCCAGTGCAGCCTTCCCCAGTGCAGCCTTCCCCAGTGCAGCCTTCCCCAGTGCAGCCTTCCCCAGTGATCCCAGCCATTCTGGGCTTCAAAATCGCCGACCGCGATTTGAAAATGGCGCCGCCGGCGCTGAAATACCCAGTGCCGGTCCTCGGCTCTTTCCGGCGGCTCTCGTTCATTTTCGGCTCCACTCGTAGTCCCGAGCGGAGCTATCCGAACCTAGCCGAGTAGGTTCGGATAGCTCCGCTCGGGACTACGAGTGGAGCCGAAAATGAACGAGAGCCGCCGGAAAGAGCCGAGGACCGGCTCTGTGTATTTCGACGCCATTTTCAAATCGCGGTCGGCGATTTTGCAAATCTGACAGGTCGGGATCGCAGGGGATCGGCGTATAACACGCACCTGCGATTTTTCCCCTGGTTTTAAGGGGAAAAAAGTGCGTGTTATACGCCGATAAATACGGTATGTGTAAGTGAAAAAGCTAAAGTGTCAGTTTTTGCTAAAGATGGGTTATGCCACGTACACATGAGCGGACTTTCCAGCAGAAAAGGTCAGACGGAACAAATCCGTCGGACATTCCAATCGTGTGTGGGCTTCATCGGACCTTTTCTGTCGAAAAATCTGACGGACCTTAGAAATAGAACAGGTTTCAAATCTTTCCGACGGACTCGATTCCTATAGAAAATAAAACGTTCATCTGTATGCTAGTCCGACGGACCGAAAACGACGCAAGGGCAGCTATTGAACTTCCTTTTCTAGTCCAGTTGTACGTCATCACGTTCGAAACGATCGGACTTTGGTGGGATCGTGTGTAGGCAAGTCCGTTTCGTCGGGACTCTGTTGAAAAGTCCTTCGGAATTTAGTCCGACGAGAAGTGCGCTCGTGTGTACATGGCATCAAGGTTCAAACTGTTTGGATGTTGGTATTAAAAGAAAAAAGAAAATACAAAAACCCCCAGGATTCTCATTATCATCGTCATGTTGGCATGATATAACCATTTTACAACAGTAAGAAAATTACATGCATATTGATCGCACATCTCTCACCTTCTTAGGGGATTCAGAACATTCTCTCCAGCAAGGTTAACAACTGCATCACATGGTGGTAGTCCCTTTTTGGTGACATCTACCTGTCAAACCACAACATTACACACAAGTAAGAATCAGAAAGCAGACAATAATCTCTTCTATCACTTTGCAGTATGCCCCTGTACCTTACCACACTCTTCAAAAACAGTTAAAGCATTTGTTAACCCAAAACAAAAAATAATAATAATAATAATAATATTGATCCTGTTCCTTTAAAGCATGTTATACAGCACAGTGCTTGGGCTGTCATTTGGCCCCCTGTAACACCTGGTTGATCCTGCTAGTTTCTACCCTCCCCTATGTAAACTGACTACGGTGTATCATGGCTGCTGAGCCCTGACAACGTGGTCAGTTTATGTGCCTCCGTCATCAGCAGCCTGCTATCCTCTCTGCTCCTGTGTCCTCCTCCCTCTCTGCCTGTCAGCTCTGTGTGTGAGCCATGTCCGCCCCTCCCCTTCTATCACAGTTCCGAGCAGCTCAAACATTACTGCTCCCAATCACTGCCAGCCCCTCTGCTAGGATTACATGTTGTATATACTATATTCTTCTTATAAAAAAAAAAAAAAAAAAATGTTTTTCTTATCCCGATCACGTGACCACCTGGTGCTGTCTTCCTCCGATGTTTGTATTAGAGAGGGAAGTCATGTGACCGCATGGCAGATGGAGATCTCGGCACCTCCCTCTGTAATACATACAGCGGAGAAAGACAGCCCCCAGGCGGTCACATGACTGCTGATCAGGGATAAGAAAAACGGTATTTATAGGAACAATTTTAGAAAATGGCATATAGTATATACACAACATGTAATCCTAACAGAGGGGCTGGCAGTGGATGTGTGCAGTGCCTTAACAACCCCTTTAAGCAGAGCTGTTTGGTCAAGGACCAGCCTCCTGAAGGCATGCGACTATGACCAGGCTCTACAATGCTCTCCAGGGATACAATGCTCTCCCAATATCAGTATTTTGCATTGTGCAAAGTAATAGAGCCCCTTTTAGCTCAAGAGTACTGACCATCTCTCTCCAAGGGTTCCTCTGTGCAGGAAACGTGCACAGAAACCTAAAATAAAAAATTGAAGAGTTGAAGTACACTTGCTGTATTTAAAAATACATTTTACCTATACCTTGGAATCGTGCGTTACATTCTCTAGTATCTAGGCTCCCTTTAATTACCATCGACAGAGGTCTCTCCTGGTTCAAGTATATGATGGGATGGGACCAGTGTCTTAATGGTCAGCAGGGCTATAGTCTACAGCATTGGTGTTTCTAGGCGTTACCAATACTGCGAGGTGTGACCAGAAATAAGATATCTATTCACCACATTTTTTGATGGTTTTCAGTCTTTAAATATTTCCCTTTTATATATTTTCATTATCCTGACTAGAAAAGCATACGTTTGTAACAACTCATTAAGGCCTCGCGCACAATGGGGTTTTTGTGAACACTATTCTCCTTGTAGGAGCAAAACTGCTTCAAAAGCGTTCCTAAGCCATTTTTTTAGCTTCTAGGTGTGTCAAGCACTTGGGCGTTCATTTATTATTACTGGCCAGAATATTATTTTATTCTGGCCATTGAAATGGAAAAAAAAAAAAAAAAAGTGCCTAGCACTTAGGTGTGTTCAGGTGCATTTACATGCGATTAGGCTTTTTTTTTCAGCCAAACCACCTCTCTTTAAACGCACAAGTGATTTTTTTTTCTGCCTCTAAAACACCCCTGTAAATGCCTATTTGTGCATAGACGCTAAAAGACGAGGCTATGAAAATGCTGTTTATATTAAAAAAGGATTATTTTGTATTTCCTTAGTATGTATATACATCACTTTGACTTCACCATAAAAGTATTTTTTTCCCCATGACGGCTTTATCTTCCATACAAGTCCCCTAGCAACACACAGTTCTTGGAGAACTCATCTTATAAGCCAACAGTACAAGGCTGTACCCTCTGTTTAAGAAAAGCTATACAGATTTAGGGTCAACTTTAATTTTTTTACTGGTTTTTAAGGATACCCGTACTGACAGAAAAATAGGAGGATGTCATCGTAAGCTTCTTTGGAAAATGGCAATTGCATGGCTGCTTCTGGATTCCAAGCTTACCAAGCCACTAAGGTAGATTAACCATATCACCAAAAAAGCCACAGCTTCTGATCTTTTATATCTGTATAATGAAAACTGGAGTTAGACTTAGGCCCCTTTCACACGTGCGGATCCGTGTTGATCCGACCCGTGAACATCCGCTTGCTCAGTGGGGATCGCACCGTTGATCCCCGCTGAGCCGGCGGATGACAGGGCGGTCCCCTATGGGGGATCGGATGAACACGGACCGTCTGTCCGTGTTCATCCGATCCGCTCCGCAGACGGATAGAAAAATAGGATTTTCTTCCGTCTGCAGAATCGGACAATAGTGGGGCCAGATGATATCGGGTGTTAGCGGATGTTCATCCGCTGACACCCGCTATCCCATAGGGATGCATGTATATCCGCATTTCATCCGAAAATGGATAGATGAAATACGGACCCAGTCCGCACGTGTGAAAGGGGCCTAACCAGTAACGCTTTTTCTAGGAGTCTTCCGGGACAGCCTCTGAGATATAGGGCTCCCCCCTCCGGGACAGGAAAAACATTCATCCAAATGGTTAAAAGGCGGTCCTCCAGGCCTTCCCCTTCAGTCTCCACAAGAACCGCCGGAAGGCTCTGAAAGACATGATACACTGGCATAACATTAGTATATCCCATTTTGCACCAGCTATAAAACTCTGGGTGGGAAACCAGGCTGTCCTGGAAGACTCCTAGAAAAAAAAAAAAAAAAAGAAAGAGTTACCGGTAAGTCTAACTCCTGTTTTCTCTGATCGTCTTCCAGGACAGCCTCTGAGAGGATAAGCAAGAAACTTACTATGTTAGGGCGGGACCACTGCCTGGAGGACCTTTCGCCCAAATGCCCGTTTGTCAGCAACCAGGTCCAAGCGGTAATGCTTTGCGAACGTGGAGTAGCTGGACCACGTCGCTGCTCTGCAGATCTCCTCCGGAATGGCACCGGCTTTCTCTGCCCACGAAGTTGATACCGCCCTAGTTGAATGTGCCTTAACTAGAGGTGCTTGCCTCCCTGCCAACCTGTATGTCTCTAAAACTGTCAACCTTATTCATCTGGCGATGGTGGATTTTGACGCTTTAGATCCTTTGCATGATCCCGCAAAATTCAAACAAAGATTCTAATTTCCTGAAGTCTTTGCTGATATCTAAATAAACTAAAAGGCTACGCCTGACGTCTACTAAACTGAATTCTCCTTCCTCATCGACCTCTGAGGAGGAGTAAAATGTTGGCAGGATAATGCCCCGAGTTCTATGAAAAGTAGAAGAAACTTTGCGGAGGAAACTAGGATCTGTTTTAAGCACAACCCTATCCTCCAAAATCAACAAAAATGGCTTTCTAATCGAGAGTGCCTGTAACTCACTCTTCTGGTTGAGGAGATTGCAATCAAAAAAAAAAAAAAAAAAAAAAAAAAAAAAAAAAAAAGCTGTCTTTAGAACCACCCACTTAATATCAGATTTTTCCAGAGGTTCGAAGGGACACTTTATAAGTGCGCAGAGGACCAAGGATAGATCCCAGGAGACAGACTCTAACCTTCGCTGGCCTGGACCTGGAGAGAGCCTTAAAGAAATTTTTTACAAAACGATCCTGCTGCAGGGAGACCTGCAGGAAAACTCTCAAGGCGGTAGCCTGTACCTTCAGGGTGCTAATAGAAAGACCGAATTCCACTCCTGCCTGGAAAAAGTCCAACACTGCTGGAATTCCTGGTTCTACCTGTCCCTGCTCCGCTAACCGGGAATTGAACCTCTTCCAGACCTTTGTGTAAATAGCCCTAGTTACTGGTTTACGGCATTCTAAGAGGGTCTTGATGACTCTTTCTGAAAACCCTTGAGCCCTTAACAGCTGTTCCTCAGATACCTTGCTGTAAGTCTGAGGGTCTCTACCCGAGGATGCCGGATAGGACCCTGTGTAACAATATCCTCCCTCATCGGAAGAGGAATCAGAAGATATATGGCCAACTTCTTTAGGACTGCAAACCAGGCCCTCCTTGGCCAAAACGGGGCTATCAAAATATAATCAGTTTCCTGGGTCAGAAATTTCTGGAGGACCGCCGCAACAAGCCTTACGGGGGGGGGGGGGAGGCATAGCGAAGGTTGAAGTGCCATACATTGGCGAAAGCATCCATTTCCCTGGCTAGATCCAGCAGGTGCAGAGAGAAAAGCTGAGCAACTTTCTTGTTGCTTTCTGAGGCGAACAGATCCACCTCTGGTCTGCCCCAGGTCTTCACAACCTGCTCGAACACTTCCTGGTTGAGCGACCATTCGTCCTGTTTTACTCGCTGACAGCTGAGAAAGTCCGCCAGAGAGTTCTGCGTCCCCTTTAAATGTACTGCTGTCAGAGAAGCCAGGTTTGATTCAGCCCAAGCGAAAATTTCACCTGTTATCATCTGTAGTGCAGGGCTCCTGGTCCCCTGCTTGTTTATGTATGCGACTACGGCCTTACTTGAATGTGCCGTCCCCTTATTCTTTGCTGGAAGGCCTCTAGCACCCTCTGCACTGCCAGTAGCTCCCTCTGATTTGAGGTCTGCCTGACTTCCACCTGGGACCAAGATCCTTGAGCCAGATCCTTTTCCAGGTGGGCATTTGTTGTCACCACCAGAGCTGTTGGTCTGAACCACAACAGACCCCTGTCCAGATTGTGATTGATTAGCCACCACCATAGTGTCCTTTTGACTCTGGTCGATATAGGCATAGGCTGATCCAAACCCTGCTGGCTGCCATCCCAGCACTGCAGAAGGAGAGCCTGTAACGGGCGCTGGTGAAACCTTGCCCAAGGGACTGCAGGAAAACAGGATGTCATTAACCCTATCACTCTCATGACATCTCTGACATGGGCTTCCTGATTGGTCTGAAGCTGTGTTACCGCTAGACCCACTTTATCTTCTCTAATGGGAGAAAGACCTTCCTCTCTATTGAAGAAATCCTGTATCCCAGGTACTGTACTTCCTGGGTTGTGATCAGCTGGGACTTGTCCCGATTGATCAACCAACCAAGAGTACGCAGGAAAAGTTATGCCTCCTGTAAGTTCTCTTCTAGCTGCCGATAAGACTGGGAGACAGACAGAAGATCGTCCAGGGGATCACTGTAATGGCCCTGACATGCAGCGGAGCTAGGGCCTCTGCCAGGACCTTCGTGAAAATCCTCGGAGAGGATGCCAGTCCAAACGGTAATGCCCTGAATTGGAAGTGGAATAGAACAATGTTGAGAGAGGAACTATTTATAAGGCTAATCCTGAGGGTCTCTGCCACATCCCAAAATAAAAAAAATGAGGAGAAAGAGAAATGCCCCCAAAAGGGATAGTATGGACAGGGAGCCAACAGAGGATCCATGGATAATAGCTACAAAGAGTATAAAAAAATATAAATTTTATTCAATATACAAAGATAGCGATAACAACATCTAAAAACATTGATGAAAATAGGGACAGGGGTATAGAAATACAGCTGCTATATGCTGCAGCAAACAACGGTTCTAAAAACCAGGGGTCAGAAACAAATTGTAGCTGCAACAGAAAACCCTACGTTTCGGAAAACACAAAAGGATTTGTTTCTTTTCATGATACTTCCTTCTTCAGGGGTTCAAAGCGTGCTATTGTATATCTGTCAAAAAAGGGCACATATATACATAATCAACCAGTGAATAAACATTAGATCTATGTATATAAGAATTAATTTTTCAGAAAGGCAGACATACACCAAGGTATGTACTATATAGGTTGGTACTCTACAGTGAAGATGATACACAGCAATGATGTAGGTAGATGAATTCCCACGTCCACTAAGTTAGAATACAACTCTAGGGTAATCCCAACAAGTTGGATCTCACTAACCTCTTCAAAATAAAGTGAATTTGGATATGAGACAGGTCTATGCTTGGAGTCAAGGGTGAACTGTACCCCCAAGGTGGAGCGGCAGGTCAGAGCTCACAGGAACCCCCAAAAAGGCATGGAGGGTGCGAATCTGACAGGCAGAGAGGGAGACAAAAAAGTATACATATATACACTATAAGCATGTATGCATATATACTTAGGCCACTACTGGAATATGGATGGAAGGATAAAGAAGGCAAAAAAAAAACAAAGGACAAAAAGACAAAAAAAAGTCTCTTGGGGGGGCAAACTGAAAAGTCTATACGAGTAACACGGAGTGAATCTAAAAAAAAAAAAATTAAAAAATATAATAATATATATATATATATATATATATATATATATATATATATATATATATATATATATATATATATATATATATATATATATATATATATATATATATATCAATATAACACATGGAGAATAAAGCCCCATATAAATGAAAAACAGGAAAAAAAATAGAGTATTTGTTTCTAACCTTCTTTGTAGACAGTCCTCTCATAACCATGCAAGAGTGATGCTCATCCTGGCTGTGCAGCAGTAATGTGCTGCACTTACCTGTGTTAAATAGCCAGATGATGGGAATGGTAAGGTGGAAGTAACGAATCCAAGTAGATTAAGTGTTTCAAATGTTAATGAACAAAAGAGTACAGCCTAATGATTCGTCCAGGGGACATCCAGACACCTGTGTGTGGAAGGCCCTCCACTGGTGGCTCCCCGGCCGACGCGGCGTCCGGCGTCAAATGACGCGATGACATCAGATGTCGACATAGGCCGCCGACACGGAGGATGGGCGGAAATTCAGGGCAAGAGTGAAAAAGAGCCAGTGCGCAGGTGCGGGGCACCGAGGACCCAGAGTATGCGCACAACCATCGCAAAACACAGCCTCCGTCTCCAAGGACAGTAGGAGCAGAGGCCCCCCGTGTCGGGGAGCACCAGCGAGCCACACCACTGGGAGAGGGGGAAAAAGAAACAGAACCCACCCTAGCTGGAACTAGAGACAGTCCAAAATTCACAAAGAGGGCATGATGAGTAAAAAATAATTATGAAAAAAAAAAAAAAAAAAAAAAGTAAAAAGTAAAAAAAAAGGGAAATTAGTATATATAATTGAAATTTCCAACAAACTTGGACTGACAGGAGGTGGGATTGTCATCTATACATATTGGTATTGTTTTGAAGAATCAAAAAAAGAGGATCTGCAGACAAAAAGAGGAACAAAGTAATTTCAAAGAATAGGGAGCACCATACATGAAGAACATAATGATAGTATTCATATAGAACATATTAAACATTTAAAAAACAGACAAAATGAGCCAATATTCTTAACATGACTAGACAAGTTTTTTGGTGAAAGGGAAAAAAAAGGGAAAGAGGAAAGGGAAGAAGAGATAGTGATCCAAACAGCCCTTGGAGGTTATATGAAAAGAAAAAAAGAGAGACTGATAAGCGAATTTATAGTTCTTTGTCGTAGCCTCCTGTCACAAAGCCTGGTAAAAAGGGATTTAGATTGAAGGCTTCGTTGAGGTCAGGTGGAGAGGTAGCATTTAGGTTTGATATCCACCGAAGCTCGCGTTGCTGGAGACTTTTGTTAAAATCTTCGCCGCACGAGCTTGGGTGTAGACGATCCAATACTAAGACAGATACTGTTGGACAGATACCACCATGAACTTGGGCAACAAGTGCCCCTGGCTACGCCCTGCACCTGGAGGATTAGCCGACCGTCGAAGGAGAACACATTATAGTTGAGTATGTGATCCAAAGAAAGAAGTATAAATTCATTAAACGGGGCTTCGTGATGGCTAGCCTGGGACAGTACCTTGCGGATACATGCTAGCCCTCTACAGTGTGGTATTGATTGAACTGTAGAAGGCCTCCACATCGATGGTTGCAAGAATGCACTCATCAGGAACTTGAACATCTTCTATAATTTGTAAAAGATGGATGGTGTCACGGATATAGGATGGGATTGTGAGGACAAAGGGTCGAACATGTTCATCTATTAGCTTGGATAAATTTTCGGTGATAGATCCATTACTGGAAAGAATAGGTCTTCCCGGTGGATCAACAGCGTTTTTATGTATTTTTGGTAATGCACAAAATGTCCCCAATCTTGGATAAGGGGTGCGAATGAAATCCCGCGTTTGTTTGGAGATGATATATTATTTGAAAAGGCATCATCTACAAATGAGTAAAACTTTTTGTTAAAAGCCTCCACAATGTCTGAGCCCACTGGGCGATACCAATCACATTTTAAGACCTTAAAGCACATCTTCCTATATTGTTCATTGTACATAAGGACAATGTTCCCTCCTTTGCCAGTTGGTTTAATCGTATCAGCATGATTAGATACATTTTGTAGAGCCAACTTCTCATTTTTGGTTAAATTCCCATTGTGGGAAGGTGTGCAATTAAGGGATTTGATCTCTTTGGAGGTCATTTTAAGGCAGGTGGTGACACCGTGATTGGAGCTTGGGGGAGGAGGCTTTTTTTAGAAGATTTTCCAAGTGAAGTGTTTGTGGGCATATCCTCAGTCTCTTTAAGTAAAGATTCTAAGTCGATGGTATCGATAAGATCACTTGGTTCGCTTTCTTCTAAAAAGAGAATTTAAGTTATCTAAGGCCTGTCGTTCGCTGACTGTGCGACAGCTTTCATTATCTGGCTTTTGCTTTTCGAACATACTTTTTAATAATAGTTTACGAGTAAAAAGATGTAAAAAACTTTTATGGCTACAAACTTATCCAATTTATTGTTTGGGCAAAAGGTAAGACCCTTAGAGAGAACTGAGGTTTTGTCTGAAGTGAGATTATGTGCTGAAAGATTAACAATATTCAATTGTGAGGGAGAAGATGATGCATTTACAGGGGTACAAGATTCGGGGGTGCAGGGGATTCCCCTGGTTTTTTGGAAAAAATAGTGCTGGAATCTTGACAAATTTTGTAGATAAAGGGATTTCAACTGGTGTTGGTGCTGTAGTGTCGGCACCAAGCAGTGGTGTCAGCATCAGAGTCCAAAGCAGCAGTGGATAAGTCCTGGGGTTGTGGTTTGGGAAAGCGTTTTTAATCACTTAAGGACCGCCTCACGCTGATGTACGTCGGCAAGGCGGCACAGGCAGGCAAAATCACGTACATGCACGTGATTTGCCTCCCGCAGGTGGGGGGTCCTATCGGACCCCCCCCCCCAGTGCCCGAGGCGGTCCTCTTTTGACGATCGGAGGTGAGGGGGGGGGGGGGGGCATCCATTCGTGGCCCCCCCCTTCGCGATCGCCGCCGGCCAATGGGAACATTCCTTTGCTGCTGTATGCTAAACAGCAGCAAAGGAAATGATGTCATCTCTCCTCGGCTCGGTATTTTCCGTTCCGGCGCCGAGGAGAGAAAACTGAAATGTGAGTGAAAACACACACACACACACACACTAGAACATGCCAGGCACACAAAACACCCCGATCCCCCCCCCATCGCCCCCCAATCCCCCCCCCCCCCCCGTCACCAACTGACACCAGCAGTTTTTTTTTTTTCTGATTACTGCATTGGTGTCAGTTTGTGACAGTTACAGTGTTAGGACAGTTAGGGTTAGCCCCTTTAGGTCTAGGGAACCCCCCTAAAGAAGTTTTATCCCCTTGATCACCCCCTGTCGCCAGTGTCACTAAGCGATCATTTTTCTGATCGCTGTATTAGTGTCGCTGGTGACGCTAGTTAGGGACGTAAATATTTAGGTTCGCCGTCAGCGTTTTATAGCGACAGGGACCCCCATATACTATCTAATAAATGTTTAAACCCCTTGATTGCCCCCTAGTTAACCCTTTCACCACTGATCACCGTATAACTGTTACGGGTGACGCTGGTTAATTTGTTTATTTTTTATAGTGTCAGGGCACCCGCCGTTTATTACCTAATAAAGGTTTAGCCCCCTGATCGCCCGGCGGTGATATGCGTCGCCCCAGGCAGCGTCAGATTAGCGCCAGTACCGCTAACACCCACGCACGCAGCATACGCCTCCCTTAGTGGTATAGTATCTGAACGGATCAATATCTGATCCGTTCAGATCTATACTAGCGTCCCCAGCAGTTTAGGGTTCCCAAAAATGCAGTGTTAGCGGGATCAGCCCAGATACCTGCTAGCACCTGCGTTTTGCCCATCCGCCCGGCCCAGCCCAGCCAAGTGCAGTATCGATCGATCACTGACACTTACAAAACACTAAACGCATAACTGCAGCGTTCGCAGAGTCAGGCCTGATCCCTGCGATCGCTAACAGTTTTTTTGGTAGCTTTTTATTGAACTGGCAAGCACCAGTGGCCTAGTACACCCCGGTCATAGTCAAACCCACACTGCAGTAACACTTGGTGACGTGGCGAGTCCCATAAGTGCAGTTCAAGCTGGTGAGGTGGCAAGCACAAGTAGTGTCCCGCTGCCACCAAAAAGACAAACACAGGCCCGTCGTGCCCATAATGCCCTTCCTGCTGCATTCGCCAATCCTAATTGGGAACCCACCGCTTCTGCAGCGCCCGTACTTCCCCCATTCACATCCCCAACCAAATGCAGTCGGCTGCATGAGAGGCATTTTCTTTATGTCCTCCTGAATACCCCTACCCAACGAACACCCCAAAAAAGATGTTGTGTCTGCAGGAAGCGTGGATATAGGTGTGACACCCGCTATTATTGTCCCTCCTGTCCTGACAATCCTGGTCTTTGCATTGGTGAATGTTTTGAACGCTACCATTCACTAGTTGAGTATTAGCGTAGGGTACGGCATTGCACAGACTAGGACACACTTTCACAGGGTCTCCCAAGATGCCATCACATTTTGAGAGACCCGAACCTGGAACCGGTTACAGTTATAAAAGTTAGTTACAAAAAAAAGTGTAAAAAAAAAATAAAAAATAAATATATAAAAAAAAAAAATAGTTGTCGTTTTATTGTTCGCTCTCTCTCTATTCTCTCTCTATTGTTCTGCTCTTTTTTACTGTATTCTATTCTGCAATGTTTTATTGTTATTATGTTTTATCATGTTTGTTTTTCAGGTATGCAATTTTTTATACTTTACCGTTTACTGTGCTTTATTGTTAACCATTTTTTTGTCTTCAGCTACGCCATTCACGACTTTGAGTGGTTATACCAGAATGATGGCTAATTGGCCTCTAGACTGCCTTTACAAGCCGTGGGAGGGAATGCCCCCCCCCCCCCACCGTCTTCCGTGTTTTTCTCTGGCTCTCCTGTCTCAACAGGGAACCTGAGAATGCAGCCGGTGATTCAGCCAGCTGACCATAGAGCTGATCAGAGACCAGAGTGGCTCCAAACATCTCTATGGCCTAAGAAACCGGAAGCTACGAGCATTTTATGACTTAGATTTCGCCGGATGTAAATAGCGCCATTGGGAAATTGGGGAAGCATTTTATCACACCGATCTTGGTGTGGTCAGATGCTTTGAGGGCAGAGGAGAGATCTAGGGTCTAATAGACCCCAATTTTTTCAAAAAAGAGTCACTACCTATTGCTATCATAGGGGATATTTACATTCCCTGAGATAACAATAAAAATGATTAAAAAAATGAAAGGAACAGTTTAAAAATAAGATAAAAAAGCAAAAAAATAAGAAAAAAAAAATAAAAAAAAAAATAAAAAAGCACCCCTGTCGCCCCCTGCTCTCGCGCTAAGGCGAACGCAAGCGGCGGTCTGTCGTCAAACGTAAACAGCAATTGCACCATGCATGTGAGGTATCACCGCGAAGGTCAGATCGAGGGCAGTAATTTTTGCAGTAGACCTCCTCTGTAAATCTAAAGTGGTAACCTGTAAAGGCTTTTAAAGGCTTTTAAAAATGTATTTATTTTGTTGCCACTGCACGTTTGTGCGCAATTGTAAAGCATGTCATGTTTGGTATCCATGTACTCGGCCTAAGATCATCTTTATTTCATCAAACATTTGGGCAATATAGTGTGTTTTAGTGCATTAAAATTTAAAAAAAGTGTTTTTTTTCCCCAAAAAATGCGTTTGAAAAAAATCGCTGCGCAAATACTGTGTGAAAAAAAAAATGAAACACCCACCATTTTAATCTGTAGGGCATTTGCTTTAAAAAAAAATATAATGTGTGGGGGTTCAAAGTAATTTTCTTGCAAAAAAAAAATAACTTTTTCATGTAAACAAAAAGTGTCAGAAAGGGCTTTGTTTTCAAGTGGTTAGAAGAGTGGGTGATGTGTGACATAAGCTTCTAAATGTTGTGCATAAAATGCCAGGACAGTTCAAAACCCCCCCAAATGACCCCATTTTGGAAAGTAGACACCCCAAGCTATTTGCTGAGAGGCATGTCGAGTCCATGGAATATTTTATATTGCGACACAAGTTGCGGGAAAGAGACAATTTTTTTTTTTTTTTTTTGCACAAAGTTGTCACTAAATGATATATTGCTCAAACATGCCATGGGAATATGTGAAATTACACCCCAAAATACATTCTGCTGCTTCTCCTGAGTACAGGGATACCACATGTGAGACTTTTTGGGAGCCTAGCCGCGTACGGGACCCCGAAAACCAAGCACCGCCTTCAGGCTTTCTAAGGGCGTGAATTTTTGATTTCACTCTTCACTGCCTATCACAGTTTCGGAGGCCATGGAATGCCCAGGTGGCACAAAACCCCCCCAAATGACCCCATTTTGGAAAGTAGACACCCAAAGCTATTTGCTGAGAGGTATAGTGAGTATTTTGCAGACCTCACTTTTTGTCACAAAGTTTTGAAAATTGAAAAAAAAAAAAAAATGTTTTTTCTTGTCTTTCTTCATTTTCAAAAACAAATGAGAGCTGCAAAATACTCACCATGCCTCTCAGCAAATAGCTTGGGGTGTCTACTTTCCAAAATAGGGTCATTTGGGGGGGTTTTGTGCCACCTGGGCATTCCATGGCCTCCGAAACTGTGATAGGCAGTGAAGAGTGAAATCAAAAATTCACGCCCTTAGAAATCCTGAAGGCGGTGCTTGGTTTTCGGGGCCCCGTACGCGTCTAGGCTCCCAAAAAGTCCCACACATGTGGTATCCCCATACTCACGAGAAGCAGCTAAATGTATTTTGGGGTGCAATTCCACATATGCCCATGGCCTGTGTGAGCAATATATCATTTAGTGACAACTTTGTGCAAAAAAAAAAAAAAAAAGTGTCACTTTCCCGCAACTTGTGTCAAAATATAAAATATTCCATGGACTCAATATGCCTCTCAGCAAATAGCTTGGGGTGTCTACTTTCCAAAATGGGGTCATTTGGGGGGGGGGGGGGTTTGTGCCACCTGGGCATTCCATGGCCTCCGAAACTGTGATAGGCAGTGAAGAGTGAAATCAAAAATTTACACCCTTAGAAATCCTGAAGGCGGTTATTGGTTTTCGGGGCCCCGTACGCGGCTAGGCTCCCAAAAAGTCCCACACATGTGGTATCCCCGTACTCAGGAGAAGCAGCTGAATGTATTTTGGGGTGCAATTCCACATAGGCCCATGGCCTGTGTGAGCAATATATCATTTAGTGACAACTTTTTGTAAATATTTTTTTTTTTGTCATTATTCAATCACTTGGGACAAAAAAAAAAAAAAAATATTCAATGGGTTCAACATGCCTCTCAGCAATTTCCTTGGGGTGTCTACTTTCCAAAATGGGGTCATTTGGGGGGGTTTTGTACTGCCCTGCCATTTTAGCACCTCAAGAAATGACATAGGCAGTCATAAACTAAAAGCTGTGTAAATTCCAGAAAATGTACCCTAGATTGTAGACGCTATAACTTTTGCGCAAACCAATAAATATACGCTTATTGACATTTTTTTTACCAAAGACATGTGGCCGAATACATTTTGGCCTAAATGTATGACTAAAAATGAGTTTATTGGATTTTTTTTATAACAAAAAGTAGAAAATATCATTTTTTTTCAAAATTTTCGGTCTTTTTCCGTTTATAGCGCAAAAAATAAAAACCGCAGAGGTGATCAAATACCATCAAAAGAAAGCTCTATTTGTGGGAAGAAAAGGACACAAATTTCATTTGGGTACAGCATTGCATGACCGCGCAAGATGACACAGAGAACGAACCAGATATATCTGAATGTCTTGGATATTGTGTAGGGTTGCGTTGAAAGTTTTTACCTCCAGTTTTCTGAGACCATTTATAGGCCTTACCTTCCTCAAACGCTTGCTTATCTTGCAAGAATTTAAATTCTTTTTTTAGAGAGAATTGTTTTATTGAAGAGTTCTAGGTGTACCTTTAATTTATCATTAAGGTTTTGAAAGGAAAGGAAGGGTGGGTCTGTAATGGTTTAATTTTCGAATAGAGTCTATATTGGCATCTATATCAATCATGCGTCTCTGGTATTCCTCTATTAGTAATGTCATCATTCCCACAGAGCATGATTTCAGATTTTTTTCCCCATGCTACTTTAAATACAGAACTTAAATTTTCAAAAGAAGGAAAGATTTGGACACAAAGACCCAAAAGGGTTGAGGTCATCTTTAATATATTCCTTAAAACTTTTCATGTGCCAATAAGTGAGCGATTTCTTCTCAAGCCATTTGGTGAGGCACGAGAACAAAAAGCTCAATTCATTATCACAGGATTCATCTTGACCTAATCCTGTTGGAGTTTGGTCACAAAGTCATCCCAAGATTGACTATATAGTTCTGCCATTTCTGAAAACAATAAATTTAAAGCTCAAAAGATAGATCCAAGGAGTGGGGACTAGGCAGGCATCTACTACCCAATTATGATTAGAACAATGTTGAGAGAGGAACTATTTATAAGGCTAATCCTGAGGGTCTCTGCCACATCCCAAAAAAAAAAAAAAAAAAAAAAAAAAAAAAAAAAAAAAGGGAACGTAGAGCAAGAGAAATGCCCCAAAAGGGATAGTATGAGCAGGGAGCCAACAGAGGATCAATGGATGATACAAAAGGAGTATAAAAAAATAAAATACATTTTATTCAATATACAAAGATAACAACAATAATATTACGATAACAACATCTAAAAACATTGATGAAAATAGGGACAGGGGTATAGAAATACAGCTGCTAGATACTGCAGCAAACAAAGGTTCTAAAAACCAGGGGTCAGAAACAAATTGTAGCTGCAACAGAAAACCCTACAAGTTTCAGAAAACACGAAAAGATTTGTTTCTTTTCATGATACTGTACTTCCTTCTTCAGGGGTTCAGACAAAGTGTGGTGTTGTATTTCTATAAAAAAAAAAAAAGAAAAAAAAAAAAAAAAGAAGAGGACACAGTATATACATATATAAATAATGAACCAGTTGTTTGGCTCACTACAATCTCTTCTTCCCTTTCCTCTTTCCCTTTTTTTCCCCTTCCTTTTCCTTTCACCAAAAAACTTTTTTAGTCATCTTAAGAATATTGGCTCATTTTGTCTGTTTTTTTAAATGTTTAATATGTTCTATATGAATACTATCATTATGTTCTTCATGTATGGTGCTCCCTATTCTTTGAAATTATGCTTGTTCCTCTTTTTGTCTGCAGTTCCTCTTTTTGATTCTTCAAAACAATATCAATATGTATAGATGACGATCCCACGTCCTGTCAGTCCAAGTTTGATGGAAATTTTAATTATATACACTAATTTCCCTTTTTTTACATTTTTTTTTCATAATTATTTTTTACTCATCATGCCCTCTTTGTGAATTTTGGACTGTCTCTAGTGCCAGCTTGGGTGGGTGCTGTTTCTCCCCCCCCCCCCCTCGTGTCGGCAGCCTACATCGATGTTTGACGTCATCGCGTCAGTCGACGCCGGGTCGGCCGGGGAGCCACCAATGGAGGGCCTGCCACACATAGGTGTCTGGATGTCCCCTGGACGAATCATTAGGTTGCACTCCTTTTGTTCATTAACGTTTGGAACACTTGATCTGCTTGGATTGGTTACTTCCTCCTTACCACTCCCATCATCTGGCTATTTAACATTGGTTACTGCTGCACAGCCAGGATGAGCATCACTCTTGCATGGTCATGAGAGGACTGTCTACAAAGAAGGTTAGAAACAAATACTCTATTTTTTCCTCTTTTTCATTTATATGGACCTTTTTTTCTCTATGTGTTTTTTTATATGTATTTTTAGATTCACTCTGCGTTACTCATAAAGACTTTTCAGATCGCCCCCCCAAAGAGACTGTCTTTTTTGCCTTCTTTATCCTTCCATCCATATTCCAGCAGTGGCCTATGTATATATGCATACATGCTTATGGTATATATGTATACTTTTTTATCTCCCTCTCTGCCTGTCAGATTCGCACCCTCCATGCCTTTTTGGAGGTTCCTGTGAGCTCTGACCTGCCGCTCCACCTTGGGGGTACAGTTCACCCTTGACTCCAAGCAGAGACCTGTCTCATATCCAAACTCACTTTATATTGAAGAGGTTAGCGAGATCCAACTCGTTGGGATTACCCTAGAGTTGTATTCTAACTTAGTGGACCTCTGGACGTGGGAATCCATCTACCTACATCATTGCTGTGTATCATCTTCAATGTAGAGGAACATGTGTTTTGTGAGTACCAACCTATATAGTGCATACCTTGGTGTATGTCTGCCTTTCTAAAAAAATAAATCTTATATAGATAGATCTAAATGTTTATTCACTGGTTGATTATTTATATATGTCCCCTTTTTTTGATAGAAATACAACAGCACGCTTTGTCTGAACCCCTGAAGAAAGAAGTACAGTATCATGAAAAGAAACAAATCTTTGCATTTTCCGAAACATGTAGGATTTTCTGTTGCAGCTACAATTTGTTTCTGACCCCTGGTTTTTAGAACCTGTTTGCTGCAGCATCTAGCAGCTGTATTTCTATACCCCTGTACCTATTTTCATCAGTGTTTTTAGATGTTGTTATGGTTATCTTTGTACATTGAATAAAATGTATATTTTTTTTATACTCCTTTTGTATCTATTATCCATTGATCCTCTGCTGGCTCCCTGCCCATACTATCCCTTTTGGGACATTTCTCTTTCTCTGAATTGGAAGTGGAGAACTTCCGAATTCACCCTGACTGCTAGTCTTAGGAATTTCTGGAAATCCCAATGTATCTGCACATGCAAATATGCGTCCCTGAGGTCGATTGTCGCCATATAACAATCGGGAAACAGGAGATTCGTTACTGTGAAGATACAAGCATTTCAGAATGGAGTCTATCTGATAAACTTGTTCAGGGGGCGGAGATTGAGAATCAACCTAAACTTTCCTGATGGCTTTCGGACTATGAACACATGGGAGTATACCCCCTGACCGTGTTCCGCATGTGGTACCTGGCTGATGACCTGTTGATCCAACAGCTCCCCCAACAGCAAACTCAGATCTCCTGCTTTCTCCCGGTCTCTGGGTAACGTGGTGACTAAAAAGGTGGGCGGGGGAATGGCATTGAACTCCAACTTGTAGCCGTTCTCTATTATCTTTAATATAAACGGGCTTGAAGTTCCATCGGTCCATTGTGGGAGGAAGTCCCCAACCTTCCTCCCACCGGAACACAGGAGTCACTGAAGCTTTAGGGTGGTCTGAGGAGGATTTAATAATATTCCTCCTCTACCACGTCCCTTGTGACCTGTCCAGTGTTTAGGACGACACTCTCTCTCTCCTGTCTGCTGCCTGAAACCTCGAAAAAGACGTCTACCCTCAGGTTTTTTCTTTTTCTCTAGGAACGCTTTCTTCTTGTCCTGGGTACGCTCCAAGGCCTCCTGAAGCCCAGGTCTGAAGAGGTAATCGCCTGAGAAAGGCAATCCACTAAGCTTGAGCTTTGATGCTGCATCTCCTGACCAAGCATTCAACCACACGGCCCTTCTTGCAGCATTTACCAAAGCTGCTGACCTGGCTGCTAGCTTTACAGATTCCGCAGAAGTGTCAGCTAAGAACCCAACTGCTTTAAATAATAAAGGAAAAGATTTTAGCAGTTGTTGTCGGGGCGTTCCTGCAGAAATGTGGGACTGCAACTGTGTTAACCAGCATCCTAAATTTCTGGCAACACAGGTAGCTGCAAGGGCTGGTTTAAGCCCAACAGAAGAGGCATCCCAAGCCCTTTTTAGCAGTACGTCACCCTTTTTGTCCATGGTGTCCTTAAGGGATCCCAGGTCGTCGAAGGCCAAATCAGTATTTTTGGAAACCTTCGCCAGCGGCGCATCCAACTCAAGGACCTTGTTCCAAGGATGGGCCGTGTCCTTTTCGAAGGGAAATCTACGTTTAAGACTGCCTGAAAAGAAGAGTCTTCTTTCAGGGTGCTCCCACTCCAGCAAGATCGCTTCTACTAGAGATTTGTGTACAGGAAAAACTCTGGATTTCTGTGCAGTGACCCCCTGATACATAAGGTCATGCTTAGAAAGCTTTACCAACTTCTCTCTGATCTCCAAGGTGACATAAATCGTCTTTAGTAAGTCCCCCACATCGTTCAGCGTCAATCTGTACCTGGACCCTCTGGAGAAATCTTCCTCACTCTCAGAACCAGACCCTGAGTCCGCTTAAGAGGCAAGCGATCTGGGTTCCCTCTTTCTATCTTCCATATCCTCCTGACTAGGCTCAGATAGAATAGGCATACTTGCTGCTCTAGATAGGAGCACAGAGGGACCCTGCATCTTATCCATCATTCTTTTAAATGACTTGAATGTGCATGCAATCTTGTCTTTCACAGACGTAAGGATTTTATGACACTCTGCCATAGAATCATCCCTAGTTAAACTGCTGACACATTCGGGGTAAAGTGGTTTCTCCCAATTGGAGCCTAGCTTTGACCCACATACAGCACATTTTCTCTTAGGAGGCTACACCTGGTTCTTGTCCTGTGCTTTAACCTGAAAGCAAAAAAGAAAGACAAACACCCATGAGAGCCTGCCCCCGACCCTCACCACCACTGTGCTTAGATCAGAGGGAAGGAGAAAAGTGCCCAGCCCTTCACCTGTGGTTCCGCACCTAGGGAAGGGCTTTGGTCACAAGGACCCTACCCCCTCCCAGAGTAAGCCATGGTCTGCCCTCACCACGCTTACCTGAGAGGTGCTGGTGCCAGAAGAACCGGAGGGAAGGGAAAGGGATCACAGCTCCAGGTGGAAATGTGGATATAGAACTCTCCTTGGAACTGGAACACCAGGTGCCAGTTAAGCATAAGCATATAGCAACATGAGCTTGTTTGTCCCATTTTTTGCTATGGCTTGTATCTGTTGGACATTTTACTAATAAAGGCTATATTCCGGAGTGCGGCTGTCCAGAATTTCCTTTTTGCCTCACGTTGCCAGAAGAACCGGAGTCAACCGCCTGGGAAGCTGCAGTGCCCTCCATGGCTCCTCGGTGTGTGTCACAGCCTCTGTTGGATCTACACTGACTCCAGACACCCAAAAAGCCACACGCCACGCCTGGAGACCAGAACCTCGTCTCACGGCACCCCCTGATGATGCGGCTCCACCGGAAGCCGCGTCACTTCCGCTCGCTGGAGCGCAGAAGCCCCTCCGACGCACGCACGTCCTCTCCTACACTCGGAAGAGCCGGGTAACATGCCCCGGTGATGGACGCCGTCCGCTCACTGCGGGAGGACGAAGGTAGGTGTGTGAGGCGAAATGGAGGCAGGGTGCCGCCGTAATCTTCAAGAGCCCAACTCTCCCTGAGTTTTAAGGCAGCAGTGGGCTAGCAGCCCTCTCTTCCCTGCTAGACAGAGGGGCGCTTGGGCAGAGGAGAAGGTACGCAAGAGGCTCATCCAGGAGAGTTCTGGGACATAGAGCTCCCCAGGTTCCTCACATGCTTCCTTCCCGTCCGGCAGGAAACACAAAAACTGAAGGGGGAAGGCCTGGAGGACCACCTTTTAACCATTTGGGTGAATGCGTTTCCTGTCCCGGAGGGAGGAGCCCTATATCTCAGAGTCTGTCCTGGAAGACGATAAGAGAAAATGTATTTTAGGTAAGAGACCGAAGCCTTTGGATGATTATAAAACAGTTGGGCAATGAATATTTTAAAAGCAGTTATGAACTGCCAAAAGCATGATTTTCAAGAAAAAAAACATTGTAGATTTCTGTCATAAAAACTCTCACCCATGTAATCCTCTGTTCTCCGGGTTTTCGGGAGATAATGGTAACTTTATGACCTCTCTTCCTTAATAACTGTGACAGTGACTGTCCAACAAACCCACTGCCACCTCCTATGTAGGACAAAGGGAATTCATCAGAAAAATGTCAGGAAACAAACAACTATTTAATCATTGAAGAACAACCTAAGGGAATATGAAATAGTACCTAATTAGGTCAATCTGAACTTCAGGATAACAAATACTGTCTAAAGCAACATTTGTATTTTTCTTGAATCTTGGTGGGCTTTGTGTATTTCTTCCAGATCTGTGCAGTAATCCAGTGTGAAACTTTGCCAATAAAGACCGGTCACTGCTGCTCTCTCCTTGGACTGGTCTTGTCTCCGCCCCCTCTAGCAGCCTGTAGTGGGTATGCCCCTCACACAGCTCTGCTCTCTGCCAAAGCTTTGTGCAGTACAGTGATGGTGTTACTTTTATATGGCAATATCTAATGTGTGCAAGGGATCTGGTACACACGGAGTGGATTTCTATCTTTATACTTATGGCTAATGAGGAATTAATGTCATTAAAAGTTTTTGGTCCTATAGTTTAGCTTTAAACAGTGTGTTGGCTTCCTGTGGCCTTCAAATCAGGTGGCTCATTCCCACCTACTTTAAACATAAAATAGAAAAAGTTTAGCAAAAAAAAAAAAAAAAAAAAAAAAGCTTGCTTTGGGAGAGGACATTTGCTTAACCCCTTCACACCTAAGGCCTCATGCACACTGGACGTTATAATAATGTTATAAAAATGCCAGTAGCTTTGCAGTGAGTTTTTCAGCGTTTTTTACAATGGGTTCAAAAAGGTTAAACCGATGGCGAGCCACGTTTTTGAGCGTTTATCTGCGTTTTTAGACATTAGAGCGTTTTTACAGCTGAAAAACTCCTCTCAGAACCCACTCCTTTTGTTTTTGTTTTTTTTCAGCCAAAAAAAAACACCCCAGCCAAAAAACAGCCTGTGTGTGCATGTACACATAGGATAACATGCTGAAGAGTTTATTGATTGTAGAAAAAAAAAAAAAAAAACACATCAAACACATCTGAAGCCAAAAACAGCAGCTGTAAAAACGTCCAGTGTGCATGAGGCCCTAAAAAGGTAAAACTAATACCTAAGCCCAATTTTGCCATGTGTTAGTAAAACTGTACATAACTTCACAACTACTTTGTGCAGCCAGGTGGACTATACCTTGTTTTTTTTCAGGACAAATTGAGTTTTCATTTGGTGCTAAAAGGTAATGGATATCTCCTGATTTTTATTATCAAGGAATAACTGGCCCAACATAGTAAAAAAAAAAAAAAAAAAAAATTATTATTTTAAATTTAGCTGTATATTTCTTGTTACTACCATACATAACCTACCACCAAAGGCCCAAAATAAATTCTGCTGCAGTGATACCACATATATGTATGTCAGTTGTTGTTGTTTGTACCGCCCGGAAACAATAGTGTGCATTTTTCATTTTAATTTTTTTTTTTTATCCTACCTAAAACACGACGACACCAATACTAATTTAAAAGAAAAAAAAATCCTGTCCAATAAATACTGACCCTGATCCAAACACTAACCTTGGCACTGACCTAGATCTTTCTTTAAAAAAAATAAATAATAATTTCTACACACTTTTTTTCCCCTCTCTCTGCAAGGACAAAGAAAGATATATGTATCTCTCGTGTCCATTCAGAGACAGGCTTCACAGTGACCGAACACTGTGATAGCCAATCAGAGGCCATCACAGCGATCAGGTGACCCGGAATGAGACGGTCCGGGTCCCGACCGTTAGAACGGGGCCCAGAGCTTTGGGTAAGACCCACGCCTTGGCTCTATGGGAAAAAAAGCCCAGTCTAGTGGGGCCGCATATATAGGCGCGCCAGCTGTGTCCCTGCAGCCGCGTGTCCCAATAGAAATAAATGGGATGCCAGCATGGGGATGCATGCAACACCTGTACATCCCCGTGCTGGGAATACACAGACCTGCACGGGGCCCCACAGTAATGCCCCCCACGTGGATGAGTCCTTACTGGTCAGATCCCCAGGTGAAAAGAAAAACAAAAATAGAAAACTAATGCAGCCATCATATATAATAATTGGCAGGCTGCAGTGTAATAAATGTTTTTGGGTTGAATACTCTTTTAAGAAGAAAACACCAAGTCGCTGTCCTAAGAACCTGCTATGCTGGATTTAGCTTTCATCTGGATTTAGCTTTCCTATTAACCACCCTGAAATCTTGGAGCAAAGTAAATATACAGCTTAAACAGGTCTTAAATCTGAGCACATTCCATATTATAGAGGACACAGTGTGACTATGAGAGGAATACGTCTGGAATAAAAGTTCTATGCAACTACAATGTTAGCAAAAAAGTGACTGTCACTGATCACATGACCCTCACCGATAAGAACCCTCATGGCGTTCATAAGACTACACGAACACTCCGCTCACACTCTCTTCTCTAACGTCCGATCCACTTTACTGTAGCTGCAAGAGCGCCTCTACTTATTTGTCTCCTAACATGAGCCATGTTAGCGTGCATTGCCTGAATGCAATAAAGCGTACGCCTGGTCTTTAAAAACATGGCCGCCACCGTTCAAAACAACAGACAACTCAGCCCCTACGTTATTATTACTCGTTTTGCCCTAGCAATGCAGTGGTGGATATACCCATAGAGCATGCGTAGGAATATTCTGAAGGGCGTTATAGAACGACGAGCTGCTGTGTGAGGGCGACCTCGTGTGTTCCCTTAGGTGCATTGCATTGCTTCTCAGATTACTATTTCTGAATTTACTTTGACAATGTACTGTATGTGTTTTGTGTTGGCAGTTTCTGATCCTCAGTTACAGCTATATAGTATATTATTGATTTCTACTTTTTTTTTTATTGAAAGATTGCGGACACACAGCCACATATTTTGAACAGGAGCACCAACCTATTTCTTATTACAGACACCTGACCAAAATTACTCAGAGCTCAAAACTTTATTAAAACAAAGTGGTAGCAACATCAGGTTGCCCCAATGACCATATTCTTAGATTTACAATACTAATAAAGCATTAATAACATTTTACTATTGAGAATTAAAGCCCAACTCCGTACAGACAAAAAAAAAAAAAAATAATAATTACCTGACTCCCTGCTCCAGCAATCCCCTACAGCCTCCTCTCTAAACTGCTCTTGGACACGGTCGCACGCTCGCCCCACCATGTACAGGGTAGGGTGACCACATTTCCAAACTGCCATTCAGGGACACCCCCCCCCCCCCCCCGCACCCGCGCCCCCCAGAAAAATCAACGGGGCAGCGCTGCTATACCGCTGGCAAAATGCCCCTGCGGCGGCATTTTGCAGGCGGATTTAACCTCTTTTCAGCCGCTAATGGGGGGTTAAAAAATAGCGCCGCTTTACCGCTGACGCCCAGGGCGGCACAGTGTGAAAGGGGTCTAATACCAAGGTGGTCACCCTATTTGGAATGAGATTGCCAGACTTTCCGCCACACAGAAATACACATGTGAAAAAAAAAAAAAGGAAAAAAAAAGGAAATTTTATTGTTACGAACATACAATATCAGATTCTAGAAGGAACATTGTTAAAAGCAACACATGATTCATTACAAGCATGCATGTTCTCATAGAATAGTATTAGTGAGTGGGTAGTGTACAAACCTGGAAGTTTGGCTGGCGGCTCGGGTCGCAGCCCTGGTGGGCGGGAGGAGGCTCAGGAGGAGAGAAGTTGGGCTCCTGGCCTGGCAATGAGCTGCAGGCAGCGGGAGTAGTCGGCCCCTGGACTGGCACTGGGCACAGGCTGCTGTGGTGGATACTGGCTTACCAGCAGTGCCAGTGGGATGGACAGGGGGACAGTGAGATGGACAGGGGGACAGTGGGATGGACAGGGGGACAGTGAGATGGACAGGGGGACAGTGAGATGGACAGGGGGACAGTGAGATGGACAGGGGGACAGTGAGATGGACAGTGAGATGGACAGGGGGACAGTGAGATGGACAGGGGGACAGTGAGATGACAGGGGGACAGTGAGATGGACAGGGGGACAGTGAGATGGACAGGGGGACAGTGAGATGGACAGGGGGACGGTGAGATGGACAGGGGGACGGTGAGATGGACAGGGGGACGGTGGGATGGACAGGGGGACGGTGGGATGGACAGGGGGACGGACAGTGAGATGGACAGGGGGACAGTGGGATGGACAGGGGGACAGTGAGATGGACAGGGGGACAGTGAGATGGACAGGGGGACAGTGAGATGGACAGGGGGACAGTGGGACAGTGGGATAGACAGTGGGACAGTGGGATGGACAGTGGGACAGTGGGATGGACAGAGGGACAGTGAGATGGACAGCGGGACGGTGAGATGGACAGGGGGACGGTGGGATGGACAGGGGGACGGTGGGATGGACAGGGGGACGGACAGTGAGATGGACAGGGGGACAGTGGGATGGACAGGGGGACAGTGAGATGGACAGGGGGACAGTGAGATGGACAGGGGGACAGTGAGATGGACAGGGGGACAGTGGGACAGTGGGATAGACAGTGGGACAGTGGGATGGACAGTGGGACAGTGGGATGGACAGAGGGACAGAGGGATGGACAGTGGGACCGTGGGATGGACAGATGGACAGTGGGATGGACAGAGGGACAGTGGGATGGACAGAGGGACAGAGGGATGGACAGTGGGACAGTGGGATGGACAGAGGGACAGTGGGATGGACAGTGGGACAGTGGGATGGACAGGGGGACAGTGAGATGGACAGTGGGAGAGTGGGACAGTGGGATGGACAGTGGGACAGTGGGATGGACAGAGGGACAGACAGTGGGACAGTGGGATGGACAGAGGGACAGAGGGATGGACAGTGGGATGGACAGTGGGACCGTGGGATGGACAGATGGACAGAGGGACAGTGGGATGGACAGAGGGACAGTGGGATGGACAGATGGACAGAGGGACAGTGGGATGGACAGAGGGACAGTGGGATGGACAGAGGGACAGTGGGATGGACATAGGGGTGGACAGTGGGAGAGTGGGATGGACAGAGGAACAGAGGGATGGACAGTGGCACCGTGGGATGGACAGATGGACAGAGGGACAGTGGGATGGACAGAGGGACAGTGGGATGGAAAGTGGGACAGTGGGATGGACAGTGGGACAGTGGGATGGACAGAGGGACAGAGGGAGGGACAGTGGGACAGTGGGATGGACAGAGGGACAGTGGGATGGACAGTGGGATGGACAGTGGGACAGTGGGATGGACAGAGGGACAGAGGGATGGACAGTGGGATTGGACAGAGGGACAGAGGGACAGAGGGATGGACAGGGGGACAGAGGGATGGACAGGGGGACAGAGGGATGGACAGGGGGACAGTAATGGACTGTACATACCTCTCTCCTGCTGTCCCGTTCTGTAAGCTGTCGGCTGCACACTGGCTGCTCCTTCTGCTGGGCTCCTGCAAAAGCACTGCATTGACAGGGGCGAGGGGGTCAGGGCGGCCGCTGCTTTGCTCTGCAAGTCTGCATGCAGAGAGAGGGACTGAGGGAGCCGGAATTAGGGGGCGGAGCTGAGGTGGACTGAGGAGCGTGGTGGACACGGAGGCGCGCTACTCAGCGCAGGGCAGCACTGGGTAAGCCTCGCTCAGCCGACGTCACTGGTTGCTAGATGCGATGCGGGACGGCCCTAGCAACCAGTTCGTTCGGCTGAGCGAAGCAATGTATCAGGGTGGCGAGCTGGCGGTATTTTTTTATTTTCATTCCGGGACACTGTATTGTCCCGGAATGAAGGTGCCCGGGACCCGGGACACAACTATGCATTAAGGGACAATCCCGGGCAATCCGGGACACGTGGGCACCCTAGTACAGGGGTAATAGCCCTGCATTACACATGACGATGCTTAGGGTCCTTAAACAGACCAGAGCTACAGGGAGAACAGCACCAGGCCTGGTAGGGTTGTCACCTCATCCCTTTAGGCCCGGTTCACACTTGTGCAATGCCAAACATCGCACAGGAATCGCATGTAATTCGCAGCGCACTGCCGTTCACATTACATGCGATGTCTGTGCGGTGCGATATCAGCCATAGAGATAGTATGGCTGATATCGCACCGCATTCGGTGCAAACACGCACAGGACCCTTTTTTCTATTCGGACCAGAATCGGATCGCATGTGTGTTCACACATATGCGATCCGATTCATGTCCGAACTGTCAGTTCGCAGTGCGATATGCAAGCTGAACTGGGGGTGTCGTTAACAATGTATTGACACTCCCCAGCGATTCGCATATGGCAGTGTGAACTGACATGCGAGTCGGTGCGATGTGGGAACACGCAGTGGATTCGCAGTGTTCTCGCATCGCACCAGTGTGAACCGGGCCTTAAACCCGAACACATGAATTACACAGGTTCTATAGCCAATTTAATGCAGATAAGGCACCAAGTGAGTTTAATTACCACCTTAATCAGCCACAGAACCTGTGTAGTTCATGTGTTTGGGTTTAAAGGGATGAGGTGGCAACCCTAAGGCCTCATTCACACGAGGCGAACTCCGCTTCCACGGAGCCTGCCTCGGTCCGCCGGCTCAGCGAGAGATCTCTCCGTTGATCTCCACTGAGCCGGCGGATGACAGGTCCCTCTCTGCTGACTGAGCAGGGAGGGGCTTGTGAGGCACCGTTGCTGCCTATGGAGAGATCGGACAAAAACGGACAGCATGTCTGTTTTCATCAAGTCTCACCCGATCCAATCCGCCAGCGATGGATCCGGACGTAGGGCCATCCATCTGCTTTTTGCGGATTGGACCGGGTCGGATGTCAGCGGACATGTCTCCACTCACATTCGTCGCTCCATAGGCTAATATGGAGCACCCGTTCAGGTCCGCCGTCAAAACTGACAGGCGGACCTAAACGGTCCGATCGTGTGAAAGGGGCCTAAGGCCTGGTCAGAGCTGGGAGTCAAGTAATACAACTTTTTCCTGTACCCCACGTAACAAGCATTTCATCTTTGCAGTGAGGGTGGCCCTACCTAACACAAGGGGTTTGTTGGGGCCCAGAGTTGGGCTTGAAAGCCCATCTGTGCGCTAAATGTGTATTAGAAAATGCAGCAATCCAGAGCTGTGCCCCATGCAGTGTGTCTTCTTTGACATACCATGTTCTCTGTGTTCCAGGTTGAATGATGCCCAGCATGTCTGGAAAGATTGAGTACATACTTTAAGTTCAGAGTGGCATGGCTCTGTCCCTGTTACCACAGCACCCTTTCTTTGTAGGATGTTAATGTCATCACTTCAAATCCTCTGTATTGGTTAGGACCGTCAAGCCCAGAGGAGAGATGAAGAGGTCCCTGCAGTATCATGTAACTGGCCTAAAGAGGTCAGAAAAGATAAGTGATAAAATAGTTGCCAAGTGTCCTGGGACTTTGAATACTGTCTTGTATTTTGCATATTGATAAAGTGCCTAGTAGTCACAGTATAGTTCGAACCAGCGGAGGCAGATAACTGGAGTTCAGGTAAGTACATACATATTTGACATCAATTTCAGGTTTTATTTGCTTCCATTACCACTAACAATATGGAGCTTGTTTTATTCCACTGACATCAATAATGAGGGTATTTTATCCCACTGGCACCAACAATGAGGGTTATTTTATCCCATTGACACCAATGATGGGACTTGTTTTGTCTCACTGACAATAATGATTGGGATTCTTTTACTTTTACTGACACCAGTGATGGGAGTTGCTTTACTCCCCCCCCCCCAAATCCCGAGACCCTGTTTTCTCTAAAATATTGCAAAGTAAAGGGAAGAAGAGACCACACTACAAGCCAAATGCTGAGAAGCCATGCCCTCTTTATTACCACACTCACTTTTGGGTGCACCCCTATGTGTCTGGCAGGTGGTGCGCTTTGCACACTGCATTTTTATCCTGGGATTCTTCATAGTGTTCCCTATACTTATTTCCAAATTTTGCAAACTACTGTGGTGTTGGGGTGATTATACTAATGTGGCAGGTGCTTTTTCCAATGAGTTCGAACTGTACTTTAGGGTGTGGCAGCCCACTTTTATTCAACAAAATGTAAAGTTCTCATAAACATCCGTTGCCCGCGTAGGGGTTCTTCCACATTCACATGAATAGTCAACAGCAAATACCGAGCTACCTGGCTCCCTTGTAACTAGCACCACTGCTCTTCTTACCAGTCCCTTTAACTGTGTTGTCCAGCTCTCTTGGTTCATTGGCTCTCTTAGCCTTTAGTTGCAGTGCCCTGAAGCACAGCCCACTCCTGGCATCTGATTAGGGATTCTCCTGACACCCCAATAGGAGCCCAACTGACTCCTGGAGTCGAGATCTCCTGACTGCTGGCTGGGGCACCCCTGCCCCCTGGGTGAGACCTCCTGTCTCCAAACTGGGATCCCTGAGCTATCCTCAGGTTTGAGTATATAAAGACCCTGCACACCTGTGTATTCACACAGGCTGAAGGCACCTGATAAAATCCAGACATAAGATTGAAGGTTTCGTCCCACCCAACACACTTTGGAACCATCAAGCTCTAGGCCCCGATCCGAGACTACAGATTTCACAGAAAACACAGCTTTTTCCGCTCAGAAACGATAGTCTGGAACTTCGCAATGAACCCTTAATGTAAATCCTGTGTCATTGTGTCCTTGCACTGTCACACTATGTACTGAAACAAAAAACAAAATATTGCCAGAAAAGGGCAGTAAGGGTGTGTGGGTGTGGGTGTGGGGGGCTTGGGGGTGGGAAAAACTGCAGTGAACATATTTTCTGTGCTAGATGGAGTATGGAGGATTAGAACTGCAATATATGTTTGTTGCTTTCTTTTGTAGAATACTATTATTTATTATTATTATACACGATTTATATAGCGCCAACAGTTTACGCAGAGCTTTACAATGTAGAGGGGGGACAGCACAATTACAGTACAGTTCAATACAGAAGGGACAGGAGGGCCCTTCTCGTAGAGCTTACATTCTAAAGGGAGGGGGTGGTGGTACAAAAGGTAATAGATGCGGGGAATGATTTGATGGGGGTGGTTCGGGGACAGTTGTTAGGTGGGTGTGGGATAAGCTTCCCTGAATAAGTGAGTTTTCAGGGATCTCCTAAAGGTTAGGGGCTTAACGAACATACCAGGGCAGGGAGTTCCAGAGAATGGGAGAGGCTCTGGAGAAGTCCTGAAGGCGAGCATGGGAGGAGGTACTAAGGGAGCTAGAGAGCAGGAGGTCCTGGGAGGAGCAGGTGGGACGATTTGGGCGATATTTGCAGATGAGGTTGGTGATGTAGCTGGGGGCAATGTTGTGGATGGTCTTGTATGTTGTGGTTAGCATTTTGAATTTTATACAGTGGGGTAGGGGAAGCCAGTGAAGGGATTGGCAGAGAGGAGAAGCAGTCACGGATCGGTTAGTGAGGTGTATTAGTCTAGCAGCAGCATTCATAATAGACTGAAGGGGGGATAGCCTGCGTAAGGGTAGGCCTTTAAGGAGAGAGTTGCAGTAGTCAAGACGGGAATTAATCAAGAAATGAATAAGTTGCTTTGTGGTGTCATTAGTCAGGAAGGGTCGAATTCTGGAGATGTTGTGGAGGTTAAGGCGGCAGGATTTAGGCAGTGTTTGGAAAGTGGGGGCTAAAGGAGAGGTCAGAGTCAAGGATTACACCCAGCACCCTGGCATGTGTGGAGGGACCAATGGTTGTGCTGTTGATCTTAATGGTAAAGTCATGGGGGGGGGGGAAATATAACAAGCTCAGTTTTAGAAAGATTGAGTTTGAGAAAGTGGTGTAACATCCATAGTGATATATCATTCAGTAAGTTTGAGATCCGTGAGGAGATCAAGGGGGTGAGTTGAGGAGTGGAGAGATAGATCTGGGTGTTGTTGGCGTAGTGGTGGTATTGAAAGCCATGGGAGGTTATCAACTGGCCCAGGGAAGAGGTATAGAGCGAGAATAAGAGGGGCCCAAGGACGGAGCCTTGTGGTACCCCAACAGAAAGAGGAAGAGGAGCGGAGGCAGGGGCGGACTGACAACTCATGGGGCCCCCGGGCAATAGGAGATCCTGGGGCCCCCTGTCCCCGCTCATGTGTTCCCACCCACACTCAAGCCACACCCACACAAATCCCCACCTACATTTTGCACTGCCCACACTACATGCGTTCGTCACAGAATTACATTAAAGAAAGTGCAACAACGGTACCTTTCCAAAATTAAAGTGATTGTAAAGGCTCGTTTTTTTTTGTTTTTTTTAAAATAACAAACATATCATACTTACATTCACTGTGCAGCTCGTTTCGCACAGAGTGGCCCCGAACCTCGACATCTGGGGGTGGCTCTCGCGGCTCCTCCCCACATCAGATAACTCCCTAGGAGAAGCGCTCTCCCGGGGGGGGTTACCTTGCAGGTGGGCTCCCGTGTCCAGCATTTGCGTCTATAGACACATGTTTACATACATGTGCTCATCCTAAATAAAGCTTTTCATATAGAGCATGTGCGGGGATCATGGGGGTGCTTTACATTTTTTTTTAAATTATTTTTCTTAACTTTATATAATTTTCACTGATCACCAATGTAAGGAACATTCTTTTCACTGATCACCAATGTAAGGAACATTCTTCTTACTGATCACCAATGTAAAGAACATTCTTCTCACTGACCACCAATGTAAGGAACATTCTTCCCACCGATCACCAATGTAAGGAACATTCTTCTCACTGATCACCAATGTAAGGAGCATTCTTCTCACTGATCACCAATGTAAGGAACTTTCTTCCCACTGATCACCAATGTAAGGGACATTCTTCTCACTGATCACCAATGTAAGGAACATTCTTCTCACTGATCACCAATGTAAGGAACTTCTTCCCACTGATCACCAATGTAAGGGACATTCTTCTCACTGATCACCAATGTAAGGAACATTCTTCTCACTGATCACCAATGTAAGGAACATTCTTCTCACTGATCACCAATGTAAGGAACATTCTTCTCACTGATCACCAATGTAAGGAACATTCTTCTCACTGATCACCAATGTAAGGAACATTCTTCTCACTGATCACCAATGTAAGGAACATTCTTCTCACTGATCACCAATGTAAGGAACATTCTTCCCACTGATCACCAATGTAAGGAACATTCTTCTCACTGATCACCAATGTAAGGAACATTCTTCTCACTGACCACCAATGTAAGGAACATTCTTCTCACTGACCACCAATGTAAGGAACATTCTTCCCACTGACCACCAATGTCAGGAACATTCTTCTCACTGATCACCAATGTAAGGGACATTCTTCCCACTGATCACCAATGTAAGGAACATTCTTCCCACTGACCACCAATGTAAGGAACATTCTTCTCACTGACCACCAATGTAAGGAACATTCATCTCACTGATCACCAATGTAAGGAACATTCTTCTCACTGATCACCAATGTAAGGAACATTCTTCTCACTGATCACCAATGTAAGGAACATTCTTCTCACTGATCACCAATGTAAGGAACATTCTTCCCACTGACCACCAATGTAAGGAGCATTCTTCCCACTATTTATTTAATCCATATTGAGCACTATATTTGATTGTGTATAAATAAAAAGTGCTGCGCAAATAAAAGTTCATAAACAACTAGTATTAAATGGTAATGTAGTAGCAATATGAAAGAGCAGGAACCACCGGTGACAATAAGTATCTGGATGGTGACTTTTTCCCTCCACCACTCTTAGATGGCCCCTCACCTCAGATATTCGACCTGAAACAGGTCACACCGCTTTTAAGGATTGAATGAATCAGTCTTAGGTTACTCCTTCACTTCCTTCAGCTCACAACGCTCAGTATAGCTAGATGGTATATATAAAGTGAGATAGAAAGCGACAGACCATAGTGTTCTCCGTATAACAGTTTTAATTAAATGAAGTCGATGAAGCCGATGAAGTCCCGCCCATAGGACGTAACGCGTACGGGGGTAAGGAGCGTGTGACGTCACCCGCGGTCATCCGACAGATACGATCACAAGCCTGCTGGCCGGCACTCGGATCGGAGTGCCGGTTTTATGTGAGTGTCACTGATGTGTTTTTATATGCGGTTTTTATTCATTTAATTAAAACTGTTATACGGAGAACACTATGGTCTGTCGCTTTCTATCTCACTTTATATATACCATCTGGCTATACTGAGCGTTGTGAGCTGAAGGAAGTGAAGGAGTAACCTAAGACTGATTCATTCAATCCTTAAAAGCGGTGTGACCTGTTTCAGGTCGAATATCTGAGGTGAGGGGCCATCTAAGAGTGGTGGAGGGAAAAAGTCACCATCCAGATACTTATTGTCACCGGTGGTTCCTGCTCTTTCATATTGCTACTACATTACCATTTAATACTAGTTGTTTATGAACTTTTATTTGCGCAGCACTTTTTATTTATACACATGTTTTTGAGGTATTTTTTGAGTTGACCTTAGTGCCTGCTTGCATTTATACTATCAAATCAATCAGCGCTGAATTTATTACATTTTCTTTACACTATATTTGATTGGCTGCTTCTGCTTGGCACACACGCACAATCACAATCACGCACATGATGATGAAGTCATCATCATGTGCGATTGTGCGTGTTTGCCAGGCCTAAGCAGAAGCAAACAGCCAATCAAATATAGTGCTCAATATGGATTCAAGAAATATTCATAGCCATAGATATCATAAATGACTACAGGAGATAACCAGAGACTACGGATGCAACTACAGGAGATGACCAAAGACTGCGAATGCGACTACAGGAAATAACCAGAGACTGGGGATGCGACTACAGGAGACAACCAGAGACTGCGAATGCGACTACAGGAAATAACCAGACTGCGAATGCGACTACAGGAAATAACCAGAGACTGGGGATGCGACTACAGGAGATAACCAGAGACTGCGAATGCGACTACAGGAAATAACCAGACTGCGAATGTGACTACAGGAAATAACCAGAGACTGGGGATGCGACTAAAGGAGATAACCAGAGACTGCGAATGCGACTACAGGAAATAACCAGACTGCGAATGCGACTACAGGAAATAACCAGAGACTGGGGATGCGACTACAGGAGATAACCAGAGACTGCGAATGCGACTACAGGAAATGACCAGACTGCGAATGCGACTACAGGAAATAACCAGAGACTGGGGATGCGACTACAGGTAATGACCAGACTGGGGATGCGACTACAGGAAATGACCAGACTGCGAATGCGACTACAGGAAATAACCAGAGACTGGGGATGCGACTACAGGTAATGACCAGACTGGGAATGCGACTACAGGAAATAACCAGACTGCGAATGCGACTACAGGAAATAACCAGAGACTGGGGATGCGACTACAGGTAATGACCAGACTGGGGATGCGACTACAGGAAATGACCAGACTGCGAATGCGACTACAGGAAATGACCAGACTGCGAATGCGACTACAGGAAATAACCAGACTGCGAATGTGACTACAGGAGATAACCAGAGACTGTGAATGTGACTACAGGAGATAACCAGAGACTGCGAATGCGACTACAGGAAATGACCAGACTGCGAATGCGACTACAGGAGATAACCAGAGACTGCGAATGAGACTACAGGAAATGACCAGACTGCGAATGCGACTACAGGAAATGACCAGACTGCGAATGCGACTACAGGAGATAACCAGAGACTGCAAATGCGACTACAGGAAATGACCAGACTGCGAATGCGAGTACAGGAAATAACCAGAGACTGGGGATGCGACTACAGGAAATGACCAGACTGGGGATGTGACTACAGGAAATGACCAGACTGCGAATGCGACTACAGGAGATAACCAGAGACTGCGAATGCGACTACAGGAAATGACCAGACTGCGAATGCGACTACAGGAGCTAACCAGAGACTGCGAATGCGACTACAGGAAATAACCAGACTGCGAATGCGACTACAGGAAATGACCAGAGACTGGGGATGCGACTACAGGAGATAGCCAGAGACTGCGAATGCGACTACAGGAAATGACCAGACTGCGAATGCGACTACAGGAAATGACCAGACTGCGAATGTGACTACAGGAAATAACCAGACTGCGAATGCGACTACAGGAGATAACCAGAGACTGCGAATGCGACTACGGGAAATGACCAGACTGCGAATGCGACTACAGGAGATAACCAGAGACTGGGGATGCGACTACAGGAAATAACCAGACTGTGAATGCGACTACAGGAAATGACCAGACTGCGAATGCGACTACAGGAAATAACCAGAGACTGGGGATGCGACTACAGGAAATGACCAGACTGCGAATGCGACTACAGGAAATGACCAGACTGCGAATGCGACTACAGGAGATAACCAGAGACTGCGAATTCGACTACAGGAAATGACCAGACTGCGAATGCGACTACAGGAGATAACCAGAGACTGCGAATGAGACTACAGGAAATGACCAGACTGCGAATGCGACTACGGGAAATGACCAGACTGCGAATGCGACTACAGGAGATAACCAGAGACTGCGAATGCGACTACAGGAAATGACCAGACTGCGAATGCGAGTACAGGAAATAACCAGAGACTGGGGATGCGACTACAGAAAATGACCAGACTGGGGATGCGACTACAGGAAATGACCAGACTGCGAATGCGACTACAGGAGATAACCAGAGACTGCGAATGCGACTACAGGAAATGACCAGACTGCGAATGCGACTACAGGAGATAACCAGAGACTGCGAATGCGACTACAGGAAATGACCAGACTGCGAATGCGACTACAGGAAATGACCAGACTGCGAATGCGACTACAGGAAATGACCAGAGACTGTGAATGCGACTACAGGAAATGACCAGACTGCGAATGCGACTACAGGAAATAACAAGAGACTGGGGATGCAACTACAGGAAATGACCAGACTGGGGATGCGACTACAGGAAATGACCAGACTGCGAATGCGACTACAGGAAATGACCAGACTGCGAATGCGACTACAGGAAATAACCAGACTGCGAATGCGACTACAGGAGATAACCAGAGACTGGGGATGCGACTACAGGAAATAACAGACTGTGAATGCGACTACAGGAAATGACCAGACTGCGAATGCGACTACAGGAAATAACCAGAGACTGGGGATGCGACTACAGGAAATGACCAGACTGCGAATGCGACTACAGGAAATGGCCAGACTGCGAATGCGACTACAGGAAATGACCAGACTGCGAATGCGACTACAGGAGATAACCAGAGACTGCGAATTCGACTACAGGAAATGACCAGACTGCGAATGCGACTACAGGAGATAACCAGAGACTGCGAATGAGACTACAGGAAATGACCAGACTGCGAATGCGACTACGGGAAATGACCAGACTGCGAATGCGACTACAGGAGATAACCAGAGACTGCGAATGCGACTACAGGAAATGACCAGACTGCGAATGCGAGTACAGGAAATAACCAGAGACTGGGGATGCGACTACAGAAAATGACCAGACTGGGGATGCGACTACAGGAAATGACCAGACTGCGAATGCGACTACAGGAGATAACCAGAGACTGCGAATGCGACTACAGGAAATGACCAGACTGCGAATGCGACTACAGGAGATAACCAGAGACTGCGAATGCGACTACAGGAAATGACCAGACTGCGAATGCGACTACAGGAAATGACCAGACTGCGAATGCGACTACAGGAAATGACCAGAGACTGTGAATGCGACTACAGGAAATGACCAGACTGCGAATGCGACTACAGGAAATAACAAGAGACTGGGGATGCAACTACAGGAAATGACCAGACTGGGGATGCGACTACAGGAAATGACCAGACTGCGAATGCGACTACAGGAAATGACCAGACTGCGAATGCGACTACAGGAAATAACCAGACTGCGAATGCGACTACAGGAAATAACCAGACTGCGAATGCGACTACAGGAGATAACCAGAGACTGCGAATGCGACTACAGGAAATGACCAGACTGCGAATGCGACTACAGGAGATAACCAGAGACTGCGAATGCGACTACGGGAAATGACCAGACTGCGAATGCGACTACAGGAGATAACCAGACTGCGAATGCGACTACAGGAGATAACCAGAGACTGCGAATGCGACTACAGGAAATGACCAGACTGCGAATGCGAGTACAGGAAATAACCAGAGACTGGGGATGCGACTACAGAAAATGACCAGACTGGGGATGCGACTACAGGAAATGACCAGACTGCGAATGCGACTACAGGAGATAACCAGAGACTGCGAATGCGACTACAGGAAATGACCAGACTGCGAATGCGACTACAGGAGATAACCAGAGTGCGAATGCGACTACAGGAAATGACCAGACTGCGAATGCGACTACAGGAAATGACCAGAGACTGGGGATGCGACTACAGGAGATAGCCAGAGACTGCGAATGCGACTACAGGAAATGACCAGACTGCGAATGCGACTACAGGAAATGACCAGACTGCGAATGCGACTACAGGAAATAACCAGACTGCGAATGCGACTACAGGAGATAACCAGAGACTGCGAATGCGACTACGGGAAATGACCAGACTGCGAATGCAACTACAGGAGATAACCAGAGACTGGGGATGCGACTACAGGAAATAACCAGACTGCGAATGCGACTACAGGAAATGACCAGACTGCGAATGCGACTACAGGAAATAACCAGACTGCGAATGCGACTACAGGAGATAACCAGAGACTGCGAATGCGACTACGGGAAATGACCAGACTGCGAATGCGACTACAGGAGATAACCAGAGACTGGGGATGCGACTACAGGAAATAACCAGACTGCGAATGCGACTACAGGAAATGACCAGACTGCGAATGCGACTACAGGAGATAACCAGAGACTGCGAATGCGACTACGGGAAATGACCAGACTGCGAATGCGACTACAGGAGATAACCAGAGACTGGGGATGCGACTACAGGAAATAACCAGACTGCGAATGCGACTACAGGAAATGACCAGACTGCGAATGCGACTACAGGAAATAACCAGAGACTGGGGATGCGACTACAGGAAATGACCAGACTGCGAATGCGACTACAGGAAATGACCAGACTGCGAATGCGACTACAGGAAATGACCAGACTGCGAATGCGACTACAGGAGATAACCAGAGACTGCGAATGCGACTACGGGAAATGACCAGACTGCGAATGTGACTACAGGAGATAACCAGAGACTGGGGATGCGACTACAGGAAATGACCAGACTGCGAATGCGACTACAGGAGATAACCAGAGACTGGGGATGCAACTACAGGAGATAACCAGAGACTGGGGATGCGACTACAGGAGATAACCAGAGACTGGGGATGCGACTACAGGAGATAACCAGAGACTGGGGATGCGACTACAGGAGATAACCAGAGACTGGGGATGCGACTACAGGAGATGACCAGAGACTGGGGATGCGACTACAGGAGATAACCAGAGACTGGGGATGCGACTACAGGAGATGACCAGAGACTGGGGATGTGACTACAGGAGATAACCAGAGACTGGGGATGCGACTACAGGAGATAACCAGAGACTGGGGATGCGACTACAGGAGATGACCAGAGACTGGGGATGCGACTACAGGAAATGACCAGAGACTGGGGATGCGACTACAGGAGATGACCAGAGACTGGGGATGCGACTACAGGAGATGACCAGAGACTGGGGATGCGACTACAGGAGATGACCAGAGACTGGGGATGCGACTACAGGAAATAACCAGACTGTGAATGCGACTACAGGAAATGACCAGACTGCGAATGCGACTACAGGAAATAACCAGAGACTGGGGATGCGACTACAGGAAATGACCAGACTGCGAATGCGACTACAGGAAATGACCAGACTGCGAATGCGACTACAGGAGATAACCAGAGACTGCGAATTCGACTACAGGAAATGACCAGACTGCGAATGCGACTACAGGAGATAACCAGAGACTGCGAATGAGACTACAGGAAATGACCAGACTGCGAATGCGACTACGGGAAATGACCAGACTGCGAATGCGACTACAGGAGATAACCAGAGACTGCGAATGCGACTACAGGAAATGACCAGACTGCGAATGCGAGTACAGGAAATAACCAGAGACTGGGGATGCGACTACAGAAAATGACCAGACTGGGGATGCGACTACAGGAAATGACCAGACTGCGAATGCGACTACAGGAGATAACCAGAGACTGCGAATGCGACTACAGGAAATGACCAGACTGCGAATGCGACTACAGGAGATAACCAGAGACTGCGAATGCGACTACAGGAAATGACCAGACTGCGAATGCGACTACAGGAAATGACCAGACTGCGAATGCGACTACAGGAAATGACCAGAGACTGTGAATGCGACTACAGGAAATGACCAGACTGCGAATGCGACTACAGGAAATAACAAGAGACTGGGGATGCAACTACAGGAAATGACCAGACTGCGAATGCGACTACAGGAAATGACCAGACTGCGAATGCGACTACAGGAAATAACCAGACTGCGAATGCGACTACAGGAGATAACCAGAGACTGGGGATGCGACTACAGGAAATAACAGACTGTGAATGCGACTACAGGAAATGACCAGACTGCGAATGCGACTACAGGAAATAACCAGAGACTGGGGATGCGACTACAGGAAATGACCAGACTGCGAATGCGACTACAGGAAATGGCCAGACTGCGAATGCGACTACAGGAAATGACCAGACTGCGAATGCGACTACAGGAGATAACCAGAGACTGCGAATTCGACTACAGGAAATGACCAGACTGCGAATGCGACTACAGGAGATAACCAGAGACTGCGAATGAGACTACAGGAAATGACCAGACTGCGAATGCGACTACGGGAAATGACCAGACTGCGAATGCGACTACAGGAGATAACCAGAGACTGCGAATGCGACTACAGGAAATGACCAGACTGCGAATGCGAGTACAGGAAATAACCAGAGACTGGGGATGCGACTACAGAAAATGACCAGACTGGGGATGCGACTACAGGAAATGACCAGACTGCGAATGCGACTACAGGAGATAACCAGAGACTGCGAATGCGACTACAGGAAATGACCAGACTGTGAATGCGACTACAGGAGATAACCAGAGACTGCGAATGCGACTACAGGAAATGACCAGACTGCGAATGCGACTACAGGAAATGACCAGACTGCGAATGCGACTACAGGAAATGACCAGAGACTGTGAATGCGACTACAGGAAATGACCAGACTGCGAATGCGACTACAGGAAATAACAAGAGACTGGGGATGCAACTACAGGAAATGACCAGACTGGGGATGCGACTACAGGAAATGACCAGACTGCGAATGCGACTACAGGAAATGACCAGACTGCGAATGCGACTACAGGAAATAACCAGACTGCGAATGCGACTACAGGAAATAACCAGACTGCGAATGCGACTACAGGAGATAACCAGAGACTGCGAATGCGACTACAGGAGATAACCAGAGACTGCGAATGCGACTACAGGAAATGACCAGACTGCGAATGCGACTACAGGAGATAACCAGAGACTGCGAATGCGACTACGGGAAATGACCAGACTGCGAATGCGACTACAGGAGATAACCAGACTGCGAATGCGACTACAGGAGATAACCAGAGACTGCGAATGCGACTACAGGAAATGACCAGACTGCGAATGCGAGTACAGGAAATAACCAGAGACTGGGGATGCGACTACAGAAAATGACCAGACTGGGGATGCGACTACAGGAAATGACCAGACTGCGAATGCGACTACAGGAGATAACCAGAGACTGCGAATGCGACTACAGGAAATGACCAGACTGCGAATGCGACTACAGGAGATAACCAGAGTGCGAATGCGACTACAGGAAATGACCAGACTGCGAATGCGACTACAGGAAATGACCAGAGACTGGGGATGCGACTACAGGAGATAGCCAGAGACTGCGAATGCGACTACAGGAAATGACCAGACTGCGAATGCGACTACAGGAAATGACCAGACTGCGAATGCGACTACAGGAAATAACCAGACTGCGAATGCGACTACAGGAGATAACCAGAGACTGCGAATGCGACTACGGGAAATGACCAGACTGCGAATGCAACTACAGGAGATAACCAGAGACTGGGGATGCGACTACAGGAAATAACCAGACTGCGAATGCGACTACAGGAAATGACCAGACTGCGAATGCGACTACAGGAAATAACCAGACTGCGAATGCGACTACAGGAGATAACCAGAGACTGCGAATGCGACTACGGGAAATGACCAGACTGCGAATGCGACTACAGGAGATAACCAGAGACTGGGGATGCGACTACAGGAAATAACCAGACTGCGAATGCGACTACAGGAAATGACCAGACTGCGAATGCGACTACAGGAGATAACCAGAGACTGCGAATGCGACTACGGGAAATGACCAGACTGCGAATGCGACTACAGGAGATAACCAGAGACTGGGGATGCGACTACAGGAAATAACCAGACTGCGAATGCGACTACAGGAAATGACCAGACTGCGAATGCGACTACAGGAAATAACCAGAGACTGGGGATGCGACTACAGGAAATGACCAGACTGCGAATGCGACTACAGGAAATGACCAGACTGCGAATGCGACTACAGGAAATGACCAGACTGCGAATGCGACTACAGGAGATAACCAGAGACTGCGAATGCGACTACGGGAAATGACCAGACTGCGAATGTGACTACAGGAGATAACCAGAGACTGGGGATGCGACTACAGGAAATGACCAGACTGCGAATGCGACTACAGGAGATAACCAGAGACTGGGGATGCAACTACAGGAGATAACCAGAGACTGGGGATGCGACTACAGGAGATAACCAGAGACTGGGGATGCGACTACAGGAGATAACCAGAGACTGGGGATGCGACTACAGGAGATAACCAGAGACTGGGGATGCGACTACAGGAGATGACCAGAGACTGGGGATGCGACTACAGGAGATAACCAGAGACTGGGGATGCGACTACAGGAGATGACCAGAGACTGGGGATGTGACTACAGGAGATAACCAGAGACTGGGGATGCGACTACAGGAGATAACCAGAGACTGGGGATGCGACTACAGGAGATGACCAGAGACTGGGGATGCGACTACAGGAAATGACCAGAGACTGGGGATGCGACTACAGGAGATGACCAGAGACTGGGGATGCGACTACAGGAGATGACCAGAGACTGGGGATGCGACTACAGGAGATGACCAGAGACTGGGGATGCGACTACAGGAGATGACCAGAGACTGGGGATGCGACTACAGGAGATGACCAGAGACTGGGGATGCGACTACAGGAGATGACCAGAGACTGGGGATGCGGCTACAGGAAATGACCAGAGACTGGGGATGCGACTACAGGAGATGACCAGAGACTGGGGATGCGACTACAGGAAATGAGCAGAGACTGGGGATGCGACTACAGGAGATGACCAGAGACTGGGGATGCGACTACAGGAGATGACCAGAGACTGGGGATGCGACTACAGGAGATGACCAGGTAGCCAGTTTTAAAATTTAAACTTTCAGCAATGCACAGCTATACAGGGGGGTAAACAACATTTCCAGGGATGGTTTAGGGAAAAAAGGGGTCTACAGGCCGTGTATATAATGTAGGCAGAAGGACCTACCTGACCAGTCGGGCTCACCTCCCGCTCTCAGAGGTCCAGGGGCGGAGCTTTCGCCGTTAGGGGGCGGAGCTTTCGCCGTTAGGGGCGGGGCTTCCGTCGGTAGGGGGCGGAGCTTTCGGCGGTAGGGGCGTTGATCTTTGTGGTCCAGAGCGGAGCTCTCAGAAGTGCAGGAGAGACGCTCTAATTAGGAACAGACTCAGACTACATGAGGAGGGGCGGGGCAGGGCAGGGTCAGAGCGTCAGTGGAGCTCCCTGCCCCGCCCCTCCCTGCTGACAGCCTCTCTCAGCCTAAGCCGAGGTCTGCTTGGCAGGGGGCTGGCCGCGGTGCTGGGAGCTGAAACAATCCGGGAGGACGGGGTTTTCGTGCGGTGCGGCGGGCGGCTTTTTTCCGCTGCTGACTGAGCCGCTCATGGGGCCCCTCCTGACGCCGGGCCCTCGGTCGGCGACCGAGTGACCGAATGGTCAGTCCGCCCCTGAGCGGAGGAGATGGAGTTTTAAGTGATACTGAAAGTGCGCTGAGATAGGTAGGAGGAGAACCAGGATAAAGCAGATTCACAGAGGCCAAGGGAGTGTAGTTTGCTGAGGAGGAGCAGACGGTCAACTATGTCAAAGGCAGCAGAGAGATCTAAGAGTATGAGTATGGAGTAATGGCCATTGGTTTTAGCAGTTAGTAGGTCATTGGTGAGTTTATTAGTCTCGATGTAGCACCCTGATGTTTAGGCAGGGTTGCTAGTGAATTTACCTGCCAGGTATAGTTGCCTTGGCCAATTGATAGGAGATCAATTAATTCCACCCTGATTCTAGAATTGCTGCACTTCTCTCCTCTGTCACTAGATGGCCGGGTATCTGGTGGCACTAGATAACACAAGGGCATTACAAGGACAGATTCGGAATAGATGGGGTATCTCAGCCAATGGGCAGGGATCTTCTTGGGTCCTTTGGCCTGCTGGGAGAGCCCATTTATTTGGATAAGGTCAGGTGATTGGGGTTCTGTGCCACCTGGATGGCTGTCTGTGGACGTGTGTTGTGCTGTCCCAGGCTGCTAGGCCAGAGCCTGAGGCCTATCCTGGGGACATCTGGCTGCTAGGCTGTCTGAGGGCCTATCCAGAAGCAAGAGAGCAGCGCAGGGTTGGGACTGCGGCTTGCAGTCCAACAAAAGTAACAGGTTCTGCCGGCTGGAGAACCTGTTGTGGTCGAAGGTGGAGGGGAAGCTGTCACCATTAAGGGACCATCCACCTTATTACCAGGGACCACCATGAGTAGCTAAAGCAAGTACCAGAGCAGTATTCTCACCAACCGGGGACGGTGAAGAATTGGGAAACTTCAGCTTGCAGAGCAGCCTTGTGTGCCTAGCCAGGCCAATGGGGTGACGCTTGAGGAGTATCTGTGAGTGCCTAGCTAGGGAAGCTTGAGGAAGATACTCAGTGAGAAGGTTGGAAGAGCTCAGGAGATCCAGTGGCAGTGGATCAGTGGGTCTAGGTTATAGACTGGGAGCTCAGTTGAGTGAAGATCTAAAAAAGAGATTGTGGAGGAAGTGAATGAGTTCATTGCAACCTTTGTTAGCAACTGTTCAAGATCATTGCCATAGGAGACAGCGTGTCTACACATGCAGATGTGGTGTCCGGTCGGGTGCCTTTCCCTGCATGGCTGTCTACCTATAGAAGTCTCGGAGTCTGCTAATTAACATTGCAACTACTAAAGGGTGTCCTGGCCCTAACCCTCTCTCCCACAGTTCTGTTCAAGAGAAAATAAATCTCTTTGCATTCAAGAAGTGTCTGGCGCCCATGAATCTACCTTGCATTACACCCACCATGCCTTGTAATCCACTCTACACAGAAGGATGTCATGTGTCCCTAACTCTGGAGGTTATCGTTAGACCAAAGGGGACCTGAGACTTTGCTACATTTGGCTCCCAACGGCTCGCTTTGATGTCATAGCCACCAGAGAGAAGAGTCCCGGAGTCGGGTAAGCCTGCAAGGGGTGAAGGCAGTGTGCCTGTGGGGGAGGTGATACCCGTGGCCATTAAGGGAGACAACACAGTTGTTCCAGCTTAAGTCAGTGCCAAGCGCAACTACCTCCCGGCTGAAGGGTGCTCCACCATAACAAATTCAGACATCCCCTCTGATGGATTACCTGAACTGTTTTCAGGCACTTTATCTTGGACAGGGAAGTGGAGCGAAAGTGATGAGGTGCAAATGAGTGAAGTAGAGGAGGATGAGGTTCCCATTGCTACTGCTGCTAGTTTAAAAATTGAACTGTCTACCAATGCAGCTCCATCTGTATGCATTACCAGGTCCTTTGAAGAGGATCTCTGGGCCCGATGGGTCCCCAAAGTTCACACTAATAAGCCAACGCCTGTGACCAAACCTGATTGCAAGCCAGACGTATTTGCTGGATACCCGGTTCAGCGTGTGCCATACGCGCGGGTCCTACCCGGGTATGGAGACCCTAAGACCCTGCCTCGGCTGTCCAAGGTGCAGCGAATTATCATAAAGAAAGTGGCTGAGGAATACGGTTACTTGTATCCCTACATACCAGCTCACTTAGAGGAGGAAATTCTGGATAGAGAAACCCAGTGGGTAGATGAAGAGGTGCGCTGTTTACTCCGGATTCCCCTGCACGTAGAATTTCCAAAGCTGTCACCAAAAGTTGCCGAGAGGTATGTCTCAGTTACACAACTGGGGTTACGGCCAGGAAATTAATTTGTGACAGTGTAATACTCCGCAGGCCAGAAAAGAAGGATGTTAAACACTGTGTCGCCACCATAAATGCCAAAGGAGAAGATGTAACATTGCAAGATCCCAGGTACTACTGGTAAACTCCATGAAAGTATGTCTTTCACCAAACTTTGTGGATTACAAATATGTGCTATGTGAAGTTAAGGACGCTATGCAGGAAGCCACTTCATTTCTGCACAGAAGTTGTTGCTAGTGGAGAACACTCCTGCTGGCTGTACTGCCGAGATTGCGCTGGACTGAATGCTGCCAGCAGATATAGGGAGTGCCCACTTGAGTCATGCTGGCCAGTGCTCTAAAAGTTGCCAGTATGCTTCCCTCGGAAAAGTAACCTGTGATGTTCAGTCAGGTTGTTTCTCAAGAAGAAGGGGAAATCTTCCTCAGTTTCCGGCTGTCGTGCAGACAGACTGAGGCTACAATTGCAAGGGGACCTGTGTCCCAAAGTGCGGTCCCTTGCACCATGGCCTAGCTGCTTGTTGCCTAGATGCAGCTGTGCTTTCTGCCCCAGAAGTTACCCTTAAAGATGAAGGAGAACTGCTGGGAAGAATCGTTCACACCTGAGTGAGAAATTTGATGGGCTGTGATAGGTCCAGGACACTGGGGTATTTAATTAGTCAGGTAGAATGAGCTGTGGCAAAGGAGCAAATTCTTTCCTTCCATGTGAATAATGGACTAACCCATGCATCAGAACTGTTGGTCACCAGGTGGCATGTGCGGTGCTGACCTGAGTGAACCTCTATTCATATTGTGGGTATTTGATAGAAGATGCTAAAGTAAAGTTCATCAATTCAATGGAAAGGGGGTGGCATTCTCCGCTGAGAATGGGGCCCACTTTCATATGTATATGGTTCAGACCTATTATAGGGTGTACTTACACTGCTATACTGTCCTTGGCTAAGGACAATTACCAATTACTTAACCACTCATGTATATATTGCATAATGTTATTATAGGGATAGGATGCATTTGCATTGCTGTTTATTTCTCTTTAGGTGTTCCTGCACCATTGCGTCTTCCTTGGACAAGGAGAGACAGTGACCCGACATGGATAATAATGTTAAAATATTCACCCCCTTCCTGACCAGAGCACTTTTTGCGATTCGGCACTGCGTCGCTTTAACTGACAATTGCGCTGTCGTGCGACCTTGTACCCAAACAAAATTGACCTCCTTTTTTTTCCCACAAATAGAGCTTTCTTTTGGTGGTATTTGATCTCCTCTGCGGTTTTTATTTTTTGCGCAATAAACAAAAAAAGGGCAACAATTTTGAAAAAAACACAGTGGGGTTGCGATGGGTTTACATATGCCCCATTAGAAGGACTTCTAGTCCGAAACATGTTGCGATTAGCTATTTTTCCTGGTACCACGCTATTTTTTATTTTATATTCTTTACTTTGTGATCACTTTTATCCAGATTTTTACCTTGTGTGGTTTGCAATAAACCTATTTATATGGATTCAAGCACCATGTGGGTTGTTTTATTCCCACCTACATGTCCCCACGCTGGCTGACTTAAGGCTGCATTCTTCCATCATATTTTTGCGGGTGAGACACCTTCATCGAGTTCCGGACCATCCATCTCCCCCAGCTCACCAACGATTGCCATAGAGGAACCAGAGGATCCTGCTGCACATGCCCTCTCATCGAGCCTATATTGGGATCGCTGATCCTCAAGCCTGTATGACACCTAGCTGTACGGCAAACGTGTCCAACCATTCTGGTAAGGGTATTTGCTCCTTCTATACTCTTTTGTGGATATCGACTATTGGAATACCATCCCTGTGATTTACATGGCTTCCAAGAGTTTTGAGACATCATCCTTGTGATTTACATGACATCTTAGATTCACTTCGTGCTCATCCATAAACATATCATTTCACCTTGTTGTACACTTATACGAGTATAAACACGTATTGAGTTGGACACTCATATGGGTATGGACTAAATAGTTATTTCTTGAAAAGAATTGTTCAAATATTTTTTCACTTATTTTACAATTTTTTTACATGTCTGGTAGTCACTTATGCCGCGTACACACGAGCGGACTTTACGGCGGACTTTGCCCGGCGGACTTTTCGACGTACTTTCCGACGGACTTTCTGAATGAACGGACTTGCCGACACACAATCCACCAAAGTCCGTCGAATTCGTACGTGATGACGTACGACCGGACTAAAACAAGGAAGTTCATAGCCAGTAGCCAATAGCTGCCCTAGCGTGGCTTTTTGTCCGTCGAACTAGCATACAGACGAGCGGACTTTTCGACCGGACTCGATTTCAACGGATAAATTTTAAACAAGTTTCAAATCTAAGTCCGTCCAACTTTTGAGCAAACAAAGTCCGCTGGAGCCCACACACATCGAATTGTCCGACGAAATCCAGTCCGCCGGGCAAAGTCCGCCGTAAAGTCCGCTCGTCTGTACACGGCATTATATGTGCACCGTTCACTTTCATTTAGCGCTGCATCTTTCATCACTCATTGATTTACTAAAGGCAAATTGACTGTGCACTTTGAAAAGTGCAGTTGCACGCTACAAGAGCAGTTGCTCCAGAGCTTAGTAAATGAGCAGAAGCTCTGCTGACTTCCATCATCCAATCACGTGCAAGCAAACATGCTGTTTTTTTATTCTCCTTTGCATGTGATTGGGTGTTCTTTGCAAAGTGAAGCTTTACCTCATTTACTAAGCTCTGGAGCAATCGTACCTGCAGAGTGCAACTGCACGTTGCAAAGTGCACAGTCTAGTTGCCTTTAGTAAATCAACCCCAATATTTTGTACTTTTTGCTATAATATATATCCCCATTTTTATTTTTTAAAAGCAAATTTTTTTCTCAGTTTAGGCCGATATGTATTCTTCTACATATTTTTGATAATAAAAATCGCAATAAGCGTATATTGATTGGTTTGCGCAAAAGTTATAGCGTCGACAAAATAGGGGGCGTAATGGCAGCGATTTATCATGACTGCGACATTATGGCGGACACATCGGACAATTTTGACACATTTTTGGGACCATTGGCATTTATACAGTGATCAGTGCTATAAAAATGCATTGATTACTGTAAAAATGTCACTGGCAGTGAAGGGGTTAACACTAGGGGCGATCAAGGGGTTAACTGTGTTCCCTCAAGTGTGTTCTAACTGAAGAGGGGATGGGACTGACTAGGGGGAATGACAGATCGCTGTTCATACTTTGTATGAACAGACGATCTGTCACGTCTACCCTCAGAGAACCAGAATCTCTGTGTTTATACACAGAGATCCCGGTTCTCGCCGTGTCACAAACGATCGCGGGAGCCCAGCGGTCTCGATGACATCGGCTCCGGGGGCGAGCAGCGGGCACGCGCCCCTAGTGGCCGCCTAAGGAAGCGACGTAACATTACGTCAATTCACCTGCCCGTGCCATTCTGCCGCAGTAAAACTACGGCGGCTGGTCGGCAAGCGGTTAAATAGATAGTTAGGATATAAGGCTAATGTTGATATGTGTCCCTTAACCAGTTGGGTGGTACACCACACGTTAAACTCTATATATAATGCCTGTTATTTATCTACCCTGTGTGATCTACCATTCACTCATGCATGTGTTACGCATGTTTATTTTCTGTGATATGCTATGTGCATCACTTGTTGTTATTATTCCTTTCCTGTTTCCTCACCCATCCCAGTTTTTGGCAGGACATTCGCTCTCAGGCTTGAGAGCTCAAATTATTTTCTGCAAACTCCGAGACCTCATTTTTTTAAGCGGGGAGATGTAGCACCCTGATGTTTAGGCAGGGTTGCTAGTAAATTTACCTGTCAGGTATAGTTGCCTTGGCCAATTAATAGGAGATCAATTGATTCCGCCCTAATTCTGGAATTGCTGCACTTCTCTCATCCATCACTAGATGGCCGGGTATCTGGTGGCATTAGATAAGACAAGGGCAAGGACAGATTAGGAATAGATGGGGTATCTCAGCCAATGAGCAGGGATCTTTTTGGGTCCCTTGGCCTACTGGGAGAGGTCAGGTGATCTGGGTTCTGTGACACCTTGATGGCTGTCTGGGTGGACGTGTGTTGTGCTGCCCCGGCTGCTAGGCCAGAGTCTGAGGCCTATCCCCGGACATCTAGCTGCTAGGCTGTCTGAGAGCCTATCCAGAAGCAAGAGAGCAGCGTAGGGTTGGGATTGCAGTCCAACCAGAAGTGACGGTTCTGCCCGGCAGGAGAACCTGTCAAGGTCGAAGGTGGAGGGGAAGCTGTCGCCACTAAGGGACCACCTATCTTACTAACAGGGACCATAGTGAGTAGCTGAAGCAAGTACCGGAGCAGTGTTCTCACCAACCAGGGACGGTGAAGAATTGGGAAACTTCAACAGGTGTCAAGCCAGGGACCCAGCCAGCGGAGGTGACGCTTGCAGAGCAGCCTTGTGTGCCAAGCTAAAGACCCAGCAGAGAAGCGGGGGTGACACTTGAGGACGATACTCAGCAGTGAGAAGGTTGGAAGAGCTCAGGAGATCCAGTGGCAGTGGATCAGCAAGTCTAATGAGAGAGACTGGGAGCTCAGTGGAGTGAAGATCTACAAGAAGTGATTGTAGAGGAAGTACAGAAATTCGTTACAGCATATGTTAGAAACTGTTATAAGACTGTTGCCATAGGAGACAGCAATCCTACGTATGCAGACGTGGTGTCCTGCTGGGTGCCTTTCCCTGGATGGCTGTCTACCTATAGAAGACTCGGAGTCTGCTAATTACCATTACAACTACTAAAGGGTGTCCTGGCCCTAAACCCTCTCTCCCACACTTAAATCAGGAAGGCTGGCAATTTGGATGCTCTTGAATAAAGGTACTTTATTAGTTACATGGGTACACAGTTACAGGCAATACGCTGATGTGTTTTGACTAAGAAGCCTTCATCAAAGCATTGCTTTGATGAAGGCTTTTTAGCCGAAACACATTAGTGTATAGTAGGGCTGGGAGATTTTCCCCCCCAAAAAAATCTGCGATTTTTTTATAAAAAACTCGATTCACGATTCGAATCCGATTTTTATTTTTTTTTTTAATTATCTTAAAGTGCATCAACAAACAAAATTTCAAAAAAATTTAAGTGCATTTTAAACATTCTTTGCAAGGAAAATGTACCTATCAACAACAGCAGGTTGAGGCAAGCTCGGTGGTGACAGGTGACACTACATCACCGTATACTGACATACTACATCACCATATACTGACACACTACATCACCATATACTGACACGCTACATCACCGTATACTGACACACTACATCACCGTATACTGACACGCTACATCACCGTATACTGACACACTACATCACCATATACTGACACGCTACATCACCGTATACTGACACACTACATCACCATACACTGACACGCTACATCACCGTATACTGACACGCTACATCACCATATACTGACACGCTACATCACCGTATACTGACACGCTACATCACCGTATACTGACACACTACATCACCATATACTGACACGCTACATCACCGTATACTGACACGCTACATCACCATATACTGACACGCTACATCACCGTATACTGACACGCTACATCACCGTATACTGACACACTACATCACCATACACTGACACGCTACATCACCGTATACTGACACGCTACATCACCATATACTGACACGCTACATCACCGTATACTGACACGCTACATCACCGTATACTGACACACTACATCACCATATACTGACACGCTACATCACCGTATACTGACACGCTACATCACCGTATACTGACACGCTACATCACCATATACTGACACGCTACATCACCATATACTGACACGCTACATCACCATATACTGACACGCTACATCACCATATACTGACACGCTACATCACCATATACTGACACGCTACATCACCGTATACTGACACACTACATCACCGTATACTGACACGCTACATCACCGTATACTGACACACTACATCACCATATACTGACACGCTACATCACCGTATACTGACACACTACATCACCATACACTGACACGCTACATCACCGTATACTGACACGCTACATCACCATATACTGACACGCTACATCACCGTATACTGACACGCTACATCACCGTATACTGACACACTACATCACCATATACTGACACGCTACATCACCGTATACTGACACGCTACATCACCATATACTGACACGCTACATCACCGTATACTGACACGCTACATCACCGTATACTGACACACTACATCACCATACACTGACACGCTACATCACCGTATACTGACACGCTACATCACCATATACTGACACGCTACATCACCGTATACTGACACGCTACATCACCGTATACTGACACACTACATCACCATATACTGACACGCTACATCACCGTATACTGACACGCTACATCACCGTATACTGACACGCTACATCACCGTATACTGACACACTACATCACCATATACTGACACGCTACATCACCGTATACTGACACGCTACATCACCATATACTGACACGCTACATCACCGTATACTGACACGCTACATCACCGTATACTGACACACTACATCACCATACACTGACACGCTACATCACCGTATACTGACACGCTACATCACCATATACTGACACGCTACATCACCGTATACTGACACGCTACATCACCGTATACTGACACACTACATCACCATATACTGACACGCTACATCACCGTATACTGACACGCTACATCACCGTATACTGACACGCTACATCACCATATACTGACACGCTACATCACCATATACTGACACGCTACATCACCATATACTGACACGCTACATCACCATATACTGACACGCTACATCACCATATACTGACACGCTACATCGCCATATACTGACACGCTACATCACCGTATACTGACACGCTACATCACCATATACTGACACGCTACATCACCATATACTGACACGCTACATCACCGTATACTGACACGCTACATCACCATATACTGACACGCTACATCACTGTATACTGACACGCTACATCACCATATACTGACACGCTACATCACCGTATACTGACACGCTACATCACTGTATACTGACACGTCGCTACATCACCGTATACTGACACGTCGCTACATTACTGTATACTGACACGTCGCTACATCACTGTATACTGACACGTCGCTACATTACTGTATACTGACACGTCGCTACATCACTGTATACTGACACGTCGCTACATCACTGTATACTGACACGTCGCTACATTACTGTATACTGACACGTCGCTACATCACCGTATACTGACACATCGCTACATCACTGTATACTGACACACTACATCACTCAGTGATGTAGTGTGTCAGTATTCAGTGATGTAGCATGTCAGTATACAGTGATGAGCACATTGCTGTGTGATGTCATATGGGGGTATTGTCACATATTGAGCACAGTGCTGTGTAATGAAATTTAAGAAGGGTGAATATATGGAATGGGATGTGACTTCTCTCCTCTGAGGTATTATTCTTTCTGGCAGTGATCACATGGCTATCAGTATCCCATGAAATACACCATACAGGCAGCTCTGACTCACCCTCCCTTCTCTCTCTCTCTCTGCAGCCCGGGAATGTCCCTGTGATCCCCCCACCCCCTCCTCCTTCTGATATCACAGCCCTCCAATACACAGCAGTGTTCCACCAACAGCCTCGCCCATTACCCCGCCTACACACCCACCCACCCATGCACAGCGTCGGGCCTCGCGGACTAGGCCGAAGCCGCGGCCTCGCCTGAAAAATCGTGCCCGCAGCTCCTCAGGCCCGGCGCGGTGCTGTTAAAAAAAAAAAAAAAAATCTAAAAAAATCGATTTGAAGAAGATTTGAATCGATTTGACCTCTCAACTCGATTCAAGATTCAAATCGATTTTTTTCCCAGCCCTAGTGTATAGCCTGTACCTGTGTACCCATGTAACTAATAAAGTACTTTTATTCAAGAGCATCCGAGTTTCCAGCCTTCCTGATTTAAATATCGTATCTGTGGGGCCTGAACGTCCTGGCTAGAGCACTGGATCACAGTTTTTGGACTTTTACATTAGTGGTGGAGCTGGGGTAACAATTTGTTTCTCCTCTCTCCCACAGTTCTGTTCAAGAGAAAATAAATCTCTTTGCATTCAAGAAGTGTCTGGCACCCCTGAATCTACCTTGCATCACACCCACAATGCCTAGTAACCCACTCTACACAGAAGGATGTCAGCTGTCCCTAACTCTGGAGGTTCTCATTAGACCAAAGGGGACCCGGGACCTTGCTACATATCACAAATAAAACATTTAGGACTGATGGTAATTGTGGAACTGGCTCTTGAAGTGTCCACTGTCATAGAATATAATCCCACTGGAGGTTATTCATAAATAACAAAAAAGTTTATTAAATGTCTTAAAAAACACTTATAATGTCTTGTAAAAATACAATGTGTCCATGAGCAACTTGAGTATAAAAATAAGAATAAAAACAAGCCCCTGTTTGAAGCTGCTAAAGTGCTGACATTTGCATGTAACAAAATGACAGAGGTGATGGTGTATGATACCTTTGGCTCAAGAATAAACTTCCCAGGGACTGTATGTCAGCAGGCACGAAACCTGTGTTGAAAGTTTTGTCTCGAGATAGGAGGATCGTGTGACAAGCAGGTCAACTCCCAACACTTTGCTGGAAATTGGCTGAAATGACAAGCCGAGCAGAGATGACATTGTGCAACCATGCCAGCAACCAAAGTGAGCCAGAGAGAACTGAGGACAGCCGAGGGACAATCAGCAGATGCCGGAGAGAGCCGAGGGGAACCAAGGGACAGTCAGTAGATGCCGTGTGTCATGGTTATGCAATAGTTTGTCGATCAGCATACCTGTCTCCATGTGTTCATCTCTAGAGACCAGCTGACCCTCACCTGACTGCTTTTGTAACCTCTCCTCTAAGCATGGCCCCACCCCAGGCCCTATCAGGGAACCCTATATTAACCTGTGCACTGCAAGCCAGCAGTGCTGATCAACCATTGTGTGTTAGCCTCTGTGTGTACTTGCTGTGTTTCCTACATCTGATTCCTGTTACCGACTTTGACCTGTTCTTAACTATTCCTGTCTGCTCGTGACCCTGACCTTTGGCGTGTTCCCGACCATCCCTGTTTGCCTGTGACCCTGAACCTTGGCGTGTACTCTGTTGTCCTTGTCTGCTTGTGGCCCTGACCTTGGCTTGTCCCTTACTTTCCTTGTTCTTCCAGCCTGCTGCCTCCTTCCTCTTCTCCTGTAGTCTACCGTGAGCGTGAGCTGTGAGACCCTGGGGGCCGCGAACTGGAGCCAGACTGCACCGCAGTCCATCCTTACCATTAAAGGCTCTGGTGAACACCTGCTGGCTCTTAGACTCCGCGCCCTGGGGAATCTATGCTCTAGCTCCCAGTGGGATCTGTGTCAGTGATCCAGTAGACCTGCTTCCTGAACCTCCCAGGGTTCAATCCGCAGCAGTCAGCCGTAGGGTCCACTACCTTGCGGTGCACTCCTGATCCCAACGGTGTGCATCTGTCACCCAGCCTCTAGGTGACCTGACACCATGGTAGTGCAATGGAAACACCAGCATGTTTCCGGACATACAGACCTGGCAGTGAAAGGGTTAACAATTTAACAGTTCAAAAAAGATGTCTTTAATACACATTCCAATCTTCTAAGTGTCCCTTCATTCTTCTCCTGGTGTCCCTGCCCATGAGTCCTTAAATCCAAAGCAACCTTTTTCAACCAGTGTGCCCAGGCACCCTGCGGTGTCTTCAGGGGTACCTTGACAAAATGCCTAGAAATTGCCCAAAAATTGTATACAAGCCAGTGGGCGGATCAAGCCTGCCTATTAGTTACATAAAGCCACAAGATTTCATTGTGCACCATTACAATCTTCCAGCCGCCAGTATCCTAACAACCAATGACATCATCGGTTGATAAGGAGTATGTTGGGCACTTGCACAACATCCTTGTTTGCCCCTCCCCTGACCCTCTTCTTCAGCACTGGGGTCACATTAGCTGAGTGAGGGAGAGAAACTGAGCGAGAAGAGAAACATTGGAATGTTATTCAGTACCAGCCTGCAAAGATCTGTTTGCTTTGGAAGAATAATCTCCTCTAGTGTTGGTCATTCTACATGTGTGGTTGTTGCTGCGTTATGTAATACTATTTACTTTTTAAAATTTAGAATGGGGTGCCTCGAGATTGTGTAGAATCTTAATGAGTGCCTTGACTAAAAAAAGGTTGAGAAACACTGGTCTGAAGCATAAGTCCATACCCCTGGAACCAGTGGCGTAGCGTGGGTTGTCAGCACTCGGGGCAAGGCAAGTAATTTGCGCCCCCCCAACCTGCGGACTTTTAGCACTCCCAGAGTCCTGTCCCTTCCCTTCCTACAATAGTACTAACCAACCTGATTCCTATACTGACCACTACACTCTATTGTCCACTACACTGACCACTATACTACACTGACTACTATACTGTCCACTACACTATACTGCTCACTACACTGACCGCTATACTGTCCACTACACTATACTGACCACTATACTGTCCACTACACTATACTGCCCACTACACTGACCGCTATACTGTCCACTACACTATACTGACCTCTATACTGTACACTACACTATCCACTATACTGACCACTACACTGTCCACTATACTATACTGTCCGCTATACTTACCACTGCACTATACTGACCACTATACTGTCCACTACACTGACCACTACACTATACTGCCCACTATACTGTCAACTACACTATACTGCCCACTACACTGACCACTATACTGTCCACTACACTATACTGCCCACTACACTACCCACTACACTATCCACTATACTGACCTCTATACTGTCCACTACACTATCCACTATACTGATCACTACACTGACCACTACACTGACCACTATATTGTCCACTATACTATACTGTCCACTATACTTACCACTACACTATACACTATACTGTCCACTACACTATACTGCCCACTATACTGTCCACTACACTATACTGCCCACTACACTGACCACTATACTGTCCACTACACTATACTGCCCCCTACACTGACCGCTATACTGTCCACTACACTGACCACTATACTACACTGACTACTATACTGTCCACTATACTGCTCACTACACTGACCGCTATACTGTCCACTACACTATACTGACCACTATACTGTCCACTACACTATACTGCCCACTACACTGACCGCTATACTGTCCACTACACTATACTGACCTCTATACTGTCCACTACACTATCCACTATACTGACCACTACACTGTCCACTATACTATACTGTCCGCTATACTTACCACTGCACTATACTGACCACTATACTGTCCACTACACTGACCACTATACTGTCCACTACACTATACTGCCCACTATACTGTCAACTACACTATACTGCCCACTACACTGACCACTATACTGTCCACTACACTATACTGCCCACTACACTACCCACTACACTATCCACTATACTGACCTCTATACTGTCCACTACACTATCCACTATACTGACCACTACATTTTCCACTATACTTATCACTACACTATACTGTCCACTACACTATACTGCCCACTATACTGTCCACTACACTATACTGCCCCCTACACTGACCGCTATACTGTCCACTACACTATACTGTCCACTACACTGACCACTATACTATACTGCCCACTACACTATACGGTCCACTATACTGCCCACTACACTATACTGACCACTACACTATACTGACCACTATACTGTCCACTACACTATACTGTCCACTATACTGCCCACTACACTATACTGTCCACTATACTGATCTCTATACTGTCCACTACACTATACTGTCCACTACACTGACCACTATACTGTCCACTACACTATCCACTATACTGACCTCTATACTGTCCACTACACTATCCACTATACTGACCACTACACTGTCCACTATACTGCCCACTACATTGTCCACTATACTATACTGTCCACTATACTGTCCACTACACTATACTGCCCACTACACTGACCACTATACTGTCCACTACACTATACTGCCCACTATACTGTCCACTACACTATACTGCCCACTACACTGACCACTATACTGTCCACTACACTATACTGCCCCCTACACTGACCGCTATACTGTCCACTACACTATACTGTCCACTACACTGACCACTATACTGCCCACTACACTATACTGCCCACTTTACTGTCCACTACACTATACTGCCCACTACACTATACCACTATACTGCCCACTACACTATACTGACCACTATACTGTCCACTACACTGACCGCTATACTGACCACTATATTGTCCACTACACTATACTGTCCACTATACTGCCCACTACACTGACCTCTATACTATACTGTCCACTACACTATACTGACCACGACACTATACTGTCCACTGCACTATGCTATCCACTATACTGACCACTATATTATCCACTACACTATACTGTCCACTACACTATATTGTCCACTATACTGCACTGACTACTTTACTGTCCACTACACTATCCTACCTACAGTATTCCTATACTGACCACTACACTGCATGACTCTAGCTGCTCTTCTACTCACTCTCTCTGGCTGGGTGCTCCCTCTTCCCAGACTGTGTCCCGCCCCCCCCCCCCCCCGGGCCAGCAACACGACTCTCATCACGAGGGAGCCTTACCTTTTCTTCTTTGTTTCCCATCGGTCCGGAGGGGAGCAGGAGGAGGAGACAGCGGCGCTCACAATCTTTTTGTGTCCCCCGCGCTCCGCCATGTTCAGTCTCCGGCGCCTTGTGATTGGGTTATGGGGTCATGTGCGGCGGTGGGGCTGGCCTGTTAACGCTCGCGCTTGCTCCTGGAGTCCCGCCTCCGCACATGACCCCATTTACCCAATCACAGGCTGCCAAAGACTGAACATGTGCAGAGGCGGGACTCCAGGATGTACCGCGATCATGGATAGGCCAGCCGCGCCGCCGCACATGACCCCATACGGCCAATCACAGGGCGCCGGAGACTGAACATGGCGGCCAGAGCGTGGGGACACCAGGCAGTGATTTTAGGAGGGGGCAGCCAGTAGTCACACACTGGCACGAAATTGCGCCCCCCCTAAATGTTGCGCCCGGGGCCACGGCCCCCTCCGCACCCCCCACGCTACGCCACTGCCTGGAACCCCGACTGGTCTCCCACAAGGGGAGGCTAAGTGCAAAATAGTGGATCACAGCAGCATGTTCGTCCTTAGATGAGGAGGCCTAGAACCGAGCCTCCGGCTGTCTTATTAACTTTGGTGCCCCCAAAGAGTGGTTCCCTCCCTTTTCTATGTGTTTGCCCAGAAGAGGGCAGTATCTCCCGAAAAGCCTGTGAAAACCTGGCCAGCAGAGTTAACCCTTACCTCCCAGGGAGTACCACCTCAGCGGGGCAAACACAACTAAACAGTGCTACATTTTTATTCTACATTCTAACCATATATAGTACATCAAGTAAGAAACAGTAAAACATTTCCAACAAACATAAAACATTTAACATCCACCTGCTTACATGTGGTAGGCATACCATTGTATTCCTGCCATATCTAATAAAGATGCCAGTAAGAGAGGCTGGTAAATTTGATCTTAAAAAATATGTAAACACAACATTTCATATTCCTAATATGTGCCTGCTGTACCATGTACTTGTATAAAAAGTACCCTGTTCTCTTGGTATTGCTTCCTTTGTGTGAAATTCCCTGGTGTTCTTGCCAGTCCCTTTGCGTTCCTATTAAAAACTGACCACACTAGGCATGAAAGCACAGCATGGCCAGTTTTTCTTGCTGTCCCAGGAACTCAGCCTGCTCGGATCAGTCTTGTCCTGACACGCCACTCCTCCTCACACAGCCATTTACTGGGAAGACCAATGTGCGGCTGTTTCTCCTCTAGCTCTTATGCAGCTTAGAACAGAGATTTTGTGATCACTTATAAAATATATATATATTATATCTATACACAAATGTTTTGTCTTGTATTTCTATTTTAAACTGAGGTTAGGTTGTTTTACAAGGTGAGGGTTTACATATACTTTAAACTTTGAATCAGTTTTACAAAGAATTGTATTGAAGTACAAATGAGGAAGTAATGGATTCAGCTGAACTAGGTTCTCTGTTATGGCCTAAATAGGTGCTTGAATATATGACGCAATTAATTCTTATATAAAGACCTTCACAGGAACATGTGATCAAGTAGCTTCATTGATAATTTTCATAGTAGCATCACATGAGATATACTAGCGAAGTGTGGTAATTTCTTAAATTCATTGAGTGCTAGAAATGCAGATGTGGAAATAGTTATGAAAGTCAGCAGTTGTACTAATAAGGTAAAATATCTTACAAAGTGCTAATTGAAATTATATGCTGATAACACAGTGAGGCTCCTAGCCAATGGTTAGAATTTGCATACCACAGCACCACAGGATTTGGGGTTTCAGGGTAATTAGTAGGAAATTTATAGTGACCTGAAGGCTTGTTTTATTCCATAACAGCAGCCATAAAGTGGAATTAAACCTCTGCAAAAAAAAAAAATTGAAAACCTTGTCCTTGTTGCTGATCTTCTACCTTCACCAACTTTGCCATCCATGTTCTTCTGAGCTCTGTAGTTCCTCTGTAATAGGCTGCTGAACTTGCTGAAAAAACTTTATTGCCTGCTGACTTCCTGTTTGTAAGACCGCTAGCTTCTATCCCCCTGCTAAGCTCAGCCAAGGTTTTAACCCCCCCTTGTAGTCCTCTAAAAGCCAAGCAGGGAGTTCTATTTCCTGTAGTGGGCCGAAGGGGTCCCCAAGCCCCCCTAGTCTGTGCCGCCCATGGAGGAGTCCTCCTCCTCCTCCTCCTCCTCTCTCCTCCCTCCCTCCCTCCCCCTCCTCTGCTCCCTGACAATCACCACACTGGATTCATGGGAAATGTAGTCTGATTACAGTTTAGAGAGAGAGAAGAGGGTATGATGCAATCACTCTTCTAAGAGATCCTACCTGCCAGAAAAGATGATACATTTTTGGAATCACAAAGCTGACTTCCTGAAAATTAAATCAGTCATATTTCTTAAATGGTAAGAAATTTCACAAATGTAGTAACTGTTTAGTGTTTTGTATGGGGGCGTGTACTAATGGGGATTTTTTTTTTAAATCCTGGATTTCTGATTTAAAGTAAAACTACATTTTGGATAGAGCAGGGGAGGGTCATAACGCCTGTCAGATTTTTTTTCCCGCCATCTCTGTTCCATTACGGGGATTTCCCTTAACTTCCTGTCTCATAGCCAAACAGGAAGTGAGAGGTAATCCCTGCAAATTAAGGGAATTCCTTGGGGACCCCAAGGTCACCAGAACTAGTGTCCCCATTGGAAGATTTCCCCTCTATTACTTTTTTTTGGACAATACATAATTTGGGATTAACTATCATTTTCAAAGATAACGGTAAATAGGACAAAAAGGGTGAATGTCCCCAATGAGGGCACAGACAGCAATATAAACTGACAAGCATTCTAATCCCTATCCACTCTGTCTAAAATATAAAAAAAATGTTTAGGACATTATGGCAGACTTACCTGGCAAGCTATACACTCCATCGCTGCTCTGTCAGTGCTCCAGTTAGTCACAGGCTCTTCTAGTTTCTCTTTGTATTCCTTCTTTATTCTAACTTTTTAGCCGCTGAATTGAGATGACCTCTTTCCCTTGAATGTGCAAAGGAGTCACATCATCATGGCACAGAAATATGCTGTAAATGTAGGTACGCAAACCCTGACAGGCAGGGAGAAATAGAGGGTTTAAAAATAATATTTTCTTTTTTAGGCTTTTTTTCTGTTAGGCCTCATTCACACAGCGTACCAATGAGTATCCACCGTGCAAAAGGCTGTCTTCAACCACCTGGGATGCTCAGGTGTTCCATGAAGTCAGCCTGTTGAAATTAATGACCGGCATTTGGGGGCATAGATCTCCATGCACATCCCAAAGTGTACATTCTTGCAGGTCTGATGCACAGATCAGAACGCATTGAGGCCTTAATTTCACCTGTTTATCCGACTAGTCTGTTTTTTAAAACTTCCTTTAAGAGACTAAGCAGTTCAGTAAAAGTATCAGTTATAGGGATGAGACAAACCATTTACCACTCACAGGGATGCTTACAATGATCAGCTTTTATTAATTTATATAAAGCTGGGTTCACACATGTGCAGCTTGCGGTTTGGTGCATGTCTGTCTGCGAATTCAGGCAAAAATTCGGACTTGAAACGCACCTGACCCGGACCCAAACACTCACAGGACCCTTTTTCAATCTGGACCGCTGAGAGCCAGTCACACACGCACGTCATGTGAATTAGATGTGGAAAAAACTTGCATCTAATTCACATATGTGTGAACCCAGCCTTAAACCTTTATCCCAAAAGAAAAAAAAAACATTTTCTATTGGCTAGTCAAGTCCAACTAAATCTGGTCATACAGTAGTAGAAATTTGACAAAGAAATACAGCCATGGGGGGGGGGGGGGGGGGGGGACTTTGAAGCACCAATAACCAACAACAATTATATAAAAATTACAAAGATTTTATTGAAACATGATTAAAAAACACTTTAAAGGTGTTATATAAAGAAAGAATTAGGCATTGTTACTGTGAATCTGTCATGCGGGCTAAAAAGCCCAATAGTGACCCCTACGTGTTTCAACTCGCAGAGTTTTCTTCAGGGGGGTTTCTGATGAACAGAATAGTAGTAGATTCTATAAAATAATGAACATATGTTAAAAAGAAAATTATATATACACAACATATGTAACCATAAATAATTGCACATATCTTCAAAGTGTTGATTTGAAATTTCAACTTACAAAGAATCAGCAGGAGATTGAGCATCTTATAGCTTTACTAAAGGAATACCATAAATTAAAAAGGTGTTATCAATTCAGATAGAGTGCAAGCAAAACAAGGAGTATATCAGAACCAAATCGGTACTTACTCAATCATGAATAAGAATACCAAAGAAGGAGGTAATATAATCAGCAGGCATTGGAGTGATTTAGCCAAACACAGTTCAACAGAAGCAGGTACACTTCACAAAAAGATAATAATGGCCAATACGTGTAGAAAGGCTCTGATGGGGACACAGACGTGTGCAAAGGCTCTGGCGGGGACACAGACGTGCGTAAAGGCTCTAACGGGGGCACAGATGTGCAGAAAGGCTATGATGAGATTATTTAAATTTTATTCATTTATTTATAATGAACACATTTTTTAGGCCCACGAATATTTGTAAAATCTACAATGTGCCCCTCGGCTAAAAAGTTTGGAGACCCCTGTGATAAAGGAAGCAGATGATTACGATGCCACATTTTGAGAGGCCCTAATGTTCCTTCAGGTTTGATTTGGTAAATTGGTAATCCTGGAGGCTGCTTACAGATAACATATGGTTGAGGCCTCCAGCGATAAGCCAATTTATCCTTTCCTGGCACGCCCAAGTTTTTTGACAGTTGACTGCTTCAATGCTCAACACTATTCGAGCTTGGGAGGCTGGCCTTAGATGTGAGCATTATCTTAAGGATGCGATCTCACCAAATGCCCCGTTATGGTTTAGTCCTACCCTTTCTCAATATAAATTACCTGAGTCTATTGCTTGGACTAAGCATAATATCAAATTACTCTCTCAGGTGGTCACTGATCAGAAACTGTCTACTTTTTCTAAACTTGCTTCAACTTTTAACCTGCCTAGTTCTCATTTATTTAGATATTTTCAGCTTTCCCATACCTTTCATGCCCAGTTTCCACAAGATAATTTCAATCCACTCTAGAATCAGTACTTAGGTCTGAATGTTTGGAGAGGTTCACCTCCAGATTATATTCTCATTTTACCTTAATTTCCCTCCTGCCATTGGAGGGTCTTAGAGCTAGGTGGATGCGAGACATACCGGATTTGGACATAGAAGACTGAAAGAGTATGTTGGATTTCCTTCTGTGATCTTTGTTATCCTTGAGCGACTGCATGACTCAATTTAAATTGGCACATAGAGCATATATTACGCCACACATACTTCAAAAGATAAATCCCGTGTGCTCATCTAAATGTTGGCAATGTGGTGCGGCTTAGAGGGATTTCACACACATCTTCTGGACTTGCCCATATATAGTTATTTTTTGGGTGAAAGTGGTGGATTTGTTGAATTCTATTACTTCTGCTCCTTTACAGCTCTCAATGTCTGTATGCTTGCTGGGTCTGGTGGAGGCTTTGCTCCCTACAGTGACAGAGCGAGTGTTCGCTAACATTACATTATTTTATGCAAGAAAAGCCATTGCTTTATATTGGAAGAAACGCTCTTCTCATAACAATTGGTAAATAATAATCTCACACTGCACAGAGACACCTACACGAATAAGGGCTGCCCTAGTAAATTTGACAAAGTTTGGGCAAAGTGGCTGGATAAGCCATATACGTCATCGTATGCCCACGAGGGTTATAGCTCCATAGATTCAGTATAGGCAATTATATATATAGGATGCCTGGGGCCACTGTAGTTAGAAGAGACTAAAGTCTATTTTTGCTATATTAGATGTGGATTGATAATTAATTTTTTAAATGGGATGGTTTAGATACTAGCCCAATTAAAATATTTTTTTTTCTTTGTTAATTATATTTCTCTTTTTATTTTTGAATTGAAGGCTGATAAGTAATGTGATTGGATCTTGAACTTGCATTAATATTTTGCTCCAATGTTTATGCTGTTTTGTTCTGTCTTGTTTTGTCTGTTGTTTATTAACCTCCCTAGAGGTATGATTATTTCGGATTTTAGGTGCTGAAAGTGGTACAATTATTTTGCATGGAAATTTGGCATTTTATATTGTAGGTCTGTAGCTCTTAACAAAAACACATTTATATCTGTCCACCAAGAGTCTAATAGATATCCCGGGTATGATGAAGTTTGAAACACAAAAACATAAAGTATAATATAATAGATTAATATAAATAATTAAAAAAATAAATAATATAATAATAATAAAATAAATTTCCCCACGATTCACTATCGCTCAATTCTGCAAGTGTTCTAATTTACTATTGCTGTTTTCTAGCTGGTCTAAAGCCACTTTTGACGTAAAGGGACTTTTTGGTTGCTATGGACAATCTCCAGTTTCCAGGCAGAAAGAACAGTATATATAATATAAAACTGCATGCAGGGCATTGGACAAAGAACTGGGGACGCAAGGAACGGAGCCTGACACAGAGAGGCTTCGGAGGAGACAGAGCCCGCAGACAGCACGGGGGGACATCGCAGGATCCTGGGGACAAGGTAAGTACAGCGCACCAGGATCCTGCAATGTAATCCCGAGTGTGGCTCGGGGTTACTGCTAATGGTGCAGAAATTTAACCCCGAGCCACACTCGGGAAAACCGTCAGGGAGGCTACGAAAATAAATAAAAAGATTTAATTTAAAAAAAAAAAAGTTCTCTAATAGCACTCGGTCACCTGGCTGTAAATCTTGCACTTTTACCTTGAGGTCAAAATTCTTCTTATATCTCAATTCTCGGGTGGCAGTATGTTCCATAGCTCTCTCATAGGCTTACTTCAAATTTTTCCATAAACGTTCTACATACCCCCTATGTGAGATTAAAGAAGTATCATCTGCGGATGTTCCAAAAACCAGATCAATCGAAAGTCGAGCTTCTCTCCCAAACATAAGTCTGTATGGCGAGTATACGGTGGCATCACTCACTGTACTGTGTTGCACTCATGTACGACTGTGGCAATATAGTTTCCCCAATGTTGTTTCTTTTCAGCGGGTAAAGTTCCCAACATGTTCAGTAAAGTCCGATTGAACCTTTCAGGTTGGGGATCTCCCTGTGGATGGTATGGTGTAGTTCAGGACTTTTTTGTTGCCCAAAAACTTACACAGTTGATGTATAAGCCGACTTTCGAAATCTCGAAATGCAGAGCTACCAACACTGAGGTGTGATGTATTTCAGGAAGAGAAAGTTGCCATGTTTCCTCTGATTCTTCAGCAGAGCCCCTCCTATACAGCAGACCGTCTCAGCTGCAACCGATTCCACTCTCTGTGTAATATCTTGGCGTTGACTACAGGACTCTACAACAGTAGCACTGAATCTTGCTTGGCCAGAGCTTCAAGAGCTAAGTGGCATTGAGGGTCCTGATCTTGATCAGTTTTTATATCTCTTTTTAATAACCAAGGAAGACCCTCACCTCTCACTTGTGTCAATCCACAGTAAAACTGAGGCACTCCAGAAGGGGGAACTCCTATAGATTCAGCTCCCACAGTCCCTTTCAGGCGCTGGACCAGACATCTACACAAAGCTTGCACTCCTTCTGTAGGCACAAAGGTCCATTCTCTAAATTCTTCTACTGTCCGATGAGGTCTACGGGATAGTGCAAATCGCATCTCTATTGCCAATTTCGGGCAGGTACTTCAAACTAAACTGAAACCCGGCCAGTGCAGCTAACCATTGATGTCCAGTGGCATCCAGCTTAGCAGAAGTCAAAAGATAGGTCAAAGGATTATTGTCTATCTTCACTACAAACTTGACCCCATATAAATAATCCTTCAGCTTGTCAACTACCACCCATTTCAAGGCCGAAAACTCCAATTTGTGTACCAGGTAGTTCTTCTCAGAGTGGACGGGGCTTCGGCTCATATATGGCACTGGTCTGAGCCCACCATCTTGTTCTTGGTAAAGGACTCCCCCCAACCCGTCTCGACTAGCATCCACATGGAGCTCATAGGGCTTAGTTGGGTCAGCATAGGCCAAGACCGGGGCTTCAGTAAGACTCCTTTTTAGACACTGATAAGCCTCCTCAAATGGGCAAGTCCATTGTTCTCTGATGGGTTCTTTTTTTCCTCTCATTCCTTCTTTACTTTCATCTTACCTTCTTCCTCGTCCGAAACAACCCGTAGCAACTCATTAAGTGGTCTTACGATCTTTACGAAGTTAGCTACAAACCTTCGGTAATAGGAGCAAAACCCCAGAAACGACCTTACTTCTTTTACAGTCTCTGGTCTAGGCCATGCAGCTTCTTCAGATCTGTAACCACTCCCATGGCAGAAACAACATGGCCCAAATAGGTGACTGAAGTTCTGTAAAACTGACACTTTTCCAGACATAATTTAAGCCCTTCCTCATGTAGTTTTCAAACACTTTCTCCAATCGAGCCTCATGTTGTTCTAGAGTCTTCCCAAACACTATGATGTCATCCAGATATACCAGAAATTCAATCAGATTCATATCTCCCACAGTTCTCTCCATTGATCGTTGAAATGTTGCTGGTGCCCTGAAAATCCTTGTGGCATTCGATTGAGTTTAAAGAACCCAAGTGGGCAGATGAAAGTAAACTTCTCTTTATCTTCAGCATGCATCAGTATTTGATAATACCCACTTTTCAAATCCAGCACACTAAACCACTTAGCCCCTGCAAGGCACTGGAGCTCATCCTCGATTCGAGGAGTTGTATATTGGTCAGGAACAGTCCATCGATTAAGGGTTCAGTAGTCTATACACATGCACAGCGTCCCATTCTTCTTTCATACCACCATGATGGGCGAAGCGTAGGAATTTCTGGACTCTTGAATTACTCCTGACTTCTTCAACTAAGCCTATTGCTCCCTTAGATCTTCTAGGTCACTGAGGGGTATCTTCTGAGCTCTTTCCCTGAAGGGTTTATCTTCTTGCAACCGGATTCGATGTTGGGCAATTTTAGCACACCCTACATCAAAATCGTTATCAGAAAAGATCTTCTCCCAATGGGACAGCCTTGACTTCATCCTTCTCCATTCAGGGGGCAACACCTCAGCACACTCTTGCATTTCCATCCTCAGCCCCTGTTACTATTTTCCTCTCACAATTTCTGCTGGAGGTACTGGGGTGGCTGCACTCACTTGCCCCAGCAGCATCCGAGCTCCTAGCACCACAGGGTGGTCAGTGACATTTCGGAGACTGATAGACACCTTCTTCCCTCTTTGAAATAGGGCCTTGGTGGAAACAAACTCCGGAACCATCGCTATCCCAGCAGCTTATGCTTGTGTGTCAGTCTCCAACGCAACAAAGGGTCCTGGATGCTCCCAAGTGAGTTTGACAGTGGCCTTCAGACAAGCAATTTCTCCAGGCTGTGGCACCTTCTCTCTCGTGTCTAACTTCCATAACCACACGACTCCCTCGACAGGGGCATTTTTCTCCTTAATCACTTGTTGACAGGCCTGGTATAGTCGTGGGTGGATCCCAGTTGGCACAGAACCATCTTCTCCCACCACAGTTGCTAACGGTGTTCTCACTAGATCCGTGTTAGTCCCAATCAACAGAGAGTTCTGTTCAGCTCCTGGAGGCCTGGTGTACACCACAGCCAAGGTGTCAAATGTTTCCATCCTCCCTGTGACTGCTGGCCCAAAGGAGATCTTTATGGGATTATATCCATCATATGGAAACTTATCAGTCCCAATTCCCCAAATTTCCAGTTCTTTGAGGTTGTTTAAAGGAATGTGCTTCAAATATAATCATAGAATTCCCGATAAAGTAAAGTGACTTAAGCCCCCATATCTAACAGTGCCCTAGTGTAAACACCTTCTACCTGTACAGACACAATTGGGGACGGCCCCACTAACTTTTCTGGTAATCTTCCTGCTTCGGCTTTCTATTTGCATTTTGAGAAGACCTAAATATAGCCCTGGGTGGTGATAGGACATTGACTCCCTGTGCCCGAGTCCTAGGCCCCGGTGATGGGTTACTTGATTTGGGAGATGCCACACTCTTCTTCCGGCCTTTCTTCTCCCTCACTGAGACCCCCTGAAATTTCCCGCCTTCTGAATTGTTAGCAACTGCTGTAATGCTCTCAGCAGTTCCGCAAGGAAGTTTGACTCTCCCTTTTTTTGGGGAACTGTCTCCAAAAATGCCCAGGTTTCCCACACTGAAATCACCTTCTGGGATCAGTCTTGTCCAGCTGGGCTGTAGCTTGAGCTTCCATCACCCTCGGCAATGTCTGTTGCATTTGAGCTTGAGCTACTTGTGTAAGCAATTTAACCGCAGTGTTCTCAGGAACAGGTGGTACTAAAGAGGTCTTGGGGCACTCCCCCACTCTGATTCTTCGTCACTGTCCACTTCTGGAACCCCCTTCTCTATTTGCACAGGCTGGTCTGACACTTTCCCTGTTTTTGGGGGGACTTTGGTCCCTTCTCGCGATCCTGCTTCTTCCTCCCTGACCAGTTTCATCAATTCTGGATAGACTGGGGCCGTCTGTGTCCCCTTTAACAGCAGACGAAGCACAACTGTGTGATTGGGTCTATAGCCCCTTAAAGAATGCTTTCCAGCCTGAATTTATCTGCCTCTTCTGGGTCAATGCCTTTCTTCAGAATGATCTGATGCAAAATTCGATCCACTCTGACAACATAAGCAGACAGTTTCTCTCCTGTGTACTGATGAGTGTGTTCAAACCTGTACACAGTCAGGGATCTTCTCCACCCTCCCATAGACTGCACACAAAGCTTCAATATAGTCCATGGCTACACAATCAGGCTTCCCTCTCTTCAAACTCCAAATAACATCTGCCGCGGGGCTTCTGAGACTCTCACTGCCTTTTCACTGCCTCAGGCACACTCCAATCTTCCACTGTTTGGATGGCTTGACCCATCCAATTTTCAGAATAAAGAAAAAGAAAAAAGAATTGCGCTAGGTGCATAAATAATAAATGAGAAAAAATAAATTATAATATAATAAACGTGAAAGGAGTCCTGCTGCTGAACACTATAACCCCAATACGAGGGCACAAAAGATAAATGTACAAAGAACAGTGCAGCGCTGGAAAATTGTCACAAGTATAAAATGTGTTATGTCAAAAAATAAATGAAGTGACTAACAATAGCGAATAACAGCCAAAAAATGGCTGATATAGAAATCAATCAATTGAGTGCTCATAAATGATTTGTAAAAGGTATGATAAAAATGATTATAATGAAAAACAGTTCATATAATCAAGTGAAGGTGATAAGTAGAGTCCAAAAATGATGATATTTAATGCAGGAGTTCTGGATCAATATTCCACCGCTAGTGCTACCCACCACCTGGTGATAAAGTAATGGAGGCTTACCGGAAAGCCTGCAACCACCCTTATTCAGGGGGGTCAAAACAGGCTTAGTAGAAATGTATGGATCTCAGGGGATATCCCGCTGGAGACTCTGTGTGATGTCCTACCACCCTCCTTCCTGGGCGGGTAATCAGCAACAACAGGGCGCCAATTCGGAGAATGTAGTCCCAGGGGCACTTCCTATGTGGCAATCAATGTTTGCTTCCAAAGAAGTCCAGCGAAGGTGAACCGTAGATGCCAAAAAGAAAAAAGGGACTCCAATAGTGTAGAAGAACTAAGACTGCGTTTATTAAATAAACAATATAAAAAAGGCATAAAAATCCTAGCAGGGACAACATAAAAACTCCTCTGCCGTTTAAAATGGGTACCCCTGATGACGTCAGTTGTGACGAAACGGCCGTAGGGTCACAACATGAGCACGCATCGCGCATGCGGGATTCCATTTTAAATGGCAGAGGAGTTTTTATGTTGTCCCTGCTAGGATTTTTATGCCTTCTTTATATTGTTTATTTAATAAACGCAGTCTTAGTCCTTCTACACTATTGGAGTCCCTTCTTTCTTTTTGGCATCTACGGTTCACCTTCGCTGGACTTCTTTGGAAGCAAACATTGATTGCCACATAGGAAGTGCCCCTGGGACTACATTCTCCGAATTGGCGCCCTGTTGTTGCTGATTACCCGCCCAGGAAGGAGGGTGGTAGGACATCACACAAAGTAATCTCGACCATATGTGAAAGCAAACCATATATAAATAACTCTAAATGAATCTCAAAATCATATGTGAAAACAATGTAAATAAGAAAACTAAGGCAAAGTCCAATGTGAACACTGAAAACAGTGTAAATAAGAAAACTAAGGCAAAGTCCAATGTGAACACTGATTGAGTCCCAATAGTCTTAAAAAGAAATTAGCCAGTGAATAATGCAACAAAGCAAGTGGTGACATAAGGATCCCTCATCCAGAGAAGTGGAGCATTCAAAGTGAGTGTATAATCTCCTTACCGACTGAACAGATCAATATGTTGGTCTCACCAAGCCCAGGGAATTCGGTCTCCCAAAAACCTATAGGTCATCTGAGAATGCTGGATGCTGGATCTCTATCACTTGGTGTCACTCAAAGACATAAAAGCAAAAGGGGCTCCATAGTGTAGCATTTATGTACAAAATTTATTGAGCTTGAAAGGATTGCACTTACAAGAAGCAGCAGTATGAATGCGATTATTCACAGGACAACAGAGTAGATCCGAACGGCGGGTCTCCCGAGGCTTCCTTCGCTCGCTATCCACTATAACCATCGCCTCCGAAGAGGAAAAGCGTGATGACATCAGAGATGCAGACTCCTCCCTGCGCGTTTCATCACTAGCGGATGTCGTCTGAGGATTGGCTGCAATAGCTGAGTCATCACGCAAATGCTTTATATAGTGTCGCAGCGCCATCTTAACTCAGGGCTGTTAGGGCACCAGTGATGGAAGTGTATAGGCAACGCCATTTTGACTAATGGCATGCCCAAAATAACGGAACTAAATAAGGAAGCTATGGAGACCTAAGTAAATGCCAACACCATCTAGTGGCTAAAAAGGATAACAACATAATAAATCAATGAAAGTAGCAGCGGAGAGCAGGCATTGGAAGCCAAGCAAGATACCAGATGTCGGATTACAATAAATGCAAAGGGACAAATTAAAATTCATATGAACATATGTAAAATGGAATTAATACAGAACCTAAAGGTAGAGATAACAAATTCCAGTAAATTTATTCATATTAAACAGTAACAAATAAAGTAAAGTTATTAATATTATACAAGCTCAAACAGTTATCTCAACCTTGTCAAAATAATATTAATAATAAAAAACCCAAGGGTTAAACGCTGCGCTAAAAAAAAAGGATTAAATTGAATGGTAAAGTGTAAAAGCCGCCAGCACAAAAAGTCCAATACTAAACTCAAATCAAAATAAAAATAAAAAATGCAGCGCTAAAACAATAATGTGAAATGAACAGAAATCGCCAAAAAAGCTCATGTATGTGTTAAAAATAAAAACAAGCACATCAAAAATGACTAAAGGTGATAGCCCATAAAACATTGACGCAACAAAAATTGAATAAAAAAAAATAATAATAATATGATGAAGTAATGGTGAAAACAAGTCTCACATGGAAAACTAAAGCAGATATCTCAACACGTGAAAAAACCTTTGAAAACACTAGCGATGTTCAAAATTAAAAAATACAATAAGGATATGTGTAATAAAAGTGTCAAACACAAGAGGGAAAAATAAATCCCAAATAAGTGTACAAGTAAAATCCCAGTAGCAAATAGTGTAAAAAGTTCAAAACTAAAAAGTCCATATAACATTGTGAGTTGAAAATCCAAAGGAAATGTGAATTGAAATCCAAAAGAAGTGTGGTAAAGGTAAGTCCAACATCCAGAGTATTCACACCCAAGTGAGATATGAGGTTCCTTACCAGCTAGAGATGTCATTTTTGGTGATTTCTGTTCATTTCACATTATTGTTTTAGCGCTGCATTTTTTTTTTTTAAATAATATTAATAATAAACAATAAAATTACAAATAAAATAAATTTAAAAAATAGATAAATAAAATAGTAAAAAAAGAAAAAGCAATACATAAGAATTCTAGGCATTGTTAAGGAAACAATTTATGTCCCAATCTACATTTAGGCCAAAGGGTGCATAAGATCTCATATTGAAAATCCACTTTGTTTCAAGCCGAGATACAGACCTGATCTTATTAGTACCCCTCCAATGGGGTTGGATTTTATCTATGGCTAGGAACTGGGTACCATCAATCTTCTTATCATGATGCTTAGCATAATGCCTAGAAAGGTTATGCTTAGTGAACCCACGTTTGATATCCCCTATGTGTTCTTCCAAACGTATATGTAAAGCTCTTTTGGTTCGACCAATATATTGTTTCGAACATGGGCACTGGATTAGATATACTACACACTCTGTAGAGCATGTGATAAAAGACTCTATATTATAAGATCTATTTGTCTGAGTAGAGTCAAAAGTCTTACATTTTCTCCCCCTGAAGGAATTAACCTGACAGATATTACATTTCCTGCAGGGGAAGAATCCTTTCATCATTTGAAAGAAAGAGATCCTTTTTGGGGGATCAACAACGTTAGGAGCAATACTATGGCGTAAAGGGGGAGCTCCTCTATAGATGACAACCGGTCCGCCTGGGATGACTGGACCTAAAATCTTATCACGTTTCAAGATATTCCAATGTTTGTTAAAAATCTTCTTTACAGAATAGTATTGATTGGAATATCTAGTGATCATAGAATCAAACCTTAGATGATAAATTTGGTTATTCTATGAATTCTTATGTCTTGATTTTTCTTTTATTACTATTTTATTTATCAATTTTATAAATGTATTTTATTTGTAATTTTATGGTTTATTATTAATATTATTTTGACAAGGTTGAGATAACTGTTTGAGCTTGTATAATATTAATAACTTTACTTTATTTGTTATTGTTTAATATTAATAATTTTACTGGAATTTGTTATCTCTACCTTTAGGTTCTGTATTAATTCAATTTTACATATGTTCAAATGAATTTTAATTTGTCCCTTTGCATTTATTGTAATCCGACATACGGTGTCCTGCTTGGCTTCCGATGCCTGCTCTCCACTGCTACTTTCATTGATTTATTATGTTGTTATCCTTTTTAGCCACTAGATGGAGTTGGCATTTACTTAGGTCTCCATAGCTTCCTTATTTAGTTCCGTTATTTTGGGCATGCCATTAGTCAAAATGGCGTTGCCTATACACTTCCATCACTGGTGCCCTAACAGCCCTGAGTTAAGATGGTGCTGCGGCACTATATAAAGCATTTGCGTGATGACTCAGCTATTGCAGCCAATCCCCAGACGACGTCCGCTAGTGACAAAATGCGTAAGGAGGAGTCTGCATCTCTGACATCACGCTTTTCCTCTTCGGGGGTGACGGGTATAGCGGACAGCGAGCGAAGGAAGCCTCAGGAGACGCCGCCGTTCGGATTTACTCTGTTGTCCTGTGATTAATCGCGTTAATGCTGCTGCTTCTTGTAAGTGCAATCCTTTTAAGCTCAATAAATTTTGTACATGAATGCTACACTATGGAGCCCCTTTTGCTTTTATGTCTTTGAGTGACACCAAGTGATAGAGATCTAGCATCCAGCATTCTCAGATGACCTAAGGGTTATTGGGGGACTGAATTCCCTGGGCTTGGTGAGACCAACATATTGGTCTGTTCAGTCGGCAAGGAGAATATATACTCACTTTGGGTGCTCCACTTCTCTGGATGAGGGATCCTTATGTCACCACTTGCTTTGTTGCATTATTCACTGGCTAATTTCTTTTTAAGACTATTGGGATTCAATCAGTGTTCACATTGGACTTTGCCTAATGCCCCGTACACACGGTCGGATTTTCCGATGGAAAATGTCCGATCGGAGCGTGTTGTCGGACATTCCGACCGTGTGTGGGCTCCATCGGACATTTTCCATCGGATTTTCTGACACACAAAGTTTGAGAGCAGGCTATAAAATTTTCCGACAACAAAATCCGATCGCGTCAATTCCGACGCACAAAGTGCCACGCATGCTCAGAAGAAATTCCGAGACGGAACAGCTCGGTCTGGTAAAATTAGCGTTCGTAATGGATACAGCACTTTCATCACGGTGCTATGTAAAAAATGGTTTAATACAGCGCACTCTCTTCTTCTTTATAATGTGAGAAGAATGAAGTAGTTTTGCTGCTTATATTCACACAGACTTCTCACAAACGTCTTTCTTTATTATTCATTGTGATTCCCTCAATATATTTTGATTTGTCATATATGAGCAATTTTTTTTTGGTTTGTTTTTAATTGTAAAAAATATTTTTTCAAGGCTGTTTTTTGTTAAAATGTTTTTTTGCTTTTTAATAAAGAATTTTTGTTGGGTGTGTTTTGTGTGTCAAGTTACCACAACACCATTGATATCTTATATTATTGAATCTCAATGAGATTGTTTGGTGTTGGTGTCCGTTGTTAATTTCACATTGTATATTTGAAATGTACCTGCCTCCTCACCAACAAAGTGTTGTTTTGGAAGGAAAACACACATAGGTGAGTATAATTGAACCAAAAATGCCTTTATTAAGGGCTCACAACCAAAAAAAAGAGGGAGGAAACACTGGAGAAACAGCAGAAATTGGTGAAGCCTTTGGCCCCCAGGGCACACATCAATTATTTTACTGCAAAATTGGTGGCCTGAGGAGTCCATATGTAAGGGAGTGCAGTCTGGTCCAGAAGTCCCAGAGATCCTGAAAGCAGCAGATGACATCTGTGTCCCCAGGCTGTGGTCAGACAAGAGACTGCATCTTTTGCCAGACCAGACTGAACCCAGGGTCATCACTCTCTGGTCTTCCTTCCACGCTTCCTTCCACGCTGTGGCTCTGGTGGTGGAGTTGTGGCAGCAGGAGGATGAGGATGGTCCAACTCAATCACGTCGGTCTTGGGTGTGATTTCGCCACTCACCCCCTTAGTTAGGACTTTATAAATAAGTTGCTCAAACATGAGGCTTTGACCCTCCTGCATGCACTTCAGTTTAGTGGCAGCCATGCAGGCAAAGGCCTCTTCAGGAGTGGGTAAGGCTCTGAGGGACGCAGAAGCCTCCTGAATGAGCCTGAGCGCTGAATCCTGCATGTGTGTCGCCTTCCTCGCTCTTTTGTATGGAAGGCGGAGGGGAGGAACCTGCGATTCGGTCAGGCTGCGACTGGTCCCAGGCTTCTCCTGGCTGCCACTTAGCCCCGCCTCCTCCTGGCTGCAACTTAGCCCCGCCTCCTCCTGGCTGCCACATTCCACAGCCTCCTCCTGGCTGAGGTCTTCCTCTGTATGAAAAAGGGACATAGTTTTATTTTTTTATTCATCAATCACACACAATTGTCACCTCATGATTGTTGAATGTTAACAAATATAACTGATGATCATTCCGAGCCCTACATTTTTCCTTGTTTATTGAGTATACAATATTATAAAGATACATAAAGTAAGTTTACAAGGATCTATAAAGTAAGCTCATTGTTTTACAGTAGGGTTTATATAGGTAAATATCATGAAATTTCAAATATTAAACATTGGGTTCACGTAAACCTAAATTAAAGATATATATCATTTCCTTAGTTACTTTTGTAGGTATTTAAATGATTTATACCTACTATACATATTGTTTACAGGTAGAGTGTATATAGGTCAAATAAATTCTGATAATGAGCTTTAATCGTAAGGTGGAGAAAAGGAAAGAGAAAGAAGAAAAAGGGTAGAAAGGCAGAGGTATGGTCCACAAGGTTGTCTCGCTCGTCAGTTTATTATTCTTTTTAGTTCTCTTTGAAGCCTTAGAATGGGTGTCTCTGTAAGTCATTTAATCTGTTACCATGGCAACAGGACAGAGTCATTGAAATTTGACAGGAACTGTTGTTTTATCCAAGGATGCCAAAGTTTTTCAAATTTTGGAATTTGATTTTGATCGATGGCTACCATCTTAGCATGGGACATTGTATTATTCATTCTGTGAATTGTTTCTGCTAGTACCAATGTAGGAGATTTCCATGCCTTGGCCACTGTTTGTTTTGCAGCCGTTATTAGTTGGATCATAAGTTTGAATTGAGAGAGTGTTAACCATTCCGGTTTTAGATTAAGTAAACTTATATATGGATCTGGTTGTATTATTTTTTAAAATATTTTAGATGCAATCACGAAGACTTCCTTCCAGAAGGTTTGGATTACTGGGCACGTCCACCATATGTGTAAATGTGTGCCTATTTCTGGGCATCCTCGAAAACAAAGAGCTGAGGTATTAGGTGAATATTTTTGCCACTCTAGCGGGTACAAGGTACCAGCGAGTTAGGACTTTATAATTTGTCCCCAGTGCTAAGATGTTGGGTGAAGATGACTTAGATGTGAGCCATATGTTAGACCAGTCCGTGTCTTCTAAAGTTCGTCCCAGGTCTTCCTCCCACTTCTGAACGTAAGAGGGTCTATTAAGATTTACTACTCCATATAATTGATTATAAAGTGATGAAATTGTACCTTTAGCAAATGGATCTTTTGTACAGATTGATTCAAAAATGGATAATTGGGATAATGGTGTATCCCCCTTTAGGAATGGTGTATAGAAATTTTTGATTTGGAGATATCTAAATATCTCAGAGTTTGGTAGATCATATTTTTCTCTAAGCGATGGGAATGAAAGGAATGATTTAGATGCTATGAAGTCATTTAGTGTCTGAATGCCTGATGTTGTCCAAGCTTTAAAAGAATTTGGGTAGATCCATGCCGGATAAAAGGCCGGATTTCTGATAAAAGAAAGGAGAGGATTGTGTGGAGATTGTAACTGATATTTGGTTTTTAGTTTATCCCAGAGAGATAAGAAGTGTTTAGTTATGGGATTATGAATTTTAAAGCGGTCTTTAGGATCAAGCCATAACAAGTTTGATATTAATAGAGGGTCATTTTCTGAAGCCTCTATAAATACCCATAATGGGATTTCCTGTTTTGCATGGTATTTGGACAGACTGGCCAAATGTGCTGCTCTGTAGTAGTTAGTAAAATTAGGGTATCCCAGGCCTCCTTTATTTTTGGGAAGATGTAGTGTATGTATAGGTATACGTGGTTTAGAAGAGCCCCATATAAACGAAGTTGCTCTTTTTTGTACTATTCTCAAAAAATAGGAAGGAATTGGAATAGGGAGGACTCTGAATAGATAAAGCAATTTGGTTAGAATAGTCATTTTGATTGCATTAATCTTCCCTATCCAGGATAAAGGAAGTTGTGACCATTGTTTTATTAGATTTGTGATCTGTCTTAATACAGGAGGATAATTGGTTGAGAATAAGTCAGAATGAGATGCTGTTAAATGAATTCCAAGATATGGGATTGATTTTTCTGCCCATGTGAATAGGAGTGCAGCCCTAGCCGGGATCAATTCCATGTTTGTGAGCGAAATATTAAGCACTAGGCATTTCTTAGGATTAATCATAAGGCCGGATAGGGCTGCAAATCCATCAAGAGCTGGTATTAAGTTAGGACCAGAGACCTGTGGTGATGATAGAAAAAGTAATATATCGTCTGCAAATATACATAATTTGTGTGAAATACCTCCTACTTCAATGCCAGTTATAGTTTGGTTTGTTCTGATGTATTGGGCCATGGGTTCGAGTATAAGGGCAAATAATAAGGGAGATAATGGGCAACCCTGTCGGGTACCTCGTTCGATATTAAAGGCATCAGATTTGTATCCAGCATATTTTATATAGGCTTTAGGTTTATTATATAATGCTTTGATCCATGTTAAAAAGTGGGGTCCAAAACCCCATTTTTGTAATGAATATTGCATATATTGCCAGGATACTGTGTCAAATGCCCTCTTAATATCGAGAGATAGAAAACATAAAGGGATTTTCTGTTTTTTAGCAATATGTGCCAATAACACTGCCCTGCGTATATTATCGCCTGCCTGTCTATTTGGCATGAAGCCTACTTGATCTCTATGTATTAATTTTCCTATAATGCTATTGAGGCGTTTTGCTATTATTTTTGCTAATAATTTAATATCAAGGTTTAACAGAGAGATAGGCCGATAATTCACACAGGAAGTATCATCAGAAAGGGGTTTTGGGATCATACAAACAATTGCCATTAGTGTTTCTTGCCGAAAAGAATGTCCTTCTAGAAGTTTGTTAAAAGTTTCAGTGAGAATGGGAGAGAGTATTTCTGAGAATGTTTTATAGTATAAAGCCGAGTAGCCGTCTGGGCCTGGTCTTTTGTTAAGTTTTAGGTCTTTTATGGCGTTAGCAACTTCATCTATAGTTATAGGCTCATCCAAACTGCTTTTTTGATTCTGAGACAACTCAGGTAAGGTTATTTTTGAGAAGAAGGATTCAGCCTCTGTAGGATTAAATTCATTGTTTGTCTTGTATAAAGTTGCGAGATGTGAGTGAAATTTATGGACTATTTTAACTGGATTACAAGTATAAACACTTTTTGATAATTTCAAACGTATTGGTTTGAAAGATTTGTTAGTTGAATTTAATGCCCGAGCCAAATATGTACCTGGTTTGTTTGTATTCATGTAGAAATTGTGTTTGGAGCGTTTGAGGGATTTATCAACTGACTCAGTGAGAAATAGATCGTATTCCAATCTAGATTTTTCCAGATGAGATTTTGTACTCTGAGATGGATTATCTTGGAATGATATGTAGGCTGCATTAAAATTGAGTTCTAGTTTTTTTGCTAGATTTTTGCGTTCCCGTTTAAATAGTACCATTTGTCTTTGTATTGTACCACGCAAGACAGGCTTATGAGCTTCCCACAGTGTTATTGGGGAAATGTCTGTTGTATTATTAATTGATATGTATTCCTTTAAAGCTTGTTCAATGGCCATCTGATGTAGTGGGTGTTTGAGCATTATGTCCGGTAAGTACCACGTTGGGTCATGCGCTTTTGGTATGGCTGAGGCTATAGTAGTGTATACTGCATTATGGTCAGACCACGGAATCGGAATTATATCTGATGCAATCATTTCTGGTATCATTCCTATTGTTAGAAAAATATGATCTATTCTGGTGAAGGTTTGATGAGGGTGCGAGAAATAAGTGAATTTCTTTTTCATTGGGTTACTTTCTCTCCACGAATCTACCAGATTGTATTTGGAAAGAAGTTGAGAAAAAGGTAATCTAGAGGTTATTTTGGATGGTGTAAAAGGTGATTTATCTAGAAATGGGAGGAGGACCTGGTTCGAATCCCCGCACATTATCACTGTTCCTATTTTGTGTGTATTAATCACTTGTAATATATGTGAGAGGAATGGTGTAGGTTGTTTGTTAGGAGCGTAGTAGGAAATCACCGTGATTGCTGTATCCATTATATAACCCATAAGTATCAGGTATCTACCTTCTGGGTCTTTAATTTCTGATGATAAGGTGAATGGTGTGGATCGGTGAAATGCAATTAGAGTTCCCCTTTGTTTGGTACAGGCAGAAGCCGTGTAAATTTGTTGGTAAAAAGGAGAAATATATTTTGGAGTAGAATCTTTGGTGAAGTGTGTTTCTTGGAGGCATACTATGTGAGCCTTCTTGTTATGGAAAGTACAGAGGGCTTTGGTCCTTTTTTGAGGGACATTTATTCCCTGAACATTCAGGGAAAGTATATTCAGTGGTGCCATGGCAACAGATCAAATAGTTTTGACTTACTTTTTGTTATGCAGAGCTGACTGCGCAGATCAACCTGTGTGGACTGAAGAGATGAAAAGATAGAAAAGAAGCCAGTGAATTCTGGAGTAAAGAGTAAACAAAAAACATATGAGATTAGATGATACATTGTATAAATTATTTTTTGCAAGTAATCACAATTTACCCGTGAAAGAGAATAAATATCTCTCTCAGGGGAATAAGTGCCTTCGTTACACTCCCACATAATATGGTTGGGAGAATGAGGAGGGCTAATGGGGGTACACGGATCTTCCGCTTACAGGAGAGAAGTGATATGTCAAAAGACATCAAAATGATGATTCATTAATTGGAGTGCAGAATATGGTTTTTGTTGAAATTATTTATTCCAGGATGGTTGTATATGGTTAGTCTTGCCCTAGGCTAAATAATTCAGTTAGAAAGGTACTGTTAATAACTTTGGTATTGATGAAGATAGTTTGAATTATTTGGGGATTTTAACCCTTTTAGAGTAAACAATTACATATTTTATTCATATGTAACTGTTTAGATATGTTAACTCATAAAATTGAGGTTGTATTGCTTCAGATTAGAATAAACAAAAACATAGTTCTAGGAACTAGTTAGGTAATAATATATTTGTTTTAAGAAAAGAAAGAAAAAGCTTCCATTACTTCTGGATTATTGAACATATTTGTCCTAAAAAGTAATAAATCTATTGTTATTACCTGAAAATATATAACTGAACAAGAATTTCCTTATTTCACTTATATATTCTAAGGCTATATGAATCAGAAGTAATAAGAAATATAACTGGAATGTAACATGATCCCACACAGTGTGTGACTATCAGAATGCAGTCACATTCAGTTATAAATACAGGTTTTTTATAGAGAACCATCTCTTAGTTTAATAAATGAAGAGATATCAGGGATTAGGATGTCAGTCCATTGAATCTTCTTGGTCCATGGATGATGTGGCATAACGGCCTCTTTTGTGAGAATGATGATTCCCATTTTGTTCTGAAATTTTCTGGGTGCTGCCTGAAGGTGAAGATGATGCCATTCTTCTGCGTGTGGGAGAGTTGCTGCTTGTGGGTTCTGTCAGATTTAATTTTAAAAGGGTTTGTTGTAGTTCATCTGCTGATCTGCTTCTGTAAATTGTACCTTGTTAGTTAAATCTGACTGAAAAGGGGAAGCCCCATTGATACATAATGTTGTGGCGTTGCAGTTCCATTAGTTGGGGTTTCATGGATCGTCTTTTAGTAATAGTAAGTTGGGATAGGTCAGCAAAAATTTGATAATTGTGTCCTTGAAAATTAAGTTCCTTTTTTTCTCTTGCAGCAATTAGTATTTGTTCTTTCGTTCTGTAATAATGACATTTTGTGATTATATCACGTGGGGGTCCATCTTTCTTTTTGGCTGTGAGGGCTTTGTGTACTCTGTCCAGTTCTAAACGTTCAATAGGGATATCTGGCTTTAGTTCTTGTAATAGAGCAGTAATAGTAGATTGCAGGTCTGTCACAGTTTCAGGTATTCCCCTTATGCGCAAGTTTGAACGTCTGGCTCTATTTTCGTAATCTTCGAGCTTAGTTTGAAGTATTAAATTCTCTTCTTTTAATTGTTCCAATTCTGTTATATTTTCTTGGGTTGTAATTTCAATTTCATCCATTTTTATTTCTAAGGCTGCGGTGCGGTTTCCCAGCTTTCTTATTTCTTTGGTTAGGCTTTTTGTTATTTGGTCTGAGGTTTGTTTTAAAGCCTTATGAAGCATCTTTTCAAATTGTAATAATATTACTGGGGATGCTGAGGAGGCTTGTGGAGAAGTTTGTGAGAGGATTTGTTCTGTATCTGACTCAAATGGAGAGTCTTGCTGTGACATTTTCTGTCTGTGAGAGCGCCCTGATGCTGTATATTGTGAGGTGACTGGAGCTGCTTTAGTTGCAGTGAGTGCCTGTGAGCTCTTTGTGAGGTGATTTTTATTTCTGCCACGGCTTCCTCCCAGTACCATATTTCCTGCTCAAACTTTCACAGTTTGTTCCCTGGGGCAAAAAGGTTCAAATGGATACCTTTTGAGCCTGCAGGCTCCGCTTTGTCCTTCTTTTCTCTCCTCAGCGGTGCGGAGCTCTAACAATGCATGTCTGCTGCGCTAGACTCCGCCCCCCTGCATTTTTCATTCTTGTTCCAATTATTTTTGCCCACTACTGTCTATTGATATGTAAAACACTTTATTAAATCAGCAATTAGTGATCAGTAATAACATCTAGTAAAGATCATTTATTTATTGACCAGAAATCTGTAGAACAATGCTATACCTGACTCCAGCTGAGCTCCTTCACATCTTCCTGGCTGGAAGGCCCAGGTTGGACATCGGAAGCCTCAGCTGGGGTATAAGGAAGAGTGGAAGGAAGAGTGGAGAGGGATTCCCCGACTTCAGTCTGGTCTGACAGAAATCGCAGTCTCTCATAGTACCACAGCCTGGGGACATAAACTTCATCTGCTGCAGCTCCGGATCTCTGGGAATCCGTGACCTTCTTGCGCTCCCTAAGATAAGTGCTCCTCAGGCCACCAATTTTAGTTTTTAAATAGGAGATGGTTGCTGTGGGGACCACCGGCTTCACCAACTCCAGCAGTTTCTCCAGTGCTGCCTGCCTCTTTTGTTTATGGTTATAATGCGGGTGTTTGACCTGCCACAGACAGGGCAGCTCCCTGTATTTGTCTATGAACAGGGGGGGAAGTTGTGGTCATTGAAGCCATCCATTTTATCTGATAGACACAACACAAGAAAAACCCTAATGTCATTCAAAACTCTCCTAATCTTCTTACAATATAGGCCTCAATCTAAAAGCAGTATAGGCCCAAGTTTAGATCTTACCTTCATTATCACGATCGGCGCCTCTTATACTCCTTCCTCCGCTCACAGATCGTACGTACTACGCGCGCTTGTTACGCTTTATACACACTGCGCATGCGTGTAACTCTGCCCACCCCTGACGTTCTTTCTAGTCTATTCCCCGCCCCTTTTCATTCGGCGCAGTGGGGGAAGAGCACATGGAGACACAGCAGGTGTGTGCTAATTACAGCAACGAGGAGGAGGAGGAAAGCCCGGAGGCAGAAACGTCCCGATCCAGAAGGAGACGATTTAAGGCCTCAAATATGTCCTTTGGGGAGATGTTGGAGATGGTGGACATCCTGAAGAAGGCCGACTATGATGGAAAGTATGGACCTTACCCCAACCCCAATGTCAGAAAGGCCAAGATAATGGCGAAAGTAGTCAAAAGTCTGCACCGGAATTTTGGCGTACGACGATCGAAATATCAGCTCAGGAAGCGGTGGTCGGACCTAAAATTACGAGAGCATGAGCAGTACCGAAAGATCCGGAGAGTGCTGCAAAAAAGTAAGTAGTTATGTTGTGTTCCGATTATTTTTGTGTTTATTACGTTCGTGCTGCTCCATGTGCTTTTCTTAAGTGTTGTACAGTTTAAAATGGCAACTTTCATGTTCATTGGCACATTATTCGTTCGTATCAAACATTTTTCTTTCAGCCTATAAAACACCATTGTTTTGGCCATATGCATTTGACCACATTTTTTAGGGCCTACTTGTCTGAAAATAATTTGGTTGTGTAGATGGGTTTGTTACTAGAATGAAATGCAAACTAGATTCTGTGTAAGGAGAGGACACTCAGCAGCTGTTTACACATCTGGACGCTGGAGCACTAGTGTGGGACACAAGAACACCCTTTTTATTAGGGGTCCCACACAGGTGCTCCAGTGTATACTATAGGGGGGTCTCCATCTGTGAAGCTTGTACAAAACAGGTAAAGTATTGAAGCTTGACAAAGGTCTTGGAACTCTGCCAAAATAGACAATTGTACCCCACTTCCAACCAATGTTTCATATTTATAGTTCTTCCCTCAAATATCTGTGTGCTAAGTATACCATTTTTTTTTTGACATAGGGGAGAAAAGACTCGGAGGACACCCCTCATCCAAGGAGACCAGAGACCCCCCACCTCTGGAAGAAGGGGAAATCCCACAAAGACAAGAAGAGGAGGAGGAGGAAGACGTGGTGGAACTAGTCACCACAACAGGTGAGTGTCTGCGACAACAGGCTCAGGTAAGAGATGGATTCCGGCATATTTATAATACATGGTGTGTTTTTGTTTCTATCTTTTTAGGTGATCATGATGTTGTGGATCCAGGGCATTTCACCTCGGAAAGTGCACAGATCCTGATCAGGGAGATCATGGGGTGTAATGTTGCATTGGAAAACATCAAGAAAAACATCAATGATGTTATTCAAAAAAATAAGAACATCATTGATGTTTTGGTGAGAGTTTAAAACCCCTCCTTTTATGGTGTGCTACAATTTTTAACTGTTTTGAAGAATTGTAGAAAAGCCAAATTTTGAAGATGCACACAGTGTGTCAACATGTGCTATCTGCCATCACGGGAGATCAATGGACGCGTTTTGGGGGTTCAACCCCTTCCTCAATAATAAAGTAGCTGAGAGGAAGGGGTTGCTCCCCCAAAACACGTCCCTTGATTCCCCGTGATGGCAGCTAGCGCATGTTGACATTCGTAAATTGGTGTGCATCTTCAAAATTTGGCTTTTCCTGGGGTGACTTCACCCCATCTGAACGCAATATCAAACACAGTTCCTAAATACTCATGTCTGATATTGCCTTCAAGTTCTACCTAATGTGAACTTTGTAAGTTCAAGATTTGTGTCTTTCTTGTTGGTTTGAAACATGCCTGTTTTATCTAAAATGGACATGTCTACTTTTTCTAATGCCACCCCAAAAATTGTTATACAACAAACATGTTGGTTTGTTTTACAAACCTTTTATAAATGCACATGTGATTGTGCTGGTATTAAAAAGATTGTTAATCAAGAATGTGTGGATAATTGTCTCAACGCTACAACACTTTTGTGGTGCTCCAATTGCTGCTTTCTGTGAAAGTGGGGGTTATTTCATAAGGGCAAATCCACTTTGCACTACAAGTGCAGTTTCAGTGCAGTTTCAAGTGCACTTGTAGTGCAAAGTGTCTTTGCCTTTAGTAAATAACACCCAACAGTGCTTTGTATAAGGTTACACAATCACGCCATTTTCAGGACTCACCACATTTCTGTCAGGGTCAGCTAAAACAAACAAGCAGTAAATGTCACCAAAGATTTGCTTAATTTTTTTTTTTATTTGATAAAGGTTTCACACATTGTCTGGCATATTGATGGCCCCCCTACCCGCAAAGAATTCGAGGTATCTTAGCCGGACATCACGGGCACTCAGGGAGGGCAAGCCAGGACGGCCATTTCAAGCACCGTCAGGGTTGTTTCATTTATAATTCCGGCCTCAGGCCCACCTCAGCCAGCATATTTGGCAGAATGTTGCCGTAAAAAGTTATGTAGAACACAGCACGCCAGGATAATGTGATTCAGTTTGCACTCCGCCATATGTATGGGTGTAAAAAATAGGCGGAACCGGCTGGCCATGATTCCAAATGTGTTCTCCACCACTCTTCTGGCTCTGACCAGCCAGTAATTAAAAACCCTCTGGTCCGGGGTGAGGGTCCTCATCGGGAATGGCAGCATAAGATGGTCCCCCAGCGCAAAAGCTTCATCCGCAATGAAGACGAATGGGAGTCCTTCCACATTGTCTTCTGGAGGTGGCAAGTCCAAGCTGCCATTCTGTAGATGGCTGTAAAACTCTGTCTGGGCGATGACTCCACCATCGGACGTCCGGCCATTCTTCCCCACATACAGGAACTCGTAATTAGCTGACACCACCGCCAACATCACAATACTATTGAACCCCTTATAATTATAATAGTACGACCCCGAGTTGGGTGGTGGAATGATGTGGACGTGTTTCCCATCAATTGCCCCTCCGCAGTTAGGAAAGTTCCACCGCTGGGCAAAGTGGGAGGCCACAGTCTGCCATTCCTGTGGCGTGGAAGGAAACTGTTGAGGAAAACAAAAAAAATTTGTCTTTTTGCACATTAAAACATGGAAAGCAGATTAGACACAAACCTTCTTGGCCAACATCAAGATAACATTTATTAATGGGAATTTTTAAAGACCAAAGTATAAGGTACACCTATCATATTCCCCCTCCCCCCTCCCTCTCCTGGGCCCTTAATAACATTATAGGGGGGGGAAGCTCTTGGACAGGTAACCCTCTCCACTTCATTGAAAGATGAATGCCTAAATAATGGGTATTACTTTGGCCATCCCTCCTTAGTTACACTATTGGCAGCCCACTGGACAGGTAAGAAGTGTCATAATACAAAGATATAAATACACACTGTACACATTTGAGCACATTTGGAAATTCTGCTATTACCTATCAAGATAACAATAGCATACAAAAACTTTAAACAGTACCATTTGAAAGTATACAGGCAGGCCCTTGCACTACATGCTTTGGGAAATTCATCCATACATCTGACCACAAAAGAGGTGGGTATAGTGTGTATGGGTTTGGCAAAGTCAGCAGATAGATGATTGAGGATAGATAGAGAATTGGTATCAGCTGACTTAGCAGTTGGGGGAAGGGAGGGTTCCGAATTATTTGGGGACCCCCCCAAAAAAAGCCTCTGGCACCCTGCCTGAATTTAAAGCACAAATCACATTTAAAAACATTTTAGGGGTGTTTGGGGTAAAGCACTACTATGGAGCTGATAAAATACATTGTTAAGTGACAACATGAGGTGAATATAGGGCCAGGAGACCATGCTGGGGAGGTAAGTGAAGGCAAATATGTATGAAGGACAAAAAAATAATTACATAAAAATCCAGCATGCATGAGAACAAAGGGGACATTCACAGCATATTCCAATGATGGTAATTAGGGAATGAGGAAAGAAATACAATATATTAGCAAACATTATATACCATAAAATGTGATATTAAAGGATAAAAATCTTACCTTAATATACTCCTTCTGCAGGACCTGAATAATGGCAGAACAGGTCTCTGGGATAATGATCCCCAGAGCCTGGGGGGAGATGCCTGTCGAGAACTTCAAGTCCTGCAGGCTTCTCCCCGTCGCCAAATACCGCAGGGTGGCGACGAGCCTCTGCTCCGCAGTGAGGGCTTGCCTCATGCAGGTATCCTACCTGCTAATATAAGGCATAAAAAGGGGAGTTTGGGACTTTAAATGAGGCGCACTTGTCGCCTCCATCCCGGAATCAGGTATATACAAACAGGGAAATTGGGACTTTAAATGAAGCGGTTGGATTGCGGAGGGTTGAAAAATATTAATTTAATAGTCATAGTAAATAGAATAACAAGGATTTCACATATATCAACACACATATATGTTTATGCATAAAAATGAAGCATATAGTATGGAAAAATACATGCAGTAGTAATTGAAATACTAATGGTACAACAGTAGCTGGAATTAATCGCATAGCCAAGATAATAAACATAATCATGATCATGGTAGATGCCAGAAATGGCATGCCCGGAACCTGGTAGCTGGAGTATAAAACGCATGGTAATAATAATGGTCATAATAGGTGCCAGAGGTGGTGTGCCCGGGACCTGGTATGAAAAGGGCATAATGATATAGAATGTTGAAAAATAATGATGACATCAGAGTACAAATAATAAAGGTTGAAGCATCAAGTGTAGCTCGACGCGTTTCGTGGATGGTTTTCTCCACTCATCAGGAGCTGATGCAATACAAACCTGTAAGATATATACATATGATAAATCTCCATCTTAGTAGAGAGGAGTAAAATAGATCTATTCACAAACTGGTTGGTCAGAAGACATACACTTACCAACCCTGGCACTGAGTGCGTCGCACGGCAAATGGCACGGAGTGAGCCAGAGGCAACAAACCCCGGCACGGGAGCTGAGGCAGCATAATATGTCTGAGTGGCAACGGGTGATGGAATGGTAGTGTCCGGATAATGGGGTGGTGTCCATGTGACAGAAATGATAATGGAGAGCTTGTCAAAATGAAGAGATATCTGGGAACAAAATATTAATTTGTAAATAATAAATATTTGTAATATGAAATAAAATTCGTAATAATGAATAATGTGTAGATAATGTACCCAAAGATACCCTTGTATATGATATTGATAAATAATAATATATAAAAATAATAAAATTAGTAATGTTGAGTACTGTATAGATAATGTATCCAAAGATACCCTTGTATATGATGTTGATATGATGTAGATGATATGTTATGGAATTAATAGTAATAGATACCTTTATATATAATATTGATAGAAAGTATTGTGAAAGTCATGGTGAAACGATTTAAAATAGTGACTAGTGCCTGTTCATGGACTGGACTTGTGTCAAGGTCAGGACCCCAACACCAAGCCCCCGCACAGCACGAACTCTACGAGGAGTACGTATATGCAACATGGATAGAAAACGGTCAGCTGCTCAGAACGAAGTAACAGAACGCACTGAAGAACAGCAAGGCCTGTGAAGAGCAACCTGAAAAACAGTAACGAACGAACAAGAACACAATGACTAATCAAAGTCACGCGTAGCTTGCTTGCATGCACTGAAGAGCAGATACAAACCCACAAGCACAAACTGAACAGCAGAAAACGATCTGAAAACCACGAGTCTGAAAAAGCGCGAATCGTCTCTCACCAAACTTTTACTAACACGAGATTAGCAAAAGGAGCCCAAAGGGTGCCGCGCTTGGTTCTGAACTGGCCTTTTCTAGTCTCGTTGTACGTGGTTGACGTCACCGCGTTCTTGCCGATCGGAAATTCCGACAACTTTGTGCGACCGTGTGTACGCAAAACAAGTTTGAGCCAACATCCGTCGGAAAAAAAACCTTGGATTTTGTTGTCGGAATGTCCGATCAATGTCCGACCATGTGTACGGGGCATTAGTTTTCTTATTTACACTGTTTTCCATGTTCACATTGGACTTTGGCTGATCTGACTCTGAGCGTAGCCAAGTGACATAGCAGGTCCCATCTCCTGGAGCCTGCAGCGCCTATGATGGATGTCCCACTGGTCCAATGCTGGGACCGCGGGACGTGTGATGTCCATCATAGGCGCTGTAGGCTCCAGAAGGCGGGAATTACAATATCAAGAAGAGAAGAAAAGATTAATCCCACACTTGAATCCAAAAGATACTGTAGAAATTTCTTTATTGTCATGAGTCAGACAAAAAATTTTTTAACAGAAAATTTTTATTAAACAAATCAGCATTACAATACAAGAAATTAGTACAATCATTACGGTGAGAATAATGACAATAAGATTTTCCCTTAAGCGATATGCACTACTTATCAGATATTCCAGTTGTGCAAATGTCAGAAATTACACTCAACATTACTCCTCATGGCATCATAACATTATAAACTCTTAGATAATGTAAGGTAAATAACCCAATATTCAATCAATCCTGATAGGGGGGATGGGGAGGGAGAAGAAAAAGAGGGGGGAAGGGGCGGGGGGAAGGGGAAACGGGTATAAGAAGAATAGACGTGAGATATAGGATGACCTCCACTATGTTTCACGTCCTACCTATGGGGTAGGGGGTTCAGGATCTCCGGAGGCATCCACCCAGGATGACCAGATTTGCTCAAACTTCCCCGGGCGATGCCTACTTTCATACGTCAATCTATACAGGGGTAGTACCTTATTCACCGACCTTATCCACAAGGCTAGGGTAGGAGGCTCCACCAGTTTCCATCGCAGTAGAATTTACCGCCTAGCGTAGTACAATGTGAAGGTTAGACACAATTTACTATACCTATCTCCCTCAACATCCTCCAGATGACTGAGCAATAGTATTTGGGGATCCACCGGCAAGTTTGAGCCTATAACATCACTCAGTGTGGTTGCCACTGCTGACCAGAAGGGTCGGAGTTTGGGACAAGACCAGACCATGTTCCAAAAAGTGCCCACCTCCTGCCTGCATCTCTGACAGTTGGGATCTCTTTGATGGTAAATGCGCGCCAATCTCTGTGGGGTGAAATACGCTCTATGCAGGAGCCTAAATTGTATGAACCTGTCTTTTGCAGCAATCATGGAGGGAATGTAGGAGATTAGACACTCCTTCCATTCCTCCTCATCCAAAGAGGGAATGTCAACCCTCCACTTCTCCCAGGTTTTAGTTAGTTTGGCATCGTACTCCACTGTCAGGTACAAGTATAGTGTTGAGAGAGGCTTGCCCATCACACTGGAAGTCAAGAGCCGTTCAATGGAGTCTGGTTCCAGAGTGAGGGGGGCAGGGAACTGAGCCTCAAAGGCATGCTTCAGCTGCCAGTATCTGAATTGGAAGGAGGACGGGATAGCGAAAGATTGTCTCAGGGCTTGGAAAGTCATAAGCCTGCCATCCTTAATTATATGTTTTAATGTAAGGATTCCCTTTTTTGCCCAGAGAGAGGGGTCTGGTATAGTGTAAAAGTGGGGGAGCATAGGGTTACCCCATAGGGGCATGTGAGGCGAAATGTAATTGGGCTTCCCATATATTTTCCTAGCCTGCTGCCAGACCCTCACAGTGGTTCGCATCGGAGTTGTCATGGACAAACTGGCTCTGAGACCACGAAATGGGAGATTGCTCAGGGCAGCAAAGGAACCCAGAATGGCTGCCTCCAGAGTGACCGCCGGATTCTGCATGGGCTGGGAGAACCACCACTGAATCGTGACCAGGACGGCTGCAAAGTAGTAGATTTGAAAATTCGGTAGCGCCAGCCCCCCCCCCCCCCCAAAAGTGGGAGATATAAGATCTGCTTGGACACCCTGGGTGGCCTCCCAGCCCAGACAAAGTGTATCAGCAGACTCCCCAGCCGTTGGAAAAAAGTCCTAGGGATGTGTATGGGTGTGTTACGGAAAAAGTAGAGATATTTGGGAAGGTAAATCATTTTTAGCAAGTTGACTCTGCCAACAGGGGTCAATGGAAGGGAACGCCAGGCTGCACACCTTTCCGTAAGCTGTGTCATGTGGAGTGTTGCAAGTGGATGCAAATTGTTGTCCATGTAGTCTTGGACTTTACCGCTAATTTTTATTCCCAGGTACCTGAAGTCATCTACCCACTTAAGCTGTGGGTGTGGTGTCCTAGGGGTCGAGGGATGGAGCGGGAAAAGAACCGATTTGTTCCAATTAATGCGAATCCCCGAGTACCCACCAAATCTGTTAATGAGATCGAGTGCAGTCTGCAAAGAGGACGACGCATGCGCTAGATAAAGCAGAGCGTTGTCCGGGTACAGTGATAACTTCTCTTCAATGGGACCCACCTGGAGTCCCCTTACCCCAGGGTCGGCCCTCAACAATATAGCCAGGGGCTCCATCGCCAGAGCAAATAGACCCGGGGAGAGGGGACACCCCTGTCGCGTGCCTCAAAACAATTGGAACTTCCCAGAGAGGCATCCGTTGGTACGTATTCTAGCTGAGGGGCCATGGTATAGCATGCGGAACCATTTTGTGAAACCCGGGCCAAACCCAAATCGTGAGAGCACTTCCCATAAGTAGCCCCACTCGATGGAGTCAAAAGCCTTCTCCGCGTCGAGTGAGGCCACCGTTCCTTTAGTCACCTCATCTGCCCTGTCTATGTGAGTATGGAGGCGTCTGATGTTAATGTCAGTCCCTCTCCCGGGCATGAAGCCAGTTTGATCCCTGTGGATGAGGGCAGTAATGACCAAGTTAAGCCTATTGGCCAATACTTTTGCCAGTACTTTTGCATCCATGTTCAGGAGGGATATAGGGCGATACGAGGAGCATAACGTGGGGTCTTTCCCTGGCTTGGGTATCACCACTATGATCGCTTCGCTCATTGTGTCCGGGAGTTTCTCGAGGCGCGTCGATGCAGAGAAGAGGCCCTGAAGTTTATCAACTAGTTCTGTAGCATATTGTTTATAAAACTCCACAGGGATGCCATCTGGTCCCGGTGTTTTTCCTGTCTGCATTGATTTAAGTGCCTGTAGTATCTCCAGGGACGTAATTGGAGTGTCAAGCTTGTCACGATACGTTACTGTAAGGGTTGGGATATCAATGTCATCCAGGTATGCAACCAGATCCTCCCCTCTATAGTCTACCCTGGACCTATAGAGGGATTCGTAGAACTCCGCGAAACAGCAATTGATCCTTTCCGGTGTATGGATCAGCTGTCCCGAGGAGTCCCTAATATGTGAGATGCTCATCCCTCCCGCCTGTTCCCTGGAGAGCCAGGCCAATAGATGGCCCGACCGCTCTCCCTGCTCAAAAATCTGTTGGGATTGAGCCAACATTTTCTTCTGGGTAAGAGAGGTACGGAGACGGACCACCTCCTTCGTCATAAGTTGTAGATGCGAATAGTGCACAGGGTCTCGTGTGCGAACAAAAAGAGCCTCCGCACTACTCGCCTCCCCCTCAGCCTTAATCAAATCTGCCCTACGCTCTTGTCGGATTCTGGCAATGATGGTCTGGTAATGTCCCCTCGTTGTGGCTTTAAAGGCATCCCACACAACTACGGGGTCAGCCGAGCCCACGTTTACAGCCCAAAAATCAAGCAATTCCATTCTAAATTGGGAGTCTACTGCAGTGTCTGTAATCCAAAATCTGGAGAGCCTCCATATCCTTTCTACTGAGCCAAGGGAAAGGTCCAATGACAACAACAGGGGTGCGTGGTCGGAAATCCCCCTTGGCAGTATTTGTATGTCTGTGACCCGCGGGAGGATCTGACACCCTGCGAAGACCAAGTCTATGCGGGAAAACGTTCTGTGAGAGGCCGAGTGGCACGTGTATGCCCTGGTCTGGGGGTGACGCCACCTCCAGACATCAGTCAGGCCATAGGTATCCGCCCACTCAGCCAGCCCAGGGCAATGATGTCCCGCAGGAGTTAGCCTATCAAAATCCGGGTCAGGGACCAGATTAAAATCACCCAAGATAACATTATTGTCAAATGCAAAGTCGGCCATCTTGCCGGTGATCTGATTGAGCACCAGCAAGGAAGCCGGGGGAGGCAAATATAAGCCCACAATGGTCCACGTTAGAGAGTATATTTTAGCATGAATAATAACATACCGACCATCAGGGTCCAGGGCCAAATCCAAGAGCCGAAAAGGAAGTGACTTTAATACCAGTATAGTGACAACCCTAGAGAATGTGGAGTGCGTGGAGTGGTAGTGGTGGCCTACCCATGTTTTTTTTAGGGTCAGAACCCTACGTCCTGTTAGGTGTGTCTCTTGGAGCACACATATATGTGGGTTATAAGTTTTAATGAATTGGAACACCAGGGAACGCTTTACCGGGGAGTTCAGTCCCCTGGTGTTCCATGAGATGATGTTAAGGGAGGACAGGACTACCAGGAATAATGAAAATGTTAGGATCTATGCAGTTAACGGCTCCTGGACTGGACCCCAGGACCCGAAGTGGACACATCTGTAGACAGTGCAATGCTGATGAGTCAATTATTTTAGTACAAATATCAAACAAAACCAAACTAAAAACAGATAGAGGATACCAATAATTAAAGTAAATGAAACCAGCCCCATTAGGGGAACTTACCCCTCCCCCCACCCCACCCCACCCGACCCCCAAAACTGAGGCGGGTTTCAATCCCAAACTTATTCAGCTCGCCGGCTGGAACAGGGGGTCTGTGGAAGAGGCGAGCTAACCCCCCGAAACTTCACCCGGAGGGAGGAAACAGCAGTTCAAGCGGCTTACATCCGTGAGGTCTCCGCTTGTGGTGCAACAGGCTGTGAGGACTTAGAAAGTCAGACGAAGGGAAGTAACCCATAATGCGACCTCACAGTGAAGACGATCCATCTTTGGAAGGAGATACAGAACAAGAACTCCATCGCTCCTCGAGGAAACAATCAAGTGTAAAGGAACTTCATATTTCAACGGTCTCCTGACCAAGTTCTTTGGCAGGGGCATTAGCTTAGAATTTCCCTGGTGGGGATAGTAAGCATCCCCCCACAAGTCCGGACACACCATGGATTGAACCGAGCATAACCTGTGCAACAAAGTAAGACATCCATGTGGTAGTTCGTGTGATAGCCCAGACCTGGGCCCAGGCTACGGTGAGTAAACAGTGAAAAGGGTCATACAGCACATACCAGGTAAACCATCAGCGAATCTGTGGTAGCAAGTCCAGCCAGGTGGAAGCCTCTCTCGGAGTGGTGAAGAAACGGGTTGTCTCGCCGTCCTGGACTCTCAGGCGAGCAGGGAAGAGTACACTGTGACGAATGCTGCGTGATCGGAGAGCCGCGTTAACTTAGTCAAAAGATTTCCTGAGTTTCTGGGTCTCTACCGAAGATCGGGGAAGATCCTCAGCTTCGTGTTCTGGAATCTGAGGTCCCCAACGTTTCTAGAGGCGCGGAGAACTTCGTCTCTGTCTCTGAAATTGAGGAGACGGAGAATAAAGGTTCGGGGGGGGATCCAGGAGGCCCCGGCTTAGGCGGGATGCGGTGCGCCCTCTCCACCGTGTAATAAGGTGACCAACGGGCCTCGGGTAAAAGGTCGCGCAGCAGACCCTCAATGAAGGAGGTAGGGTTGTTCCCCTCCGCCCCCTCCGGTAAACCAACAATGCGAAGATTATTACGCCGGTTCCTGTTCTCTGCGTCTTCGGCTCTGTATTCGAGGGCCTTTACTTTGGTTTGAAGTGTACGGAGTGATGTTCCATGTTCCGCAATGGTGTCTTCGGTGATACTCAGTCTTTGCTCCGTTTCAGTGACTCGCGATCTGATTTTATCTATATCTTGGCGAATTAGACCCATATCCAGTTGAACAGCTTCAATCTTTGTTGTTAACGTGGATTGTCAAGTAGCAATGGCCGCCATGACATCCGCCAGCCAGGGGGGCCGAGAGTTATCCGACTCCATATTGTGCGTCTGCGGGGCTCTGTGGGCGCTGCATGTTTTAAGGGCCTCCAGAGGGGGACAGGTGGGCGTGGGAGTCCGGCTGTGGTGGGAAGGTTAACCTCTTACCCCCTTTACTGTATTTTGCGCTGGAGTTCCTGCGCCTCATTCAGGTGTTGGTGGCCCAGGTCTGGGCAATAATCAACAACCGACTGTGGGAGCCTGTCCTCAGAGTCAGGGGTACTCAGACAGCAGGTAGGGTAAAGCGTGTGTCCCCTTAGCAGTCTTCCCCCTCACCTGGAGATGTACAGTGCAGAAGCTGCCCACTTCAGGCCTCCAGGGTTCTACAGGGATGTTCAGCCCAGCCTCTCCTCTTCACAACCGGGGCGAGAGGGATGTAGGCGATCCAGGATCTGCTCCAATTCTTAGGCAGCTGTCCCCAGCCTTCACAGGGCCTCTTCCACTAGGCCAGCAGGATCCGGCACTCCCTCAGTCAGTCCGCCGACCCCGGACCTCCAGGAAAGGCCGTGGTCGCGGCCTAGTAAAACGTGGGGGGAGAAAGAGAGTCCAGGCCCAGAGTACGGCCTGTATTCAGTCCAGGGGCATCTCTCCCGCCCTCATCCGCGGTAGTCGGTGAGGCCTGTTTGCAGAGGCGATCGCGTCAGGGGGCTCCCGGCGCGCCGCACAGGCCGTCAGGAAAGGCCGCGGCTTCGGCCTAGTCGCCCGTAGTAGGCCGGGAGCGTGCGGCGGGCACCGATTTCAGCCCAAATTCTTCTCGCCCCGCAATAGATAGGGAGTCCCCGGGTCCCCCCTGGTCAGCAGGGATGAAGTTAGTATTTGAAGATGATGGATCCGGATTAGCTTACGGATTAGTGGAGCTCACTAAAAAAGCAACCGCTCACAGCGCCATCTTGGCCACACCCCCAGCCAGACAAAATTTAAATTGCAATGATGATCAGTTGACGCGTTTCACGGTTCTTTTTGTGTGAAACTCGTCAACTAATCATCGTTGCAATTTTGTCTGGCCGCATGACAATAAAGAAATTTCTACAGCATCTTTTGCATTCAAGTGTGCAATCAAACTTTTCTTCTCTTCTTGATATTGCCTACGGTGATGAGCCGGGATTAGCACCTTGGATCGAGTGTGTCCATTTTTTGCCAGAAGCGGTGTGTGCACCCTTATTCTGTTTCCTGATTACTCATTTGAATGATCCCGAGTAGAGAAGGTTCTAGATTGCTCTGTGCAATACCATTTAAACTAAGCTTTACAATCACATTGAGCTTGTTCTGTTATTAAATACAATACTGTCATCAGCACTGTTTGCATATATTCATTGTGTAGAGGTTTGCTAAAAAGATGTCCTGAACATTTATTCACACACTACAGAGCCTTTCTGACCTTGCTAATCTTATATCTCTCCCTGTGACTGCATAAAAATGATATCCTGGAGTTTAAGCTACAGTTTTAAGCAGTGAGTCAAATTTGCGCTATCACTTTGAATTCCTGGAGTGTAACTGTTAATTAAATGACTTGGAGGAATAACTTGTCCCTTTATTTTACAGCTCTGTCTGAGGTTTTAATTGGATAAAGCACGTTTCAAGGGAGTTTGTGTCAGTGGTGACCCATAGTGCTCTGCAAATCCTTTGTAATATATTAAGGCTTGGTTCACACCTATGCGAATTGGATACAGGTTTCCCCGCATCCAATTCGCATAGCAGGAGAATGTGACCGGCTCTCTATGGAGCCGGTTCATATATGTCCGGGGGGCTGCAGAACGCACTGCACGAAAACGCTGTGCTTCTTTGGCTCTGTTTCAGGGCCGAACTCAGGAAAAGATTCCGCCCTGATTTGTCCCAGAAACAGAGAACAGGGATGCACGGCGTTCCTGTGCGATCCGTGGCCGGTTTAGGTGTGAACCGAGCCTAAATATTTACATATGTAAAACACATATTGTATACATGAAGTACAAAAACTGATATTTAACATTAGTTTAAAAATGATAAATTAAAAGAAAATAATAATATAATTGAATCCCGTATGTAGCACCCTCTACTTAGGTAGGTGCTAGAATAGGATTTCTTGTGTGATAGGTAAGGTAAATTTGGGCAGGCATGACTGTCAGCCAGGCCTGTTTGTTTTGATTTGGGCTGGGAGTGGCTCAGAACAGCAGTTGCTGACTCACAGGCAGCATCTCTAAGACCTCCCTCTAGAGCCTTCTGGAAGGTAATAGAAAATGGGAAGGAGAGGAGAGGTGGAGCTGCCTGGGGTACTCTAAGAAGCCCTGACCAATCCCCAACTTGGAATATCAGGGGGCAGGCCTACTTAAGTACCTGGCGTCAGCCCAGCTGGGGAGGAGGAGTTGGAGTTTTTCAGAGCTTGAAGATGGAGGGCTAGGCTGTCTGGGCCTTTGAGAACGCTCCCCAGTCTGGGGGGGGGGGGTGACCATGGGCCCGGGGCTCTGGTGTGGACGAGGCCCTCCAAGAAACAATGAAGGCATCTCAGACAGGAGGCACAGGAAGAGCAAAGTGGACAGCAGGAGCTAGCATTGCCGGGCAAGTCTTTAAAGTGATTATAAAGGATCTATAGGATCTATAAAGAATGTCATACTTACCTCCACTGTGCAGCTCGTTTTGCACAGAGTGGCCCCGAACCTCCTTTTCTGGGGTCCCCCAGCGGCTCTCTCGGCTTCTCCCCGCATCAGATAACCCCCTAGGAGAAGCTCTCTCCCGAGGGGGTTACCTTGCGGGCACGCTCCCGAGTCCATAAATTGCATCCACGACTGCCGGACTCGGCCCCCCCCTGGCGCCCGCATCATTGGATTTGATTGACAGCAATGGGAGCCAATGGCTGTGCTGCTATCAATCTAGCCAATCAGGACACGAGACACCGGCTAGAGCTGGTGTGCTCGTCCCCAGCCCCTGAAAGAGAGGGTTCAGGTAAGTAAAACGGGGGCACTGGGGGCACTTCTCCCCGCATCAGATAACCCCCTAGGGAAGCGCTCTCCTGAGGAGGTTACCTTGCGGGCACGCTCCCGAGTCCAGCATTTGCATCCATAGACATGACTGCCGGACTCGGTCCCGCCCCCCGCATTATTGGATTTGATTGACACCAATGAGAGCCAATGGCTGTGCTGCTATCAATCTAGCCAATCAGGACACAAGACACCGGCTAGAGCTGGTGTGCTCGTCCCCAGCGCCTGAAAGAGAGGGTTCAGGTAAGTAAAACGGGGGCACTTCTCCCCGCATCAGATAACCCCCTAGGTGAAGCGCTCTCCCGAGGGGGTTACCTTGCGGGCACGCTCCCAAGTCCGGCATTTGCATCCACAGACACGACTGCCGGACTCCGCCCCGCCCCTGGTGCACGCATCATTGGATTTGATTGACAGCAGTGGGAGCCAATGGCTGTGCTGCTATCAATCTAGCCAATCAGGACACGAGACACCGGCTAGAGCTGGTGTGTCGTCCCCAGCGCCTGAAAGAGAGGGTTCAGGTAAGTAAAACGGGGGCACTGGGGGGGCTGCTGCACTGCAAGAGGTTTTGTACCTCAATGCATAGAATGCATTGAGGTGAAAAACCATGAGGGTTTACAACCCCTTTAAGTAGAGGAACAACTGGTCGCAGCCAGGAGGGCTGGTGAGTGACATGCACAGTCAGGAGGACTAAGGAGGCACGACTGGGAGCATGCAGTCTGGGATGGGTGCAGAGCCAGTGGAGTGGACTGTGTTGTCAAGGGCAGTGGAGAAAGGTAGCTGCAGCCAGGAGGGCTGGCAGGGCCTGAAGATGGGTTACTGGGCTTAGTAACCAAAGATAGGACAGTTAGCACCAGAACTTTCTACTTTCTTGCTACACCATAAGGGTCCGCGGCCCCTGCCTGCAAAAGGCAGTTGCTAAGGTCTGGCTGAGTCAGGGTCAGGCCTAACCATTGTGTGCTAGCTGATCCTGAGAATTAAGAGTTGTGCAGGAGGAAGGAAGAGGAATAGTCTGCAAGCAAGGAAAGTGCTGGAGGTGACTGAAGTAGTAATATGTACAAGGAGTGTACATAGTTTGTCCCAATTGATTGTTCTAAAATTCACCATTTGATTGTTCTAAAATTCACTGGGCATCCCATATATCCCTTTACCCATCCAAGTCCCATTCCCTCAATAAAACACACAAAAATAAAGCTCATGGACTGTTCATTGTCTTGGAGTGTTTGGGAAATGAATGCTGGACTGTGCAGGGTAACAGGTGGGCCAGAACACTTAGCAGCCCCTACCAGAGTACCGCTACATGCAGAGGCGTATCTACCGTGAGGCAAACAAGGCGTTTGCCTGGGGCGGCAGTTTACAAGGGGGCAGCGTCGCTCCCCCCCTCCCCTCGCCATCCCTGCAACATCCTATTCCTAACACTCCACCGCTCCACGCCAGACCTGACAGCAGCAACAAGAGACCCTTCCCTCCTTCCCTGCCTTGCACTGGGATTGGGCATGCCCAGGGCTCCTCCTCCCCCCTCTTCCACAGCTGTATCCTACTTCCTAACCTGCGGCCGTAAGGAGAAAAGAGGCGGAGGAGACAGGAGGAGAGGCTTGCTCTCTGCGGGCTTCCCAATCCAACCCTGGAAGGGAGTGCAGGAGAGCCAGGGTGGGGAAAACATAGCCCAGACACCGGGCACCCCTAGCTGTCATCGGAATCTGCTCCAGACCCCCACTGCAGAGAGGATGCTGGGTGCAGACCAGCTGACAATTGACCTCTAGAGATATGTGAGTGTGGCACTGGGGCCAGGGTGGGGAAAACATAGCCCAGACACCGGGCACCCCCTAGCTGTCATCAGAATCCGCTACAGACCACCACTGCAGAGATGATGCTGGGTGCAGACCAGCTGACAATTGACCTCTAGAGACATGTGAGTGTGGGCACTGGGGCTGTATAGAGTGAGTGTGGGGTGTGAGGTGAGTGTAGACACTGGGGTTGTCTCTCTTACCCCCCCCATCTCTCAGGCTAGGGGGTAGCACTGGCAGACTAGTGGAGGAGGGGTTACTACCCCACAGTCCACCAGGGGCCCTGCACAACCACAGGGGACTCCACACAGCCATTAGAGACTCCGCAAAAGCCACCAGAGACTCCGCACAGCCACCAGGGCCCCGCACAGCCACCAGAGAACCCACACAGCCACCAGGGACCCCACACAGCCACCAGGTACCCTGGACAACCACCAGGGACTCCACACAGCCATTAGAGATTCTTCAGCAGCCATTAGAGACTCCGCAACAGCCACCAGAGACTCTGCACAGCCACCAGGGGCCCCGCACAGCCACTAGGGAACCCGTATAGCCACCAGGGACTCCGTATAGCCACCAGGGACCCCGCACAGCCACCAGGGACCCCATACAGCCACCAGGGACTCCGCACAGCCAACAGGGGCCCCGCACATCCACCAGGGGCCCCGCACATCCACCAGGGGCCCCGCACAGCCACCAGGGACCCCGCACAGCCACCAGGGACTCCACACAGCCATTCGAGACTCCCAAACAACCACCAGGGGCCCCATACAGCCGACAGGTGCCCCACACAGGTACCAGGGGCCCCACACAGCCACCAGGCACTCCGCAACAACAACCAGGGGCCCGCATAGCCACCAGGAACCCCGCACAGCCATTAGAGATTCCGCAAAAACCACCAGGGGCCCCGCACAGCCACCAGGGGCCCCGCACAACCACCAGGGACTTCCGTAACAGCCACCAGGACCCCCGAATAGGAAGGGGTGGGACAAATTTAGATGGAGGGTGCCCAATTTTAGTCTTGCCTAGGGTAGCACAAAACCAAAATACACTGGCTACACATATATTTTCCGTTTATTTAACTAGTAAATCTGAAATAGTTTTCATTTAATTTGCCTGTTAGTCCACACCATTTTCAAGGAAAAGCTCCTCTCGTAAATGCTGCCTGTTTATCTTCTTTTGGTGCTATTAACCCAAACATAAAGCTCTTTCAATAGAAAATAAAAAGTTAAAACATAAACATGATGAACTTTTTCTGTGTACACAGGCCACAATAGTTAATGAAGTTAATGGATCATTGCAAGCTTACATTATTTTCACAGCTTTTTTCCTGGTATTATGTGTTTATTAACTGCATTTATGACTTGTTGGCATTAACTGATTGACTCAAATGACACTGGATGGCAAGTTAGAAACAGGTTCACTTTGCTGACTTAGCGGATCTGAGCGTTGGAACGCTGTGCATTTTGTTCACAACAACTAGACTATTGTGTATAGTCCTTGCTTTTAATTTGACTGATCAGTTACCATTTTCATGTTCTTTAGCATATTAGGAGTGGAATAACCTACAGATAAGCCTGTACTCAGTATATCTTCAGTATGTCCCAGTGTGGGTGTTCCTAGACATAGGACTAGGACCAGGGCTGGTGCAAGGATTTTTTGACACCCCAGGCGAAACCTAATTTTCCTGCCCCTATTGTTTCCATCCCTGACTCCACCCCCTTTGCCCTGCCCATCTGAAAGGTGGCGGCGCTTTACAGGAAGCATCGGCTGTGCTTCTTCTAGCGCTGGCTCCAGTGCTGCACTGTGCTTCTAATTACACTACCGGTTGGATGGAGCAGCTGCCTGAGACCGAGTTAGTTACATGTTGCAGCCTGCAGAGCATGCAGACGCGGAGGCATACCAGCGGTGGGGTGCCCCTAGGCAGCAGTGCGCTCCAGGCGGCTGCCTAGTTTGCCTAGTGATAGTACCGTCCCTGACTAGGACTGTATGATATGGTGGTTTTGCGTTGAACCAGGGACCTGGCACTTTGTGGTGCTTTGCTATTGTCTGGGATATGTGACAAGGGGTGTTAGCCAACATATAAATACAATTGAGGAGGAAATACATTTTAATAAGATTCACTCTGCCGATGAGATCCAAGGGAACCTGAGAAAAAGAGATACCTTGTAACAGAGAGGAAAAGCAGAGAGCAGAGTGAATTGTTGCTTTTGTCCTCTTCAAGCAGTGCCCGCCAGCGCTATAGGCTTCTTTCCTCCTTTGGATGCCTCCTGAAGCAATCTAAGTGTTAAGAAGGCACTCATGCATTGATGCTCTTATTTGGTCCCGCTCCAACCTGTGCGTGTTCAAAGAAACACGCAGAGCCAGAGAGCTCACTCCACACAGGAGTTTGACTGATGGCAGCAGGAGCCTATGGCTCCACTGCCCTCAGTTTCTCCTGTGAAACCAAATAGTGAGGGAAGCCTGCGGCAGTGACATGGAGTCAGGTGGGGGGGGGGGGGGGTAGGACAGGTAGTAGGATGTTTTTTTTTACCTTATTACAGAAAATGCATTAATGGAAGACATGTACAGACTTTAGTACTACTTTAAGACATCTGCACAGCAGATTTTTTTTTATACATACACCCCTAAAATCTTAGCCTACTATAAAAAAAAAACTTTGATCAGGACTATGTAATACATGAAAAAAATAACCAGTGTTGGTGACCGGAGGAAGAAAAAAATTCCTGGTGTGATTGAAGGAAAAAATGCCCAGTGTCTGTGGTTAGATGAAGGAAAAAAAGCCAGTCGGTGGTATGTGGGAGGAAAAAATACATGTCATTGGTGGTAAGTGGGAGAAAAATAAAGACCATCAACAGTGGTCCTTGGGAGGTAACGCCTGGAGTCAGTAAGAAGAACAAAATGCCTAGTGTTAAGCTGGCCATACACAGCTTGAATTTTCAGCCCTCTGAAATGCCCAAAATTCAAACCTGGGTGGAAATTGTTTGGTCGAACAGTAAGTGCATCCAATCAGATGTTCTGGTATTCAAGCAGCTGTGGGTGCTGTGTCGTGAATAAACCACCATACTCTTTTGCGCTCTTCTAGCTTTTCAGTATAATGCATCTTTAAACAACCCGTGTCTCCCGCATTTCCCCAATAAACAGACATAGTCACCATCTTAGCTCCATCGTCCCTTCATCTGCCTCTCCTGGGCAGAGGCTCTTGGCTTTTATTCATGGACAACAAAAGGAAATGACAAACAGGAAGTCATGGCCCCAACAGCCAATCACTTCCTCCATACAAAATGATAACACAGGAAATTACATCACAGGAAATTACACTACACATGAAATGACACTAAACAGGAAATGACACTACACAGGAAATGACAACACTAAAGGGGAGGGCATCCACAGGAGTGGGAGGGAGAAGTGCACATATATCATCCACTTGAGGCATGTACACTGCTCTCCGCTAAGCCACATCCACCATCTTAGTCAGCATGGAGCCCACTCAATACTGCTCAGAGTAACCAGTATCTAGTAAGAACATTCTACTTGTTCTTACAGGCTTGAGAAGATCTGCTGCGACATTGCTACTGGTGTTTTCAATATACGGTACAAGTATATTAACAAGGCAGATATCAATGCCCTCCTATTAAAGCAGATATGTATCCAAAAGGGATAGCATAGCCAGACACAGAGATATAATAATATGTTTCTCTCATTATGTGGACTTCGCTTCTAATGTACATAGACATTTGAAGGCAAGAAGCCCAGCGCATTGCGCTTGATACTTACCAACCGGCAAACGCCCACACACACAGAGAACACGTCTCCAAGCCCATGAGAAGGTTTTCATACTGAACGTTTTACTACTGGTCCCGATTCATTCCAAGTGCGCTCTGCTAGAGCGCTCCTTGGTTAAATCAGACACAGGGAGACAGATGACAACAATCCATAAAACACACATAATAAAATTTCCACAACAGGTCCTCCTTTTTGTCATATACTCCCATGTGTCCCTCAGTGAATCTTGATCTTCTTCTTAATCAGTCCTTAAGTCCATAAAAAGGAAATCATGGCTTGACTTGTAGACTCTGTTCTTTAGGAGGGATGACTTAGAGGAGGACATGAAGGCCGGTTGGTCTGGGATCCTGTCTCTTGTACGTGGGTTGGGCTTCGGGGCATCTCATCTCAGAGAGGAAGATGTGGTCATCTGCTTGGGCTCTGTTCACTCCTCCAATCAGGCAACAGTAGCGCCTCATCACGGCATATAAAAGGAATAGAAACAAAAACAACATGAGTATATATACCCCTACTTCCTTCAACCATGATCTGCTGAAAAATGAAAAATAAAATCCCCAAAGATTCCCAGACCCTTAAAAGGACCTCAACCTTCATTAGCTATAGCTCTGTCTTTGCCTTGCAGGGATCTAAACCTTATCCATATAGGCCTGAACTTTGTCACTATTATCCCTGATCCAGGTACAACAATCTTTACCAATGGATTCACAGAAACCCCCCTTGGACTGTGGGCTCTTCCTTGTGGCTTTTGAACATCCCATCCACAATGGATGAGAAATTGTTCGATTATTTCATAAGCTCAAGCCCCCACCGTGTACAAGCAGGAAACCATGACCAGACCTGGTCGGGGTTGGTAAACAATTCCCTTCTAGCTGTCCCTGCCATTCTTACCTTCTCTCGCGCCATCAGATCCTCACGATCGGCCACGACATAAGATACTGGGATGAGTTTCACCAGCATGCATGAACCTCTTGCATTAGGGGAATTACCTTATAAGCTGTAGATCCGCATTAATACCAAACTAAAGTTGAAGCACACTTGTGGGCTACCTAGTTGTCCCGATACCAAAGCTGGCAAGAACCAGAGCTATTGTTAAAACTATAACAAATTTTACCCTCTAGAAATGTATCGTTAAATTTTATTGACACGTGTCTGTTTGGAGTTTCTACTAGTTTGTCAAAACTCCTCATACCAATATGAACATCATATATAGCATGCACCGCTGTCATCGCTGGGGTACTAAAGCTCGGTGGAGATTCAGAGTAGACCCAGCAATTGGTCCTGTTCGTTTTCTTAGTTAGTTGGAGAATACACTTTAAACAATAAGTTGGGATGCTCTTCATCGTTACCCTTGCCAAAATATACTAAACTAAAAAGTATAAATAAACAAAGATACTCCTCATCCTTTGGTGTAGTTGAGCAGCTTCTTGCAGTGGCTGATGTGGATCCAGTTGTCTCGTCCCTCAAGCTTCTTTACAATGACCCAGTTACCTGGTTGGAAAGAATGTAAACCGGTTATTGTGTCAGGGTCCAAGAGGGACTCATGAACCCTGTGGTGGACCTTTTTGAAGTTCATGTTACAGTGACTTCACCCATCAGCTGAAAATGTCGACAGATGCTGAGGAAAGTAAAACCTCATTTTTGGTGGACCTCCAAACAAACCTAACTCAATGACTGTGGTCACTGCGTGGCTTAGCATCTAGGGTGTAATACCTAGAACCATTGACAAAAAGGTTCTTAGCATCTGGGATGGGAGCCTCCTTCACCGGACTGCTGCTTGCTGATTCAAATTCCATCAAAGAAAGATAGTTGTGGAACATGTCATCCTACTAGGCCACAAACTTGGCTAGAATTAGAGTGGTTAGTATTATTGGTTTGAAAATTGTCATTCTTACCATTATCTCCCCATTTTCTTCCTCATTACAAACTGGAGGAAGACACGCAGGGTGTAGAATGGTGCAGAAAAAAACAATGAAACAGTGAAATAGCCTATGATACTTTTACCTTCTTAGGCATGTGTATTTATGCATGTGTACAGCTATCTACATACACCTGCTTTCTATGTACATAAACTTTCAGAAACTCCTTGGACCTGAAAAGATACTTATAAACAAAAGTTATTACTCTATTCTTCATATTTAACCTGCAAATAATGGTAAATAATACAACATTCGTGTACAGTGGTAAATTGTCACTGACATACCTCAAAACCGACAACAACTAAACCCTCTATAACCCTTACTTTCACGTTCCTACTAAAATACAACAGCCACGAGGGCTGTCGCGGTAGGTTCTAACATATTCTATATGCCAATCTTTAACCACTTCAATACCAGGCACTTAGACACCTTCCTGCCCAGGCCAATTTTCAGCTTTCAGTGCTGTCGCAATTTGAATGACAATTGCGCGGTCATACAACACTGTATCCAAACAAATTTTTTTATCATTTTGTTACCACAAATAGAGCTTTCTTTTGGTGATATTTGTTCACCTCTGTGGTTTTTATTCTTTGCGCAACAAATAAAAAAAGACAGAAAATTTTGAAAAAAAAAACAAGTTTTTCTTTGTTTCTGTTAAAATTTTTTGTAAATAAGTACGTTTTCTTCTTCAATGACGGGCACTGATGGGCACTGATAAGGCAGCACTGATGGGCACCGATGAGGTGGCACCAATGAGGTGGCACTGATAGGTGGCACTGATGGGCACTGATAGTTGGCACTGGTATGCGGCACTGATGGGCACTCATAGGTGGCACTGATGGGCAATCGTAGGCGGCATTGATGGGTAGTTATGTGTGGCACTGATGGGTACTTATGGGTGGCACTGATAGGTGGCACGGATGGGCACTGATAGGTGGGCACTGATCGGAATGGATAGGCACTGACTGGTGGCACCGATGGACACTGAGGGGTGGCACTGATGACACTGATGGGTGGCATTGCTGGGCATCACTGATATATAATGGTGCCAGTCAATGCCCATTTGTGGGCACAGATTGGCCATCCAAATGTTGCCCCCTTCCCTGGTGGTCCTGGCGGCTTCCCTGGTGGTCTAGTGCGGGCATCCAAGGGGGGGGCTGCGCTGATAAACAATCAGCGCAGACCCCCCTGTCAGTATATTAAGGTGCATTAGTGCACATTTACTGCAGTATATTGACATGCATTAGTGCACGTTTACGGCAGTATATTGAACTGTGTTAGTGCACATTTTACTGCAGTATATTGTAGTGTGTCAGTGGAGTGTGTCTGTGTAGTGAGTACTCAAGTTAAAGTGCACCAAGCACCACTTTCCATTGATTGAAGTGCATCCACATACACATTTGCCCTTCTCTATTACATTTCGGTAATAACCCCCCCCCCCCCCCATCAAGTCTGGGAGGCCAACAAGGAGAGGCAGACATTCCCATGGCACTGTGAGAGAACCTGCAGCGTCTGTTTCCTCAGGCAAAGGTGGACGTAGTCTGTCCTCAGGCAGGGCACGTTTCTCTCTGTTTAATGATGTTGCCCATGCTATCCAGCCACAGCATGCAGAGGAGGTGGTGGACTGGCTTACTAAACCATGCTCATCCTGTCATCCAAGCAGAGACTAGTGCGCAGTCCACTGCAGCTACCAGAGCGGCTTATTCTGCCTCCTTGTCCACAGCTACTCATGCCATAGCCCCAGCATCGTGCATGGAGGAGTCAGCTGGGTTATTTGAACACAGCATCAGCCACTTGCACCTTGATGATGCACAGGCATTACTTGATTCTGATGTTGGTTCTGAGGTTGAGGAAGATAGGAACATGAGCCTACAGAGAGGGGGGAACTCTGGTAAACAACAAATTGACAGTCATGTTCCCCCAGCTGCAGCGTATTGACAAGTTGGCTCCAGTGATGATGAGGATGGAGGGGATGATGATGAGGTCACTGACGTGACTTGGGTGCCAGTGATAGAGTAGAGGAGCAAAGTGAGGGTGAGGCACAACCCCAACGAGGCAGCTATCAAGGAAGAGTAGAGAGCAGCCACCCTATTACATCACATTGTGGAGCTGTTGTCTCTGGGCCTTTTTTAGTACTTGTGCAGTCAATCGCACTGTTGCAATTTTCAGTTTTTGCCTCAAGCAGATCAAGCCAGGCAAAAACACTAGCCATTTGGATACCACATGCTTGACAAGGAATTTAACCTTCCATCATTCAGCCCATTGGCAAGGGCACCTGAAAGCCACACAAAAGGGATGCAATTCTGCTCCTCCCCACTCCTCACCTTTCAGGTCTCCCCCTGCTATATCTCATGAACTCTCAGCAGCCTACATTGACAAGGATGATGGAAAAGTGAAGGGTGTCACAGGTCCGTGCAGCACGTCTGCCAGAAGCACACCACCAGCTGTAGACTATAGCAGGCAAATTTCTCTACCCCAGCTGTTGCAGCGGAAAAAAATACAGTCACTGCCACCCACATGCCCAGCATCTAAATTCAAGCTTGTCAAAGCTGCTGGCTTTAAAACTCCTGCCTTTCCGTCTCGTGGATTCTGCCTCCTTCCTTGATTTTTCAGAATGTGCAGTACCACAATGGCAGGTTCCCAGTCGCTATTTCTTTGCATGTAAGGCCATTCCAGCTTTGTACCTCACTTGGATGGCAATGTTGTGGCATTGTTGGTCAAGGCAGTCAGCCGCACGGTCCGTGTTGCTGCTGACACCTGATCCAGCAAGCATAGTCAGGGATGCTATATTTTGTTCACAGCACACTGGGTAAACCCTCTGCTTAAAACTCGGAAAGATGCAGGACAGATCTCAGTGCTGTATCTTGTTTTGCCGCAATGTCGCTATACAGCTAGTGGTGATGCAAGATTTATCAGCTCCACCCCCTCTTCCATGCCCTCCTCTGCTGGAATTGTCTTATGAACCACCAGTATCCACTAAGCGTTCAAGGGGTTATTCAATGAGTGAGGCTAAAAGATACCATGCAGTGCTTCAGCTGGTCTGTCTAGGGGACAGGAGCCACACTGGAGCAAAGATTCTTTCAGCTCTGCAGGGGCAGGCCCAGAGATTGTTCACGGCATGCCAGCTGGAGCCAGGAATGGTGGTGAGCAATAATGGCAAAAACCTCCTGTCCGCCCTTAGATGGGGAAAGTTGATACATGTGCCATGCCTGGCACATGTCCTCAATTTGCTGGTGCAGAGTTTCTTAAATAGGTACCCAGAGTTGGAAGATCTGCTAAAGCAGGCCAGAAGAGTCTGTAGTCATTTCAGGCGGTCATACACAGCCAGTGCTGTTGGCTGAAACTCAGCAGGAATTCCACCTGCCTGTGAACCACCTTATATGTGACATGCCTACCAGGTGAAACGCAATTTTGGCACTGATGCAGCGGCTGCACATGCAGAAGAGGGCCCTCAACGAGCACTTTTGTCAGTATGGCACTAGGACAGGCTCAGGCCGGCTCAGCTTTTTTTCCCCAAGCCAATGGCTACTGATAAAGGATGCATGCAATGTACTGTCACCATTTGAAGAGGCAACAAGGATGGTGAGCCAAGACAAAAGAAAGAAGAAAGAAAGGAGGGCGCATCGACCTAGTGCATTACCACTGATAACATTTATTAAAATATAAAACAGCAAATAAATACTCACAAACGAGCATGAATAACAGGCATGGACAATGGCTGCAGGTGAGCAGTAAAAAACGTCGACAAACCTGAACCGGACATTAGGTGGATGAGGCGTGGATTTCTGGTTTTGTGAGCCAAGACAATGCATACATCAGTGACACAATCCCTATTGTGTTCTTGCTGGAGCTGGCTCTGCTTGACATTATGGACAGGGCACTCACTGCAGAGCAGTGGAAGGAAGAGGAGGACTTCCTTTCTTCTCAAGGCCCGCTTTATTCAGACACCATTCTTGCAACGCCACAAACACACAAGAGGAGGAGGAAGAGGATTCTGACAGTTTTGGGGGCATTGAAGCAGAGGAAGACCTATGTCAAACCTTACAAGATAGTTTTCCATCCCCAGAACCCTTGGGAGTAGTACCTGGCTGGGAGGAAGCAGTTCTCCAGGTCATGTAATCCGCAGTGACCCCGGGGACTCTGCTTCTCATGCCTCCACAAACTTGTGGTGCATGGGCTCCCTCATTCTTAAAAATCTATGAAAAAACCCAGGAATTCGTGGGATCAAGGAGAAGGATCACTTTTGTTTGGCAACCCTCCTTGACCACCGTTACAAGGGGAGAGTCACAGAACTCATCCCATCCTCACAGAGGGAGCAGAGATTAAATATCTTGAGGACACTTTAAAAAGGAGTTTATGTAATGTCTTTCCAGACTCTGATAGGTTACAGTCTCATGGAAAGGCTAGTTTTGAGGCTTCTGTTGGTCAGAAGAGGAGCGGTGGAGAAGGGGGCCACCTCAGTTATGCATTTCAAAATTTTTTAATCCTAGGCGCCCATGCTGTCAGCTTTCACATCCCATCGGCAGCGTCTGCATCATATGGTGGGAGATTATCTAGGAGTAAAAACAGACATGGAGAGCTTTCCAGTTTATCCACTGGGTTACTGAGTCATGAGAATAGACCACTGCTCAGGGTGGATCCTGACATTATTGTTGGGATCCCTACAGAGTCTGGAGCCGGCCTGTGATGTCAGCTAACAGCAAGCTTTAGCCCGCTGAAGGCAGATTTTGGGTCACAGGAGAGCAAAAGTAAGTGCACTCCTGTGGCCCACATGAGAAGTATGAAAAAAAGAACTTTGGCTGTGCCAAGCTGGCCTGCTGGGTGCACTGTATAAACTGTATGTAACAGATTGTGGGACGCAAACATTCCATTCTACATCAAGAACAAAATTGAGTCAAGCTGAGTGGTGCTCAGCCATTCATAGGCAGCTTTGAATTCTCTGAATGACAGAGATCGTAGTATCAACTGCCTGTCTCTCTGCCTCAGCCAATCAGAGGAAGTTTTGTATGCTTTCAGAGAATACAAAGCTGCCCATGAATGGCTGAGCACCGCTCAGCCTGACTCAATTTTGTTCCAAGTGTGTAGCGGGATGTTTACGTCCCCCTGCCTAAACACAGCGCTGTATACTGTAGCAGCAGAGGCTACATAGAGTTTATACAGCACACCCAGTGTGCACACCTTATAGTGTAGGAAATAGTAAGCTTGGCCCAAATGAACTATTTAAAGTGACAGTAAAGCTGAAAATCAGCTTTAAGCCTTGATTATTCAAAGTAATCTAAATGCATAGGAGTTACTGCAAACTCACACAGACACACCAATTGGTTGAAATTTTTTTAAGTGACACTAAAGGTACAGTTTAAAAAAAAAAAAATAACAAACATGTCATACTTACCTCCACTGTGCAGTTCATTTTGCACAGAGTGGCCCCGATCCACTTGTTCTGGGGGTCCCTTGACGGCTCTCGTGGCTCCTCCCCGCAATAGATAACCCCCTCTGGGAAGCTCTCTCCCGAGGGGGTTACCTTGCGGGCGCGCGCCCGTGTCATAAACTTGACGTCCATAGCCATAGCCCGCGTCAATGGATTTGATTGACAGCACTGGGAGCCAATGGCTGCACTGCTATCAATCTATCCAATGAAGAGCTGAGAAGCTGTGGAGAGAGCGACGCGGGATCGCGCCCACGGAAATTTGGGGCTCAGGTAAGTAAAACGGGGGGGGGGGGGGGCTGGGGGGCCTGGACACTGCAAGGTGTTTTTTTACCTTAATGCATAGGATGCATTAAGGTGAAAAAACACGAACCTTTACAACCCCTTTAATTTTGCCGGGGTGTACTTCATTGCATTGTGTATAGCTCCTCATTACAGCACTACTCCTGTGTGAGTGGGCCATGAAACTAAATGTGTGCAAAATGCAAAAACCGGACAAACCTAGTACACATCTTAGGGTACCCATTGAACTGACATAAAGAAGTGTAGTGCAGCATTTACTGTTCTTAGTATTGTTTCCTATTGCATGCAAGATGCTGGAAAAACTCTGTGACCAATGAGAAATTGTTTCATTTTTACCATCAAAAAGCCATAGTGTTAGCTAACTAGTAGAAAAGCTGTTTAACAGATACAACTGGTTTGCTAACTTAGTGGACTAGTCATTTAAGCTTTAAATAGGTCTTGGATTTCCATGTCAGACTAAGAAAAACATCAATTATGACTTGCAGTTTTCAATTGTATCCCTTCAAAAAAAAAGAAATATCTTTTTACTTTGGGGGTTTTATTATTGCTCAAGTCAAAAAGAAAAGTTGCAGTTTAGTTAGCGTTTGGCCAAGGAATTGTTGATATTAATTATTTAATTATTCAGAGGTTTGCACACAGTGCAAACCTCTGAATAATTAAATAATTAACAAACCATAATTTGTTATCATAAATTACTGATATCCGAAAAATACTGCATTATGTCCACTAGATGGAACTGATGAGACCAGGAAATACACATATTTAGACACATTACGGGGATTATCCGCAACAGCAGTGTAAATGCTGAGGCATTCACACAGTAATTTCTTTATAAATAGACCCCTGAAACTTTACTTAGCATGCATGCATTTAATATGACACAGTCTGATGCCAGGTAGACAACTCGGTGTACAATTCGTTTTGTAGCAAAAAATAATGAACTTCAACTAATACTAGAGTTGCCACCTCATCCCTTTAAACCCGAACACCTTTGAATTACACAGGTTCGGAGGCTAATTAAATGCAGATAAGGCACAAGTGAGTTTAATTACCACCTTAATCAGCCACAGAACCTGTGTAATTAATATGTGTTCGGATTTAAAGGGATGAGGTGGCAACCATAACTAATACAAAAGAAATTATAGTGAAAACAACTAATGAATTTGACATGATTCGTTCATTCGTTAAATGTCTAATGAACCAAAAGGTCAACTCAGACTTAGCCGCCTGACAAGTCCATGCATTGCGATGGAACTGTTCTAATAGGAGTGACTCAAGTCGCTCCGATTTAGAAAAAGGTTCCTGTACTACTTTGGATCAACTTCGGAGCGGCTTGCATTGACTTCTCTACAGAAGTCGTTTTGTATAGCCGCGCTGTACGGGGCGGCTTCAGAGTCGGGTGACTTTGAAGCCACCCCTGTGTGAACCGGCACTTACAGTCCAATCAGCTAATTAATTTTGTGCTGGAGGTTGGATTACTGGCAAAGTACATTCCTGAGAACTGAGTGAGAAGGGTGTTGTATTGTATTTGAGCAGAGGAGAAGAGATATTGTCATTGTGTGTGTTAATAGATTCAATAAACAAACGACATTCCAAACCAAGAATCGTTATCAGAATATATATATGTAGTCATGGTGTTGCAACTAGTAACAAACAATCCGCCAAATCACCCCACTACCAGACTTCATACATCACTTCCAGAGACAATGAACAGTCTTTTGCGAGTTTTGTTTTTGTTGTTTTTATTGGGGGGTACAACTTGGATAGGGATTAGGAATATGGGCTGCCCATAGAACAATTTATTGCCATCATATATAAGGATTTAGTACATTCTGAATAAAATTAGAGCCAGAAGATTGAATGTGCAAATTGAATTAGATACGAATCTCCTCCTGCGGCTCAACCTCCGCAGACTATTCCATTTAAGAGTTCCTGCACCATCCGACCGTGTGGTGGCAGAGACATCACTGATGACCGTGTAAAATGTTCTTAGATCTCTTTCACCTCCTGCCCATAACTTCTCTCCTCCTGTACACTTGGTTCCTCCTCCACAAACTTAGTTACTGTATTAAAATATGACACATCCGCTTCTATTGAATAGTAGGGGCCCACTCTGAATAAGCCTCCCTACTGTGGCTCTGGTTGCTCGCTGCCACTCTGCCTGAGGCCTGCAGAACCTCTCCCCGGAGGCCCAGTGGGTTAAAAGCATATCTTCTAGGAAATATGGACTACTGTTCCCAGACAGCCCAACTTGCAAATCATGTGCCCGCAGGCAGCATCGACTTGACACAGATCCCCACAGTCTCTTTTCTGCTTCAGGACTCCCCACCATCCAGTCCTTGGCACCTCCAGCCCCACTGTGGTAACACCCACCGACCTTCCAACAGCCCTGAGTCCTTGATGAGGAACTTTGACTGGACCATGCGTACTGATAGCTTCACCTGCCCCTCTGCTCCAGGGGTTCCCTGTCATCTGACTGTGTGGTGGCAGAGACCGTGTAGAGGCAATGTTCCCTCACAGCTCTCCCCAGGCCTTCTCCTGCGATCAGCGCCCCCCCAGATAGGGATGGCCTCCTCCTGCTATCTAACATGCCATTCCTCACTTCACTCAGCTGACTCTCCCCCCAGTGGCATATCACCTCAGCTAATATATGAGGCCCACCCCCTGCCAATACCGATTGGGGATTGGTCAGGGCTCACACACAAGCTGCCTGCCACTCCAGTTCCAGGCCCAGCCTCCTTTCTAGAACATGCTCCTCAGAACAGGGGAGGCGCCTCAGAAATGAAGTGCAGGTGGCCACATCCACTGCTACTCTGACCACTCCCAGCCTCCAGATCAAAACAGACAGGCCTAGCATGCAGCATAGGCCTGCCTAAATTTGCCTTTGCTGGATAACCTAGTAAAAATAAACCTTACTAGCACCTACCTATTGGTAGAGGGTGCTACATTTACATACATAAATATCGAATCGCATCAATATACATACAAAACAAATCGATTCGGTATAACGAATATTGACACTCTACAGACATAACGAATTATCCAAAAACAAATTAAAGTAACATAACCAATATAACAGAACCAAATTATGTATTTTACGAATGAAAACGAAACAAAACTAAACAAAATTTCTCATTGTGCACAAGTCTAATGCTAGCTTCCTGCCAAAAGTAAAATAAAAAGTATAAATGTGTCAAATGCTACTGGAAAATTATGCTCGTTTCATTAGGCATGTTTTGAATGTTAGCATGACAGTTCATTCTGCAAGTGTCAGCAGAAACAGACTATCATATCATTTTTTACATTGATGGCACTGTGATCACACTGGGCAATAATTACCGTATTTATCGGCATATAACACGCACTTTTTTCCCCTGAAAATCCCCTTTTTTCGGCGCCACTCACAGTCACGCCCAGTCCCGCCCTATGATGGACATAACACAGGTCCAGGGGCGGGACTGGGCGTGACGGCGGCGCCGAAAAAAGCCGAGAACGCTCAGGTATGTGTATCTCGGCTCCCTGCAGTCTCGGCGCCATTTTTTGAATCTACACCGAGTGCACAAAGCTGCACTGACATGGCTGGACTGGGGCAAACCTGCACTAACAAAGCTGCACTGGGGCAAGGCTGCACTGGGGCAAAGCTGCACTGACAAGGCTGCACTGGGGCAAAGCTGCACTGACAAGGCTGCACTGGCAAGGCTGCACTGACAAGGTTGCACTGACAAAGCTGCACTGACAAGGCTGCACTGGGGCAAAGCTGCACTGACAAGGCTGCACTGACAAGGCTGCACTGGGGCAAAGCTGCACTGACAAGGCTGCACTGACAAGGCTGCACTGACAAAGCTGCACTGACAAGGCTGCACTGACAAGACTGCACTGACAAGACTGCACTGGGGCAAGGCTGCACTGACACTGAAAAGGCTGCAGATGGACAGATAAGGCTGCATTGATGGGCATTTTAATGTAAGTTTTTTTTCCTTAAACTTCCCTCCTAAAAGTTTTTTTTCCTTAAAATTCTCTCCTAAACTTGGGGTGCGTGTTATACGCCGGCGCGTGTTATACGCCGATAAATACGGTAATATGGTGTCTGGTTGAAAACTGTCTTTATTGAGGCACACCAATATTTCTTATGAACTTGAATGAACTATGAATTTTCCAGTGCAGATTACAATATGACCTTTTGCTACAGACAGGGCAACAGACTATGTAAATACATTCTTCCCTCAGGTGCCTAGTTAATTACAGTAAGTCAGCTCAGTGGAATGTTTTCAATGCAAAATACACTTATACAGTGGAAGGCTACCAGACAAAAATCTATTTTGCCTTTTCAACATTTCTTTTAAATGCCATAGAAATTGAAATTTGCTGGTAGTTATACAGTGCCTTGCAAAAGAATCCCCCCCCCCCCCTTGGCATTTTTCATGTTTCGTGTTCGTGGTGCCTCACAACCTGGAATTAACATGAATTGTTTGAGGATTTGCATCATTTAATTTACAGAACATGCCCACAAGTTTTTATTTATTTATTGTGAAACAAACAACAAATGGGACAAAATAACAGAAAAAGTCAATGTGCATAACTATTCACCCCTCTAAAGTCAATACTTTGTAGAGCCACCTTTTGCGGCTATTACAGCTCCAAGTCGCTTTGGATAAGTCTCTTTGAGCTTGCCACATCTTACCACTGGGATTTTTGCCCATTCCTCCTTGCAAAACTGCTCCAGCTCCTTCAAGTTGGATGGTTTGCGCTTGTGAACATCAATCTTTAAGTCTGACCACATATTTTCTATTGGATTGAGGTCTGGGCTTTGACTAGGCCATTCCAACACATTTGTAGCGCTAGTATGCACACTAAAACAGAATAGTGTTCAACACGGGAGTGGCAAATTGCATTGGAGTCATCGCGGGTTTGATCAGGAACTCCGTAAGCATGGGTACTTGGTCAGCGTATGCTAATTTTTGGCAGGAGTGGTGTGAGTTGCTGGGACGGGTCGGCCAAGTAAGGGAAGAGGGGGTTGTCACAGTCTTGTTATACTTTATTGGCTTAAATTATGAACAAGGGGTGTCAGTATTGTTAATTGACCGAACGATGGCGGGGTTGGCTTTTTGGTTCAAGTTGACAGGGGGGACAGATGTTACAAAATATTTAATGGTTAGGCAGGCCTTGAAGGGTTACAGGAGAAGCAATAAGAGATGGGACTGCAGACGCCCTGTCAGTTTTGCCATGTTACGACAGTTGCTGTTACAGGTGAGTAGAGTGTGCAATTCCAGTTATGAGGCCAGTCTATTTAAAGCGGCGTTCGCGCTGGTGTTTTACGGGGCCTTCAGGTTGGGAGAACTGTTAAGTCCATCTAGGAATGCTACGGGGGGTATCCAGTTGTCTGATGTTCATTGTAGCAGTTCTTCAGTGTCTATATTCCTCCGCCGGTCTAAAATGGACTGGTGAGGAAAAGGTAAGTATGTACATGTGTATGGAATCCCAGGGGAGGTGATTTGTCCAGTGTCAGCGGTGCAGGACTTTTTGGTTGTCCGTCCATTTGGTGGGGGTTCATTTTTGGTTCATAAGGATGGGTTGTCATTATCAGTATTTCAATTTCGTTCAGTTTTTCAGAAGTGTTTGGTATCGGCGGGTTACGATCCCACAGGTTACTCGTCACATTCCTTCCGCATTGGGGCTGTATTAGGCTATATGTTCGCCCCCATTTGGTATAGGTAATAAGTGCAATGTGTTATGCCTTTCTGTTGTTTTATTGGCGTTATTAGTGCTATGTGCTGCATTTTTCTTTCAGATGATGCGGCTGGTCTCATGTGGATCATGGGACACTCCCTTCCCTTCACTCCCTACTAGGCTGTATTTATAAATGTGATAGGCAGCAATAGGTATAAATAATGAAATAACATAATCATAATCAAAATCAGGATGGAGGAAAGCAAAGGTTAATACAACATTATAAAACTGTTAAGTGTGCCATGAAAGCAATGATGGGATGCAAACAGGCGCACCAGTCCCTGGTGAAAAAAAAAAAGGAATGGTAGTTCAAAAGTAGCAAGCCGGGACCTCTGGCGTAAAGAAACAGGAGAAACTGCGGGAGCAGTTTCACGGCAGATAAGGACCGCGACAGTCCCAGGAGGCCAGGGTGAATCTTCCTTACACAGCTTGTGAGCCATTAAGCAATTTTTTTGCAGAGGGACCTGGTATCTTCTAAAACATGAAAAAAAGAAAAAACCCACAGAACGTGAGTAACAGTAACATGAAAGAAAAGGTTAACATCTTCCAGGTGAAGAAAGACCGGTAACAGAAGCTGCTTGTTGGAAGAGGCGTAGGAGAGTGAAGGCCATCAACAGAGGCTCAATGAAAGAAAATCCTCAGAGATCCAAGGTAGTGCAGGAGGTATTCCTGCTCATGTAGACAAGCAAAAGGGTAAATGACCAGCCGGTCTATAAGACATCAATCATGAGGGTCTATGCAGGGTGAAGATCCAGGACGGCATTTGCGGCTTTGTTTCTGCCACTGAGGGATATACGGCAGGCCTGGTGTAGTTGGAGAAAAGGGCCAATCTGGCAAAGACACCTGTGGCAACTCCAGGGTGCCCAGGAATGCAGGGAGGTCACCCAGCGTGCGGAAAGTGGCAGTCTTACCATCATGGAACACTCGCAGCTGAAAAAGGAAGCGCCATTGGTATTTCATCTGGTGTGATTGAAGGAGCTGTGTGAGAGGCTTCAGGGCCTTCCGCATGGTTAAGGTTAGACGTGAAAGATCAGGTAACAGCATCACTGGAGTGGTATTGAAAAGAATTGAGTCCTGTGTGCTGGCGGCCCGCATTCCTTAATGTTGTAGAAGTGCACTCTGCAGAGCGTGTCACGAACAAATGAGGGATCAGGATTCCTGGGGCCTGAGGTTCTGTGGGGTGACACCCAACCAATGGGGATAAGAGATAGATTGTCTGTAGTCACTGTCATCAAAAAGGTAAGTAAATTAATACTCTTACCGACCAGGATGAACACACATGTCATACGACAGTTGGTCAAATGGGCTCAGGATCCTATACGGTCTGGATCTGATGTTATACACAGGAAGAAGTGATGTTATACACAGGAAGAAGTCAAGGAGGCTTTGTCTAATTATGGCTCAGGGGGTTCAGTACACGCCCCACACTATATAAGGCCGCCTGCACGTCGGCCCTGTGTAGTGTGTTCCGGCTTGAGAGAGAGAGAGACAGTGTAATTTGATTTAAGTTAGATAGAGTAGGCAGGTCGAGTCAGTTAGCTGCACTTACAGTGTATTGTGTATATATATGCATCCCAGGTGTTGTATATATATATATATATATATATATATATATATATATATATATATATATATATACATATATATATATATATATATATACACTGTATTCAGTTTAGCCAGATCCTGTTCTTCTCTTCCTAATATACTGACAGGCAGGCAGGTGTTTTTACAGTATTTCCAGTTACTGTACTGTGTACCCCGCACAGTTGCACCTACAGTGTAGCTACCTGCAGCCAGGTGCTTGTGTAGGCTCTTTGAAGTATTTCCAGTTACTGTACTGTGTACCCCACACAGTTGCACCTACAGTATAGCTACCTGCAGCCAGGTGCTTGTGTAGGCTCTTTGAAGTATTTCCAGTTACCGTATTTTTCCGTGTATAAGACGCTATTTTTTCCTAAAATAATAGCCTGAAGATCGAGCGGCGTCTTATACACGGTCAGTCAGCCTGGGAGACAGCCGCGCAGCTGCGTCGCTGCCCATAGCTTATCCAACGGCTTCCTCCAATCACGAGCCGTATGTTACTGACATCAGCTGGAGCTGGAGGTGAGGGGGGGAAGTGGAGAGTGCGCAGATGCAACAGGGACCGGAGTGTTCTGAGCCCAAGATGTCAGAAAATACAAAAGTAAGTGATTGTCTTACTCTGCAAAATTCAGACCAAATGTAGCCAGCTATGCAAAAGAGCATAGGAATAGAGCTGCAGATAAACAGTTTGTAGCTCCCTCCACTGAGTGTATAATCAGACAGTGGAGAAAACAGGACGAACCCTGCATAATATGCTGGTATTTAAACATTAACTGTAATTACTAAATAAACATGTGTTCTGTTTTACCTATGTTTAAAATATTGAATTCTTAATTTTGGGTTGAAAAAGTGGGGGGCGTCTTGTACATGGGGGCGTCTTATACACGGAAAAATACGGTACTACAATGTTTACCCCGCACAGTTGCACCTACAGTATAGCTACCTGCAGCCAGGTGCTTGTGTAGGCTCTTTGAAGTATCTCCAGTTACTGTACTGTGTACCCCGCATAGTTGCACCTACAATATAGCTACCTACAGCCAGGTGCTTGTGTAGGCTCTTTGAAGTATTTCCAGTTACTGTCTTGTGTACCCCGCACAGTTGCACCTACAGTATAGCTACCTGCAGCCAGGTGCTTGTGTAGGCTCTTGAAGTAGTTCCAGTTACTGTATTGTGTACCCCGCACAGTTGCACCTACAGTATAGCTACCTGCAGCCAGGTGCTTGTGTAGGCTCTTGAAGTATTTCCAGTTACTGTAATGTGTACCCCGCACAGTTGCACCTACAGTATGGTTACCTGGAGTATAGCTACCTGCAGCCAGGTGCTTGTGTAGGCTCTTGAAGTATTTCCAGTTACTGTAATGTGTACCCCGCACAGTTGCACCTACAGTATGGTTACCTGGAGGAGGAGGAGGCACATCACCAACGAGGCAGGATGCCCTCCAGGGGCCAGCCCAAGGGCAGCACACTGACTGCATCACACAGCAGAGCTTCGCATGTGCAGGGCGCTGCTGTCTCTGCGGGTTATTCCAAAAGTTCTTTGGTGTGGGACTTTTTTGAGACGAGTGCATCAGATCCCACCGCTGCTATTTGCAACATATGCCTCAAGCGTATTTCGCGTGGCCCTTGTGGGCACCACATGCTTGACTAGACATATGTTGACCTGCCATGCAGTTCGTTGGCAAGCGTACCTAAAACACCCACACCAAAGAACAAAGAGGACCTCTCCTTGCTCCTCATCAGCTGGGATCTCCAACCCCACTATACCTTCAGTCCTCTCTGAGACTTTCACTAAGAGGAATGAAGGTGTAGAATTAGGTGTGTCACAGCCAAGTACTTGCGGGCAATCTACTATCGGTACACCAGCGTCAGATTGTACCAGGCAAATTTCCCTGCCCCAGCTGCTGCACCGCAGAAAGAAATTCGATCCCAGCCATCCACATGCCCAGCGGTTGAATGCTAGCTTGGCAAAATTGCCAGCACTTCAACTGCTACCTTTTCAGTTGGTAGACTCTGCACCCTTCCGTGAGTTTGTGGAATGTGCGGTTCCTCAGTGGCAGGTTCCCAAACGCCACTTTTTCTCATGGAAGGCGATTCCGGCTCTCTACTGGCATGTGGAAGGCAATAAGGTGCATATTACCGCTGATTCATGGTCCAGCAGGCATGGACAGGGACATTACCTAAGTTTCACGGCGCATTGGGTGACTTTGCTGGCAGCTAGGAAGGATGCAGGACAAGGTGCAGTAGTGTTGGAGGTTGTTCCACCACCACGCCTCCAAAATGCCAGTACTGGTGATTCTGACACACCTCTCTTGTCCACCCCTTCCTCTTCTTCTTCCTCCATGGCCTCTTCCTGTGCTTTGTCCTCGGAACCAGCGGTGCTCTGTAGGCGTTCAAGGGGCTACGCAAGTACCAAGGCCAAAAGATGCCATGCGGTGCTTGAGATGGTGTGCTTGGGGGACAGGAGCCACACTGGGGCAGAGATTCTGTCAGCTCTGCAGGGGCAGGTTCAGAGGTGTTTGACGCCACGCCAACTTAAGGCAGGAATGGTGGTTTGCGACAATGGCACCAACCTCCTCTCCGCCCTCCGACAGGGACAACTGACCCATGTGTCCTGTTTGGCTCACGTCCTTAACTTGGTGGTGCAGCGGTTCTTGGGCAGGTACCCGGGCTTACAGGATGTCCTGAGGCAGGCCAGGAAAGTCTGTGTGCATTTCCAGCAGTCATATAATGCCAGTGCTCGGCTGGCTGACCTCCAAAAGGAATTTAACCTGCCCAAGAACCGCCTAATCTGTGACATGCCCACCAGGTGGAACTCAACGTTGGGCATGCTGAAGCGGCTGCACACGCAGCAGAGGGCCATCAATGAGTACCTGTGCGACTATGGCACCAGGACAAGGTCAGGGGAGCTTGGTATTTTTCCCCACGCCAGTAGGCCATGATCAGGAATGCATGCACTGTCCTGTCACCATTTGAGGAGGCCACGAGGATGGTGAGCAGTGACAGTGCATGCATCAGTGACACTGTACCTCTTGTCCACCTATTGGAGCACACGCTGCGTGGAATAATGGACAGGGCACTTGAGGCAGAACAGAGGCAGAAAGAGGAGGACTTCCTTAGCTCTCAAAGCCCCCTTTATCCAGACAGTGTTCCTGCATGCCCGCCGATCACACAAGAAGAGGACGAGGAGGAGGAGGATTGTGTCAGCATGGAGGTGGAGCCTGGCACTCAGCATCAGCAGCAGTCTTTAAGGTATCATTTACAGTCCCAAGAAACCCATGGACTTGTACGTGGCTGGGAGGAGGTGGCTGCGGATCATGTCGTCCTTAGTGACCCAGAGGACTCCGGACCGAATGCCTCAGCAAACCTACGCTGCATGGCCTCCCTGATCCTGCAAAGCCTGTGGAAGGATCCTCATATTTGTGGTATCAAGGAGAGGGATCAATACTGGCTGGCAACCCTCCTTGATCCACGTTACAAGGGTAAGGTTGCGGACCTTATCTTGCCATCGCAGAGGGAGCAGAGGATAAAACATCTTCGGGAGGCCTTGCAGAAAGGTCTGTGCAATGCATTCCCAGAGACTGGGAGGTTACAAACTCCTGTTCCTGGATTTTGCTGAGGCTTCGGTCAGTCAAAGAAGGAGCGGTGGAGAAGGTGGCCGTCTGACCAATGCGTTCAGACAATTTTTTTGTCCGCAGCCCCAAGGTATGATCGGTTCCAGCAACCATCGCCAGCGTCTGTTTTACATGGTGCAGGAATACCTAGGGGCAAGATCTGACTTGGACACCTTTCCCACTGAAAATCCTCTGGGTTCCTGGGTCTTGAGGATGGATCACTGGCCAGAGCTTGCACAGTATGCAATTGAGCTACTGGCCTGTCCTGCATCCAGCGTTCTTTCGGAACGCATATTCAGTGCTGCTGGAGGCTTTTTAACCGATCACAGGGTGCGTCTGTCCACCGACTCAGTCGATTGACTGACCTTCATAAAAATGAATCAATCTTGGATCACCACCAGCTACCAAGCACCTGATGCTGATGTAACCGAATAATTTTATTTGAAATGTCAGATCCCTTCAAGACTGCCTATGCTGATGCTGAGTGACTATACTGTTATGAGTGATTATCCTCTTCCTCCTCAATGATCATGCTGATAGCTTGTAAGAACATTTTTGGTTCTGGGCTCGGCCACCAGTGGCTAAGGCCCAATTTTTCAGCCCCTGTTTAACAGGGGCATGTAATTACAATTTTTGATGCAATACTTTGCAGCAGGGCTCGTTCCTGCGCTCCAACTAGAGTATCTGTGAGGGGTTGCAGTGTTGTGGCACCAGCACCAGTGCCTAAGGCCCAATTTTTTTGCCCCTGTTCAACAGGGACATGTAATTACAATTCTTGATCTAATATTTCACAGCAGGGCCCGTTCTAGCGCCCACCAAGAGTAACTGTGAGGACTTACAGTGTTGTGGCACCAGCACCATCACCACCACCACCAAAGGCCCAATTTTTCTGCCCCTGTTCAACAGGTGCATGTAATTACAATTCTTGATCTAATATTTCACAGCAGGGCCCGTTCCAGCGCCCACCAAGAGTAACTGTGTGGACTTACAGTGTTGTGGCACCAGCACCACCACCAAAGGCCCAATTTTTCTGCCCCTGTTCAACAGGGGCATGTAATTACAATTCTTGATCTAATATTTCACAGCAGGGCCCTGTGAGGGCTTACAGTGTTGTGCCAACACCAACACCTAAGGCCCCAATTTCTGCAGAGTATATAGGGCAGGCCCCTACTTTCAAACATCCGACTTACAAACGACTCCTACTTGCAATTGGAAGGAGACAACAGGAAGTGAGATGAAATCTACCCCTAGGAAAGGAAATTCTCTCCTGTAAATAGTTAATATGGGAAAAACGTTTCTCCTTTCCACTGATGCTTTATCACCAATCCTTGTTTCACTAAAAACCCCAAATTTTCTAAAAACATTTGTCATTGGGACAGAAAGTGAGGTAAAATCTTCTGAAGAGGAGCACAGACAGCAAAACAAATGTCACAGGGGTGATAACCCTTCCCTATGTTTTCCAAAAAAGCTTAAAAAAGATTTTTTGGCTGGAGCTAAACACGTTAAAAATGTACCAGTTCAAAATTACAAACAGATTCTACTTAACAACAAACCTACAGTCCCTGTCTTGTTTGCACCGTCTGTATACTGCTGTTTAGAGTATATAGGGCCTGGTGACCCCACGCCTTTCCTTTTTTTAATTTGGGTGCGGGTTTCCCCTTAATAGCCGTACAAGACCCAAAGGGCCTGGTAATGAACTGGGGGGTACCCATGCTGTTTGTCTCACTGATTTTCATCCATATTGCCAGGACCCGACATTACATTAAAGCTGCAAGCAGTTTTAAATGACTTTTATTCCTTTAAAAATGTCATTTTGTGCAGGGACTGTTCTAAGCACGGGAAACACGTGCCACTTTACAGGCATACTATAGACACCCCTCAGGTACGATATTTAAAGGAATATTTCACTTTTTTTTTTTTTTACTTTAAGCATCATTAAAACACTGCTCCCGAAATAAACCGTTTTTAAAACTTTTTTTGGCATTGATACATCTCCCCTGGGGCAGGACCCGGGTCCCCAAACCCTTTTTAGGACAATACCATGCAAACTAGCCTTTCAAATTAGCACTTTTGATTTCGAATGTTCGAGTCCCATAGATGCCAATAGGGTTCTAACGTTCGTGCGAATTTTCGGTCCGTTCGCAGGTTCTGGTGCGAACCGAACCGGGGGATGTTCGGCTCATCCCTACTCACGTTGAACTTTATTTGTTTGAGTGTTGGCAGCTCTTTTTTTCACTATATATTGTTTTATTTCATTTGTAGCGCACTCTTTTCCCCACATTTGCCATTCCAACACATTTACATGTTTCCCCTTATACCACTCAAGTATTGCTTTAGCAGTGTGTTTGGGGTCATTGTCCTGCTGGAAGGTGAACCTCAAATCCTAGCCTAGCCTCAAATCACACACAGAGTGGTACAGGTTTTGCTTAAGAATATCCCTGTATTTAGCACTATCCATTTTTCCCTCAACTTTGACCAGTTTCCCAGTCCAGACTGCTGAAAAACATCCCCACAGCATGATGCTGCCACCACCATGTTTCACTGATGGTGTTCTTTGGGTGATGTGATGTGTTGGGTTTGCACCAGACATAGCGTTTTCTTTGATGGCCAAAAAGTTCAATTTTAGTCTCATCAGACCAGAGCACCTTCCTCCATACATTTTGGGAGTCTCCCACATGCCTTTTCACAAACTCAAAACGTGTCATTTTGTTTTTTGCTGAAAGTAATGGCTTTCTTCTGATCACTCTGCCATAAAGCCCAACTCTATGGAGCGTACGGCTAATTGTCCTCCTACGTACAGTTACTCCAGTCTCTGCTGTGGAACTCTGCAGCTCCTCCAGGGTTACCTTAGGTCTCTGTGCTGCCTCTCTGATTAATGCCCTCCTTGCCCGGTCCGTGAGTTTTGGTGTGCAGCCATCTCTTGGCAGGTTTGCTGTTGTGCCATGTTCTTTCCATTTGGTTATGATAGATTTGATGGTGCTCCTAGGGATCATCAAAGATGATTTGGATATTTTTTTATAACCTAACCCTGACTTGTACTTCTGAACAACATTGTCCCTTACTTGTTTGAAGAGTTCCTTGGTCTTCATGGCAGTGTTTGGTTAGTGGTGCCTCTTGCTTAGGTGTTGCAGCCTCTGGGGCAGTGGTGTATTTAGGTTTTGTGCTGCCCTAGGCCTGACTAAACGCATGCACCCCCCTAATTTAAATACGACCCACCCCATCCTGCTGAGGCCACACCCCTTCCTGTTTAAGACCCACCCTATCATCTGTAAACCACACCCCTTTCTCTTTAGGCTTGTTTGGCACCTTTCAGGGGGGAACAGATACCTGTTTCTGACAGGTACCCTTCCCCACTTCCGGGAGACTGTGCTGTCCCCTCTGAAGTTTGCCCCCCCCTCCTCCTTCCTCCACTGGGCCATTCAGAAAGTGCAACGCGCTTCGCACATGTGCAGTAGGGAACCAGTCGGTTTCTCTTACCATGAATGATAGTGGCAAAACCCGAGAGCCAATCTGAAAATCGGCTGAGGTGTCGACATCGCTGGATCCCTGGACAGGTAAGTGTCCTTATATTAAACGTAAGCAGCTACAGTATTTGTAGCTGCTGAGTTTTAATGCTATCACGGGGGGGGGTCTCACTGTGCCCATCAATTGCAGCCTCACTGTGCCCCATCAAACGCAGCCACTGTGCCATCAAATGCAGCCACTGTGCCCCATCAAACGCAGCCACTGTGCCCATCAAACACAGCCACTGTGCCCATCAATTGCAGCCACTGTGCCCTCAAACGCAGCCACTGTACTCATCAAATGCTGCCACTGTGCTATCAAACGCAGCCACTGTGCCATCAAACGCAGCCACTGTGCCCATCAATTGCAGCCACTGTGCCCATCAATTGCAGCCACTTTGCCCATCAATTGCAGCCACTGTGCCCATCAATTGCAGCCACTGTGCCCATCAATTGCAGCCACTGTGCCCCATCAAACGCAGCCACTGTGCCCATCAAATGCAGCCACTGTGCCCCATCAAACGCAGCCACTGTGCCCATCAAACGCATCCACTGTGCCCATCAAACGCATCCAGTGTGCCATCAAACGTAGCCACTGTGCCCATCAATTGCAGCCACTGTGCCCATCAATTGCAGCCACTGTGCCCATCAAATGCAGCCACTGTGCCCATCAAACGCATCCACTGTGCCATCAAACGTAGCCATTGTGTCATCAAACGCAGCCATTGTGCCATCAAACGCAGCCACTGTGCCCATCAGATGCAGCCACTGTGCCCATCAAATGCTGCCACTGTGCCCATCAAACGTAGCCACTGTGCCCATCAAATGCTAACACTGTGCCCATCAAATGCTAACACTGTGCCCATCAAATGCTGCCACTGCCAGTGCCCATAACACTGATATAATGTATTCAATCATTGTACCTGCTGTCCTGGGGGTTTCCCTCGTGCTCCTCTCTCTCCTCCTCCTGACGTCACAGCCAGATCCCGCCCCAGGGCCGAGGAAAAGATTCACTGCAGGAAAGCAGTGCAGGGGAGGGTAGGCGGAGCTTAAGGCTCCACCTGTCACCTGCTGCTTATGGGGGCGCAAGTGACACACACCGCCCCCCGCATGAAAAAAAAAACCCCACCCGTCTTGCCGATTCCCGGCTCCTGCTGCCGCCTCCCGCACACATGCAGCCCACGGCGGCCAGCTTTCTGTAGCGGCGCCGCGGTGTATGGGCGTGCTTAGCAGAGAGTGGGGGGGCGTGAGATACACGCCCCACCCTCTGCCAAGCACGCCCATACACCGCGGCGCCGCTACAGAAAGTAGGGCTGCATGTGTGCGGGAGGCAGCAGCGGGACCCGGGAATCGGAAAGACGGGTGGGGGGACTCCTCTCATGCGGGGGGGTGGCCCTTTTTGCCGCCCCCCGCAAAGTGCCGCCCTAGGCCTTGTTGGCCTAGGCCAAAACACAGCCCTGCTCTGGGGCCTTTCAAAAAGGTGTGTATATGTAATGACAGATCATGTGACACTTAGATTGCACACAGGTGGATATCATTTAACTAATTATGTAACTTCTGAAGGTAATTGGTTGCACCAGAGCTTTTTATGGTCTTCATAACAAAGGGGGTGAATACATATGCACATGCCAATTATCATTTTTTTATTTCTGAAAAATAGTTTTATGTATACATTTTTCTAATTTTACTTCACCAACTTAGACTATTGTGTTTTGATCCATCACATATAATTCAGATGAAAAAAAAACATTGAACTAAAGGCTGTAATGTAACAAAATAGGTGAAAAGCCAAGGGGAGTGAATACTTTTGCAAGGCACTGTATATTTAAAGCCCAGGGGCTAATGATGAATATCTCTTTCATGCTTGCAACACCTCAGCACAGGTGTGCACAATAAAAAAGTGCACACACATACTCTTCAGAGAGGTGCAATGTGCAGGAAAAGATCTTACAAAACATGCAAACGTAGTCCACCACCATTATACTAATCTAACAGCTGTGCCAACCCTGGGTAAAAAACACAACCTTACATTTAGATAGAAGCTGTTACAGCAGCCAAAACGAATAATCAACAAACAATAATCCAACCACATTCAATCATGGTACTTCATAATTAAAAAACTACATATAATTACCCCATCTCCACAAAAATATATGTTATTTAAAACCATGCCCTGGATTGTTTCCAAGCTGTTTTAATATTTACAAAGTTTAATATCTGCAACTAATAAGGGCTAAATATGAATCCTCTTTTAGCCTTGCTTGCAGAAAATGTATAGTGAATTTTTTGTATGCTCAGACAATGTATTCTCCTTTTCTACAAGCAGATGGGTAATTTTCTCACTTTTCATCTATCTTGTTATTGTCTATTGTTGTAAAAATCCTTCCGCCTATAGAAGTCATTGGCTCAACCTGAAACTTACACATGCAAGTTGAATACAGTTGTAGCCATGCTTTGCTAAAATAGGCATTACAGTTGTGTTGGTTACAAATGAGTTTGGCTCCCTCTGGTGTCCTTTGTATGCTATTAAGACTTTGTTTAGTTTCGTGAAGCAGTGTTACAAAGCATTGTGGGAGATGTAGTTTAATGAGGAAGTGACTCATGTGTTAACTTAGTTTGGGAACTACTAAACCCACAATGCCAAGTCACAGGATCCACAAGGCAGAGTTACTGCACTGCATGCTGAGAGCAGGGATATAAAGAACAGCGTCGCCATATTTCGGTCTTTTGGGACGCCATTCAATACCTGCCTGCGTTGAGGTGTGTGTGACCGGGAGACTGCGGCCTGTGAGGCGCGGAGCGGAATCGAACGGCCTCTGAGGTGTTTCAGAGCACAATCAGCTGGACTAGCGTGCAGATGGACCAGAGGACCCAAGATTTCTAGAGGTTTCCTGCATTACAGTCATCAGAAGGAGCGGTGCGTTGTGACGGTGCAAGCTTGAATTGGACTGAGATATCAGGAAAGGAGCCTTACAAGCATCTGGGCCTGTTGTGGTGAGCGGGCACTTGCCCAGATCAATATAGTGCACTGTTGTGGTGTGAGTTAGTTACAGACTGCTGGTGAGACTTGTAGTCCCCTAAGTGATCCGTAGGCTGCATACAGTGGAACTTCAGGGTCTGCCTTCCCTGTGCTATAAAGTTAATGCTGAGTTGTACCCACTGCTAAGGAGAAAGTATTACAAGTGCCCTATATGTGTATCATTTATCCTACAATTTACTTTCTAGTTGTTTCCCTGTTTGGATTTACAAATACTGCAGTCTAATACCATAAGCTAGCTGAAGATCAAGAAGACAAGGGACTTTTATCCTCTTCTACAAAGCATCACAGTTCGCTTTGCATTTGGAACATTGCATTACACCCTAGGGGGAGCCCTTGAGTACAGGATATATATATTGTATTGTACTGCTGCATATTCATAATATTATACTGCAAATTTGGTGTGTGTGCTTTGAGGTTTCAGTGGGAAGGCGCTTAATATAAGTTTTGGAGTATATTGGATGTTTATCCCATTGTGCATCTGTCTGCATACATCTATTACGGTAACAATTTGATCTACAATTCTCAAGTTTATATGTTAATGTCAATTGTCACTTTTTGTTTACACTGAATTACACTTTCTTTTATGTTCAACATCTATTACAGTAAATTACTTAAGTGATTCAGAAACTCTGTGTGTGGTCCTCATTGATAATATAACATTACAATATGGAACCCAAGGTGTCAGAGGTGAGAGAGGATCTGCAGAGTCGGGGTAGCCAGTGGGGTATAGAGTCAATCAGCAGCCCCTATGGGGGTACCGCTACACAGTACTTCTAAAAGTACTTATTTTTTGAGGTTTCAGTGAGAGACAATATGCCCGAAGGAGTAAAATGACTGCATTGCACTCTCTTTTGATAACCCATAGTGCTCTGGGAATCATTTGACATACATTGTATGTTCATGTGTAAAACAAAGATTCTATACATATGATAATAAAATAGATATAAAGGAAAATTTCTAACAATATATAAATAAAAGAAATTGAACACATAATGTTATCGTTTTCCTTTATTGATTTATTTAATAGAAAATTGCTATTGGCCAAATTGGCTAAACACTGTATTTTCTATTTAAATCAATGAAAAACATTCAACCAGCACAGGAAAACTTTGTTTTTGAGCTGAGATCCCAGTCAGGGGATTCATTAAGGGTGTCATAGACACCCTTTAGAATTCAGTCAGGGCACAACACCAAAATTATTGGTGTTTGCGCCCAAATTATGTATCTGTCACAGACAGGTACATGAATCTGTCCAAGTCTGCAATGGGGAAGGAGTGTCCACATTGGACACTCCTTCCGCAGTGCACTTTTGCCCTCCCTTCCTGGCCGCTGCACCTGTCACACCAACAGGCGTATAGCTGAGGAGTTTTCTACAGGTGTGTGCGGAGCCTAATGGCAAAATGAGTTCTCCATCAAATCTGCTTCACATTTATTTGACAGCATATGGGAGCAGGGCAGCCATCAGAAATGTTTGGGCCCCTTACACAGCTTTAGGCCTGGGCCCTCCCCCCCCCCCCCCCCCCAGCCTGAACACCAACATTCCCCAGGGCCTGCCCATGGGCCACCCCACCAAATCCGCACACCAGTCACAGTTCACCACCCGTACACACTCGGCCCCCCCTCCTCAATCCTGTATATATGTCAGCCCCCCCACACCTGTATATACAGCATCTCGCAAAAGTGAGTACACCCCTCACATTTTTGTGAATATTTTATTATATCTTTTCATGTGACAACACTGAAGAAATGCCACACTTTACTGCAATGTAAAGTAGTGAGTGTACAGCTTGTATAACAGTGTAAATTTGCTGTACCCTCAAAATAACTCAACACACAGCCATTAATGTCTAAACAGCTGACAACAAAAGTGAGTACGCCCCCAGGGCCGTCTTTAACGCAGAGCAAATGAAGCAGCTGCCCTGGGCCCTATCATTGTCGGGGGGCCCGCCAAAGCAGCTGCCCCTTGAGCCTGCACTGACCACAAATTGGGGTACCTTCCCAAGATAATACCGCAGAGCACAGAGAATTACATAAGTGTATTTCCCGGCTAGCAGGGCAGGGGCGGGCCAGGAGCTCCACTGCCGCTTTGACCCCGCCCCATGCAGCCTGTATCCTCGGGGCTGAGATCGCAGTAGGAGCACTGAGAGCTCTGCCTCCAGACCTCTGAGAGTCCCACTCCTAGACATTTGAGAACCCCGCCTCCGGACCTCTGAGAGTCCCACCCCTAGACATTTGAGAGCCCTGCCTCCTGACCTCTGAGAGCACCATTCCTAGACCCCTGAGGGCCCCCGCACCTGGACTCCTGTGCGCCCAGCACCTGGACCCCTGAGGGCCCCTCACCTGGACCTCTGGGGGCCCCGCACCTGGACCTCTGGGGGCCCCGCACCTGGACCTTTGAGAGCGGGTGGTAAGCCCGGCTGGCTAGGTAGGTCCTTCTCCCCATAGACTGCTTGTGGACTGTTATCCTAGCCCTGACCTGTTGTTTATGAACAGTATAGCTGTACATTGCTGATAGGTAAAATTTAAAAATAGTTACTTAGTTGATCATCTCCTGTACTAGATCTCAGTCTCTGTTTATCTCCTGTACTAGATCCACAGTCTCTGGTTATCTCCTGTACTAGATCCACAGTCTCTGGTTATCTCCTGTATTAGATCCGCAGTATTTGGTTATGTCCTTTATTAGATCCGTAGTCTCTGGTCATCTCCTGTACTAGATCCGCAGTCTCTGGTTATCTCCTGTAGTACATCCATCAATGAGCAGTAATGCTGTGCAGTAACCCTTTAGCAATGAATGAGCAAGCAGAAATTATGTGTTGTAACCTCTAGCAACCAGTCAGTGAGCAGTAATATTATGTTGTAACATCTGGCAATCTTTTGCAATTGCTGCCTGATTTGCTGCAGTAAACTGATTTTGAGTCTTCCTGCTATTTGTTATATGTCTAAGAGCGGTTGGGGGTCTCAAGAAAATGTTTGCCCAGGATCCAATCAATATTAAAGACGGCCCCGAACACCCCTAAGTGAAAATGTCCAAATTGGGCCCAAAGTGTCAATATTTTGTGTGACCACCATTATTTTCAAGCACTGCCTTAACCCTTTTGGGCATGAAGTTCACCAGACCTTCACAGGTTGCCACTGTAGTCCTCTTCCATTCCTACAAGATGATATCACAAAGCTGGTGGATGTTGACCTTGTGCTCCTCCACCTTCCATTTGAGGATGCCCCACAGATGCTCATTAGGGTTCAGGTCTGAAGATATGCTTGGCTAGTCCATCACCTTTCACACTCAGCTTCTTTAGCAAGGCAGTGGTTGTCGTGGAGGTGTGTTTGGGGTCTTTATCGTGTTGGAATACTGCCCTGTCCAAAGTGAGGGGACCATGCTCTGCTTAAGTATGTCACAGTACATGTTGGCATTCATGGTTCCCTCAATGAACTATAGCTTCCCAGTGCTGGCAGCACTCATGCAGCCCCAGACCATGACACTCCAACCACCATGCTTGACTGTAGACAAGACACACTTGTCTTTATACTCCTCACCTGATTCCCGTCACACACGCTTGACACAACCTGAACCAAAAAAGTTTATCTTGGTCTCATCAGACCACAGGAAATGGTTCCAGTAATCCATGTCCTTAGTCTACTTCAGCGAAGTGTTTGCGGGCTTTTGTGTGCATCATCTTTAGAAGAGGCTTCCTTCTGGGACGACAGCCATGCAGACCAATTTGATGCAGTGTGCGGAGTATGGTCTGAGCACTGACAGGCTGACCCCCCACCCCTTCAACCTCTTCAGCAATGCTGGCAGCACTCATACATCTATTTCCTAAAGACAACCTCTGGATATTACGCTGAGCATGTGCACTCAACTTCTTTAGTCGACCCTGGCGAGGCCTGTTCTGAGTGGAACCTGTCCTGTTAAACCGCTGTATGGTCTTTGCCACCATGCTGCAGCTCAGTTTCAGGGTCCTGGCAATCTTCTTATAGCCTAGGACATCTTTATGTAGAGCAACAATTCTTTTTTTCAGATACTCGGAAAGTTCTTTGCCATGAGGTGCCATGTTGAACTCCCGGTGACCAGTATGAAAGACTGAGAGGCACAGCACCAAATTTACCACACTTGCTCCCCATTCACACCTGAGACCTTGTAACAAGTCACATCACATCGGGGAGGGAAAATGGCTAATTGGGCCCAATTTGGGCATTTTCATTTAGGGGTGTACTCACTTTTGCTGCCAGAGGTTTAGACATTAATGGCTGTGTGTTGAGTTATTTTGAGGGGACAACAAATTCACACTGTTATACAAGCTGTACACTCACTACTTTACATTGTAGCAAAGTGTAATTTCTTCATTGTTGTCACATGAAAAGATATAATAAATATTTACAAAAATGTGAGGGGTGTACTCACTTTTGTAAGATACTTTATGTCAGTCCCCCTTCACACCTGTATTTATGTCAGCCCCCCACACCTGTATATTTTTTAGTCCCTCTCACACCTGTTTATATGTCAGCCCCACCCCTCACACCTGTATATATGTCAGCCCCCCTCAAACCTGTATCAATGTCAGCCCCCCTCACACCTGTATATATGTCAGCCTCCCCCACTCCTGTATATATGTTAGCCCCCCTAACACCTGTATATATGTCAGCCTTCCCTTACACCTATAAATATGTCAGCCCCCCCCCTCACACCTGTATATATGTCAGCCCCTGCCCTCACACCTGTATATATGTCAGTCCCCCCTCACCCCTGTTTATATGTCAGCCCCCCTCACACCTGTATATATGTCAGCCCCCTCACACCTGTATATATGTCAGTCCCCCTCACCCCTATTTATATGTCAGCCCCCCTCACACCTGTATATATGTCAGCCCCCTTCACACCTGTATATATGTCAGCCGTTCACATACATAAATCAGTAAACACACAAAGCTCTGGCCCCTCCCTGTCCACCAACCCCCCTCCACTTCCTTAACAGCCCCCACTTGTAAAGGAGGTCTTCCTACCTAGTCCCAGCTCTTGTTTCCACAAAGACATAACATGTTGCTGACACAGGGGAGACAATCACACTACATAACACAGTACAGGCAGCACACACGAGGGGTGCACATGCACATAGTTGCCAGAGGTGGCAGTAAAGAGCTCGATGTCTGAGCTCAATGACACAGAGCAGCAGAAGCTGCCAAGATTGTTTCTATAGTGCATAACACGGCTCCCCTTCACCCACTCCTGCCTACTTCAGGCCTAGGCGGGCCCCGGGCCCCTAACAGTTGTATTGGCCATCCCCCCTGATGGCGGCCCTGCATGGGAGTGAGTGGATCCATAGCTGCTATTCAGTCAAATCGTGGCTTTCGGCAGTGGGAATCCTCCCACTGCCATGTATTGTCAAACAAAAGTATGACAGACCTGATGGGGAACTAGTCCCTCTGTTCCCTATTAGGCATTGCCCACTCAGTAACACGTCATTTCCAAAATATGGGCATTGCCCATATTTGAGCAATGACCAGTGGCAGCTGGTGCTCAAAATTTTTTGGGGGGCGCAAACAAACTGAAAAATACTGAAAAAAACCCCTATCAATTGCAGCCAGTTGTGCCCATCATATGTAGCCAGTTGTGCCCATCAAATGCAGCCACTCGTGCCATCATATGCAGCCACTTGTGCCCATCAAATGCAGCCACTTGTTCCCCATCAAATGCCGCCACTTGTGCCCATCAAATGCAGCCACTTGTGCCCATCATATGCAGCCACTTGTGCCCATCAAATGCCACCACTTGTGCCCCATCAAATGTCACCAATTGTGCCCATCATATGCAGCCACTTGTGCCCATCATATGTAGCCACTTGTTCCCATCATATGCAGCCACTTGTGCCCCATCAAATGCCGCCACTTGTGACCATCAAATGCAGCCACTTGTGCCCATCATATGCAGCCACATGTGCCCATCAAATGCCACCACTTGTGCCCATCAAATGCCACCACTTGTGCCCATCATATGCCGCCACTGTGACCCCCGCCCGCCCACTGTCTGCCTGGCACTTACCCCATCTTAGTGGTGGGTCAGGCAGCGGGTGACAGTGGCGAGCTGTGGGACGGCTCCTATGTGTCCTCCATGCTTCCCCCTCCTCTGTTTTTCCATTTTGCTAGGCATCCAATCGGAGCGTCTGTGCCTTCAGCCAATCAGGTAACGGGTAAAAGACCCACGCAACCTGATTGGCGTAGAGGCGGTTCAGCTGCTATTCAGTCAAATTGTGGCTTTCGGCAGTGGGAATCCTCCCACTGCCATGTATTGTCAAACAAAAGTATAGCAGACCTGAAGGGGAACTAGTCCCTTGGTTCCCTATTGGCACTTACCCCATCTTAGTGGCGGGTTAGGCAGCGGGTAACAGTGGCGAGCTGTGGGACGGCTCCTGTGTGTGTCCTCCATACTTCCCCCTCCTCTGTTTTTCCATTCTGGTAGGCATCCAATCGGAGCGTCTGTGCCTTCAGCCAATCAGGTAACAGGTAAAAGACCCACGCTACCTGATTGGCGGAGAGGTGGTTCAGAGTTAGAAAAGCAAATATTTATTTGCTTTTCTAACACATCTGGGTGGAATGCTCTGCGCTCCAAATCCACCTTTTTTGAAGCCTATTAGAGCTTATGGCTCTAATCAGGTGCTTCAAAAAACACCTCACCGCTGGAATTCAGGCATCCGGCGTCCGAAAAGGGGCTGGACACCTGAATAGGGGGTGGCAGCGGTGGCCATGGATAGATTCATGATAAAACAAATAATAGTGCGCTATAAATAATTTACTAATATCTGCACAAACTCCAAAATAAGTAGTGAAAAATAAGTGATAAAAAAAAGTGTTAAGTGATATAAACAAATAATGTAAAAGCAGCAATAAGCACATAAAAAACCATCAATAAATGCTCTTGTTCAATCACCAGGGATGGGGCATAGTAGAATCACCTACACCATAAGGGATATAGCCAGGATCAATAGAGGTCCCAAAGTGTACCATATATATAGAAAACCAAACCAGTTCCTGGGAGTAGTGAATTCACTAACAGCGGGCTACACAGCCTGGATCACACACTGCTGCCGACTCCCGCTCCACCACTTAAATCCTCCGATTATGGTGTTTCATTCATCATTGTGCAATGATCAACATAGAACACATCAACAGCATGAAAAGCACAGGTGGATCCACTCACATGTACTTCATAGGTAAACAGCGCTATGGAACAGTCAGAGCGAATTCCTCTCCTCCTACCACATCCACTGTGCTTCGTATAGACACATCAGATGTCGCGTTGCGTCACATGTCACGTGACTTTATCAAGGGTCATTGGGTCATTAGCTCACCTTCTTGGTTCTGTACTTCGCTACACTTGTTAGATTTTTTAAAGAGTTAGTGAGTTCTGTCACAATGACCTGATATCACCTCTTTGTTAGCTTAATTTCTTCTGGTTTTGGAACTTGCCTGACTGAACCATTGCCCTGAAGCCTTCAACAATGGAAACCAGGACATGATTTATAATGTTAAACAATTTAACCTGAGGCTGGGCGATGTTATCCTGCCCCCGTCACAGTTTGCTCCCATATGGGGTGGCAGGGAGTGTGGGGTGACACCCTTTGCTTAAGGCCTAGCATTTCATATTGTTGATTTAGTTCTTTTTTGATTATTACAGAGTTGTTACATGAGAATTTATCTATATCATTTTCTTGTAAATGTCTGAATGTATGACAGACACCGTTTTTTTTTATTATTATCTTTTGTTTGTTCATCATGATGAAAAAAAAAATCATTGATTTATATCCACCCTGTCCAGGAGTCAGAGAGGCTGTATGGAGCAGCCAAAGCGTGCATGTCTGCAGGAGGCAAATTTAGTCTGTGACAGAGCAGCAAAGAGCTGATTGTGAACTAGCTATGACAGAGTTTGACTTTAAGGAACTATTTGTATTGGTCTGAGGAGCAGTCCTAAGGTCTAGGCTTGAGGCCTGAAGCAGCCATGTGGAAAGAGAGTAAGCCAGGAGGCTGAAGTATTCTGATTGTGCAAGTTACAATAATGGTGGAACCACTTGCGTGGGCTACTGATGTCTTTTGTGAACTTTTCTGTTCTTTTAAATAAAAGTGGGCTACCATGCCCTTAAAAATACAATTTTGGGCTGTCGCAACTCATTGAAGCGCACCTACCGCTTGAGTCTAATCACCCCAATCTCACAATGTGTATAATGGCTTTATATACCCATTAATTAAAGAGACTAATGGCTTGCCCTCTGGGAAGCTCATATCTTACCATTTTACACGTGGTGTCGCAAACTGCATTGTGGGAAATGAAAAAATCTTTTTCTTCATCCTCTGCTTAACTATACTGCTAGCAGTCCACCTGTTGACATTCATTCAGCAACTAAGGGTAGGGCACCCAAACCACCATGCTAAAGAGCACCAAGTTAAATTGATGGGAGTTGATTGCGATACATTTCAGGCTGTGTAAATCATGTTCTCTAATGTTACACACATTTATATGTGTATGTAGTGTTATTTCTACTGATCGTCAATAATTATGCATAGATATATATCTTCAGCTATCAAACACCTACATTAAAGCCTAACTGCAGGTTTGATTTAACTTTCAAGTTCAAGGTGCAGTTCTGGCCCCTTTAGAACTGAATGTATGCAATGGCAAGGGGTGCTGGGGTGTGATGGAGGGTCAACTGATGCTGGTTGCTGGGATATCTATTGTTGCTGGAGGCACTCATGCAGCCCCAGACCATGACACTCCAACCACCATGCTTGACTGTAGACAAGACACACTTGTCTTTATACTCCTCACCTGATTCCCGTCACACACGCTTGACACAACCTGAACCAAAAAAGTTTATCTTGGTCTCATCAGACCACAGGAAATGGTTCCAGTAATCCATGTCCTTAGTCTACTTCAGCGAAGTGTTTGCGGGCTTTTGTGTGCATCATCTTTAGAAGAGGCTTCCTTCTGGGACGACAGCCATGCAGACCAATTTGATGCAGTGTGCGGAGTATGGTCTGAGCACTGACAGGCTGACCCCCCACCCCTTCAACCTCTTCAGCAATGCTGGCAGCACTCATACATCTATTTCCTAAAGACAACCTCTGGATATTACGCTGAGCATGTGCACTCAACTTCTTTAGTCGACCCTGGCGAGGCCTGTTCTGAGTGGAACCTGTCCTGTTAAACCGCTGTATGGTCTTTGCCACCATGCTGCAGCTCAGTTTCAGGGTCCTGGCAATCTTCTTATAGCCTAGGACATCTTTATGTAGAGCAACAATTCTTTTTTTCAGATACTCGGAAAGTTCTTTGCCATGAGGTGCCATGTTGAACTCCCGGTGACCAGTATGAAAGACTGAGAGGCACAGCACCAAATTTACCACACTTGCTCCCCATTCACACCTGAGACCTTGTAACAAGTCACATCACATCGGGGAGGGAAAATGGCTAATTGGGCCCAATTTGGGCATTTTCATTTAGGGGTGTACTCACTTTTGCTGCCAGAGGTTTAGACATTAATGGCTGTGTGTTGAGTTATTTTGAGGGGACAACAAATTCACACTGTTATACAAGCTGTACACTCACTACTTTACATTGTAGCAAAGTGTAATTTCTTCATTGTTGTCACATGAAAAGATATAATAAATATTTACAAAAATGTGAGGGGTGTACTCACTTTTGTAAGATACTTTATGTCAGTCCCCCTTCACACCTGTATTTATGTCAGCCCCCCACACCTGTATATTTTTTAGTCCCTCTCACACCTGTTTATATGTCAGCCCCACCCCTCACACCTGTATATATGTCAGCCCCCCTCAAACCTGTATCAATGTCAGCCCCCCTCACACCTGTATATATGTCAGCCTCCCCCACTCCTGTATATATGTTAGCCCCCCTAACACCTGTATATATGTCAGCCTTCCCTTACACCTATAAATATGTCAGCCCCCCCCCTCACACCTGTATATATGTCAGCCCCTGCCCTCACACCTGTATATATGTCAGTCCCCCCTCACCCCTGTTTATATGTCAGCCCCCCTCACACCTGTATATATGTCAGCCCCCTCACACCTGTATATATGTCAGTCCCCCTCACCCCTATTTATATGTCAGCCCCCCTCACACCTGTATATATGTCAGCCCCCTTCACACCTGTATATATGTCAGCCGTTCACATACATAAATCAGTAAACACACAAAGCTCTGGCCCCTCCCTGTCCACCAACCCCCCTCCACTTCCTTAACAGCCCCCACTTGTAAAGGAGGTCTTCCTACCTAGTCCCAGCTCTTGTTTCCACAAAGACATAACATGTTGCTGACACAGGGGAGACAATCACACTACATAACACAGTACAGGCAGCACACACGAGGGGTGCACATGCACATAGTTGCCAGAGGTGGCAGTAAAGAGCTCGATGTCTGAGCTCAATGACACAGAGCAGCAGAAGCTGCCAAGATTGTTTCTATAGTGCATAACACGGCTCCCCTTCACCCACTCCTGCCTACTCCAGGCCTAGGCGGGCCCCGGGCCCCTAACAGTTGTATTGGCCATCCCCCCTGATGGCGGCCCTGCATGGGAGTGAGTGGATCCATAGCTGCTATTCAGTCAAATCGTGGCTTTCGGCAGTGGGAATCCTCCCACTGCCATGTATTGTCAAACAAAAGTATGACAGACCTGATGGGGAACTAGTCCCTCTGTTCCCTATTAGGCATTGCCCACTCAGTAACACGTCATTTCCAAAATATGGGCATTGCCCATATTTGAGCAATGACCAGTGGCAGCTGGTGCTCAAAATTTTTTGGGGGGCGCAAACAAACTGAAAAATACTGAAAAAAACCCCTATCAATTGCAGCCAGTTGTGCCCATCATATGTAGCCAGTTGTGCCCATCAAATGCAGCCACTCGTGCCATCATATGCAGCCACTTGTGCCCATCAAATGCAGCCACTTGTTCCCCATCAAATGCCGCCACTTGTGCCCATCAAATGCAGCCACTTGTGCCCATCATATGCAGCCACTTGTGCCCATCAAATGCCACCACTTGTGCCCCATCAAATGTCACCAATTGTGCCCATCATATGCAGCCACTTGTGCCCATCATATGTAGCCACTTGTTCCCATCATATGCAGCCACTTGTGCCCCATCAAATGCCGCCACTTGTGACCATCAAATGCAGCCACTTGTGCCCATCATATGCAGCCACATGTGCCCATCAAATGCCACCACTTGTGCCCATCAAATGCCACCACTTGTGCCCATCATATGCCGCCACTGTGACCCCCGCCCGCCCACTGTCTGCCTGGCACTTACCCCATCTTAGTGGTGGGTCAGGCAGCGGGTGACAGTGGCGAGCTGTGGGACGGCTCCTATGTGTCCTCCATGCTTCCCCCTCCTCTGTTTTTCCATTTTGCTAGGCATCCAATCGGAGCGTCTGTGCCTTCAGCCAATCAGGTAACGGGTAAAAGACCCACGCAACCTGATTGGCGTAGAGGCGGTTCAGCTGCTATTCAGTCAAATTGTGGCTTTCGGCAGTGGGAATCCTCCCACTGCCATGTATTGTCAAACAAAAGTATAGCAGACCTGAAGGGGAACTAGTCCCTTGGTTCCCTATTGGCACTTACCCCATCTTAGTGGCGGGTTAGGCAGCGGGTAACAGTGGCGAGCTGTGGGACGGCTCCTGTGTGTGTCCTCCATACTTCCCCCTCCTCTGTTTTTCCATTCTGGTAGGCATCCAATCGGAGCGTCTGTGCCTTCAGCCAATCAGGTAACAGGTAAAAGACCCACGCTACCTGATTGGCGGAGAGGTGGTTCAGAGTTAGAAAAGCAAATATTTATTTGCTTTTCTAACACATCTGGGTGGAATGCTCTGCGCTCCAAATCCACCTTTTTTGAAGCCTATTAGAGCTTATGGCTCTAATCAGGTGCTTCAAAAAACACCTCACCGCTGGAATTCAGGCATCCGGCGTCCGAAAAGGGGCTGGACACCTGAATAGGGGGTGGCAGCGGTGGCCATGGATAGATTCATGATAAAACAAATAATAGTGCGCTATAAATAATTTACTAATATCTGCACAAACTCCAAAATAAGTAGTGAAAAATAAGTGATAAAAAAAAGTGTTAAGTGATATAAACAAATAATGTAAAAGCAGCAATAAGCACATAAAAAACCATCAATAAATGCTCTTGTTCAATCACCAGGGATGGGGCATAGTAGAATCACCTACACCATAAGGGATATAGCCAGGATCAATAGAGGTCCCAAAGTGTACCATATATATAGAAAACCAAACCAGTTCCTGGGAGTAGTGAATTCACTAACAGCGGGCTACACAGCCTGGATCACACACTGCTGCCGACTCCCGCTCCACCACTTAAATCCTCCGATTATGGTGTTTCATTCATCATTGTGCAATGATCAACATAGAACACATCAACAGCATGAAAAGCACAGGTGGATCCACTCACATGTACTTCATAGGTAAACAGCGCTATGGAACAGTCAGAGCGAATTCCTCTCCTCCTACCACATCCACTGTGCTTCGTATAGACACATCAGATGTCGCGTTGCGTCACATGTCACGTGACTTTATCAAGGGTCATTGGGTCATTAGCTCACCTTCTTGGTTCTGTACTTCGCTACACTTGTTAGATTTTTTAAAGAGTTAGTGAGTTCTGTCACAATGACCTGATATCACCTCTTTGTTAGCTTAATTTCTTCTGGTTTTGGAACTTGCCTGACTGAACCATTGCCCTGAAGCCTTCAACAATGGAAACCAGGACATGATTTATAATGTTAAACAATTTAACCTGAGGCTGGGCGATGTTATCCTGCCCCCGTCACAGTTTGCTCCCATATGGGGTGGCAGGGAGTGTGGGGTGACACCCTTTGCTTAAGGCCTAGCATTTCATATTGTTGATTTAGTTCTTTTTTGATTATTACAGAGTTGTTACATGAGAATTTATCTATATCATTTTCTTGTAAATGTCTGAATGTATGACAGACACCGTTTTTTTTTATTATTATCTTTTGTTTGTTCATCATGATGAAAAAAAAAATCATTGATTTATATCCACCCTGTCCAGGAGTCAGAGAGGCTGTATGGAGCAGCCAAAGCGTGCATGTCTGCAGGAGGCAAATTTAGTCTGTGACAGAGCAGCAAAGAGCTGATTGTGAACTAGCTATGACAGAGTTTGACTTTAAGGAACTATTTGTATTGGTCTGAGGAGCAGTCCTAAGGTCTAGGCTTGAGGCCTGAAGCAGCCATGTGGAAAGAGAGTAAGCCAGGAGGCTGAAGTATTCTGATTGTGCAAGTTACAATAATGGTGGAACCACTTGCGTGGGCTACTGATGTCTTTTGTGAACTTTTCTGTTCTTTTAAATAAAAGTGGGCTACCATGCCCTTAAAAATACAATTTTGGGCTGTCGCAACTCATTGAAGCGCACCTACCGCTTGAGTCTAATCACCCCAATCTCACAATGTGTATAATGGCTTTATATACCCATTAATTAAAGAGACTAATGGCTTGCCCTCTGGGAAGCTCATATCTTACCATTTTACACGTGGTGTCGCAAACTGCATTGTGGGAAATGAAAAAATCTTTTTCTTCATCCTCTGCTTAACTATACTGCTAGCAGTCCACCTGTTGACATTCATTCAGCAACTAAGGGTAGGGCACCCAAACCACCATGCTAAAGAGCACCAAGTTAAATTGATGGGAGTTGATTGCGATACATTTCAGGCTGTGTAAATCATGTTCTCTAATGTTACACACATTTATATGTGTATGTAGTGTTATTTCTACTGATCGTCAATAATTATGCATAGATATATATCTTCAGCTATCAAACACCTACATTAAAGCCTAACTGCAGGTTTGATTTAACTTTCAAGTTCAAGGTGCAGTTCTGGCCCCTTTAGAACTGAATGTATGCAATGGCAAGGGGTGCTGGGGTGTGATGGAGGGTCAACTGATGCTGGTTGCTGGGATATCTATTGTTGCTGGAGGGGGATTTATTTTTGCGTGGCAATCTATTGTTGCTGGTAGAGGATCTTTTGTTACTGGGGGGTCAATTGTTGCTGGAATGGATCTACTGTTTAGGGAGGGGTCTACTGTTGCTGGCTGCTGGAGAGTCTATTGATGCTGGCTACAGAGAGATCTGTTGTTTCTGGGGGGGGTTCTATTGCTGATGGCTGCAGGGGATCTATGTTATTGCTTTTCTTGTTATCATTACCAAAACCCATACAAATTACTTAGCACTACAGAATTATACTTGGCTCTATATTCTCTAAAAGGGGCCATACTGGGAGGTGGGTAGGGGGTAGAACAAAGGGTCAGTGCTCAGAGGTTGATAGGGGACGGAGACACGAAGTGTCCTAGAAGGGGGGAGTTCCTGCACCTATTCTCTGAGAAAAAAGCTACTGCTTGCATTTATTCATAAAAATCATGGCTTCCTGTGAATGACTGAGCAGAGCACAACCTGGCTTGATTTTAGAGAACAGAACAGGAAGTCCCTTTACCGCTGCCAGAATACTGTTTATACAGTTTATACAGTGGATACCTGTATTAATGAAAGAATGAGGTTACAGATAAATGACACCTGGAGTTAGGCTTTCACAAATGCTTCAATTCCATTTACTTACTTAAAGTCCCAGACACATTCACCCCAGGTATGTTTTTTTTTTAGTTTCAGAATGAAATGGCACACATTTTTTAAAACAGAAAATAAATGTACAGTATTGCAATAATATGAGAATGAGGGTGAGGTGCATATCAGGAAATCTCCAAGTACACTGGTTCTTATTCTCTAGACAAGGCTATAACTTTGCCTAAAACCCTAAAAGTCTCTTTTAGAGTCTCTCAAATCGCGATAATTACATTCAGATCACAGACTGTGCTGGGATGTTAGTGGGGTCTTCACTTCCAGGGAAGGAAAGCATAGAAAGGTTCTTGTGTAGAATTCCCCACTCAATCATAGCACTTCACACCTCCATATGTGGGGGACAATAGCAGCTAGCTTCCCCCAGGCCCTTTGATCTCTTCTTCCAGTAGCCAAGCAATTTAGGGGTTTCTCTCAGGAGGGGTGAAATAGATCTGAAATTGAAATAACTTCTAAACTAAATATTATCCAAGGGTGATTACAGATTCCCTCTATTTATTCCATATATGTATTAATTTGTCTATTCCTATAGTTAGCTAATCTATAAAACCTCAGATAGTTACTGTTGATAGCACAATAATATAAGGTTAGCTATGAAAACAAACACACTGCTTAATAAAACAACGTCCTCTTTATTTCCCAAGAAAATGGGAAAATGCTAACATGAAAAAACTATAGCAGGATATTACAAAGCATATAACAAAAGAACATCAAAGATACTTATCGCAAGACACGGTCTCATCAGCTGGGATGGTAGTAACAGAGAGAGCCATGAGGCTCAGAGAGAGGTCCTTTTGAAGCTTGCTTGCAGAGGGCTAATCAAGGATTTCCATATTATCACATCAGTCGATCAGGAGCCAAGCTTTTGTTCAGCCTTGATGGAGGCCTGATCTCTGAATATTCTGATATGCTACAAAGCTTTGATGTGCAACATGTTGCATTCCAACTTGGTTGTATCAATCAGAAAAACAAACTCCAGAACTATGACATTAAACCATGTTGCCTTCCAACAAGGGGAGATTCCTGCATCCTGCTATGCACCTAGCATCAAGTGACTTTTAAGCTGACATCCCCACAGAGCAGAAGCCCACGAGGGAAGAGACCAAACAGGGATTTACATGAGTAGATTTGCACTTTTTCTGTATGCTAATTGTAAAATAATTGTGTGAATTTTAGATATTTCCAATCATGTATTTTTGACAGTGATTTATACAGAATTATTTGTTTATGTGAAAGGAATTAAAAAGAAAAATAACATTTTTCTGCTATTTATATTGGTTTTATAGCCATTTCTTAGATCCTAATTTCAGAAAAAGTGCCTAACCAAGTGCAGCAACATTATGCAGGAATTGGAATGAGATTACAAAAATTGGACCAAAATTAAAATAAAGTGAAACCGTATAACTAAAACACTTTTCCTAATCCACTAGATTTCAGCTAATATTTCCTTTGTGATGTTTTGAAAAGAACTGAAAATAAATACAGCATAGTGGTCCAACACTGGACTAGATCAGGGGTCTCCAAACCTTTTAGCCTGAGGGCCACATTGTAGATTTTACAAATATCTGCAGGCCGAAAAAAATTAGTTATGTATAAATAAATGAATAATATTTAGATAATCTCATCAGAGACTTTCCACACATCTGTGTCCCCGTCAGAGCCTTACTGCATATCTGTGTCTACCATCAGAGTGTCCCTCATGTCTGTGTCCCCCATCAGAGTCTCCCCTACATCTGTTTCCCCCATCAGAGTGTCCCCCATCAGAGTCTCCCCCACATCTGTGTCCCCCACCCTGATTACACCCCCAGACACCCCCCAGTCTGATGACACCCCCCCCCCAGCCTGATCACCCCATCCCAGATACCCCCAGTCTGATCACACCCCCATATCTCTCCACTCTGATCACACACCCTCCTCCCTTCATACCTCTCCCCTAACACACCCCTCCACCATCACACGTTTGGATTTTCCAGTCCTGCAGACAGTTCCTCCCAGTCCTGCGGCTCCTCCTCCAGATGATGTTAGTGGAGGAATCTGCAGAACAGCTATCACTGGTGCAGGCATGACAGGACCTCTATCCACATCTCTAGTGGCAGTGGCAGCTGCACAAAGCGGGGAGCCTCCTCCACCCCGACCTCCTCCTCTGCCAGCACCCTCCCAGCCTGACTCCAGCACGCACAGCCAGCCCACACATCCATCCTGCCTGACAGCGGGGCCCTGCCTCCTCCCTGCATGCATGGGAATCCGCCCACCTCTACGCCATCCTCTGCTTCATTGGATCTGCTCTGACAGCGGCACACACACATCGCCCTGCCTGCCTTCTGCTCTGTCCCGCTGACAGTAGCCTGCCTAAAACACACGGGGGGAGGGTTGAAGCAAGCAGACCGGCAGTTCTGACCCTGCATTCTTGGCAGTATCTGAACGAGCTGCGAGTCGGATGGAACATACAAGCGGGCCAGATGCGGCCGTGGGCCGGGGTTTGGAGACCCCTGGACTAGACTGTTGGAGCACAGGAACACTGAAATGGGTGATAGAATTGAAATACAGGTCCTTAGCAAGCCTCCATGACTTCATAACACATTTGTGTATTTTAAGGTAATTACCATTTATTCCTTTATTTTTATAGCGCTATCACATTATACAGATTTTTACAGAGAACTGTGAATCATTCACATCAGTCCCTGAGTCAGAGGACATCGCACTTATGATTCTACTAAAGTATACAGTAAGAGCACACATTCTAGACCATGGTGACACAGGAAAATATGATTCATTTATAGACATTTCCATTCCAGAGAAGTCTAATGATCTAGTGATCTACTTCTCTCACACTGGCTTGTTGGAAAATTCGCTTTTGATCAGCACTGCAGCCCAGCAGTGTATTTTGACAGCAGAGGAGTCTCAGCTGTCAGAATACCATAACATAGCGGAGAGGATTCTTCCATCCACCTCGCTTGTGTGGATGGGGGAATCCGTTCAGATTTTTTTTTAACAGCCTGCTGGCTGATTAAAACAAAATGATCCCTGTATGGCCAGCCTTAGAGGTGGGTTTTCCTTATTTTGGAGAAATATCCTTTTACTTTAAATTGTGTATACAACACAGGAAATTATATTAATCCCCTCCAATGGGACAAAGACAGCAAAAAACAAAAAAGGGTTTGAAAACTAATTTTAAAAAAAAATGGCTTTAGCTACACTTTAAACACAATCTGAACCTCCTTGCTGTATGTACTACAAAAACCTGTTGCAAACCCAGTACTCATAAAGAGTGGTAAGGTCCCTCATTTCTTTGGAACTTTTGTTATGCACACCCTAAAGCCTTGTACACACGTTTAGATTATTGAATGAATTTTCGTCAGTTTTTTGTTGGATGCTAGTCTCCAATCGAAAGTGAAGAGGGTACTCACCATTAGAAAATTTTCGGATGACAGAATTCAACGTCAGAAGTGACGTATGTGTTGAATTGTTTTCTATGTACTCTTTCATTTTTGAGCATGCCTAGTCTTGCTCTTCAGATTCAGATTTTTTGGACGTTGTGGTCACATCAGAGAAAAATTTTGGAGCCCGCACATCCAGTTTTTGTCTGAGGAAAATTCGTAATCGGCTTTCTAAAGCTGCATACTAACAATCAGCAGATCGTTCATCAGACGGAATTTAACTTCAGATTTTCTGACCATGTTTATGGGCTGTTATTGAGTTACAGTACACTTAACTCTGGGGCCCCAACACAGACATCCATTAAATGCTTGTCCCACCTTCTTCCCACCATGTTATACATTTTTTATTTTTCTTCAAACATGGCATCAGAATTCAAAATCTAAAGTGTATTTTAACCCTAAAAATTTAACTTATTCATTGGTGTATTAGTACAAATTCTTGTAAAGCTTGTATTTTATTTCACTTCCAGAGCCCTATACACACTATTAGATTTTCTGCAGATTTTTGTCTTCAGATTTACCAAAACCTTATAATATGAGGTCAAACCTTTAAAGCCTCGTACACACGATTGGATTTTCAGCAGGGAATTGTGTGATGACAGACTATTGGCCTAAAATCCGACCGTTAGTACGCTCCATCAGATAATTGTTGTCCAACTTTCCGCCAACAAATGTTGGATGACATGCTAGTAACTTTTTGGCAGACAATGGTCAGATTTTGCTATCGTCTGTACACAAGTCCGTCACACAAAAGTTAAAAGTACAAACACGCATGCTCGGAATCAATGCTCACTAAACACGACATTAGCAGAAGGTGCCCAAAGGGTGCCGCTCAAGAGCTGAAATTCTTCGTAGTACGTCACTACGTTCATGTTTGTTTGCTGACAATTGTGTACTGTTTGTATGCAATACATGTTCCTGGCACATGCCCTTCGGACAAAAGTCTGACACTTTGTCTGCCAAAAATCCGATCGTGTGTACGAGGCTTTAGACGACCGAGCGCCTGATTTTTGTGAAAAAGGCGTCTGCAGGATTTTGTCTAGCATACTAACTATGCATACTAAAATTTGTCTTTTGACAAACACAAACGTAGTGACGTACTATGAGAGTATAAAGAGGAAATTCATTTCTCAAGCGCCACCCTTTGGGCCCCTTCTGCTAATATCATGTTAGTAGAAGTTTGGTGAGCGTTGATTCACGATTTTCAGATCATACAAAACAAATGCCTTTTAAAATATGTTTGGTATGACTACATGCAAAGCAGCTTCATTATTATCCCATCAAAGAAGATGAGAATTTTGACATCTAATCAATTGCTGCATCACGAATGTTAATTCTAGATTACGAACAGTAATTTACAAGTCCGAATTCTTCCCAGTCGTTCTTTGATTCCGAGCATACATGTTTGTACTTTCGACTTTTGTGTGACGGATTTCTGTACTGACCATTTGAAAATCAGATGTTGAGTTCACATCAGACAAAAATTTTGTAGCCTGCACATCCAGCTTTTCTCTGATGTAAAAGTTGAATCGTCTGTCGAATGCACCGTACTAACGATCCGAAAATCCGCAGACAGCTTGTCTTCAGACTTTTCCCTTCTGATTTTCGTACTGTGTTTACAAGGCCTTAAAGCAGAGTTCCACCCGTTTTTTAGTTTATTAACCACTTGAGGTCCGGGCCATAGCCGAATGACGGCCACAGCGTGGACCTCAATTTCCGGGAGGCCGTCATGGGACGTCCTCCCCTGTGTACGCGCACCCTGCAGGGCGCGCGGTGCGCGCGCTGTGATCACCGAGTCACGGAGACTTGGATGATCACAGACCCGTGTAAGGGGCCGATCCCGGCCCCCTACCATGTGATCAGCTGTCAGCCAATGATAGCTGATCACATGATGTAAACAAAAGCTCGGTGATTGTTTTTTTTTCTCCTCATGCTGACAGCATGAGGAGAAAAAAAAGCCGATCACCGGCTCATGTTAAAGGGACATCGGTCCCGAAGAGGAAGGAGGCACACATGCCTCATCTGTACCTGACAGTGCCACCTGACATTGCCACCTGCCAGTGCCCACAGTGCCCAGCAGTGCCACCTATCAATGCCCACAAGTGCCACCTATCGATGCCCACAAGTGCCACCTATCAATGCCCACAAGTGCCACCTATCAATGCCCACCAGTGGTGCCAATCAGTGCCACCCAGCAGTGCTGCCATCACTGCCACCCATCAGTGCCCATCACTGCCACCCATCAGTGCGAATCAGTGCCACCTATCGGTGCCCATCAGTGCCGCCTCATCAGCGTACATCAATAAAGGAGAAAAATTACCTGTTTGCAAAATTTTATAACAAAATATAAAAAAAATATAATTTTTTTAAAAAAAATTCAGTCTTTTTAATATTTATCAACAAAAACTAAAAAACGCAGAGGGGATCAAATACCACCAAAAGAAATCTCTATTTGTGGGAAAAAAATGATAAAAATTTCATTTGGGTACAGTGTTGTATAACTGCGCAATTGTCATTCAAAGTGCGTCAGCGCTAAAAGCTGAAAATTTGTCTGGACAGGAGGGGGGTTTAAGTGCCCAGTAAATAAGTGGTTAAAAGTCAGCAGCTACAAAAAGCATAGCTGACTTTTAATAAACCGACACTTACCTGCCCCACTGTCCAGCGATGTGGCCGCTCGGAGGCTAGCCCCTGTCCCCCTCCTTGGCGCCATCATGGTAACTGTGGGCACCCACCCGTGACAACTTACGGCTTCCCGGCCGGGCGCGCACTGCGCATGCGTGAGTCGCGCTGCGTTCTCCTATTGGCCAGCCAATCTTCTGGGACCTGAGTTGTGTCCCAGAAGATTGCTAGCAGGGAGGGGCCACCTAGAGTGAGAGGAGGAGTCGCCTAGGCGGCCGAAGATAGGAAGCAGGAAGTGGGACAGGAAGTCCCACGAAAAAAAGGGTACAACCCCCCCCCCAAAAAAAATGACATCCAAATGTGTCAGGGGGCGAGGAGTGCCTAAAGCAGAAGTTCCACTATTGGGTGGAACTCCGCTTTAAGCCTCATACACAGGATCAGATTGTTGGCCAACAGAACGTCAGACTTTTTTTCAAAAGGGCATGTGCCTGGATCTTGTCTTGCATACTAACAGCACACAACTGTCGGCGAACAAACACGAACGTAGTGACGTACTACGTGAAATTTCAGCTCTTGAGCGCCACCCTTTGAGCAGCTTCTGCTAATGTCGTGTTTGGTGAGCATTGATTCCGAGCATGCGTGTTTGTACTTTGGACTTTTGTGTGACGGATTTGTGTACACACGATCGGAAAATCTGACAACAGACCGTTGTCCGCTGAAAATTTATAAGCCTGCCATCCAACATTTGTCTGTGGAAAATCCGACAGTTGTCCGATGGAGCGTACAAACGGACGGATTTTAGGCCAACAGTCTGTCATCAGGCAATCCCCTGCCAACAATCGGATCGTGTGTACGAGGCTTAAAGCCTCGTACACACGATCGGATGTTCCGCCGGGAATTGTGTGATGACAGACTGTTGGCCGAAAATCCGACCGTTTGTACGCTCCATCGGACAATTTTCAGATTTTCCGCAGACAAATGTTGGATACCAGGCTTATAAATTTCCAGCGGACAACAGTCTGTTGTCAGATTTTCCAATCGTTTGTACACAAATCCGTCACACAAAAGTCCAAAGTACAAACACGCATGCTCGGAATCAATGCTCACCAAACACGTCATTAGCAGAAGCTGCTCCAAGGGTGGCGCTCAAGAGCTGAAATTCCACGTAGTACGTCACTACGTTCATGTTTTTTGGCCGACAATTGTGTACCGTTTGTATGCAAGACAAAATCCAGGCACATGCCCTTCGGACAAAAGTCTGACGCTTTATCTGTGGAAAATCTGATCGTGTGTACGAGGCTTTAGAGGCTTAAGTCTTACGAAAATCAGAAGGGAGTCTGAAAACGAACTGTCTGCAGATTTTCGGATCATTAGTACGGTGCATTCGACAGACGATTTGCCTTTACATCAGACAAAAGCTGCATAATAATGAAGCTGCTTTGCATGTAGTTATGCCAAACGTATTTTAAAAGGGGTTTGTTTTGTATGATCTGAAAATCATGAATCAACGCTCACCAAATTAGCAGAAGGAGCCCAAAGGGTGGCGCTTGGGAAATGAACTTCCTCTTTATACTCTCATAGTGCGTCACTACATTCGTGTTTGTAGAACAACAAGTTGAGGATAGTTAGTATGCTAGACAAAATCCTGCACATGCCCTTTTGACAAAAATCAGATGGTCGGTCATCCAACAATTAAATCGTGTGTACAAGGCTTAAGAGTTTTAAATTTGTGTGCAATCAGGCAGGCCCTTGCACTACATGGTTTTGATAAATCTGAAGACAAAAATCTGCAGAAAATCTAATAGTGTGTATGGGGCTTAAGGGTCTGTTTGCACCAGCTGGCATGTGTTATGGTGCGCATAAATCTGCTCGCTGGTGTGCATTGTGCACGTGCGCTGTGAATTGTTGTTGCAAATCATCACAATGTTTACTGCGTTCATTTATTTCGCTTTAAAGTTTTAAAAATGCAGAATTTAACTCTATGTACAAAAACATGTTTTGACTCGCTGACGTACATCGTAACACATTTTTGTGCACAATAACATGCTGCATTTTTATGCAAAGTGCTACTACATACACGTTTAGTATAAACAGGAGACATAAAGAATATTTATTCCTCATGATTGCTGCAGGCAGAGGCGGCTCTAGGCTTTGTGAGGCCTTAGGCAAAACTTGGACATGAGGCCCCACTTACGCCCATAATGGGATCAGCATCACTTCCAGGGCACCCTCCTCACCCATCAGACATATGCAGCCAATGCCAGAGGGGGGGGGGGGGGGAGAGGGTGAGGTGAGAAAGAGAGAGGGGTGATAGAGAGATCCCTAGCCCTGTCCCTGTATGCAGCCCCTCCTGTGCCCCATGTATCAGTCTGCAGTCCCTGTCTGTGGGAAGGTTTGTGTGATGCTTGGTACAGTACCTTCCATGCCAGCAGGATGTTCATGACGGCCTGCAGCAGACAGGGTCCATTCTTGTTCCGGGTGGGGGCAGTGTTCTCCTCCTTCCAGAGGATCTGTTTGCTGTGAGATTGAGTGGTCCCTGGCCGCCAGCACCTTCTGCCCGTCTTTGTTTTCTGGGTCCCAGTCAGCCTGTCCTCCATTCCTTGGAGGTCTTCAGAGCTCTTCTCACTCCAGGGCTTTCGGTCCTTGCTGCAGACGCTGCTCACCTTCCCTATCAGGCCCGGACTGGGACAAAAAAAAGGGGCCCAGGCATTTTAGACTGAGCAGTCCATGAGACTGGTCCCCTCCCCGCTCTCCATCCTGACAGATCCCCTGCAGCAGCCAACGGGAGAAAGGAGACTGGAACCTTGCAGAGCTGCGGGGGGTGAGGGGGGCCGAAAAAGAGCACAGGGGTGTCGGATAGCATGGGAGTAAGGCGGAGAGCACGGGGGGGGGGGGTAGAGAGAAGCCAGGCTGAGAGCACTGGGGGGGTGAAGAGCACAGGGGGGCAGAGAGTAGGGGGGAGCGGGAGAGCACTGGGGGAGCGAGAGAGCACTGGTGGGGGGGCAGAGAGCACTGGGGGAGCAAAAAGAATGGGGGTGGAGAGCACTGGGAGGAGCCAGGGAGCACATGGGGGGCAGAGAGCACTGGGGGAGCTGAAGAGCACTGTGAGGGGGAGCTGGAAAGCATAGTGAGGTGGAGAGCATGGAGGGGCGGAGAGCAGTGGGGGGGGGGGGACTGGAGAGCGCAGTGGGGTGGAGAGCAAAGTGGGGAGCTAGAGAGCACATGGGGGTTGGCAGAGAGCACTGTTGGGGAACTGGAGAGCACGGTGGGGTGGAGAGCACTGGGGAGGGGAGCCAGGGAGCACATGGGGGACCGGAGAGCACTGTGCGGTGAAAAGCACTGGGGGGAGCCAGGGAACACATGGGGGGGCAGAAAGCACTGGGAGAGCTGAAAAGCAAGGTGAGGTGGAGAGCATGGGGGGGCGGAGAGCAGATGGGGGTTGAGAGCATGTTGGGGTGGAGAGCACTGGGGGGGCGGAGAGCAGATGGGGGACCGAGAGCATTGTGGGGTGGGGAGCACTGGGGAGGGAGCTGGAGAGCACGGGGGGCCGGAGGAGATCATAGGGGGTGGAGCAAGGGATCACATGGGGGACCGAGAGCATGGTGGGGTGGAGAGCACAGGGGGGGGCCAAGCCAGGGAGCACATGGGGGGAACTGGAGAGCACAGTGGAGTGGAGAGCACTAGGGAGGGGAGCCAGGGAGCACATGGGGGCGCAGAGAGCACTGGGGGAGCTGAAGAGCACTGTGTGGGGAGCTGGAAAGCATGGTGAGGTGGAGAGCATGGGAGGTGGAGATCAGATGGGGGGGCTAAGAGCATGGTGGGGTGGAGATCACTGGGGGACCGAGAGCATGGGGTGGGGTGGAGAGCACAGGGGGCCAGAGAATATCATGTGGGCGGAACAAGGGAGCACATGGAGGGATCGAGAGCATTGTGGGGTGGAGAGCACAGGGGGGGTGAAGGAGATCATAGGGGCGGAGCCAAGGAGCACATGGGGGGACCGAGAGCATGGTGGTGCCGAGTCAGGGAGCACATGGGGGAACTGGAGAGCACAGTGGGGTGGAGAGCACATGGGAGGGGAGCCAGGGAGCACACCGGGGGGGTGGCAGAGAGCACTGGGGGAGCTGAAGAGCACTGTGTGGGGAGCTGGAAAGCAAGGTGAGGTCGAGAGTGTGGGGACGGAGATCAGATGGGGGGGCTAAGAGCATGGGGTGGGGTGGAGAGCACTGGGGGGACGGAGAGCAGATGGGGGGGACCGAGAGCATGGGGTGGGATGGAGAGCACAGGGGGGCCAGAGAAGGTCATGGGGGGGTGGAACAAGGGAGCACATGGGGGAACCGAGAGCATGGGGTGGGGTGGAGTGCAGAGCACAGTGGTCGGGCTGGAGGAGATCGGGGGGGCAGCAAAAAAAGCTGGATAGGAGGAGCAACAGGGCCACTGCATATAGAAGAATTGATCTTTCCATTTTCGTCCTGCAGCCGGAGAATGCTAGTTTCTCCTCCGCCTCCTGCAAACATTTAGCGGCTGCAGGAGGAATATGGAAAGATCAATTCTTCTATATGCAGCGGCCCCGCCGCTCCTCCTATCTGGGAGCACAGGAGGGCTGCATGGCCAGGCATTCACTTTCTCTCCGGACGGCCAGGCAGCATCAGAAGATCGGATCCATTGAAGCTCCTTCCCCTTCACAGTCATGGGGCTGCGCTGCTGGGTAGTTTCTGTCCCTGATTGCTGAACTGAATTGGCGGTCGGGTCAGGGGTGAGCAGCGCGGACTGAAGGAGCAGCCCAACTACCTCAGCAGCTGTGTGCCCTATGGCTACCCGCGTCCCCCGCGCCTTGCCGAGATCGCACCTGGAGTCGGGTGCTGGCACCTAGAGGTCTTTGCTGTCCCGCTTCCCACACCTGCTGCCACCAGACCAGGATGCTCCATGATTTGCCCAGGGGGCCTTCAGGCAGTGCCCGATTGGTCAGTCCATCCCGGCGGCGGGTGGGGGGGAAGCGGAGCCGACATTAGTATTGATTACAGACAAATTAGGCGGCCGCGAGGCCCCTTGTGAGTGCAAGGCCTTAGGCAGCCGCCTAGTTTGCCTAATTAGAGAGCCGCCTCTGGCTGCAGGTCATCGCAGCTTAGTGCAGGCCATCACAGCATCCAATCGAAAGATCCCTAAGTCATTTCCTCCTAAAATACCCGCCAGTACTTCTCTTTTCCTCTTCCAACCATACTATGCAAAGCATTGAGGGAGATCAGTGCTGGCATGGTCAATTTGTGCCCATAAGCTTGCTGCTTGGAGCTACAGGATTGCATGCCAATCAATTATAATTATTATTAATCACAGCTGTGATATGATCTAAGATGTCCCTTGGAGGAGCAAATTGCTAATTGATCTGTATGAAGACAGATGAAGATTGTAAAACCAACTGTCAACAAGACGATTAAGGGCCCGTTCACACTGGAACACGGTGTGGGAAAGGCATTCCAGGTGCGTTTTGCAGCCACCAGTCCAATTGGTACCATGCTTGCACTACTTTTTGCAGTTCAAAGCATTTGGCCAACCCTTCAAATGAATGGCCTGTCGAAACTGGAATGTGAGAACATGCAAGTGTTAAAGTGTGTGTTCCAGTTTGAACCAGCCCTGAACGAATACCTAATATTGTCAGTACATTGACCAGTAGGACTCCTGGGGGTAATTATAGCCCACATCTGTTCAGGATTGAAACAATCTTGCTGGAGGCAGAATCATTATAGTCACCCTGTGTAATCAGCTGTTCAAAAAGTCAGCTCAGTGCTTGGGACAAGAATGGACTTGTATGACCTCAGGCTCAAGGCTTCTTTATCTACTTAACTTAAAGTCGGGTTCCACCCAAAAAAACAAAAATACCTGAAAAATTCTAAAAAAACAAACAAAAAAATTTGGATATTTTTTTTTTTTTACTTACCTCTAAATGCCTGTTGCTAGGTGGTCCCTCGTAGTCTGCCTCTTCCTTTGCCTGGGCTGGTGGCATCACTTCCCCCTCGGCACAGGAAGGGCTCGGCTCTGCTCCCTCCCTCCTGTCAATCATCTGGGACCCATTACAGGTCCCAGGTGATTGAGCGGCCAATCACGGCGCGCGGCGCCGCGCGCGCATGCGCAGTGGGTGCCAGGCTGTGAAGCCACAGCCCGGTGCCCACAGTTGAAATGCCGGCGCCGACGAGCGGAGGGGGGGGACGAGTGGGGCTTCGATCCCCCGCATCGCTGGACCCAGGGACAGGTAAGTGTCCAATTAAAAGTCAGCAGCTGCAGTATTTGTAGCTGCTGACTTTTAATTTTTTTTTTTTTAATGGACCCCCTGGGTGGAACTCCTCTTTAACACACTTGCTCTCCCCAAATTGACCAGAGCAAATTTTTCCATTTCTGCTATGAACCTATTTATTTGGCAATAACTTTGTCATTACTATGCATACAATATATACAGGGGGTCCCCTAGTTACAAACATCCGACTTACAAATGACTCCTACTTACAAACGGAGGGAGACAACAGGAAGTGAGAGGAAATCTACCCCTAGGAAGGAAAATTCTCTCCTGTAAGAGCTATTATAGGGAAAAGGTACCTCCACTGATGCTTTATCACCAAGGCTTGTTTCCACAACAACCCAAAATTTTCAAAATCCAATTGTCATTGGGACAGAAAGTGAGGTGAAATCTTCTGAACAGGGGCACACACAGCAAAACAAATGTTACAGGGGTGTTAACCCTTCCCTATGCTATCCAAAAAGCTTAAAAATAGTTTTTTTGGCTGGAGCTACACTTAAAAAATGTACCCGTTCCGACTTACAAACAGATTCAACTTAAGAACAAACCTTCAGTCCCTAACTTGTTTGTAATCCGGGGACCCCCTGTATTTTTGTTTTATTTTTTCTTGCAAAAAGGATTTTCTTTAGCAAACTTTAGACAAAAAACACAAAGTTAAAAAAATGCACATTTTTTGACCCATGTTGGTTAAAAAATAGGGCTACTGCAGATAAGAAAATATACATATTATTCTGTAATTTGTCCTGTTTAAAATGACACTATAATTATGATTTTTATATAAAGCATTGCAAAGTTATTTACAAATTAAAATGTTTTTGTTAATTTTGAGCTTTTTTAAATGTTCTAAATATTTCTTTTTATTAAAAATAACAAACAAATAACAAAGTTATTTGCACAGAGCATTCCCGATCCTCCTCTTCTGGGGTGCCCTGCCGACGCTCCTTGGTCCTCCCCTTTATCAGATGCTCCCACGGAAAGTGGGGGCACCTGTTCGTGCTCACCCCCGAGTCCCGCTACTGTGTCCATTGACACAGACGGTGGGACTCAGCTCCGCCCCCCCGCTCCCCTGTCACATGATTTGATTGACAGCAGCTGGAACCAATGGCTCCTGTTGCTATTAATCTGTCCAATAAGAGCTGCTGCATTCGTGCACATCGCTGGATCGGATCTGGCCCAGGTAAGTAAAAGGGGGGGGGGGTCTGGGGGGAGCTTATAGAATGCATTAAGATGAAAAACCTTGAGGTTTTACAACCACTTTAAGGAACAAAACAAAACAAAACAAAATTGTTGATGTATTAATGATTATTAAAATAGAAATTAACACAAAAAAAATCAGCTGGTAACTAACAGTTGAGAGGAGAATTTGGGCTGATTAGGGTAAACCAGGGGTTCATAAGGGGTTAAAGGAGGCAAATAAAAAAAATAAAAAAATTTGGGTTTACTTGTCAGGCTGCTTTAACTGACATTATCTGTAGATTGAAGTTCATCCCTTTGATCTGCAGATGAGTGAAAAAGAGTTGATTAAAAAAAAAGTAACAATGTTACTTTCTACTTTGTATCTGGAAAAATGTGGATAACCAGTGAGTCAGACATCTTTTTTTTTATTATTACAGTAACAGCTATTTTCAACAGTATTTTTTTTACAGTAGCTATTTGGCCTCTTGCACATGATACTCCTGTTTGAGCATTTATTTTTTTCAGTCGTTTTTTTTTTTTTTTTGTATGTATTTGATACTATTTTATACTATGATGAGTACAAGGAACCTTGGCAACTTTATTGTAAATTCTATACATTGTTCAAGTAACTGATGTGTGTGACCTCATCCGACTGCCTGCCCACTCACAATTGAGTTGCGCTCCATTCCTCTAATTGCTGCATGTTTCTTAGGCCAATTATAGTATATGCAGACATTGTAGATATATATCTATGTATCTATAACAGGCCAGTTTGGTAAAAAAACAAAACAAAAACGAATCCCTTGATAAACTGGACTTTTCAAACCTTCATGGACAAAGCTTACCGCAAATGTTGCCGTTTTGGAGTACACGGAATAAACTTCTTTGGTGTGTTTTCTTTTTATTTGTTTTTAACTCTTGTTAACCTCTTGGCGTCCGCGCTATAGCCGAATGACGGCCACAGCGCAGACCTGAATTTCCGGGAGGCTGTCATATGATGGCCTCCCCTCTGCACGCTCCCCACGCGCCCCCTACAGGGCGCGGGCCGCGCACGCTGTGATCACCGAGTCACTGAGACTCGGGTGATCACAGATCTGAGTAAGGGGCCGGTCCTGGCCACTTACCACGTGATCAGCTGTCAACCAATGACAGCTGATCACATGATGTAAATAAAAGCTTGGTAATGTTTTTTCTTTCTCCTAACGCTGACAGTGTCCTTCCCACTGACAAAGTTGGCTGCGTGCCCAGTTTTTTTTTTTTACATTTGTTTAAAAGTTTGAATGTACCTGTACCTCATGTTATTGGATGTAAAGTTTACCCTGACCTGTCTCTCTATGCCAACAAGGAGGGGGGGATTGTCTCCAAGGATATATACTTGTGTCTGTTCTTCAATAAAAGTCTTATGCTTTTATTCACCCTACACTGAGTTATGGCTAGTGATTGGGTGGGCTAAGGGGTCTTGGATCGTGCTGGTACTTGGTAAGGGAAGCTTATACAGCCAACATACTCCTCAGGAGTACGGGGGTCCATCACAGCCCCTAATTGTAAAATATGAAAACTGCTAATTTTTTTACTATAGTTGTTTTGTAGGTATTTTTTTAAGTTATTTAATTCACCCGATGAAATTAAACCCAAAATCAAACATTTACTATATTGCAGCTTACCAATCCTTAGATGTGGCGGTCTCATTAGTTTTCTTTTTTAGGCTTTCTCTCCCTTATTTTCACCTGGTGATCTGGACAGTAGGTCTGCTGTTTTTCAACAGAACAAGCTGTCCTAAAAATGTACCATTAAGAGTGTTGAGACAAGCCACAGAGGTGCTTACATTTTTCAACTTTTATCAATTCATGTAAAACCTTTATCCCAAAAGAAAAAACTGTTTGCTTTAACTGCTTGTGTAACTGCAGTGTGAGTTGGAGTTTGTTGTTAGTGTAATTAAATCTGCGAATACATCTAACACCCACGCCCCCCCCCCCCCCCCACCCGACTGACAATGCTGTTTTTCAAAGATGCCCCTGTACTGCTTTATCCAGATTAGGGGCATCCTAATACAGGAGGTGTGTTACTGGCCAGATCACCAAGTAAATACAGAAGGAAAAAAAAACTAAAGAAAGAAAATGAATGCAGCCACCACATCTAAGTATTGGTAAGCTGCAATATATTAGATTTATAGTTTTGGGTTTAATACCGCTTTAAGACACTTCTGATTTGTGCAAAATGATCCTACATGTGTGTTTCTTTGAAAAGACCCAAAAATAATGGGGTGCATATTGAGTTTCAGAAGCCAGTTGCCATTGGTCACATTTTGACATATTGTATTTCTAGGTCCTTGAGTGTCAAAACATTAGATGGAGCCCACATATGACTCCATCTAGAGAACTAAACCGTCTAAGGCATTTTTCAAAGCGTAGATCTATATATTTGGAAATTTTATTTGCGTTTTTGACATAATTTAGTTATATCTTAAAGGGGTTGTAAACCTCCGTGTTTTTTCACCTTAATGCAGCCTATACATTAACCACTTCATTACCCGCCCATAGTCATATGACGTCCACAGATGGGATCTCCCATCCTGGGTGGGCGTCATATGACGTCCTGGGATTCCCGGCCGCCTAGGGGGCGCGCGCGCGCCGCCGGGAGCGCGCCCGCGCGCCCGCCGCGTTGCTCGGGACCCGGTGCGTGTGCCCGGCGGCCGCGATGTCCGCCGGGCACCCGCGATTGCCGGTTAACCGGACCGGCATGTGGATCTGTGTGTGTAAACACACAGATCCACAGCCTGTCAGCTCTGAGGAGAGCGATCTGTGTTCCCAGAACGGAGGAACACTGATCGGTCTCCTCCCCTTGTGCGTCCCCTCCCCCTACAGTTAGTAATCACTCCCTAGGAAACATATTAACCCCTCCCCGCCCCCTAGTGGTTAACCCCTTCACTGCCTGTCACATTTACACAGTAATCAATGCAATTTTATAGCATTGATCGCTGTATAAATGTGAATGGTCCCAAAAATGTGTCAAAAGTGTCCGATGTGTCCGCCATAATGTCGCAGTCTCGAAAAAAAATCGCGATCGGCGCTAAAAAAATAAATAAATATATATTTTTTTAAAACGCCATAAATCTATCCCGTATTTTGTAGACGCTATAACTTTTGCGCAAACCAATCAATATACGCTTATTGCGATTTTTTTTTACCAAAAATATGTAGAAGAATACGTATCGGCCAAAACTGAGGAAAAATTTTTTTTTTTAAAAAAAAATGGGATATTTATTATAGCAAAAAGTAAAAAATATTGTGTTTTTTTCAAAATTGTCGCTCTTCTTTTGTTTATAACGCAAAAAATAAAAACCGCAGAGGCGATCAAATACCACCAAAAGAAAGCTCTATTTGTGGGGAAAAAAGGACGTCAATTTTTTTTGGGTACAACGTTGCACGACCGCGCAATTGACGTTTAAAGTGCGACAGCGCTGAAAACTAAAAATTGGCCTGGGAAGGAAGGGGGTGAAATTGCCCTGTATTGAACCGGTTAAGGTGAAAAAACAACTGGCTGTGACCGGCCACCCAGCCCCCCTGTTTTACTTACCTGAGCCCTGGAACTTGACCCAGTGGGGACGAGCTGTCTCTCTGCCCGAGGTTCTCGGCTCTTGATTGGATAGATTGATAGCAGCACAGCCATTGGCTCCTGCTGCTGTAAATCAAATCCAATGATGCGGGCGCTGGGGGGCGGGGCCGAGTCATACATTTGGCGGCTATGGACGCCAAATGCTGGACTGGGGAGCGCGCCCGCAAGGTAACCCCTTCGGGAGAGCACTTATCTGATGCGGGAGGCACCAGGGGACACCAGAAGTAGAGGTTCTGGGTCATTCTGTGCAAAACGAGCTGCACAGTGGAGGTAAGTATGATATGTTTGTTAGTTAAAAAAAAAACTCTTACAATCACTTTAAAAAAGGGCTTTTTTTTTTTTTTTAATATTTGACCCTAAAATGAAAAAACACCATAATAACCTATTTTACTGACTAGCTGATTTAGTGAGTTGTGAGTGATTCAATTATGACCATTAAATTATATTTTCACTATTGCAAATTTGAGAAAACCCCACTATACTGTATGTTTGCTATGTGTTCCCATTCATTCAGCTTGTCTAAAAAAATTTTTAAAAGATATTGTAGCAGTGGGTTGCAGTAACTAACATCCACCATATCACCCTGTTGCCAGACCTCCATATATCACTTCTGAGACAATGAACAGTCATTTGCTTTGTTTTGTTTTTGTTTATTGGGGGGGGGGGTACAACTTGGTTGGGGGAAGGATATATATGGGATGCCCATAGATCAAATTACTTTGCCATCATATTTATAAATTAGAACTTCGTTTGAGCCTTGAAGAAATGATGCATATGTATAACATCTACAGTCTCTTCCCTGCATCACCATGCAGATTATTGCTCCTCCTCTGCGTAACTCCTGCAGACTATTGCTTCCAGGAATCCTTCCCTCCTGCACAAACTTTTTCTGTAGCACATTATGTTTCTTGTCACATCCTCTTCTATATGCAAAAGATCCCACTCTGAATAGTCTCTAATGCTGACTCTGATTAGTTGCTGCTACTAGGACAGAGGTCTGCAGTACCTCTCCTCGGAGGCCTAATAGTTTAGTAGCATGTGCTGAATGGTGGACTACTGTTCCCAGCTAGTCCAGCCTGCAAATCCTGCACCCTTGGGCCACATCGATTTGACACTATTCCCCACTGTCTCTTTGTTCCAGGACTCTTCATCAATGACCGTGTAAAGATGAGGACTTCATCCATGATGGATGAAGTTCCCTCCCAGACTTCCTGGCATGTCTCCACATCCAGATCTCCACTGTGGTACACTCACCGACCTTTCTCTGCCCCGAGTCCATGATGGAGAACTTAACTGGACCGTACGCTCCAACAGCTTCTCCTGCCCCTCTGCTCTAGGGACTCCTCATCAATGACCGTGTAAAGATGAGGACTTCACCCATGACCGTGTAAGGGTGAAGCTCCCTCACAGCTCTCCCGGGCCTCCTCCCGCGATCAGCACACCCCCCCCCCAGATGGGGATGCCCTCCTGCTGCTGTCTAGTACTCCATTCTCTACTTCTCCCAGCCAACAACTCCCCCCAGTGGCCTGTTACCTCAGCTTATATGGGAGGCCCGCCACCTGCCAATTACAGTTGGGGATTGGTCAGGGATCCTCACTTGAGCTGCCTGCCTTTCCAGTTCTAGGCCCTGGCCCTCTTCCAGAACATTCTCCCTGGAAGCAGGGGAGGCGCCTCAGAACTAAAGTACAGGTGGTCACACCCACTGCTACACTAACCACTCCCTGCCCCCAGATCAAAAACAAACAGGCTTAGCTTGCAGCATAGGCCTGCCTAAATTTACCTGTACTGACAGAACCTACAGCACTACACCTTTAGCATCTACCTATGGTAGAGGGTGCTACAATATTTCTTACCTTTTAGATGTTTCTCAGGAGAAGATGTCATGAAGGACTGCAGGTTTCCTGAACAATGTAAGAGTGAGCCTGTCCCAAATCTGTCCTCATTAACATTCAATGTGAGAAGCCCAGCCTCTACCCCTTTAACCCTTTGTTAGGACAGAAAGTGTTCAAATTTAGTTACAATTGATAATAAAGATCTGCCTTTACAGTACAGACAAACCAAGATAACTAACTGAATTTTTCCATGAGGGTACAAAATAGATCATCTAAAAAGGAAAGCTAAGAATGGTTAATATTTTTTTTTAAGTTATGCAATGTGAATAGGGACATGTAACAAATATAAAGCTGGTGTTATCCCAATTCGACTGCAAAAGTGAGAATACACTTTAAGCTATAGAAACCTTTTATTGAATTAAATCTTACATTATCTTGTTGTGGGAGTTTTCATTTTAGCCTGACATCTAAAAAAACATGTTTTTAATAATTAAATTGCAAATGAATATATTTGAATTGTATTTCTGAAGCCAAAAAAAGTATGTGCTGTATTTCTTTACAAAATAATTAAAAAACAGTTGTGTACCATTTTTTTTTCTTTCCACATAAACCCGCCCCATACTTTTCCAAAAAGAGTTTCAGGTAACATATGAGAACTTCATGATTACAGACAACACCCATACTGAACTCAGCGTCTGCCAGCACAGCAAGCAAACTTGCAGCGCATTTAATTTTATATCAATATACCTACTTGTTTTAGTGTAAAGTTCAGACAGGGAATGATTTGCCTCAAAGATCACAACTGTTGTATCAAGCCATTTTGCAATTACATGCTTTTCATAAAAAAAAAAAAAAAGAAAAGAAAAAGATGTGTAACAAATGTACAACAGAATTTAAAATTTAGACTAGGATATTGTTGTTTTTTTTTTGTTTTTTTTTAATATATTATTATTTTGTTTTATAAATACAATATACCTTGAGCATATCTTGCAAATATTACAGGCTTATGACTTCAGAGGTCTAAAATTAAGATAAAACAATCATGGCTAATGGTTGTTAAACACTCCTATTTTGGAATCCAACCATTCTGGTTTTTTATGTAGGTACAATACTAAGCAAAATAGAGAACTTACCATAAAACCCAAATGCATTGTTTTGTATAGTTCCTCCATACAGATAGATCAAATTTTTTTAACAGCTGCCGTTATGTTACTGCAATTGTCAGCATCTTATCATGATAACATTACAAATACGAGCTTGAAATTTGCAGCTTATACAATAATTTAATACGTATAGATTAATGATTGAATGCAGCATTTTGTTCTTTTAATAATTGGTTATTATATTTATTTTTGGTAGACCTTGGTGTTTAGTTCTATTTAGGGATGAACAGATATTAGAGTGTTTTCATTTCCCTGAAAATTAAGTAAAAATCTGGAGATTTTTGCCATGGTGGAGTGCAATGGGCTTTAAATTGCTCATGAGGGTTATGAAAACTACTTTCTGCTGCCCTAAAGAAAGAAAGAAAAAAAAAACAAAAAAAAAAAACAAAACAAAACAAGTATATCCAATTATATTTACGCAGAGTTCGCTGAGTGAAATTAAGAAATTCTGCTGTAGTGAAATATCAGTGACCACTAAAATCAATAGTTTTGTGGTGAAACTAATTTAACCAAATTACTCATACCTATTACTATGTACAGTATATATACTGTAGATATAAAGCATATGCACTCAGCACACATGAGCTTTCAGGGAAGAGCTTGCTTTGTCATGCATGTCACTTAACCCCTGTGGGCTTTTAAACTTGCAATTTTGGTTTATGTTGACATTGAAAACCTCAGGCAGTATAACTGTCACACTTGGAAGGCATCAGTCATTACTAGTCATTATCATTCTTTACTTAAAGTAGAACTAAAGGCAAAACTTTTTGGGGGATAGAGTAAGGAAGATTTATAACCCCTGTCAGTTTTTTGGGGTTTTTGTTTAGCCATTTGTGTCCCACTGGGTAGATGTCCTCTCGTTCTGTCCCAAGTGAGAGGAAACCCCTCCAAAGTGAGGGAATTTTTGGTTGTCACCAGTGTCACCAGAGATAGTGTCCCCGTTGCCCTCACTATTCCTGTTCTGGCAACTTCCGATGAGTTTAAGGTTCAATCTGAACACAAATTCAGACCAAACCATGGTTCAAGCGCCTGATTTACCTGTTCGGTGAGAGTCTAATGTGATGTAATGTTTTTTTTTTGCTTTTGTGCATGTCCCCCAGAGCCAGCCCCACATGTCATTTGTTTGACAATCCCTAGGATACTAGTCTAAAAAATGGCTATAACTGATTTTTAAAATTCGGCTTTCACTTTAATTTTAGTCATGTTTGTCAAACCCTGCTCAAGCCGAAGCCAGGTAGTTTAGCAGGCCAGGTAAGTTTAGCTCATCTGTACTGGTGACAACCCAAAATGGCAACCCAAGAAGACTACCCTACCCACACCTAACAACAACTGGTTTTTCATTTTCTCCATCAGCTCACCGCCCACAGTGATTACCTTTTGTTTCCACTTGACCCTCCCTTCTAGATTGTAAGTTCTAACGAGCAGGGCCCTCTGATCCCTCCTGTATTGATTTGTATTGTAAGTGTACTGTTTGTCCTCATGTTGTAAAGCGCTGCGTAAACTGTTGGCGCAATCCTGTATAATAACAACTCTTGGTATTTACAGTAAACAGGACAAAAAGAAAGGGTGAATCTTATTAATGGGAACACAGACAGCAATAAAAACCAGGCAGCTGTTCTAATCCCTCTCCACTCTATCCAAAAGAAAATAAAAATGTTGCTTTTAGTTATGCTTTAAGACCGCTGTCAAATACTTTTATAAATGAACAACATTATCTTTATATCTTTGTATGTTTCCTGTGTGTTATGGCAAAATGATATTCAAATATTTGTATTCTCTAATGCACATTGTATATTACTAAACACCAGCCATGCAGAAAGGCTTTTTGTGTTTGTCTTATTTTAGTTTGAGTTAGTCTAATGGATCTGGTATGAAATAATACGTGATGCAAAATGTACACGGCTGCCAGCCCTTGGTGTCCCAACCACAGCCCACAGACAGCCTTTTCCAAAGTATAACATATGAGTTTATTACAGATGGGACTTATGTACTATTTTTTTGAATTATGTGCATGCGTTATGTTAGAAGCCTGGCTAGGATTAACTATGTATGCCTTCCTCCAACAAAGGGATGCCAGCACGTACATAGATTAATTTTCTGCACAGTTGCATCTAAACTATTGGGCATGTTTCAAATCCCTGCTGAAAACTGGAGGCTACCATCAGAAGCCAACCCTTTTGTGTTTAAGATTAATTTTTTCAATAAATTTGTAAACCCCACATTTTTGTTTATACTGCGTCATTGTTTCTTTACGTTGAGTGAAGGAATTTGGCCGCATTCACACTGGGCGGACTACAGCGGTGATCCACTTACTCAGCAGGGGATTTGTCTGCTGATCCCCACTGAGCAGGCAGATGACAGACCTGTGTCCACTCCACTTATGCAGAGTAGATACGGACACAGACCGCTCTACTCAATGTAAACGGACCATTTTTCTGTTTATACCTAACTGCCATCCGATCCGCTGGACGGAAGGAGAACGGATCACCATCCATCTCTTTTTGGCGGATTGGATTGGATGTTGGCAGGTGTAAATGGACACATGTTCGTTTATACCCACTGCTCCATAGAGAAGAATGGAGGTTCCGATCGGGTCTGCCTGAAATGGCGTTTAATTCACTCTCTGTGTAATAAAAAGGATAAAAGCAAAAAATAGCAACCATAGAGTACAATGCTATAAAACATAACTAAATTAAGCAAAACAATTGTTAGTTATATTAACGGTGGCATTTCTAGAATCCCACACCTAACAGAGCAGGGGCCCTGTGCTTTTGCTCTTAAAGTGTTTCTAAAGCTAAAAGTATTTTACCTTAATACTTTCTCTAAGGTAAAAAATTGTTTTACAGCTTGCTTTGCTCTCTCACCTCCCTAATTACTAACTGTAACGAAACGTCACACACTCCGCCAATGTAACGCAACGTCCCACACTCTGCTTGAGTGCTTTTGTCATATACCACTTCCTCCCAGTCTGAATATAGATATCAGATATTCCAACCGCTCACAAGCACAAAACAAGACGATACTTGTTTAGTTGCTGAACATGGACTCTTTTATTAGAACCAAAATACAAGTCTTATATACCAATAAAAGAGGAGGTTCCTCCCTCCTGCTGATATTACTCTAACAATACACCTGTAACCAGAAACAGAATTAACAAGAGCTAATCAACTAATCCCTTAAAGCAGCCGGTGTGACTCCGTGCCCTCCTGAGCATTGTTATGATGAATCAGGATTTCACTACAGGTCAGACTTGTTGTCACCGAGCATCACACAGTAGATTATACATTATCATAAACATCAACATAGAACTCCTTCATACAATAGCAAGGTTAATTAGCACAAACAACAATGGGTGAAATACTCTTAGAAGCTGTGGCAAGCCAGACTAGACTCATTTACATTATAGAAGACAACAGACAGGTGACTGGAGTTGATGACATTATCATCTAACAGTATGTGTCCCAACAGTATGAATCAGTCACTATTTCTAATATAGCATATACAGGGTTCCCAGAGTCTGTGTGTCTTGGGGGACATGGACCTGAATCTAAAGTAACACCACCTCAAGGGTCCCCAGGCATACAGCTCACAAAGAGCACTGTTCCCCCAAATGCCAGGGCCCATTATCAGTAGGCAAGAGGCTAGCATTTAGTCCTCTAAAAAAGCCTCTGTCCCGGGTGAGTCTGTCAGAATAACTTCTCAATTTATCCAGTGCTGTGCACAGCTGCATCTCTTCTCTCCCCTCTCCCTCTACTCGCAGAGAGGCAGAAGTGAGAGCCAGGGTGTGGGGCTGAGCCAGGCTGTGTGTGTCAATAGATGCATACAGCTTGGGTCGGCATCAAGAAGAAGTAGAGCCAAAAGTGTAGACGAGGGGCCCCAGAAGAGGAGAATTGGAGCCGCTCTGTGTTTTCTGTTCAGGTAGTGTCATATGGAGGGCTGAGGAAGTCACCAGGAAGTCACTTGTAAAAGCCAATAGCCTTTATTGGACCCTCAAAACAAGCAAACAAAAATAGGTTTCTTCAGCAAAAGTAAATCAAACAATCCATAGTCCTGGTATGACAAAACCATACAGCAGGCTTACCACCAGAATCTTGGTCCTACCCTGGGGCTCCCACTTGTTTCAAGGTGTCACAAAGTCCATAGGGTTTCATTCACAAGTGTCTCAGGTGCCAGAAAGTTCACACTTGCTCAGAGCTGGTGAAGCACTCCACTCTGCCTCAAAGACACACATGGCTTTCTTCCTGCTGCTCTTCAAAACTCCCTTGCATGTGCATTAACCCCTTCATGACCAGAGTCCCTGTAATCAGGGTTTTGAGGTTCTTCCCTCCCAAAACTCATTGAACCTTAAATTCTGGGTCCCTAAAAAAAAAACTTATAAATCCAGAGAGTACTAAAAATCAGTCCTCTCCCCTCTGACCGGACTACTCTGGAATCCCTCACCCTGCATGGGTGAGATCCCCTGAGTACTAACAATGTGTCTTGAGCTCTCCCTTAAAGGGACCACAATTCAAATAGTGGGGAAATATACTGTACCTGCTGTCTAGGACACACTCCCAGCATCCTGTACAGTAGGTACAATTCATGGTAGTATTATTGCACAATTAAACACAATATTTAAACTGATGTCAAAATAACCATATAATTACCTTGTATGATGATTTATAACCAGCTATGGGATCCTTTAAAACAAACAAATCTTAGAAATCCAGAGCAGGCCATGAATATTCTGTGCTGCCTTGAAAGTTCAATGTAAGCTTACAAATGAAGTTGAGAACAAAATTGCTATGCATCTCATATACACTGTGAATTGGGATAAGAGGTGTCTTTGAGTGGTACTGATTTGCACATTTTACAGTAATTCAGGGTTCTTGCAACATTGTTTACTATTAGAAATGATTAGATAGTGTCTCGTGGTTAATTATCACATACTCCATCACAATGTATTATTTGACATGTTGTTGTTGATAGGAGAACTCTGGCTTAGTGGGAAGCATATTAGACCTCTACATGAATAGGGTAGCCAGATACCTTACTTCCCTACCAATACATGCATACACTTTTATTATTAGGTAATGACACCGACACCTGGATTGGATGTAAATGGCCTTATTGGCCTTTATTTAACAAAAACCAATAAAAAACTGTAACTTTTATTTTTAATATTTATAACATTTAAATATTCAAAATATTTAAAATATTTTAACTCTGACTCTCAGTAACCTTATTGTTGCTGGTCCGTGACGACCCCAATCACTTTTGAGCCTGAGCCCCATTTGTTAGATCTGTCCCCAGCCGCTAACTCGCCGCGAGGACCCACTAACTGACCCAGACCCCCATTTATTACCAGTTGGTCCAAAAACTGACTGGACCAACCGGAAACTCCATCCTGGGATGTGTCCCAACGTTTTCAATCCTCATTGTAAACAATATATATATATATATCCATATATATATTAACTATTGTCGCCAAGGACCAAGCGCCAACCACACTCTCCTAAAATATTAACAACCCCTCAGCTAGGGCGGGAGGGCGGGAACGTTCTTCCTGACTCTCCAACTCACGACTGCTGTATAATTCCCCCTGGCTTAAGCACTGATCAAAACTCTCCTCCCCTTCTACACTGATCCACCAATCCCAGCATATCCCTAACTTCCTTAAACCCCTCCTTATCCTACTTCTTCCTTCCCTAAGTTCCTTGCACCCTTTCATGTCTGTACTCTGCTTCCTTTACAATACAGCTCCTTACATGTCTGGAAGACCACTGCTCACATACAGTATAGATAGCAGTAGACAGCAGTGATCGTTGGCTGCAGCTTGCTTCATGGCAGAGAGCAGTTTGGAGTGGTGCTGGTTCTCTGTTATGAAGAAGATAGCCTTAAGACATTTAAGCATAGTTCAGAGGAATTCAATAAAGCTCTATCACTTTTCTGGTGGTATGGTCCTTTAAAATGGCCTTCGCCAAATTTCTAAAGTGTCACTATTACTGCACCAAATTAAAAAATATTTAGAGTGCTTGTCTCTGTATGCTGTGCAACATACAGCTTGTTTGCTACCCCAACCCACTCCCCTCTCCACCATTTACTGGTTGTTAAGGATGCTGTTGGGTTCACAGCTGGCAAGGGATGGACTGGGACAAAAAAGTGGCCCTGGACTTCATCCAGAATGGCCCACTTTAATTTTGCAAACACGCACATAAACAGGCTGCCAATAGCCCCAAGTTCCCAACCAACCCCAGGCCTTGGGACTCGGGGCTAATAATGGTCATTGGTAATACAGACACCCGGAGCTTTTTGGGGATCCACTCAGGTGGGGGGTTTATGACCAGGTGGGGGGGTATATGACCAGGCGAGGGGGGTATATGGCCAGGCGAGGGGGGTATATGACCAGGCGAGGGGGGTATATGACCAGGTGAGGGGGGTATATGACCAGGTGGGGGGTATATGACCAGGTGGGGGATATGACCAGGTGGCGGTTTTATGACCAGGTGGGGGTTATATGACCAGGTGGGGGTTATATGACCAGGTGAGGGGTTTATGACCAGGTGAGGGGGTATATGACCAGGTGGGGGTTATATGACCATGTGGGGGTTATATGACCAGGTGAGGGGTATATGACCAGGTGAGGGGGTATATGACCAGGTGGGGGGTATATGACCAGATGGAGGGTAAATGACCAGGTGGGGTGTATATGACCAGGTGGGGGGTATATGACCAGGTGGGACGGGTTTTATTACTATTATTATTACTATTATTATACAGGTTTTATATAGCGCCAACAGTTTTCACAGCGCTTTACAACATGAGGGCAGACATTACAGTTACATTACAATTTGGTACAAGAGGAATCAGAGGGCCCTGCTCGTTAGAGCTTACAATCTAAAAAGGAAGGGTCAATTGATACAAAAGGTAATAGCTGTAGTGGGGGGATGAGCTGATGGAGGAAGTAAAACAGTGTTAGTTAGAAGCAGGATAGGCTGCTTTGAAGAGAAGGGTTTTCAGGGATCGCCTAAAGATGGATAGATTAGGGTACAGTCGGACAGATTGGGGTAGGGAGTTCCAAAGGATGGGAGAAGCTCTGGAGAAATCCTGGAGGCAAGCATGAGAGAAGGTGACAAGGGAGCTAGAGAGCAGGAGATCTTGGGATGACCGAAGAGTATATGGATATAAGGGTATATGACCAGGTGGGGAGGGTATATGACCGGGGGGGTATATGACCAGGTGGGGGTGTATATGACCAGGTGGGGGGTATATAACCAGGTGGGGCAGGTATATGACCAGGTGGGGGTATTTGACCAGGTGAGGGGGTATATGACTATATGAGGGGGTATATGAAATTTGGCCCTGGACTTCATCCAGACCAGCCCACTTTAATTTTGCAAACACACACATAAACAGGTGGCCAATAGCCCCGAGTTCCCAACCAAAGCCAGGCCTTGGGACACGGGGCTAATAATGGTCATTGTTAATAAGGAGACCCGGAGCTTTTTTGGGGACCCACTCGGGTGGGGGGTTTATGACCAGGCGAGGGGGGTATATGACCAGGGGAGGGGGGTATATGACCAGGTGGGGGTATATGACCAGGTGGGGTGGGTATATGACCAGGTGGGGCGGGTATATGACCAGGTGGGAGGTATATGACCAGCCAGGTGGGGGTATATGACCAGGTGAGGGGGTATATGACTATATGAGGGGGTATATGAAATTTGGCCCTGGACTTCATCCAGACCGGCCCACTTTAATTTTGCAAACACGCACATAAACAGGCGGCCAATAGCCCCGAGTTCCCAACCAACCCCAGGCCTTGGGACTCGGGCTAATAATGGTCATTGGTAGTATGGAGACCCGGAGCTTTTTGGGGACCCACTCGGGTGGGGGGTTTATGACCAGGCCAGGGGGGTTATATGGCCAGGTGAGGGGGTATATGACCAGGTGTGGGTATATGACCAGGTGGGGGGGTATATGACCAGGTGGGGCGGGTATATGACCAGGTGAGGCGGGTATATGACCAGGTGGGGCAGGTATATGACCAGGTGGGGGGTATATGACCAGCCGGGTGGGGGTATATGACCAGGTGAGAGGGTATATGACTAGGTGGGGCCATGGGGGGGACTCACTTTCTGAGCTTCTTGACCAGAGTACTCTGTAACCAGCTGCCTCCCAATGCCCTGACCCCCAAACCCCTGTGATGAGCCTGATAGTACCTCTCTCTCAGGTCCCTCAGTCAGGCAGGGAGGAGAAGTCAGCAGACGATCTCTGCATACAGATAATGATCTCAGGACTGGAGGGGAAGAAGTATTAGTCTGGCGGAGCTCCTCCAATCCATCTCCTGGCCAGAGGAACAACAGAGTCCTGTGGTGACAGTGCCAGGTGCCCGATCAGACCATCTGGCTCCTCCGATCTCCCAGATTACAGTATCGAGTCCTTCCCTCTGAGGCATGGCGCCAGAACGGAGAAGATTGAGGAGGAAGTGGGTGGAGTTTAGCCCTGGGCCTCCTACGCTATGAATGCTGGGGCCTCACTGTGTGTGTAATGTCACTGGTTGCTAGAAGGCAGGCGGTAGGCGTTCCTAGCAGCCAATTAGTACAATGTAGCTGGTAGGATGGATGGCTGTGTTAGTTTCATTCTGGGACACTATATCGGGAACTGGGACAGACATGCCAAATGGCACCCTAAAACCGTCCCACTGAGCCATCGGCCCACCGGGAAACTCCTGGTAGTCTTGATGGCCAGTAAATGCCTGCAGCTGGCACTGATCAAGTGGCAAAAATCCGACAGGGTCATTGTACAGAAGTCAATATGTAGATTGACTTCTGTACAACCTCTTTGTCCATACACGGATCGAAATTTGGCCAGTCCCTACTAAACCAGCCAAATTTCAATCCATATAAGGCCGGCTTTACATTGTAAAGAGGAGAAGTACAGCACTACTATTGTGGTGTGGCACTGCAAGAAGGGAGTAGAGACTTTGCTTATAGTAAGAAAATACAATTACAATATATTTATGACACTAGCACTATATACATAAAGACAAGCACTATAGGGTAGTATATAAACTGTACCTTCCTTTTCATGTATACATGACTGTAAAAAAAAAAGGACAGTTATAAAGGTCAAATAAATAGTCCAGTAGCATAAGAAGCTGAAAGTAATGTTACATGGTCCTGTTGTTAACAATAGCAAAGCCAATTCATGTACTCCTGAGACGAGACAAAATTACATACAAATTAGTAGTAGCCACTCAGCACACTTATAATAGCTCCTACGTAAAAAGTATTTAATGTAGTGTCATGTCATCATTTTCAGGAGCTATGGGAATCAAGAGAGGTTAAAGCCATATAATTAGCGTTGGAGCACTGACGCTCCCTTCAATCACAACGCAAATAAAAGCAGATGAAAGCCAGACTACTCCCAAGACAGGTCAGAATAATGTAGCTTTACAATGACCTGGGCTTTCTATGTGTAGGAGAGCACCAAACAGTTATTACAGAACACACTATTGCTAAAGAACTTTTTCTGCTGTAAATATTGCATATTCAATAAATTATTAAGTGCATCAACCGTGGTGAACAACAATGTGACACAGTGAACAACAAACAGCCCAAGCCAAAAACATATGTAACATAGAGACATACAGGTTACAGAAGTTTATTTAGCTGTCTGAGGATCAAGAAGGAACAAGAAAAACATTTCTCCCTCTCACCCAGTGGATTTCTGAAAGTGATGCCAAGACAAGGTAAAACTTTAATTTCAATTTACTTTAGTGGTATGGTGTATTAAGAATAAAAGGGTAACACTGAATTGCACTTTAGCTTATTTACAAATTCCATATATGGGAGGCAGTTATCCATTAAAACGTTTATGAATGAATCAAAATGTCAGTAGAAGTGAAATGGAAATGTTGGAATTCAGAAATAATTTTCTTGTATTAGTATGATTTATACAATTATTTTTTACCTAATATTGTAAGTTGGTTTCTGCTATATTAGAAAATAATGCTAGGTATCACCTGCAGACGGAATAAAATAAAATCAGTCTATTTCCCATTCCATACTAAATAGCATGGATGGAGTAATCTCTACTGATGGGGCTATTTTATTCACCAACACCCAGCCTCAATACCCAAACAGTGACTTCACCTGATAGGGTTTTATTACTGAATGCTTTGGGCAAATATCTTTCTGCAAGATGAATCCCTTACCAAAAAGACATAGATCGGCAGGCTTTGCATGGCACTACAAAATGCTGTGATAGAACTTTTGGTTTAGAACACCAGCCAATTTGTGCCGGTTGCTAACTCTAAATCCAGAAAAAGAGCCCCATACCATCATGCTTCCTCCTCAATGTTTGATAGTTGGTGTTACACACTGAGAAACCATGAAACTCTGCATAATGGAAAATTTCTAATTTTGATTGATGAGTCTATAAGACCTTCTTCCAGTCTTCAGCTGTCCACCGGCAGTGGTTCCTTGCACAGGAAAGTTTCTTTTTATTATTTTGCTATTTTAGCAATGGCTTAACATGTCAAAGCTATAGCTTGAAGTCACGGTTAAAGATGAGACTTACTTCAACTGCTGCTAAACTGTGCTTGAAGATGTTGTCCTGTGCGGAGTTTATTGCTGAAGCTGTTTACAGTAGAAATGTGTCTTCTAAATCTAGTGTGGCCTGTTCTGTCAGTGTTTTCTCTAGTTTCCAAGTGCCCTTTGATGGTGTAGGAGACTGTAGCCACTGACACCTTGGCTTTCTTTAAAATTCTTTGGACTTTAACTGGATATGTTTCAACAAAAACTGGATACATGTTCGTGATCTGCAGCAACAAAAAGCTTATTACCTATTATCACTTGTTCCATTTAAGAAATAGACACACACACATTGTGAAATGCGCATATATATGTATATATACCGTATTTATCGGCATATAACATGCACAGGCGTATAACACGCACCTTCATTTTAGGAGGGAGGTTTCAGGAAAAAGACAAAAATTTTAAATAAAGAACTTTAAAGCAAAATAAGGGTCAGTGCCCATCAATGCAGCCTCACCATTGCCCATCTGCAGCCTCACCATTGCCCATCTGCAGCCTGATCAATGCCATCTGCAGCCTGATCAATGCCATCTGGAGCCTCACAATTGCCCATCAATTCAGCTTGATCAATGCCCATCTGCAGCCTCACAATTGCCCATCAATGCAGCCTGATCAATGCCCATCTACAGCCTCACAATTGCCCATCAATGCAGCTTGATCAATGCCCATCTGCAGCCTGATCAATGCCCATCTGCAGCCTCACCTCAGATTACTGCTGCCTCAGAGGGGACAGGGAGGGGGGCAAGACGAGCGCCATCAGATTACATACAACGAGAATCTCCTGTTTACTCGGCGGCCTCTTTAATACAAAGTCCCGCCTCCTTGACCAGCTTCTCTGATAGACAGAACACTGGTCCAATGCCGGCCCAGGAGAAAGGACTTCCTATTTCGCTGTGTGTAATCTGACGGCGCCCATCCCTGTTCCCTCCTAGGCAGTCCAAATTGCAGTATCGGCGTATAACACGCACACACTATTTGCACCGGATTTTCAGGGTGAAAAAGTGCATGTTGTATGCCAATAAATACAGTATATCATAAGACAACGATCGAGCCCTCACAAAAATCAAGCGCTTATGGGATGGGTGAAATCACTAAAACTTATCTCAATGAGTTAATGATGTGACCAATTAAGTCTGAAGCAGCTACCGTATACACCTACCACAAGCAAGTTTTAGAGACATAAAAAACATACATAAAGGCAGCGCTACAAAAAACACAGTCCAATTATTACAGGTGTGCAGTCATAAGCTAGTGCAAACACATAAATAGTTCAAAAACTGCAATCATGTGCTGCATGTCAGCACCATAATGAGTATATGGAAAGTCCAAACGGTGTTTGATTCCCACACTGAGATGAAAAGCTGTCACCTACACCTCCACACATGAAAGAAGCAGGAGGGTAGATGTATCCCCTCTAACATGAACTCTTACCAGAACAAACTGCATTAAAAGCGTAAACACCGGATCTTAACTTGGACACGCTCTCTGGATAATCTCTTCCCAGATCCTGTTGCAGTCGGGAGGATGGATCAGACGCTAATGAGGATCTGAGAAGAGATTATCCAGAGAGAGTGTCCAAGTTAAGATCTGGTGTTCAATTTAGAGGGGGATACATCTTTTTCATGCATCATGCTTCTTTCATGTGTGGAGGTGCAGGTGACAGCTTTTCATCTCAGTGTGGGAATCAAACATTGTTTGGGCTTTCCATATACAAATTATGGTGCTGACATGCAGCACATGATTGCAGTTTTTGGACTATTTATCTATTTATGTGTTTGCACTAGCTTATGACTGCACACCTGTAGTAATTGGACTGTGTTTTTTTTTTAAAGCGCTGCCTTTATATATATATATATATATATATATATATATATATATATATATATATATATATATATATATATATATATATATATATACAGTGGGGACGGAAAGTATTCAGACCCCCTTACATTTTTCACTCTGTTATATTGCAGCCATTTGCTAAAATCATTTAAGTTCATTTCTTTTCCTCATTAATGTACACACAGCACCCCATATTGACAGAAAAACACAGAATTGTTGACATTTTTGCAGATTTATTAAAAAAGAAAAACTGAAATATCACATGGTCCTAAGTATTCAAACCCTTTGCTCGGTATTTAGTAGAAGCACCCTTTTGATCTAATACAGCCTTTTTGGGAAAGATGCAACAAGTTTTTCACACCTGGATTTGGGCATCCTCTGCCATTCCTCCTTGCAGACCCTCTCCAGTTCTGTCAGGTTGGATGGTAAACGTTGGTGGACAGCCATTTTTAGGTCTCTCCAGAGATGCTCAATTGGGTTTAAGTCAGGGCTCTGGCTGGGCCATTCAAGAACAGTCACAGAGTTGTTGTGAAGCCACTCCTTCATTATTTTAGCTGTGTGCTTAGGGTCATTGCCTTGTTGGAAGGTAAACCTTCGGCCCAGTCTGAGGTCCGGAGCACTCTGGAGAAGGTTTTCATCCAAGATATCCCTGTACTTGGCCGCATTCATCTTTCCCTCAATTGCAACCAGTCGTCCTGTCCCTGCAGCTGAAAAACACCCCCACAGCATGATGCTGCCACCACCATGCTTCACTGTTGGGACTGTATTAGACAGGTGATGAGCAGTGCCTGGTTTTCTCCACACATACCGCTTAGAATTAAGGCCAAAAAGTTCTATCTTCGTCTCATCAGACCAAAGAATCTTATTTCTCACCATCTTGGAGTCCTTCAGGTGTTTTTTAGCAAACTCCATGCGGGCTTTCATGTGTCTTGCACTGAGGAGAGGCTTTGCCATAAAGCCCCAACTGGTTCGAGGGCTGCAGTGATGGTTGACTCTCTATAACTTTCTCCCATCTCCCGACTGCATCTCTGGAGCTCAGCCACAGTGATCTTTGGGTTCTTCTTTACTTCTCTCACCAAGGCTCTTCTCCTCCGATAGCTCAGTTTGGCCAGAAGGCCAGCTCTAGGAAGGGTTCTGGTCGTCCCAAGCGTCTTCCATTTAAGGATTATGGAGGCCACTGTGCTCTAAGGAACCTTAAGTGCAGCAGAAATTTTTTTGTAACCTAGGCCAGATCTGTGCCTTGCCACAATTCTGTCTCTGAGCTCTTCAGGCAGTTCCTTTGACCTCATGATTCTCATTTGCTCTGACATGCACTGTGAGCTGTAAGGTCTTATATAGACAGGTGTGTGGCTTTCCTAATCAAGTCCAATTTGTATAATCAAACACAGCTGGACTCAAATGAAGGTGTATAACCATCTCAAGGATGATCAGAAGAAATGGACAGCACCTGAGTTAAATATATGAGTGTCACAGCAAAGGGTCTGAATACTTAGGACCATGTGATATTTCAGTTTTTTTTTTTAATAAATCTGCAAAAATGTCAACAATTCTGTGTTTTTCTGTCAATATGGGGTGCTGTGTGTACATTAATGAGGAAAAAAAATGAACTTAAATGATTTTAGCAAATGGCTGCAATATAACAAAGAGTGAAAAATGTGAGGGGGTCTAAATAATTTCCGTACCCACTGTAATATATATATATATATATATATATATATATATATATATATATATAATTTGTCAGAGGTCTTTAGGAGCTGTAAATCTTTAGAATAAAAATAGTAAAATGCCTATAAGAGCCTATAATCTCATAACCAACTTTGTCTGGTATGATTATATAAAAATAAGATAAGACATAATAGTAAATAAACTTGTCTAAAAGGTTTATTATTATCCCTCATTGTTTTCTCTTTATTAGGTATAAATGGTACTGGATTAATTTTGGCAGGTGGATCAGGAAACCACTGACAGCAAAGCTTTTTTCCACTATTGTTTAGCCTTTTCTCATTATATCTAATGCTTCCTGTATTCATTCTGGCCTTAATGACTATTTTGGCTCTGAGCACCATCATTGCAGTTTTCACAAACTTACTCATCATTGTTGTGAACCTTATAGATAAAGCCAAGGGAAACATTTTTAGCTCATCTGACCTCATCGTGGTGACTCTCTGCACATCCAACATTATATTTCAATTCACTATGTTAATCAATGATTTTATGAGTTTTATTGAAAGCAATGTGTACTTTACTGATGAAGTCTATACAGTGTCAGTTGTCTTTCTCGTTCTGCCAATTTATTCCAGCTTCTGGTTTACAGTTTGCCTTTCCATCAATTATTACTTGCAGATTGTCATAACCACTCATCCTTTTTTAATCCGACTGAAGCTTGCAGGTGCTCAACTGATTCCACCACTCATACTGGTTTCCTTATTCATTTCATTGGCTTCTGGCCTCCCTGCAGCCTGGAACATCTACCGAGATCCTCTGGAATTAAATATATCAAATAATGACAGTGAGGTAGCATCTCTACCCAAACTGAGGACTGCATATCTACTGCCCAGTAACCTTGTCAGCTGTTCCCTACCATTGGTCTTAGTGGGAGTTGCTAATGGATTGATCATCAAGTCACTTGTTACCAACACTAAGAAGTCAGACAAGAATACAAAGGGAGAACTGAGTGCTCGGGCAGAAGGACGGATCCGGGCAGCCAGGACAATAAGCTGTCTTCTCATTTTGTATATATCATTTTATGTAGCTGAAATCCTGGTCTTTATAGATATTTTCCCTCCAAGCAGCCCAGAATTCTGTACTTGTTTAGTGGTCATCTATAGTTACTCACCTGCACAGTCAATTGTCCTTATTTTTGGCAGTCCGAAACTGAAACAAGTATTTGTAACTGTATTCCGTTGTATAGGAGGAATCAATAAAAGGAAGCCAAGGACTCCAACTGTCCTATATATCAAGCTCAAACATATGAAACATGTACACTTTCCAAAACAGTGAACAATGTAATGAATGCAGTATAGTAGGTTGTACTGGCAGGACTATCCATATTACCAGCAAGCAATAGAATCCGCATAAAATCACCAGTAAACCTATATAATATCAGTATACACTTGCCCTTTTTATTTATCGTGAACCTTCTGGTCATAACTTTCAAATAATTAGCGAAGGTAACCTTCTAAATGTTGATGTGGTAAGATTTTGTAAAGGTTCATTTGTTATCCAGAACCAACAAAAGCAGAAACTTGTCCATGACAGGCATCAATTCCTTTCTCTAGGCCCCAAAACCTTTGGACTTTTCTTATAACTAATGATTCCAGAAACAAAGCAATCACCTATAGTGCATCAGGAAAGTATTCAGAGCGCTTCACTTTTTCCACATTTTGTTGTGTTACAGCCTTAAAATGCATTAAATTCATTATTTTCCTCAAAATTCTACAAACAATACCCCATAATGACGACGTGAAATAATTTTGTTTGAAATCTATAAAAACGAAAAAAAAAAAAAAAACACACGTACATAAGTATTCACAGCCTTTGCCATTGCACTCAAAATTGAGCTCAGGTGCATCCTGTTTCCACTGATCATCCTTGAGATGTTTCTACAACTTTATTGGATTCCACCTGTGGCAAATTCAGTTGATTGGACATGATTTGAAAAGGCACACACCTGTCTATATAAGGTCCCACAGCTAACAGTGCATGTCAGAGCACAAACCAAGCCATGAAGTCAAATCTGAACGGGATTGTATCGAGGCACAGATCTGGGGAAGGGTACAGAAACAATTTCTGCAGCATTGAAGGTCCCAATGAGCACAGTGATCTCCATCATCCATAAATGGAAGAAGTTTGGAGCCACCAGGGCTTTTGGTAGAGTGAGCAGCCCGGCCAAACTGAGCGATCAGGGGAGAAGGGCCTTAGTCAGGGAGGTGACCAAGAACCCGATGGTAACTCTGACAGAGCTCCAGAGTTTCTCTGTGGAGAGAGGAGCAACATCCTCCTGTGGGGAAGTTTTTCAGTGTCAAAAACTGGGAGTCAGGATCGAGGGAAAGATGAATGCAGCAATGTACAGAGACATCCTTGATGAAAACCTGTTTCACAGCGCTCTGGACCTCAGACTGGGGTGAAGGTTCAGCTTCCAACAGGAGAATGATCCTAAGCACACAGGCAATATAACAAAGGAGTGGCTACGGGACAACTCTGTGAATGTCCTTGAGTGGCCCAGACAGAGCCCAGACATGAACCCGATTGGACATCTCTGTGCAGTAAAGAAGAATGGGAGAAACTGCCCAAAAAGAGGTGTGCCAAGCTTGTAGCATCATACTCAAAAAGACTTGAGGCTCTACTTGGTGCCAAAAGGTGCTTCAACAAAGTAATGAGCTAAAGCTGTGAACATTTATGTAGATGTGATTTTTTTCCGTTTTTCATTTTAAAAAATTTGCAAAGATTGCAAACAAACTTCTTTCACGTTGTCAGGGAAATTGTGAGGGAAAGAATTAATTTAATGCATTTTGGAAAAAGGCTGTAACATAACAAAATGTGAAAAAAGTGAAGCGACGTGAATACTTTCTGGATGCACTGTATAGCTCTTGCTTTTGCATATAATGTATGTGAGACATATGTGAATGAATTTTGTGTTTTGCTTTGTATCCAGAAGTCTGGAAATTATGTTAAAACCCAACTCTAGCTAAAACTTTTTTCTTTTTGGCAGAGTGAAATATGGTTACTCTCCATTGGGGAGATTTGTCCTCATTTCCTGTCCAGGAAATGACAGGTGTGTTACACATAATAAGAAGTCAGGATAAATCTCCCCAATGAGGACCCACACAGCAATAAAAAACCTGGCAGAATTTTAATCCTTCGTTACCCTATCCAAAATGGTAGTTGGGTTGTATGCAAAAAACATACTCAAATGTACTGCCAACTACCATGAAGAGACAACCGGCACCCCCTGAGGTTCCAATGTGGAAAATGTGCCGTAGAGTACTCCATGACATAGGGATTCTAGGAGGCTGTAGGCCCTTCAGAGTTTAAACCAATATTTCATCTTTATAAAAATAATTTCCTTTCTGCTCGCATAACAACATTGGAACAATTTTTTTTCCTTACTGTATCTCTCTTGTTGCTAGGGTGTCCCTTCTAATCTGCCACTTCAGGGCCACGACGATGTATGTAAATTCCTGCGGCACCTGTGCTCCTGGGAGATGTAAGATCTAAGCGCCATTTTTAAAAAGGGAAAAAAGGTCTTTGTTGCCATTACCAGTTTGTTTGTATACAGAGCAGACAGCTGCGGTGACAGAGGTTTGTAGGGAGCTTATAGCGCCGATCTTTGTGCAGATTTACAACAAGATCACTGCACTTTCATGTCTAATTCTCCACGAGGACTTCAGACAGACCATGTAAGATTTATAATTGTGATGTGGGGGCGGCCATGTCATTCCTATGTTAGCTTAGTGAGGGGGTCCATGTCAGATTAATTATCTTTGTTGTCATAACAATGGGGCGGGCCCTTCCTCCATCGCTGCCCATTGTGATGGCAACCAGACACACCAGTGTCTGCGCTACTCCCTATGAAGAATGCTCATGCGCGAGGTCGGGAGGTGCATGCTGGGTAGCCAGCAGTACCTTATCCTGGAAGAGAGTCCTAGTGGGCTTCACATGCCCACAATCAAGATGGAAGCACTCAGGAAGACGAAAAACTACTATAAGTAAATTCTAAAAAAGATGTACTCGAACAGGGATTGAATTATAAACATGATTTAATGTATATTATTTATACAAGCAGAGGGGATGCTGGAAAAAAAAAGTGTCGGCGTAACTCTGCTTTAATGTTATAATGGCTTAGGCATGAAGCCAAGAGGAATGTATCCTTCCACTCCCCAAAATAAATCTGATTCTGTAAGAGAAATGGGGCAGAAGGTGAATAGCAGAAAGTAGATGGGAAGGGTAAAGGTCCACTTTATTTAGTCAGCCTGTGCTTGAATTCATGATAATTAGAAGCATGCAATGTTAGGGGCTCAGAAATGCATGGACACTTGCTTAAAGTGGAACTTTAGTCAGAAATTAAGTCCATCTAGATTACTTCAGGCTGGCCCCTTTTGCAGGTATAGCTATGTGAAACATTAAAAATAAGTGTCTATACTGTTTAAAATCCAGTAATACACGGTTTCACCCTGCTCTGTATATGTACATTGCTTCCAATTTTAGGCATTTTTAGACTTAAAGCAGAACTAAACCCTCCTATCCTTTACAGCCAAGGAAACTGCTTCTGTTTGATCTGCAACTGCCATGATGCTGCACATGTGATCAGTTATGACACTGGCCATTTGATGATTTAACAGTTTGGTAGTTTGGTTGAGGACACAAGCATATGTGACAGTTAGCAATCCCGGCTTTCCAGGAATGCAACTGAATTTGAAACCGTTAAATCGATGGGTTTAGTTCCGCTTTATGATTTAGTGCTGTTCAGGGGCTCTGAGCTTCAACAAAATGGCAGTCTCCAGCAGGAAAAAACAGGATCAATGCTAGAGGCAATTTCCAACACACACTAATTTTGGTAGCATAATTATTAATGTGGAATGTATGTCCATTGCTAAAGAACATTATTTTTTAGCAAGTTGTTATGGTAAAGTTCCGCTTTGGAGATAAACTTAAAATACCGTAGCTGTACTTACCAGTCCATAGAGTCCAGTGCTGTCTTTTCACAGCTGATTCTTCTCACTTCTGTAGGTCCCCAGGGCTGCCATTTTGGATTTGGGAGCCAGCTGTGACCTCCTGATGAATCACAGCCAACTCCCCACTGTGTATACCACAGATGATGCAGCACAGAGGGACTGGTTCTGCAGCCTTCTGGGGCATGTGAAGTGTCCCAGGAGGCTCTTGGGTGGAGCCAGGGGTGGTACAAGTGAATGAACCGATGTCATTCTCGTCTGGGTGAGAATTAAGGGAAGTGGGATTGAGTACTTGTCAAAAAAGTACCTGTTCCCTGCTTAAAAAATAAAAAAAATAAAATGCTTTAGGGGCAGGGGTGGGGAGGAGGATGAGTTGTACTTTCACTTTTGAGATCCTCTGCCAAGACTATGGACAATAAAGCATTTACAGTACATATTCTTAACAAGCAGCAGGAGAGCTTTTTAAAGCTGCCCCTGATGTCTCGAGCTGCATGTACTGAGAAGTACTTCATTCCCAAAGATCCTCCAAGATCACAACAAAGACTCTAAATTCAAGTTTCAGTCTAACAGCTTAGCAACACCTGCTGGTTGTCTACATTAGAAGAGCTGCTAAGATGCTGCTGCAATAGAAAATAATAGGAAAACATCTAAGATTTCAGTGCTTCAATTATGAACTTTGAAGACAAATTTTTCCACAATGCCTATAGGCTATATGAGTGAATGAGGGCTTATTTTCACATGCTTTTACTGCTTGTTTGGAATATGTAAATACCTTACTGTGCATAGTCTGGACATAGGTTTACTAAGTGCAGAGTTAAAGGAAGGAATGTGAGCACCAGAAGGTGTAGACACAGTTTTATGGTATTACATTATAACTGATTGCAGCATAGTAATGCTAGTGCTTTTTTCCACACAGGCATTCAGTGATCAATCCAGGGTGACCCCAAGAATAAACACTTTTTAATAATATTATAAAGCACATATACAGATAGGGGAGGTATTATCCTAGTATCTCTTAATTAAAATACATACAGACCTCCTAATCCATCAAGTCATGTGCCATATCTTGCTCAGTGATTGCATTGGTTGCTGCTAAACAATGTCATTAAATGCTAAGAACAACATAGAAAGACAAGAATATTTTTTTTAAAATCACATATATTTTATTCATGGTAGTACAAAATACCTAAAGATGCCTTTCCAGTAGCACATAATCTATTTCTCTGTTAAAATATATTCTGAATTTTCTATGCACAGCATCAAACAGGTATTGCTGTAATAGAATTTTGATAAAATGTTATATATTTCAGTAGTGTCAGAATTTAAATGTAATTAAATTTAAAGTGATTATTAAGTCTATTTTTTTTCTATAAGAATAACAAACATGTTATACTTACCTGCTCTGTGCAGTGGTTTTGCACAGGGCAGCCCAGATCCTCCTCTTCTCAGGTCCCTCTTTGGTTCTCCAGGCCCCTCCCTCCTGTTAAGTGCCTCACAGCAAGCAGCTTGCTATGGGGGCACCCGAGCTGAGCCACAGCTCCCTGTGTCCATTCAGACAGGGAGCTGCGGTTCGGCCTCGCCCCCTCTATCTCCTGATTGGCTAATTGACTTTGATTGACAGCAGCGGGAGCCCATGACACCACTGCTGTGTCTCAGCCAATCAGGAGGGGGAGTCCTGGACGGCCAAGGCACTCATGGACATCGCTGGATAGAGAGGGGGCTCAGGTAAGTATTAGGTTGGCTGCTTCAAACAGAAGGTTTTTTTATTTTGATGTATAGAATGCAGTAGGATAAAAAACCTTCTGCCGTTACTACCACTTTAAGTTAAAATTTGTAAAAAAAAAAAAAAAAAAAAGATCTACATTTTCTTTCCCTTTTATATAAAGGGTGTGTGTTTGTAGGGGGGGGGGGGGTGGTTAGGGTAGTTTTTTTCATTTATTGTAGTGTTCTTTGTGCTTTTGTCTTTAATTCAAGTTTTCCTCATCTGATTTTTTTTCTTTTTTATGCAAAGAAAGGGCAAAGATGGGCTGTTTTTAAAGCCCATTTCAACATTATAGTGGTAGTAAACTCTATAAACAGGTTTTTTTCAACTGGGCCACTTGCAGATTTGTGCCATAATGTGCTAGCATGCACCATTTATTATTATTATTATTATTATTATACAGGGTTTATATAGTGCCAACAGTTTACGCAGCGCTTTACAATATAAAAGGGAGACAATACAGTTATAATACAATAAAATACAAGAGGATTAAGGCCCTGCTCAGAAAAGCTTCCAATCTAATAATTATGATGGACTTACTTTTCAAATGGAGCATTCCAGTTCTGAGCTGTCACCTCTCCCGGTGCTTCCATCCATGGGGTTTGTGCTCTCCAGCCATGATGACGTCACTCCCATGCATGTGTAGGAGTCGTCATTGAAGCACGGCGCTCTGTGCATTCACAGCACAGTCAGCGTGCCGTGAAATGCAGAGCGTACTGTACCTGCACCAGTGATGTCATCGGCTTGAGCTGATTTCAGTTATCAGTTTACTACCGCTTTAAAGACTACAAAAAAACTCTGAATGTAGATATCCACCCTGCCTCCAGTGTGTTTTTCCAAATAGAGTGTGTTTCGAGAAATCTCTTGATTTTTGGCAAAATTGTGGAATAAATAAACTTCTCAGTTTCTTCTATCACCAAACCTGACTTCATTTTTTTTTCTAAACATGTCACTGCTATGTGCATTCTTTTTACGGGCTTCTGTTTAAATTCTTGTTCCTGTCAAACTGTCTGGATTCAATATTGTAAAAAAACCACACTGGGCATGCTCTGCCCACTCTGTAACTACGTGCTCAGTTAATGTAATGCTGATGTCGAGAAATGGAGGCTTGCTGTTGACTGCACTGTTCTAACTCACGGAAGCATCTGTACACATTTAGCATTCTGCACGACATTCTGCTTCTGCAATGAATAGGCTGTCAATTGAGAAAACTACTTTCAAATGCAATTTAAATTCACTGGTAAATGTATTTCACAACAAAGGTGGACATCAGAAATTTAAATATAACTCTAATCGGCTAACTACGGTTTTTAAGTCCAACTATAGGCTCCCTTTTTTTGCAATCGAGCGTTCCCCCCTATCCCCCTACTGTTGTTTTTATACTTATCTTTTCCAGATGTCATTAGGCTGGTGTTGTGACACAGGGTTCTCTTCCTCTTCGGATCTTCTCTAGCAGTGGGCAGTTTTCTATGATACAGAGAACAAACGTTGGCATGATGGCGTCAGTGCCACTCTCTGAATCTTTACATTGTGAGTGCAGAGCATTGCTGCGATACCCCCTCATTCAACCCAGAAGACCGACAAAATGTAGGGGCAAAAGTAATAACCATGGGGCACAACTTCGGAGAGGAGGTGGATATTTGGTGGCAGTTAAAGTTGCTTTCCTTATTTCTAACTCCTGCTGGAGATCATTTATTTTATTTCAAATTTGGAACACTATTAATATCAAATTCTTGCATCTCTTTCTAAATAAAAGTAGAAACAGAAACAAGTAGTGGTGGTGCCATCATTTATTTATGTCTCTGTCAGTATAGCAGAAAGTTTCAGAGCTTGGAAACTGGAGGTATTTATTGCATGGCTAAGCCGAGATGGAAGTGTGTATTATGGAAATCTGGACAATGATGGACTTTTCTTGGTCACCGATTTCTTGGAATCAAGTAATTGGTGCTGATAGTATAGTCTATATTATTATTGCTTTATACATGTGCTTCCCTGCCAATCATTTTGAATTTTTGTAACAATGATTATTTTCTTTACTGAATATATTTCTTTGCACTCTTTGTCTCATTTTTGTACTCAATTAAGCTGGCAACTGCTGAAAAGACTTAAAAAATATTTAAAATTGACTTATTGACTGTAATAAAAATGTGATCTAACATATTGTCAGAGTTGTATTGTATTATCATGTATGTCCTGGCTTGTGGAATCTTTAATTGCATGCCCTCAATTGCTGAGGATCCAGCATCTACAGTCTCGTTCTTTCTGTTAGACACACTTCATCATATACATTACAATTATGTCTTCACTTATATGAAAGTTTCAGTACAAATGCAAACCATGCTAAATTCTGGAGCATGTACAGCTTTATGCTAAAAATAAGTAGATAAATCTATGCTTAAAGGTATCTGCATCCTACAGAAGAACATCATAAAGAGTATAAATGCAACCTAGGTAGACCATTTTACTGCTGTGGAACCCATTAAAATAGGGAGACCAGTACAGTTGGCTGTTGCATAATTTTATATCTACACAGTAATATAGTAGTTCTGACAATCCTAACAGCTTGCTTCAAAGTTATTATGGTATCTAACAACTGAAGTATCCCGAAAAAGTAATAATCTGTCTGTCTCCTTTGCCATACCCCTACTACAGATATAAAGTAAAGCGTTTTAAAATTGATATGACTCATACATTTGTAAAAGAAAGTAATTATGAACAGCTGAAAAACCTATAAAATTCATCAAAATATATGTGTAAATCTGAACACAGTGGGGTCTATGTATAAAGATTAAAATCCTCGCTACCCATTTGTTCAGCCATTTGTTGAACCTCCCAAATGAATGTGCAGCTCATAAGCATTGTATACAGTGCATTGATCTCCTTCTGATCAAATGTTCTTAACCTATAGTGTTAGGCCATTTTGTTTATTGGACAAGTGTACTTAATGCCCTGTACACACGACCGGTTTTGCCGTCGGAATAAACTCTGAAGGTTTTTACGACGGAGTTCCAAGAGTTCCGACGGAATTCCGCTTAAGCTGATTTGCATACACACGGTCAAACCAAATTCCGACCGTCCAGAACGTGGTGACGTACAACACGTACGACGGAGCTAGAAAACGGAAGTTCAATAGCCAGTAGGCAATAGCTTCCATCTCGTACTTGCTTGAGAGCATTCGTCGTTTTTGGTGCGTCTGAACAGCATACAGACGAGCGTTTTTTCCGATAGTAATTTGTTCCGTCGGAAAATTATAGAACATGTTCTCTATCTAAGTCCGTCTGAATTTTCGACAGAAAAAGTCCGATGGGGCATACACACGGTCGGAATATACGATGAGAAGCTCCCATCGGACTCTTTCTGTCGGAAATTCCGCTCGTGTGTAGGCGGCATAAGGCTTTTTTTATCTCTAATGCCATGTACACACAAGCGGAACCGGTTGTGTGTACAGGGCATTAGGATTGAATAACAGAGAATGTTTCATTCGCCCTGGGAAAGGCAATAAAAAGCTGACATTTCACATTTATTACAAATATTATAGGTATTATTTATGATTTTTGTGAAAAATCTGGGACACTTGCTAAGCAAATTATTTTTTTTTTTTCAAATTTTTTATTTATATCAAAGAGAAAAAGCATCCAGCAGAGTAATGTACTACTTCATAGGTACAATATCTCACATAATACAAGGATGGTTCAAAGTAGCATGGTCGTATAAGGCGAGACACCGTAAATGCAAGATATTCTGGCAACAAGAAAACCCACATAAATTCTTACTTTCAACAATGGGGAGGTAACTGTAGACAATATACCAGATTTTGCTCGGTCAGACACTACATTTTTTTAGAGGAAAATAAACGACAACAGAGAAACTAAAAGACGCCTATGGGCATAAGAATAGAACTCAGGGAGGGGAAGGAAAAGTGGGAGAGAAGAAAAAAAAAAAGAAGGGAAAAGGGGAAGCAGGGTGATGGGGTGCATGCGTGCATTAGCAAGAAGAACAGAAGGACCTCAATCCCCAGGGGGACTTCCCCTCATCTGAATATACAAACATGTTCCAATATGACCATATTTTAGTATATTGCTCTCTCCTGTTTTGGGCGGAGCAAATTTTTATACATAGACCCCATTATATAACCAGTTGAAGACCAGGCCTTATCTGGAAATTTTTGTTTAAACGTAACAATCCATTTTTTTAATTAGAAACCCTCAAAAATTTTATATATTTTTCCAAGCAGAGGCCACCTAGAGAATAAATTGGTGGGTTTTGCACTTTTTTATGTCACACGGTATTTGCGCAGCGTTTTTTTTAAACGCAATTTTGGAAAAAAATACACTTTTTTAAATTTTAAAGCAAAAAAAAAACACAATACAGTGGGACGGGAGAGCCCGAGAGAGCTGCGGAAGGCGGCAGGAGAGGGGGCGTTCACCCTCGCACTGCTTGTAAATGCAATCGAGTAGCTAGTTAGCCGACCACCGGCTCTAAAAAACGGTACCAGGGTGATGCCTGCGGCTGCATAAAATAATCTGTATGCATTAAGTCTTATTGAAATTGCAGTGTAGTTACCTAGTGTAGTTAAAGGAGAAGTTTCAAAAAAATTGCAACGTCTGTTTTTTTACTACGAGCTCTCTCTCTCAAAATGCTGCAAAAAAAGAAGAAAAAAATCAGTAAATAAACATACAAAGAGAATTTTATTTTGAAGGCTAGCTGGTAACTATGCTGGGAATTTTTTTGTTTGTGATGTGTAATGCCCTTCCATGTGCACCTTACTTCAAAAGCCAGTTATAAATTGGGGTGGTTGTCATTCTTGTTTAGTTAAAGGAGAAGTATGGGTAAAGCTCTTTTGGCCATACTTCACCTCTGGGTCACAGGAGTACACTTAGTTCTGTACTCCTGTAACCCAGATTCAACCGACATCCGTCGGTTAATTTCACAGATCTGATCCAGGCTCTGCAGAGATCCCGACAATAATGTCAGGATACACCCAGATGCTTGACCAGCAGCTGGCTAAGCTTCTTAGTGTGCTGTTGAGAGCCTGAGCCAGCCACTTCCACCACCTCCACAGTCAGGTGCTCCAATGAGCACTGGAGGGGCAGAGCAGAGAGCTGATGACCTAACAGTCACTGCTCTCTGCTCAGTGTAGAGCAAGAACTGAGCAATCAGAGGTCATGTGATTGCTCAAGTCTCTGTCTTAGAGCTGTCGGGCTACAGCTGCAGCATTGGACCAATGCTGCAGCCAGACAGGTGAATGGTTTTTTTTATAGCACCCTCCAAATAGGCGCTAGGATTAGGTAAATTTAGTTTGGGTTACTGTAACCAGTGTGGCTGTGTGCGATTTTTCTGGTCTGTTCAGCCGTTCTGTGGCTACAGGATTGGTTCCCCCTGGTTGGTCCAGAAATGTTCTGGAAGTTAGCGGGCAGGAAGTGTCTAATCAGCAGATGAATATTCATACAGCCCTGCCTATTCCTGGGGAGAGGTGCCCAGATAGTGACTGGGAGTCTGTATAGATACTCTGGGACAGTGAGCAGCCTGGTCTTTTTCCCTAAGGAGGAGATCACAGCCTAGGGGGGTTGCTACCCCCCCCTAGGCAATTCTGCCATGTGTCTGTGGGTTGTCGAGGCCTCAATGTGGCTAGTTAGAGACCTATGCTGCTGAGAGTTGCTGAAGCTGGCTGAAGGGTTGTCGGCGTCGCATGAAGATCTAGTCTGGTATAGGGTTGCCACATCATCCCTTTAATCCGGGACACATATTAATTACACAGGTTCTGAGGCTGATTTAATGCAGATAAGGCACCAAGTGAGTCTAATTACCACCTTAATCAGCCACAGAACCTGTGGTAATTAATGTGTGTCCTGGATTAAAGGGATGATTTGGCAACCCTAGTCTGGTACCATGGAGTGAAATTGGATATTGGAAGGAGGCAACCAATTTTCCAAGGACATTTGTGAGTACAGACTGGTGAGAGAGATCCTAGAGACTGTGTGCTGATGCCATCCCTCTTGTGCTAGAATAGGGTTTAAAGGGGACCTGTGTCCTGTGTCCCGAATAGGTTAGTCTATTTAATTCTTAGTGAAAGGACTTTGCTCAGATTGACCAGAGAGGAAGATAAATCTCCTCAAGTTGCTACAAGAAAGCTCAGTCTATCAGTTTCTTATGCAAGAACTTGACTCACAGTTCTACAAGAGAAAGTTCAGTGCCCTCAATTCATTACTAAGGGTTACTGGAGTTTCCTACCATTACCCACTACCTAGCCAAGTTCTTATAAAAGCATCAAAAAAGGATACCCCTAGACTGGTTAATGAGCCGAAGAGTGATTGGAACTGTGTGTTTTGCTGTGAGGAAATTACTGGGAAAGGGATCCATGGAACGCTCTTCCGACTCACATCCGAATGGAAGAAAACTATCTGGCCTTCAGGAAAAAACTCAGGACCTACCTCTTCTAAGAAGGTGACAACACAAACGCATTCAGCACCTTGAGGCGATTCAGTTCGCATTTGCAGCGCTTTACAAATTATTCATTCATTCATCCAGGTAATCTACCTTGCGGCTCCTACAGTGGTAACACTACATTTTAATCCCGCACTTCTCTTTTAATAAACTTACCCTTTCCCCACTTCGGCTTTCAGCGCCTGGGTGAGGGTAACATCACCATTCTTCCAGTGAGATTCCAGAGAATGCTGGGTACCCCAAATCTCGTGACCTTACTGCACTGTGCTTTTATAATGTCATCATTTTGTGACATTTGTGTTACTTGGCATTCCCCGGGATCACATCAGAATGAAAGTACCCCCTGCAATACAGAATCCAGGGAAAAGGTAAATATATTACCTACCTTTTTAAACCTATAGGTGTTTTTTTTTTTTTTTTGCAATTATTTAAGATGGGCGAGAGGGTCCTTACTAAATAAGCTGATCTTGCATAGAAAACAAGATCCATTTTAAAGTATGCACTAGTTTACCCTATTGGATTAGCTAAAGATTCCAGGTCTGAATTTCAGTACAGTATAAACCATCAAGAGACTGTTGTTCTGCAGTGATTATAAAGTTAAAGAGTGATGTGGAGAAGAGTGAAAAATTAATAAGATAGCAAATGTGTACCCATTCATGGATGTTTTGGTCTATAAGTGATTCAACACACTGGTATGCATTACTAAGCAATTAGACAATATTTTACCTGGCCACGTATTATTTTGTTAACTGTGCCAGTTCATTAAAATGATCATGGGGACACAAAGTTTGGGAAGACAAAAATTATTTATCGAGTGCTCATTGGGAATTGGGATGCGGAGGGCTATATAAGAAGGGAGATAGAGAAAGCAAAATGGAACCTTGTTGTGGTCAAGAAGAGGCAGAGTGGTAAATGTTCATGGCAGGGGATCAAGGGTTTAGAGGGTCAAAACTTTAGAAGAGCAAAGAATACAGAAAAAAAGAGGATACAGGAGGAAAGAGAGAGGAGGCAGAGTGTGAGCTGATGAAGGACTGCAGAAATTGAAAGAAGGTAGAAAGTAGATGGTAATGGACAGGGTAAGAGAAATTTACAGGTACCTGTTAACAGACATTGATTGTGATGGCCAAGCGTGATCTGATCATGGACCATAGAGAGAATAGGTAGAGTGGTGCTAAGTATGGTTGAGTATGGTTGAGGGCCAAGGTTGAAGATGTTTGTTGCTGTGGGAGAAGTAGACCGAGACCTTATTGTTAGGTAAGTGGAGGCAGCATCATGAGAATTAAAGTAGAACTATATATATATATATATATATATATATATATATATATATATATATATATATATACACTATATTACTAAAAGTATTGAGACGCCTGCCTTTACACGCACATGAACTTTAATGGTATCCCAGTCTGTGGGGCTGTTTTGAGTTGGCCCACCCTTTGCAGCTATAACAGCTTCAACTCTTCTGGGAAGGCTGTCCACAAGGGAATGTTTGACTATTCTTCCAGAAGTGCATTTGTGATGCGGATGAGAAGGCCTGGCTCATAGTCTCTGCTCTAATTCATACCAAAGGTGTCCTATTGGGTTGAGGTAAGGACTCTGTGAGGCCAGTCAAGTCCCTCCACCCCAGACTTGTCAATGTCTTTATGGACTTGCTTTGTCCACTGGTCCAAATCATTTGGTGGAGGGGGAATTATGGTGTGGGGTTGCTTTTCAGGAGATGGGCTTGGCCCCTTAGTTCCAGTGAAGGGAATTATTAAGGTGTCCACATACCAAGATATTTTGGACAATTTCATGCTCCCAGCTTTGTGGGAACAGTTTGGGGATGGCCCCTTCCTGTTCCAATATGACTGCGCACCAGTGTACAAACAAGGTCCATAAAGACATGGATGAGTGAGTTTGGGGTGGAGGAACTTGACTGGCCTGCACAAAGTCCTGACCTCAACCTGATAGAACACCGTTGGGATGAATTAGAGCAGAGACTGCAAGCCAGACCTTCTCATCCACATCAGTGCCTAACCTCACAAATGTGCTTCTGGAAGAATGGTCAAACATTCCCATAGACACACTCCTAAACCTTGTGGACAGCCTTCCCAGAAGAGTTGAAGCTGGTATAGCTGCAAAGGGTGTGCCAACTCAATATTGAACCCTACGAACTATGACTGGGATACCATTAAAGTTCATGTGCGTGTAAAGGCAGGGGTCCCAATACTTTTGGTAACATAGTGTGTGTGTATATATATATATATATATATATATATATATATATATATATATATATATATATATATATCATAGTTGCCAACATTGCAAAAAAAATTTGCGGGACACTTTTTCGGCTGTAGGTGGAGCCGTATAATAATTAGGAGGCGGGGCATGCGTTTGTAGGCGTGGCATGGCCACACAAAAGAAAACTGCGGTGCGCGCTTGTCGAAAAACGGGCATGGTTTATGTGAAAATAGTGGGCGTGGCTTAAATGGGTGTGGCTCAAAGGGGTGTGGTTAGAGTCTGAGTTGAATGAGGGATGGAGAGGGAAAGAGGGAGAGAGGAATGAGGGGACAGCAGCCCCAGATCCTATACAACAATAAAAATATGTGTATTCTAGAAAGTTTAACAATCAGCAAATAAAGATACTCCAAACACCTGGTGTTATGATTGTTATGGTGTCAGGATGATTGAAGTGCATTATTTCTATTATTACATTGTAATATAAAAGGAAATCATTCAACTCACCATAATAGCGAATCAGTGGGATCCCTGAGCGTGTCACTAGCCACGTTGCCTGCCACCAGCAAAGTCCTTCCTTGCATCAGGTGTCCCCAGCAGAGTCCCTCCTTGCATCAGGTGCCCTCAGCAGAGTCGGTCCTTGCATCAGGTGCCCCCAGCAGAGTCCGTCCTTGCATCAGGTGTCCCCAGCAGAGTCTGTCCTTGCATCAGGTGCCACCAACAGAGCCCATCCTTGCATCAGGTGCCACCAACAGAGTCCGTCCTTGCATCAGGTGCCCCCAGCAGAGTCTATCCTTGCATCAGGTGCCCCCAGCAGAGTCCCACCTCGCATCAGGTGCCCCCAGAAGAGTCCGTCCTTGCATCAGGTGCCCCCAGCAGAGTCCCACCTTGCATCAGGTGCCCCCAGCAGAGTCCGTCCTTGCAGAACCCCTCCTGTAAATAGTTACCCCCCTCCTGTAAATAGTTAACCCCCCTCCTGTAAATAGTTGACCCCCCTGCTGTATATAGTTAACCCCCCTGTATATAGTTTATCCCCCTTCCTGTACATAGTTAACCCTCCCCCCTCCTGTATATATAGTTAACCCCCCTCCTGTATATAGTTAACCCCCCCTTCTGTATATAGTTAACCCCCCTCCTGTACATAGTTAACCCTCCCCCCCTCCTGTATATAGTTAACCCCCCTCCTCCTGTATATAGCTAACCCCCCTCCTTCTGTATATAGTTAACCCCCCTCCTCCTGTATATAGCTAACCCCCCTCCTCCTGTATATAGTTAACCTCCCCCTCCTCCTGTATATAGTTAACCCCCCCCTCCTCCTGTATATAGCTAACCCCCCTCCTCCTGTATATAGCGAACCCCCCCTCCTGTATATAGTTAACCCCCCTCCTCCTGTATATAGTTAACCCCCCTCCTGTACATTAAAGTTAAATTGTTGCACTGAGACAAGAGCAGAAGGAACATGGCATGAGCGGCCGGCGCCGTGTGTTCAGTGGAGAGGGGAGGGGCCAATCCGTGCAGCTAACCCCGGCTTCAGTATTGTGAGAGGAGAAGCCGATTCATTTGCTGCACGGATCGAGCCCCCTTCCTCTCTCCACTGAACACAAGGGGGAACAAACTAGCGGCGGCCATTTTGTTGAAGCCAGCTGTCCAAAAAAATGCAAAAGCAAACATTCCCGATTTCCCTGGGCAAAATCCCGAATCGGGACAGCCTCCGATTGGGACGAGGCTCCCAAAATTGGGATTGTCCCGGGAAAATCGGGACTGTTGGCAACTATGATATGTGTGTGTGTGTGTGCTGAAGCATTTTAGTTTGCCCTCCTGCAAGGTTTTACAATACCAGTCAAGTCTACACCATACAGCTTCCTGTGATAGGGTGACAATGCTGCTGCATTGCTCTTGAATTTACAACAGTGTTGTCAACCACCATATAGGCTGTGCTTGCTTGCACTACAGTGAGAAGAGAAGACATTGCAGGGAGCGTGGCTATCTAAGTCATAAACCTGTAGCTTGTCAATCAGCACCTAGCCACACCTAGTCCTGCCCACTGCTTTTTGGATTGGCTGCACTGCTTCTTTTGCTGAAACCCTACCACCATGAGCTGTAGTGTCTGGGACTGGGAGATGAAAAGAGAAGGCACAGAGAAAGCTAAGCATGAACTAGGCGGAGGGTTCATATATGAACTATCATTTCTCTCACCTGATGTTAAAATGGAATTTCATCACATTACCCATCATGTGTGACAATGTGGTGCAGCTGTTTGCACTACACGTGACAAACTTCTGACAAAGGGCTCCATCAAATGTGTGGTGCTTAGAAAGAAGGTGCAGAGCTTAGAACATGCAATACTCCAACATACAGTATTTGTCATCAAAAACGTCAATTGCGTATAGCGTTTTTTTCACATTTTTTTTTACAAACCTAAGTTGTTCCAGCTTGGATCGATGTAAGTATCCAAATCTGATATCTGGAGGGCTGCTGGAGATGCTGAAAATCACTGTAGAAGTCTGTGCTACATACAGCGATAGACGTGATGTTCCAGGTGCTGCTCCAGTGGCTTCATCTCTCCACAGGGAACCATTAGGGGCCACCATTCACAAAGC